>OX244262.1:11982770-13210270 GCA_945867215.1 Epinotia demarniana
TCGGTTTGCTGACGATATAGTAGTCTTGGCTGAGACCATAGAGGACTTAAGTATAATGCTCGATGTCCTCAGTAAAGCTTAAGAGCTAGTTGGTCTAAAAATGAACATGGATAAGACGAAGATCATGTTAAATGTCCATGTAGTACCAACTTCCGTTACAATCGGACACTTTACGCTCGAAGTTGTAGACGATTATGTATACCTAGGACAGACTATCCAGTTAGGTATCCAGGTAGGTCCAATTTCGAGAAAGAGGTCAATCGTTGAATCCGACTCGGCTGGGCAGCGTTCGGGAAGCTACGGCACATCTTTTCGTCCAATATTCCGCAGAGTCTCAAGACGAGAGTCTTTGACCAGTGTGTGTTGCCAGTGATGACATATGGCACTGAAACGTGGTCGCTTACTATGGGCCTCATAAGAAAGCTCAAAGTTACCCAAAGGGCTATGGATAGGGCTATGTTGGGAGTTTCTCTGCGTGATCGCATCAGAAATGAGTTTATCCGCAGCAGAACCAAGGTAACCGACATAGCCCTCTGGATCGCTAAACATATGTGGCAGTTGGCGGGCACATAGCACGTAGAACCGATGGCCGTTGGGGCGGAAAGGTTCTCGAGTGGCGACCACGTATCGGAAGGCGCGGCGTGGGTTTTTGCAGCAAGGATGAATTTCCGGGTAACATCTAATATTTGTCCCAAGCAGAAAAGGTTGACGACGACTGCTTCTTTGTTTACTGTATTTCTAATCCTAAAAAACGGACTATAGAAATCGCAGGATCAGTAATCAGTATCTTTATTGCTTTCATAGGTAAATACAAGACGGTATATTATATTTGTTCAGCTATGAAACCCTGTAGGGCACTACAATATTTAACTAAAACTAGAAAATTTGTAAGTTAGAACAGCTTATTGCTAACTCTTAATTATTATTCATTAACAAAAATATTGAGCATGCAAAATATATCATACAAAGTATAACAGATATATTTATCTGAGCTATATCTAAACTATACTACGGTACCATTACCTACCTATAAAATTAACTTTCAAAAAATTCTTGCAGTGAGTAATTTTCCTGTTAAAGAAATCATTATTCGCTTCATATTTAAAAGTCTTTGGAAGTTGTACACCTTTATACACATTGCGTGGACTATAATAAAGGCGTGCATTTTCAATTTATGGATTATGGAGGGATTGGAGGGAAAATGAAAAGTATTTTGTCGTGTAGCTGGATTTTATGTTTGTGGTTGATATTTATAAATAAAATTTCAAAATTAGTTCCGATGATAACAGTGACGAAGAAACTAATTGTACTCCGCCGGAATTGAGGGCGGAGGCCGAATTAGCAATGAATAACTTGTTGCCGCCAAAATCGAAGGACAAGTACATAAGTACAGGTTGGTTTTTTGAGTGGTGATATTTCTTATTTCATTGCATATGTTTGAGAAAAGCACTATTGATGCCTAGCCGTGAAAAGGTCTTGCCGGCTTCGTATCACTATCCGGCCTCCCTACGGTCGGCCGTCTATACCTACTCACCCGGCAAGCCCTTTTTTCCCGGCGGCTGCAGTAATATACTATTCTGGTATTGTAATAAGGAGTCCACATACAAAGGAAAAACATAGACAACCATATAAAACATCCATAGAGCCTTGGGGTTGGGCCCAAGCGTTACACCATTAATTTTTAGGTCGTTTCACCATATAAGATATTTTCCTTATAAAAATTATAGATCTGGCGGACTGAGCGGTCCTCAATCTGGTGGACCTGACCCTGACATTTGGACGGTTCTCTATATCAACTAAAGTAAGTAGATAATCAACAACTTGATAAATGCACGCATAAGTTAGAGTTAGAGAAGCACTAAATGCTTAATCGTGAAGGCAGGTATTCTCTGTCCGTTGTGGAAATGCAGGTTAGTAAATAGTAGCAGAAACTGTCAGAATCCTTGATTGATAGCGAGGTTCGTCAAAATACAGTCCAATAACAAAAATAACCGCAACGACGAGAACACGACACAAAGCGAATGCCACTTTGACATTTACCCTCCGTTTTTGTGTAAATGTTCTACTATGACATATTTAAGAAACAGAAATCAATTATATTACTCATTTTTTTTATCCCACAGAAAAAAAATCTCATACTTCACAAAAATTGTAAAAAAATACGATATTAATTGTTGTTTTAGTAAGATTCCTGTAACGGCTACTGAAGGCCCAGTTTTTGCTTTTTTCCTTCCAAGTCTATCACTTAAAATTTTGCATTAACTCACAACCCCCTTTTTACCCCGCTTTGGGAGGATTTTTCAAAATTCCCTTTTTATTGGGCACTTACGTTAAATAGACTACCTCATCATATCAGCCGAAAGACGTCCACTGCTGGACATAGGCCTCCCCCAAAGAGTGCCAAAGTGACCGATCCCGCGCCACCCGCATCTAGTGGACTCCCGCAACCTTTACCAGGTCATCAGTCCACCTTGTCGGGGGCCTACCCACGCTGCGCCTTCCGGTACGTGGTCGCCACTCGAGAACCTTTCCGCCCCAACGGCCATCGGTTCTACGTGCTATGTGCCCCGCCCACTGCCACTTAACTTTAGCGATCCGGAGGGCTATATCGGTTACCTTGGTTCTGCTGCGGATAGCCTCATTTCTGATGCGGTCACGCAGCGAAACTCCCTACATGGCCCTCTCCATTGCCCTTTGGGTGACTTTGAGCCTTCTTATGAGGCCCATAGTAAGCGACCACGTTTCAGTGCCATATGTCATCACTGGCAACACACACTGGTCAAAGACTTTCGTCTTGAGACACTGCGGAATATTGGACGAAAAGATGTGCCGTAGCTTCCCGAACGCTGCCCAGCCGAGTCGGATTCGACGATTGACCTCTTTCTCGAAGTTGGACCTACCTAACTGGATCGTCTGTCCTAGGTATACATAATCGTCTACAACTTCGAGCGTAAAGTGTCAGATGGTAATGGGAGTTGGTACTACATGGGCATTTGACATGATCTTCGTCTTATCCATGTTCATTCTTAGACCAACTCGCTCGGATGCTTTACTGAGGTCATCGAGCATCGTACTTAAGTCCTCCATGGCCTCAGCCAAGACTACTATATCGTCAGCAAACCGAAGGTGAGTGATGTACTCGCCGTTGATGCTGATGCCTAGCCTTCTCCACTCCAGAGTCTTGAAAACGTCCTCCAGTGCAGCGGTGAACAGTTTTGGGGAAATAACATCTCCTTGCCTGACTCCCCGCTGCAGCGGAATAGGTTTCGAGTTCTGGTCCTGGAGTCGGACTGACATAGTGGCGCTCTCGTACAAACACTTCAGCACTTCGATATAGCGATTGTCAACTTGGCACCGCTGGAGAGACTGTAGTACAGCCCAGGTTTCGATCGAATCGAAGGCTTTTTCGTAGTCCACGAACGCTAAGCAGAGAGGCAGGTTATACTCCTCGGTCTTCTGTATAACCTGACGAAGCGTGTGGATGTGGTCTACGGTACTAAAGCCTCTTCGGAAACCGGCTTGTTCGGGAGGCTGGAAGTCATCAAGCCTGCGTACGAGACGGTTTGTAATGACCCTCGAAAACAGCTTATAGACATGGCTCAGAAGTGAGATGGGTCTGTAGCTCTTCAGCAGAGTGTTGTCACCCTTTTTGAAGAACAGCACCACCACACCTGTGTTCCATGCCTTTGGAGTTCTCCCTTCCAGTAAGACGGAACCGAACAATTTCTGAAGGGCCGTAAGGAACGGTTTTCCACCCGCCTTCAGAAGTTCGGCTGTTATTCCGTCTTCACCGGGTGCTCTGTTGTTCTTGAGCTGTTTAAGAGCCATTACAATCTCGTACAGGCTGATGTCCGGGATGTCGTCGGTATAGTGTCGGGTTAGTCTAGCTCTAGGGTCTTCCGCCGGACTAACTTCGGGTCTGCGCGTTAATGTGTATAGCTGTCCGTAAAAGCGCTCTATCTCACCCAGAATCTCAGGTTTAGAGGAAACGATTCTACCATCTTCAGTTTTTAACTTCGCGAGCTGGCTCTGCCCTATAGACAGATCTCTCGAGAATACTTTAGAGCCCTTATTACGCTGTATGGCCTCTTCAATACGATTCGTATTGAATTGGCGCAGATCGCGGGTAAGGGACTTGGAGATCTGTTTATTGAGCTGCCGGTATACGGTCGCGTCGGCTGAACACTGTAGAATCATTTCACTCCTTTCCTTCATGAGCTTCTGAGTGGAGCTAGATAGCCTTTTAGTTCCGTTAGTGCCTTGGGCCTTGAAGAACTTAGACCCAGTGACACGGACAGCTTCCAATAGACTACCTATTGTGAAAAAAACAGTTTTCTAGGTTCAACGGTTTGGGCTGGGCGTTTGATTTAAGTCAGTCAGTCAGTCAGGACTTTTACGTTTATACAAATCGACATTTCATTTTGTATAATTTCCATTAGCTTTACTTTTTCCTCATTACATTTTGTGTTCAACACTCGGCATTGCACCCTGCTGAGAACGCTAATAATTTCGGCTATAACGAAGCGATTGCCTGCTATGAAGGTAATTGAATTCTTCGTACAAATCGTGTAATCAAGGAAGCGATAGGCTACCCAAGGCAATATTTGATAGCCCGCCAATTGTCTTCATAACAAACCGAGAGCCAAACACATTTCGCATTCATATGTGTTTCTTTTCATCGAATGTTTCATGCACCTGTTCCGCCAAATAGTCGGTGATTAATTACCTCTTTGATAATCTTATTGGAACCTCTTGACTAGTCACTTTACTTCGACAAATATGTACATGTGATATGATGTCAGTGTAATACACAGAACGACTTGTCTGGGCAGCTGCATTTTATTTAGTACAGAAAATTTAATCAAGAAAGTTACTTACAAAGTTTTGAAAACTTTATTTAATGAAATGTCTAGTAATTTTTTGGTACCTAATTTATAAGAACCTTAAAATTTATATTTTTAGGGTTCCGTACCAAAAAAGGTACTAAAGGAACCCTTATGGTGCGACTCCGTCCGTCTGTCTGTCTGTCACAAAGTGAAATATCTATATATAATGGTTTTAAATGAGAGTCATCCACGTGCATGGAAAATGAATTTTTTTAATATATATTTTAATTTTCCATGAAATCTTACGAATATGAGGAGGGGCCAAAAAAATTAATTTAACTATTGGGTCAAGTGGGGTATCATTTGAAAGGGCTTGAGTTGCATATTTTGAAACAGTTTTTCTTTTTTTTCTACACGGGGAAAATTTTGATCTATGAAGGAAAATGTAAAAAAAAATACCATTCCCCTCCCCCCCCCCTTATCTCCGAAGTTATTCAAGCGAAAAATTTGAAATAATTACTTGTGATTAAGATAAACATAAATATTAAGGGAATTTTTTTTTCTGTATCTAGCATATTTTTTGTTTTATTTACAAATATCATTTCCTAGTTAAGTTTGCAATTTAATCAACTTTATAAGTATTTTTTTGTTTTGAAATTCCTATAAGACTGTAATAGAAATACCCTAATTTAATTTAAAAAAAAAAATCGAGATCGGTACACGTGATAAACAATAATCGCTAAAACACCAACGTAGGTACATACTAAGCTGATTGCCCTTGCACATTAGTACCAAATGGGGCCGATAGACGGCGCTGACCCCATTCGCGTTGTTAAGATTTTTCTAGAATGAATGGAGTTGGGACGGGTATATTTCAATAGCAGGTCAAAAAAAATCGCGATTCAATTGTCTTGGTAGTTTGATGGTGTTGGTGTAAAAGTTACTAGTTGTTTGAAATTGAATTCTGTTGTGTTGGGTTAAAATAAGTAAATAATTTAACAAATATTGGGACATTTACCTTTACCTTGAGTTAATTGCTAGTTTGTACGGAACCCTAGGTGCGCGAGTCGGACTCGCACTTGACCGGTTTTTTAAAATATCTGAAGGCATAAATTTGTAGCAGAACTGACACTAGGTAAGTACAAGATACCACGTCAAAATCTGAACGTAGCTTTTTACATTTATTTACTAGCGAGCGCGCGAATAAAATGTTTTTTGTGGTTACAGTCGCATTAAACTCTGATTAAAAATCGGCCAAGTGCGTGTCGGGCCATGCGCAGTGTAGGATTCGGCAGTTGCCTGTAACGTTGCCTTAAACGATTTTTCAAATTAGTGACTCGCTTGCGAGATATTGTGCTTTATAGCCCAAATTATTGTTCGACTCATGTGTGCGTCCCCCCCCCCCCCAGCCGGCTAAATGACTGCTACTAGGAATGTGAAAAAATCGTGGCAGTAGTACATATAATGAATTTAAATGGAAAACTCACGGCTAAGTAGGCATTAACTAGTTACCGAGTAATAGTCGACCAACTTAAAATGTACGTACAAATTCGGCCGACGCAACCATTTCATTTAGTTGGCGCGTCGATGTAACTAAAGGCCTCCACCCACCGAACGCGTGTCGTGCGCGGCGCGTGACGTGCGCGGCGCATATTAAGCGTGGGGACGAACACATGAGTCGAAAAATAACTTGGGCTGTAAAGCCCAATATCTCGCAAACGAGTAACTAATTTGAAAAATCGTTTAAGAAACCCATAATATCTTTGAACAAGCTATCCAACGATACCCAAATGACATCCCCACTTTAGGTGCAGGGGAGGTACCCCAAAAAAAATGATTCTTCAAGATTTTATTATTCTGATTTTTCGGCGTGATTGTTATATACCCATGCCGAATTACAGTTTTCTAGTAGTAATAGTTACTGGGCTAAGACGAAGACGTAAGGACAGACGGACGGACGGACGGCCAGACGGACATGGCGAACTATAAGGGTTCCTTGTTGATTACGGAACCCTAAAAATGCGGAACGTATGTCTGACATTAACGACCTGCTGCTCGATTGCGTAACGTACATACGTTAGGTATTACGTAGATCTAAATGTATTTTTTGTATGGGAAGGTTGATTTATCCCAAAGGTGGTTTCATCCCTCTGATTTATGAATCAAAACAATATTTGGCAACTTTATTAGCAGTAGTTTGCAAATATACTCATAGAAATCGGTAAGTTATGTACGTGGTGAATCTCATAAAACAAGTGGCTTTTATTCGATTGCTTCTTTTCCATTATTGGAAGGTTAATATAGTAAGATGGATTTGTGTATTTGCCTTAAATATACACCGTGTTTATTGCCATTCCGATAACTTCGTACATACGTAGCCTCGGTACATTTGCAGGAAGTAAATGGCTATGCCAAACTTGTAGTTACGGAGGAGACACGTTGAATAAAAATATCATTTTGATTGTCGTTTAAAACGTGTGCATAAAATTTACTACAAGACGTGCCAACGAGACGCTTCAGCAGCTAAAACAATTATAGCCCCCTATTTATGTAAATTGATATCGCAATGAAATAATCTTCTATACATATAAATGCCTATGTCCTGACTGACTCACTCATCAACGCACAGCCGAAACTACTGGGACTAGAAACTTGAAATTTACACCAGGACTTCCTTTTATGACGTAGGCAAGGGATAAGACGGGAGTTTTGGAAATTCCATCCCTAAGGGGGTTAAATGGGGGTGCAAAGTTTGTATGGGGGAATCAATATTTTTTTAACTAGAGACTTGAAACTTTGTAGAAAGTTAACTCATTAAAATACACAAAAGTAATTTCAGCGTCTAAGAAAATTCTATCCCAGTGGGGGTAAAAAAGGTTGAAGGTTTTGTACGGGGAACACTGGATTTTTTAAAGAGATGTACTCTTCATTAACCTGTCTCCATTTCTCGATTTCCAGTGCTGAGTTTAAGACTGTTTTAACAGCCTTACGAAATTTAACTTTTTTTTAAATCTCACTCATAATAATTAAGATCCCCATTTTCTAGCTCCAAATCCATGCGTCGCTCTATATCTCGCAGAGTCATTTATGCCAAAGATTAAAATTAGATTAAAGCATCAGGTAACTGAAGGAATAAGTATTAAGCATTCTGCAAACAATTCCCGTAATCTGATTGGAAAATCTTTAAAAATTCTTTAACAATCGCATATCAGTGTCTGCCACTGTTTGAAATGTTAGACATATTACATTACTTAGACCATTTTAACGAAGAATAAAATCACTTACCTATTTTATATCTTTGTCATCATCAAAAATCTACGCGGACGAAGTCGCGGGCGGCCGCTAGTAATATATACTTATGTAATTGGCCTCATAAAAATATACAATGTCCTCAAAAACTTATTTTCCGAGACCTTTCGTGTTTATTCTACTAGAAGTAAGCTCATTCTTAAATTACCTAGTACTTGTTTAAATAAAACTTTTTACGCATAATCTCGGTTCAAATCCTACTTCCGGTTTGTATGAATCGGAACTAAAGAATGTGTTTCAAAAGCTATCATTACACGATGTACCTATCTATAGGATAACTGCTAGTGCGATTTTGAATATACTTGACTTGAGAACAAGAAAAACTATTGAATAATCATTTCAATCTCGATTCCAAATCAAATGCACATATTTATTTATTAACAAAACAATTAATATAAGGCGAGCATACATAATGTTATGTATGCTCGCCTTAATTTACTAAAACTTGAAATGTATTTTTATGCGTTTTTTCTTACAATACCGAATACTCCTGTGGTCACTAAAATTTAGATTTCATTTATAATTCATTCATTTCGTTCTTTTTAAGCAGTGTTATTTTTGGTCTTTGTTGTGGAATTGTATATAATCTCTAAAAGAACTACTTTTTCACGTTTCTGTAATTCCGTGTGTTTCTCTTATCTAATATCTTGATACTACTTTGTTTAAAATTATGCTTGTGCAATAATGCGGAAACATCCTTCAATTAGCACTCATATTTCTATAAGTACATTTTAAATTGGTGTTGTCTGAGAAATTAATAATTAGTCTACGAAGCATGCACCAATTACACACATCAAACTCCGTTTACAATTAAGTTATTGGTATAACTTTGTTCTTGCAGGCAAACACATTCTATCTAGGAGCTGCATTTTGAATTCCGATTTTATTTATAATTATGTGTTGCGTGCACTTGTTCGGAACTATTAATTCGCTTCAGCGAGCACTAATCACACCGAAGTCAATTGCAATGCAAAAGGTCACAACTGCATTCTCACAAACATTCGCATTCATTTGCTATTTCATTTCGTTTGATTAATTCATTTGCAATGAATACCAGCTGGGCGATCACGTAAAGCATTGTGTGTGAAATACTACTAATAAATCCACGGTTAAACTCACGTATTACCTAAATACGACATTGCCGCAAAAATCTTACTGAAGAACTCCCGAAGAGTTTCGAAACATGTCGCCTGTCGTGAAATTTTAGACGTGAGTTCAACCATTGATATACCAGTAGTATTTTTAGACGTGTTTCACGAAAGTTTAAATTGGAGCATTGTACGTGCGTCAGGTACATCTAAAACTAAACCTTCTCTGTGGGTCAATGACAGTATAGTTGTCTAAACGTGCGTTCGACAAGTAGCCCAAGCATTTTATTTTCATTAGTATGGAAAAAATTGAAAATTTGGAAATAATTCATAACAGCAGCTTTTTTTTAACTGATATATTATCATTTTAGTAATGACGTAGACTCAAAATCCACCAAAATATTAGTCTTCAAAAAAATCGATATTTAACCAATTCCTGAAAAAAGAGGAAAAATATTAATAGATATTTTAATTTTTGTTTTGGTTAATTTACAGGAGCTCTTCAAGAATATAAATCACACAAAAAACATAATGGATGTGTCATTTATTTTTATATATTTACTTCCCGATAGAAATTTTGTAGGATTCTTGGATCTAAAAAAAACTCTGTTGAAAAAAAAACGTGATTTTCTCTGCTGAGGGGTAATCACGTGACGTTTTGATTGAGCGTTATGACAAACTAAAAACTAACTGTCATTTTCCCATAGAATAAGAAACATTAAGTTTACTTCAGGGATAAAGTGTATAAGTAGGTACTGCATGCGAATAGTTTGTGAGAATACGGTCAAGTGTGTAAATTGATTATAAAAATTAAATGACGTGACTTGCTTACGTGCCAGATAGATGGAACTTTATTACCTATAGAATATACGATGGCTAAGGTAATTTATAGTTTATTTTAGTAAGCATTATTAATGTCATTGGATATAAAACAATGCATTTCTATTTATGTTAAATATATCCTCTTATACCTACACAAAAATACACGATATACAATTCCCAGAAAAATACTGTCATTTTATGCACGCTAAGCCGTGACAGAGGTATTTTAACGGTAGTTTTTACTACTCATTACCCATCAGGCGTGCGAACCTTGTGCTACATAAAGGCCCGGTCTGCTACAGGGAAAAAATAACAGAAAGTCCACAGAGTACGCTGTTTAAGAATACAAACTAACTTGCTATGCCACGACGAAAGTAGATCTGAGATTAGTTCTCTCTCTCTAGAATGAGAATTTAAAATCTTTGAAATATTACTGTCAGTTTCCGAAAAAAGGATTAGGTACGCAATGGACCCGATTCTACAGAGGCCTCTATAAACTTCCTAATTTTATTTAGGTGTCGCTAAAACACTTTGCTATTCTATAAATAATTATATTTGCAGCTGTCATTATCAAATGACAGCTCTCATTTGAATCTGACGTTTCTTACTTTAGGGGCGGTCTATTCAACTTACTTAGCTGCGAAAATGCTATTCTAAACATGTCGTTTTTAATCTGCCGCTTAAATTATGTCTTAAAATTAGAAAATTTAGTTTTAGGTTTTTTAAGCCATGTGCACATTGTGCACGTAGAATCGGGTCCATAGCTATACTCCAGCTAAGTATCTACAGAAGTTTATTTAGGTTTCGAAAAAGCACTGCAACAGTTCATTTAAAATGTCGTCGTGCTCTAAATGTTTGTTTTTTTTCATAGCTATTTTAATTTCAATCAAAATTGACTGTTTACGCACCGTGTGTAATAAAGACAATTTTATTGACGATCAAATGAAACAAATGACAGGCCTAAATGTAGATAAGGGCACTTTCATGTCACGGTAATAGAATATATTATTATTTTCATGATAAGGCGAAAATACCTGGCCCTTATTTTCTTTTGAGGAGTATATATCTACATATCTAAAAGAGAGAGAAAGATTATTGTACTCGCTCGTGCTGTTTAATATAACAATTAAAACAGCACGAGCGAGTACAATAATGTTAATAGGACCGAGAATAGCTCGTGAGATTTCGTTCTTTCAATGATGATTATTTGCTTATCAATCAATCGAGATCAAGGTTACTTGCACTTTTTATCTACAAACGCGTCACTTACTTACCTGCTTAAGGAGCTTAAACACGTTTAATCTCAGACATTATTCAAATAATCATTCATCTTGCTCGCTCTGACGCACTTGCTAACTTGCTAGAAAGGGATGAATGCTTTATGTCCGACATAAACGCTATACTGCTAAGCTTGGTTGGAGAGGTCTTTCTGTTTTTTTTTCCGTTGTGACTTGCCAATAAAGATTGCTCCTGACCTTCCTATAACCTCGAATCAAAACTCTTGTGTTTAAACGTAATTGTATGTATGTTTGTATGAAAATGTATTATTTTATGGGGTAGATTATGTGCAAAGTCGATAATGATAACGCTATCTCTCGTGTATGATGTGGAGCCGCTGTGAAAGAAATCCCCAAGTCCTTATTCGGCATAGTTAATGCATTTGACATACTTAGATAATTAAGTGTATGCAGTTCTTACGACTATTGTATCCCATGAAATTGTATACAAAATAAAACTAGAATATCAAGGAAACTTTGAAACAAGAAAATTAACTAAATTTACAGGATATTTTTAGGGTCACTGATCATCTTCGTGGGGCCAACCACGAAATCTCAAAAAAATAATAGCCAATTAAGAGTTAACACAGGACCGAGACGAGTGGCGGAAAAAAGGGGAGGCCTTTGCCCAGCAGTGGAACACAATACCTACAGGGTGACATTTTAATCAGTGTCCAAATTCAAGTATAGGATTCTTCAGCAAAATTATAAAAAACGTTTTTTTTGTTTCATATCATTCAGCACAAAAAAAATAGTAATTGCTGCTTAAAGTTATCCAAAAAAAACCTTAACGCGCGGGCACCTCAGCGGGTAGTAAGGTTTGCGCACGGCACGGCCTCCCCTCCCCCGGCCCCGCCGCCCCGCTCCGCGCGGTGCTGAATGCCCAGTAAACACGCAGTATGGATACTTATTTTGGGATAGACAAGTTATAATTTAAAAAATACCTACCAGTTTTTTTTCAAAAATGGAGTCTATTAGTGATACCAAATGCCTACAAAAAATTTAGACACTGATTAAAATGTCATCCTGTATAGGCTAATAAAAAAAAAGTTAACTGTGAGTTAACACTGCGCACGCACGAGCGCAGCGCACTGCGCTGCACTGTGTGTTGTTACTACGATTTGTGTAAGATTGTCCCCTAATATATATTTTTTTTTTAGTTAATTGACAGTTAAATTGATATTACTCTCATAGGAAATGTTGTTCAGTATGTACATGTTAGTCGCATTTGGTCATTCTGGATCATGCCCCCGAAAGTACTCAGAATACGTCACGTTATCGTTATACATGACACTGACTGGTACAGAGGCGTAAATACATTTTTTTTAACCCCTGACATACATTTGATACAATAAATTGAACTGATAGCCAAATCAGGCAATGTTGTAATGGTTTTTTTTGTGAAGCATCCATGCATATAGTGTTTCGTGTTTTTTGCTACGCGACAAGCCTGTGAAACTACAGTGCTCATACACCTCGCGTAAAAACCGCGCCCGCAAGTGCCTAACTATATTGGGGAATACTTACATTTTAAGTATTCCCCAATATAGTTAGGCACTTGCGGGCGAATACTTACATTTTAAGTATTCCCCAATATAGTTAGGCACTTGCGGGCGCGGTTTTTACGTGAGGTGTATGAGCACTGTAGTTTCAGAGACTTTGAAATAAATTTAAATCCTTTCGAAACCTTACAAAACTTTGCTATATTTAAAGATAATAATGATGTTTATTGACCATGTAATGAATATATATATATCACATTTAGCAAGACATATATGTACGTACATTACGTAACTAAGGCGGTGAATTCGTGAATGCCCCAGATCGCAGGTGTTTGTGGCCCGAACCGAAGGTGAGGGCCATAAATATACGCTCTGGGGCTTTACGAATTACCGCCCGTGTTGAGTACAAAATTTCTTCACCTGGCCACAATGCGAGTTTCCCGTACGCGCAGCGTGCAGTAAAACTCGCATTATGGCCAGCTGTGACGTCATCATCATCCTCCTAGCGTTATTCCCGGTTGTGCCCCTAAAGGAGCCCAGGGTCCGCTTTGACAGCCAGCTGTTGCTTTGCTTTGAGGGCCAGCTGTGACGTAAAAAATATTTTTAATACTATATTACACAGTCCTTCTTTATTATTAAACCTTCATACTCTTTTAAACCGTGCACATTAGGTTTGGGTTTAAAGACAAACTTAAAAATGATGGTTTACTATTTACCTTTATAAGTCTTACTAACTCAACACAACCTAAAACTTTTCAACTATATAGACCATAAGGACCACTACGATTCAAAAGTAAATGAGATGGTATTATTATTGTTCGTTTTGTTATTTTAATAATATTCACATTCACATTATCAGCCTATATACCGTCCCACTGCTGGGCACAGGCCTCCTCTCATGTATGAGAGGGATTTTAATAATATATTTGTATTTAATAAGTTAATACTAAGTACTAATAAATTATTAATTATTTAGTTTTTTATTTATTTGAAATACCGATGAGGCTCTCATACTTAAACGTGTAGGAAACCTTGGATTTTGACACCTTGTTGAGTATTTTGGACTAAATATAGAAGTTTTACGTGGGTTTTACGATAGCTATGTAATTAGGAATAACACAATCATTTTATTTTCTCGGCGAAAACGAGTAGTACTTTAACTTTAAAACAAGCGTTTTTTAACAGACTTCAAAAAAAGGAGGAGCTTCTCAATTCGGTTGTACATTTTTTTTTCAATATTTGTTAACTCAGAACTCCGTCATTGACGAGCCGATTTGTATTTTTTTTTGTTTGTTAGTATATGCTTTCAGGTGGGTCCCATGTTTTTCAAAAAATCAGTTGGATGATGGGATCCATTAGGAATTGAGGGAGCTCCTCAGTTATATCAGGCACGCATGTAGTGATTTTGGTATTATATACTCGTGTATTTCCTCCCGGAAATCATAAATTTGGTGGAGCGGAATCGATGATGAAGACCACAGATGACTTATGGAATTCCTCAATTATGTACTTAAAAGTACAAAAGTACGTCACAGATTCTGATTAGATTCCGTTGAAATAGCAACTAATGAAGTGCTCCTTATGGAATCGACGGAAGTCATCAAATATTATCGGGCCACATACAACATTTGGGTTTCTTTTTTTCTCTAATAATCAACGCATTTGCTTTCGGAAATCAGTTCATGTGGTAAATTGGAAAATAAATGTGGAAATGTTCTTGTGGTTTGGAGGAGTACTAAATTGAAGTCAGTTAATAATTTGTTTAAAAAAAAAATATCAAAAGTTTTGTCTGTCGAGACAGTTCTAAGATGTTGCTTTTGTCAGGGGTGTTTTAAATTTTTGAGCGTAATATTTATGTACGACATGTAAATGTAAAAGAAAGGTAAAGGGTTAATAATGTCTGTCCACCATACTCATCGCGACGACGCGACGAGACAATTCTAGCGAAACTTAATTCGAAAGAGTAGCATTGTTGTCGTATGTAATAAGGTTCTCAGGGCCATTTCCGGGCTCCATTGTGACATCCAGCATCGTGAAACCATTACAATGTCGATGTAATGTACCTATGTAATAAAAAAATGCCTAAATAAATCATGATAATATGGTTCTATTTTAACAGTTATCTTCAGCTCCAACCAAGAACAATACGGTATTTGACTGACGAGGCTTTTAATAAAACCATAAGTATAAAATAATACGCCTTGGAGACGTGGTGCTAGAGAAAGATGCTCGGAGTATCGTGGACCGTATCCCGTACAAATGTCTCCATACTCGAGGAACTCGGCATCGAACAGAAACTATCAGCTCAAATAAAAGCTCGAATTCTTGAGAAGCAGCAGTCTCCAGGAAGCAATGAGTCCGCTGAACGACTCGTAGTACAAGGCAGAGTAGAGGGTACCAGAGGGGTAATCCAGTAACGTTCCAAACAGTCCAACTGTCAATTTACATATAAAACTTTATATTTAGATCTACCTAACGTACCTACGTACAATACGTTACGTGATCAGCCTCAATGCCACGCGGTAGATCGCCCATGCGGGCCCGTCCAAATCGAATCAGCTGTGAGCGGCCCATTAAATACATGAATGCACCAAAGTGATGACCAACACAGCGAAATGGCGAGAACTAAGAATAACCAACCGAGAAAGAAGAGAGATGAAGACAAGCGAGACGTAACGGAGTTCTATGGTAAAGCAGCGTCCTTTTTTGTTTTTATTTATTATATGTAGAATCTTTAAAGGCAGCAAAACTATGTTAAACGGGAGTATTTTCGTGGGTAATCAAAGAAATCATTTTTTCTTCATCTTTACTATTCATATTTACCAGCCACACAGCCACATACGTCCCTCTGCTGGGCCCAGGTCTCCTCTCATGGACGAGAGGGTTTGTTTTTAATGTTGTTAAATCTCGTATTGAGCTGAACTCAAGAAGTGATCTAGCTACTCGTAGAGCCCGCTTGTTTCGGGCTGGGAGTCCCCCCACTTCATCATTATCATGAGACTCATCAGCGCTGTTATGTATTTTTGTAACCGGTTATAGAAGAATAACGTTTAAATATCTCCGCACAATTGCCACAATGGTTTTCAAAAGCTATTGTAGAGCTAGAACATGCTCTATAATTACGAAATCACACAATCGTGCAATACGAGACGGAAACTCCTCCAATGGGGCAATCACAGATGAATCTTAATTATTATTATTACAAAAGAGTAATGACAGCCTCAAGCCCAGTATCATAACTTCAAAATTATCAATTTTTATTTTAAAAAATGGCCCTCGCCAAGTTTGGATAAATCATCTTTCAGTTCAGTTTAGTATCTTTATTGCGAATAAGGAATCATGCAGTAAAACGTATATAATAATAGAAAAGTGTAGATGCAGCTAAGCTAAGATAATTAATAATGACAGTGATAGGCAAACCCGAATTAGTATTAGAACGGCGTATTTAATCGGTATAAATGAAAAGCGGTCGAGTGCAAGTCGGACTCACGCAACGAGGGTTCCGTAAAAAATGTATGTAGGTATATTTATATTATAAATAGCTCGTCCATCAGAGGAGTCGAGTCTCGATAATTTTCCCCACTTAATTAGAGAAACAAACATAACTTAGCCCTTGGAAAATGATGTATTACCTATATGCGAAATATAAATAGGTAGCGGTCGCGGTAACCGAATACAAGTTAGGTTATTGGTCGTTTTTTTGTGCTGTAACAACAAAGATAGGGTTCTCTGTTTGTTCCTGTACTTTTGCTACAAGAAGCTATTCTTTGGAAGGAATTTCATAGTCTTATAGATTTGAGTGCGAGATCTGCTTATCCTGAAGTACAGGTATTACCTATTCAGGGAGCAGAGTCCTACTTTTCAAGATATTACTGTAAAATATGTTAGTGTCAAATACTTTTGTTGTTATTTATTTTTGGTAAACAATAAAGATTTAATAATCTAAATTAAATACCTACAACGACAATATCGGTCTTATTTTTTGTTTGCGTTGACCTGTGTTTTCTAATCTTTAAGGGACTGCATATTAGAAGATTTAATATTAATTCCAACTTCATACCTAAGAAAAAGGGTAAAGGTTCTGTGTTTGCGTTTGAGGTATAAAACCCTAAAATGGATTTTAACTCGTTTTTTTTTATACAACGACGGTGGCAAACAAGCGTACGGCCCCCCTGATGGTAAGCGGACACCACAGGCTATAGACGCATGCAACTCCAAAGGAGTAACATGGGCGTTGCCGACCCTTGATATATTTGAGGATTCGCCGTGTTGAAGGAACAAATTCCCTCGCTCTCAAATCAACACATCCTCGGTAGCTCTGGCGAACTTACTCACCTCCAGGAACACAACACTACTATACAGCAAGTAGCAGTGTTATTATGGCTGGTAGTCTTCTGCAAGGCCGAGGTACCTACTTCCCCAGTTGGGCTGCTCCACATTCGAGCGGGATGACATTTCGCTGTGCCCTACCTCACTAAAAATTAATGCATTAATAATTTGTTTAATACATTTTCTTATAATCAGTTACAGTGTTACATATAAAGCCACAAGTGGCATGCAATAGTAGGAGAAATCGTGCTGTTAATCCCACGTTCTTTAAGTTAGTTATTAGTTATTTACGAGTGGTGATAAATTAAAACACGACCGAAGGGAGTGTTTTAAATCGACACGAGTTGCGAATTACCTATTCGCACGTGTATCGTATAATGTTTTACTGTACGCACGGAAAGTGTTCTTTTCCGCACTAGTGCGGGAATGTAGCACCATGTGTACTGTAAAATATTTTTCATTTAAACCAACCACGTGACCATAAAGCACGTATAATGCTTTTTCCTACTTCCAAATATAACACTAACATAATATTATAACTAACATTTTTTATTGCATTTACGATTCCCAATTTCTTAATGAAATGTTTATTTGTTCATAATAAGTATAACGTAAGCTATGATCAATGTTCATGAATAAATAAATCTGAGCATGAGCTAGATTGTAATAATATTTGGCTTGTATTTTTGGTTGGCGCCTGAAATCTCAAACTAAATGTTACTGCTTAAAATTTTGAAACATTTGCGTAAGACTGTTTGGAATGTGATAATTTCCTGCTAAGCTGCAATGTGTGCACAGAGGGTCCCTTTTACTTCCGCGTGGGAGATGATTTCAAGTTTATTTATGGTTCCTTGCCTTAAAAAAGGTTGGTTATAGTAATAACTTATCATTCATGGGAACATTTGTTTGAGTTCATCGCGCATGTAAATTCGAGTATAGATTTAAGTAAGTGAAATCAATACATTGTGTCATTTATATTCGTGAGGAAGCGGGGCGGTAGCAATGCATTGTATATCAAAGCAGATCCCGATTGCACAACAGGGTACAACGCTAGGAGGATGATAATGACATAAGCTCCATCATAGGCCCTCTGCAAGATGTAAGAGGCCACACACAGAGTGTCAATCAAAGACGCTGAATATTGCATTCTAGTGTGGTTGTAATATGTTGTGCGCGCTCGTTCTGACACATTATTTCGTTGCACGTGAGATCGAAATGGAAATATGTACGTTACATTTCCCTCAGGTCTTTCATGAATATGTACTTCTTCTAAAATCTTAACTAAGGTCCTGTGGTAGTTGAGTTGTGTGCAGTGCAAGAGACAAATCCCTAGTGAGACGGCTTTGAGTTCTAACATCACGCAAACAGTGTTTTCCACTGGTACGCTAAACTACAGACAAACTAAACAATATTTGAACACAACTAACGCGCGGAATTCAATTACATGAGATTGAGAGGTTGCCAACACTGATTAGGTATTTATTTCGTAGAAAATCTCACCGCTTTTCCCGTATCTAAACGTTTGTATTAGTAAAGTATTTGGAAGAGGGCTTCTTATTATGAGAAATATTAAGGACAATAAATTCATAAATTCACGCCTTTATTCCCAAAAGGGATAGGTAGAGCACATAAAACTTGTGTTCCAGTGCCACATTTAGCCTAAATGTGGGTATAAAAGATCGACAAAATGTGTTATCGCAGTGATAGGTTGCTAGCCCATCGCCCACAACACACTTCAAGCCTGCTCCCTTAGTCGACTTTTACGACACCACACACGGGAAGAAAGGGGGTGGTGAAATTCTAACCCATCACCACACGGCGTATTATCTAATCTATATATGTATTTTATTATTACGATCATTTATAAGTACTGGATTTCCGATCTTTAGTGATTAGCTTTTTCATGACTTAATGTGACGATGACAAAATACAGGTTATCCCTTCAAAAAAAACCGGTTCAAAATGTGACAAAAGAGTTTTTTTGGAGCCAGGCTAGAACTTTACCGGCCGTACTGTACCGTTCGATTTTTAAAGACTTTCAGGTAATGGACCAGGCAGATAAATTAATTAATTTAACGTCACACCTGGCCACAATGCGAGTTTTACTGTGCGCTGCGCGTACGGGAAAACTCGCATTGTAGCAAAGTGAAGACGTAAAATTTTGTACGCAACACGGGCGGTAATTCGTAAAGCCCCAGAGCGCATATTTATGGCCCTCACCTAATTCACCGCCCTAGTTAAGTAATGTACTAATTCAGCACGTTATTCATTCATCATAATGAGAGGTACTCGCTTAGCAGAATAAAAGTTTTTTGGTTAGGTTTCTTTGTTATTTTCTTTTACAATTTATAGCGCGTTTTATATTTTAACCATTAATGGTTCTAATAAAATTTTATTTCAAAAGTGCAAAACTATTTATTTATTTCTTATTGATGTTATTGTTCCAAGTTATAAGTCTGCAATCTAATTATTTTGTTCCATTGGCAGGACAATGTGATAATTTATACAATAAAAAAATTATTTAATATTTGGCGATTATCTTACACTAATCGACCTAGTCCTAAACTAAGCAAAGCTTGGAGTACGTACATACTTATATAGATAAATAAATACCTATATACATATTAAACATCCATTACTCAATGTAACTAGATGAAGTAAAATTATTTAATTTTAATATTTATTCTAATGTTATGTGCCTACCTAGTTTCCACAAATATAATTTAATTATTTTACGAGGTTAAAAGTAATACGAGTTTATTTCCACGCAAGGATTTTACTAACTTTAGTAATCTTAAAAAATACCACTTTTGTAATATTAGGGTAGATAATATATTTAATCAAAAACTGAAGTTCTTGATAGAAGACTTACTTTTTTTCACAACACTCACTAATCAGTGTATCACGCACTTTAAACTTTAAAACGAACGCACTTAAACTCGCGCGAAAATTAAACTTCAAATTCGAATCTCGTTTAGTTTTCAAACAAACGCGTGCATCAGTTAGCTGCTTGATTCGCACATTAAGCACAACATCGCGTTTTGTCTTAACTCTCAAGAAGAGGTGGCCAGTATAATGAAAAGTTTGTTAAGATAGTCACTTCTATTTCAAAGTCATAGAGTCCTCTAATAACGAATGATAGATCAAGCACCGCTGGTTAAATCCCACAATTGTGGTTCCCTTTCATTGGCCTTGCCATTTTCGATGTTGCCAACCTTCGCTTCGCTCTCTGTTATAGTTGTACGCCAAGGTATAATGCCAATACATTACTGTGTTATTTCATACATGGAATTGCTTTAGGTGCTAGATTGTTTCAGGTTTAGATATATATCAAACCCTTAATTGGACAAAAATAGCGAAGGTATAGAATAGTTCAATCAAGCCTCGGTTACGTAGAATAGTAACAACGATTCTGGTCGGGAAATAAATATAAAAAGAACAAAGTGTGTCCTGTCTGTTGGCCGATAACAAATTACCAAAGGGTTAAGGCCGGGGGGTTTCATTTTGTGCTATCGCACGTCCCTACTTGTATTTTTTTAGTGATGTAAGGAATTAATGTATAACTAGTATAAGGAATGATAATATTGAAAAATATTGATTTTATTTTGTCCTACCCTAAATGTGGAAGTTTGTTTATCACCCAATTCTAAATATAGTCAACATTTCGTTGCATGTCTTCGACGTGTTTTGCAATTACAGCATATTAATCAGAAAAAACCTTCATAAAAAAACCATTGATCAATCTTTTTAGTCATACCGGGGACGTAATCAATTACGTAGGTACATAAATAAACCTCGTCATTCAAAGTTAGTCAGCCATTGGCACCTAAGCATGAGTTTATCCTTGTTACCTTTTTTGTACTTGAGCTTGAATTACGAACTGATAAAATTATGCGATAAAAACATGTTGCCCAATAGGGGCTCAATTCAGCACTCGCTACTGACGCATAGAGATTAGATTAATATCATATTAGTTGATACGCTCTTGGTTACCAATTCCAATTCTCACCAAAGCACTATCGTAGCGTGCAGCTACTACTTAATAGCCGAGAGTTTGGATACGGTAGTAGATGCGAGGCCCAGGCTGCAGGCTGTAAATAGTCAAATGTGCACAAACGACGGCGCACCAACAGCACAATTTCAATCTAATCTCATTGCGTGAGTAGCGCGTCCCAGTATTGCGCCCTTGGCTCGGATGACCGAATACCGAAAAAGGCCAAAAAGGGTAAAAAATACTGGTCAGTGATTTTTAACGTTGCACGTAATGGTATGCTATTCATAAGCTGTCTGGACAGACTCTCGACGCACCTCACCACTCTCTTCTAGCATATTTTGATCCGGAAATTCGTAATAGTTACTAGTGATCGTATTAGGTTTCGGCGTAGGTGCAAAGCGATTTTTTTATCGAGTATATCACAAAAACTTAAACTCTTATTTAACAAAAATGTTCCGCCAAAATGAGGACAGCTTTTTGGCAGTTTTGTTGCAGTATCAATTCGTGACCCTACATCCAGAGGTCGCCCCGGCGTTCAGCCATTAAAAATAAACTTGATTTGGTTTTGATTTCATTGCATGTTTAAGAAAAGCTCTATACATACATCGGCGTGAAAAGGGATAGCCAGCCTCGTATGCCTATCCGGCCTCGCTGCGCTCGTTCGTCTATATATGCATATATATTTGGCCGGCAATCCCTATTTTGCCGGCCTCTGCAGAAATCCATGCTAATATTATAAATGCGAAAGTGTGGCTATCTTTCTGTCTGTCTGTTTGCCTGTTACCTCTTCACGCTTAAACCGCTGAACCGATTTAGATGAAAGGTATAGAGATATTTAGTCTACGTATGAGTTCCGGGAAAGGCCATAGGGTATAGGTATGTATAGGTATATATAAGGCTATAGGTAGTCTTTATCTCGGAAATCATCCTATAAGGGTGAAATCGGGAGTGAAAGTTAGTGGCTTTTCGAAATCGGTTAGTAAAATACGTTTCATCTAATAATGTTTGCTACATAACATTATTAAAGGAAATAAAGTTATTTTAAAAATTGAAGTTCAGTTCAATTCTCTAATATCTATACAGATTACGGACCATTAAAAAAATCTACACACAGCTTATTATCACTGGCATAAGGCGCATAACTAGATATTTTTAGAAGGTTGTCTGTATAGATATTAGAGAACTCGACTGTTCCATAGTTACCTAGTCAAGATTAACTGACACGTAATGGTTGTTACAAACGTTGCAATTATTTAATAGTAATAATTTATTTTTGAGAGACTATGCAATCATTTCAAATGTGGTTTCGACATAACGTAGCCTATCACGATTTATGTAACACCAAAGTAAGTACCTAGTTCGAACATTCACATTTGTTAAGGGCCCTCTCTAAGGCCGGGCCGCACTGGTCAGGCGACTGGCAACGCGACCGCTATTTTACGAGTACTACAGTCATTATCAAAAGTAACTACGCAAACGAAGACGTCAAAAGTCTTTATTAAAAGGGAATAAGAACTTTTGGCGGCTTCGTTTGCGTTTGATGCTGGCTGTAAACTTAGGTGACTTGATGTGTGACGATTGCCGTCGCGTCGCTCATCGCTCTGCCAGCGCGGCCCCGGGCCTCGAAAAAGAGCGCAATATTTGATATAATCGGTCATCAGTCGGTCAGCATCGGTCAGTCATGTCAGTACAAATTCTTTACTGGGCGCCCACATTTAAATGAGTACTTCCTTCCGGGATGCGCACCGCCCGAATGCAGTACTGCAAGCGCACGGCCCCGCTCCCGCGCATGATATTACTATATAATAAATAATATAATACGTACTGACATATTAAGACAAGTCTCTTTCTAATTTCATAGAACACTTAGAAAGAGACCGAAATATACTTTCTTGCCGCTTGTGCTAACCGTGCTGTGCGACACCAGAGAGGCTACCCAGAAATTACGTTCGTGCATCCCTCTCTGCCGCTCGAACTAGCAAGTGCGACAGAGAGGGAGAAACAAGAACGAAATTAGTTTTTGGTTAACCGGCCTCAGTGCTTCCTGGCCCCGTATCATGGTCGTCCTTATCACGCGATACGTGACAAGATAGAGCGTCCGTCAGTGGCTGACACTGTTCGATAGAACGAGACTGACGCTCTATCTTGTCACTTATCGCGTGATAAGGCCGATCATGATACGGGGCCTGATTGACACGGGATGTGTGGAAGCGGGGTGGTATTTTATAATATGTTGTCATTGGAATTTGAATCTAATACCTCGGCTAGTAGAGTCACTATTTCAACAGATTACTCTGATGCAATGACCGAGTTGACCAATGGACTCAAATATTTTTTTGAATACAAATGCAGAACTTCGCATAATGTCAGCCTACCGACAGGGCTATCACACTGTCATTTTAGCGCGAATTGGCGCTTATCTATGGTAACCTCCTATGGGGTCTTGCTAGCACGCGAAACAAAATTTTGGATGGGCTACCCGGAGCAAAAAAATATATGAAAGAGAGAGTAAGTATATAACTATAGGCTTGTCTAAAAATACATTTTTTGCAAGTCGGTGGGAATTGGTTTGTATGGCTCAGCTCTCCATACAAACCTTGTTTGGTTCTCAATTTAAAACTTTAATAATATGAATCTTTTTATGCACAAATGTCTCCATATCTAGAGCGAGTAGAACGTTTTTCATACAAAGTCTTTAATCGGTTTTTTTTGTATAATTTTCTATTATAATTTATAAAATGTTTAATTTTATGACCTACGTTTGTATGGAGCCTCAACTTGAGTCGACCGTGTGGGACTCTTAAAACTCCTGACGAAATATCAAGACAAAAATACTACGATTTGAACAAATGATAAGACAACTTGAGTCTAGCCCGAAAACTATTTTTCGTGCATCAACTTAAATCCTGTGAAAATTATTGATATAAAGAAAGGTAGAAGGAAGGAAATAATTTATTAGCGCAAAGAAAATTAGGATTGCATTTTTGATTTGTATATATAATGTGGACTATATGCTCATAATTCTCCTCGACTCCAAATATCTTTACTGTCGTAGTGAAGTTGGCCACTTTCGATGCCATTGATGCCCCAGTAAAATATATATATACCAGTAACAGTTGTCCCCCCTTTGTCAAGTGAGTAGGCAACTCGACTGATTGGAATTCTTAAGCCGCCCGGCCTCTAACTCGGCTTAACGACTCGTCATAGACAGCAGCCGGGATCAACTGCTTAGCGTGCCTTCCAAAAGCACGGAAGCGCTCATTTATATATTAACCACCCACTCAAACATCAGGCGGTCACCCATCCAAAGACTGACCACTGCCATCTTTGCTTAACCTGCGTTATCGTTTCCGACTGGCAGTTGTCGCTAGGCTATGATGCTAAAGTTTGGACCGCAATCACGCAAAAACGGATTAAAATGAATTTTGGTATACATAAAGTCTATAACCTGGATTAACATACGAATATATTATGATACTTTTTATTCCGGGAATCATCGACTAAGGCGCAAGTTTGTAAGGAGCTACCGATATAAAAAGCTAGTATATATATAAGCCTCAATAATCCCGACAGTAAATCGCAGAGAAGGTACACGCACGACAATGTCAATAGTCGTGGAAATCCCGTTTCTTAGAATAAACTTTCTTAGCCAAATGATATTTGAGAAAGGAATCATCGACTAAGGCGCAAGTTTGTAAGGAGCTACCGATATAAAAAGCTAGTATATATATAAGCCTCAATAATCCCGACAGTAAATCGCAGAGAAGGTACACGCACGACAATGTCAATAGTCGTGGAAATCCCGTTTCTTAGAATAAACTTTCTTAGCCAAATGATATTTGAGAAATGTTTGGGACGTGAAAAGTTTTTTGCCCATAAGTAATCAGAAAAAGTTTAGTCCAGGAAAGCGGGAATTTCGCGAAAATGGACCAATTTATGAAAGCTGGTTACTTACATAAGTTTCTTAAAATATCACGTCGTTGGCCTGAGAATTTCAAATGACGTTTTATACGGAAATCGAACCATGTGAACTGTTTCGGTTTATATTATGGACAAAAACGTGTTAACCAACTACGAAGTAGGAGTTATTTTTATCGTTTGGAAACTCATAATTTACTGCGTTTACACATTATCAGGATTGGGAACTACGAACAAATTTAGATGTTGATAAGTGCCATGACGCAACTATCATCCCAATTCGTATGTTACGTACGTAGTTACGTTATCTGCAAGTACATATATTATCCGAATGGAAGCCCATCAATATATAAAACATCACGTCTGTCAAATAACCAGTATATCATCATAGCAACCGTGGCTAAGAGCCATGAAAAAACAAACGATCACACGCTATTTGCTGATCAGCATCTTATTACTGGTGGTTCAGGGAAGAATTGTCATAAAATATGAAATCGGCGGTGTTGATAATGAAATTGACCCGGTTGATTCCATTTATCCTGATGAAAAAGGATCTGAAAGTGAGAACAGCCAGGCGTGTCAGCAGATAAGAGGGTTGCCGGAACCTGCGTCGGGTTGCTGTGGCGTATAGTTCGTGGGTAAGTTTACTAATTAAAATTTTACAGCCAAATATTTCACAACCGATAAGTTATCTGCCCTGTCAAATAGACCTACTCTTGTTATTAATTAACATGACCGAAAGTTTTATTTATTTTAAAATCCCAAAAAAAAAAAAAATATATATTTTTTTACTTATAAAAAAATAAATTATGCACGTCGAACAAAACAGAAATTATTTAACAATTTCAAATCAAACGATGCGATTAATTTCTGTTTTTTATGCCTATACCATACCGAGAGCTTAATTGAATGCCCCTGGTACTAAGCTCGAAAAAAAACGGACCACTTTCAGCGCGCGTCCTATAATGTGTTTTACTATTTATTTACTTTCCTTTCACAAAGTACCTTAGCACCGTACAAAACGGACAGAATCAATCAATCAATCAATCAATCATTTATTCAAGAAATCCCAATTATAAATATTTAAAGACTAGTATCTTTATTACCTGGTGGCCATCAATTTTTATTGTTCATTTTACTTTAGGAAAGAACACTAACTTTATTATTTTATCTGTCTCTGTAGTTTTGTTTATGATCAGTATACGGATCTAGTTAGCGAACAGAATAGTATCTTTATTCCCTGGTGGCCATCAATTTTTATTGTTCATTTTACTTTAGGAAAGAACACTAACTTTATTATTTTATCTGTCTCTGTAGTTTTGTTTATGATCAGTATATGGATCAAGTTAACGAACAGAAAGAAAACCGGACAAGTGCGAGTCGGACTCGCCCATCGAGGGTTCCGTAGTTATTTACAAGTAGTAAGGTTTTTCAGATTTTTCCATGTACTTGTAGTATAAGACGATATGACTTGCCAAATATAGTTGTAGGTCAATGGAAAGTACCCTAATAACTTTTGATTCCCTTGAGAGTGTCGAAATATGATACGTATTTTGCGGGATTTATCGGCGGTACCTATCTTCTTTTTCGCTAACAAGAAATTCGCTAGAAATTTTATGTTTTCACAACTATAACAGACTGTAGACTTAAGTATATATTTAAATTCGATTCGATACCTCCACGCATTTCCTGTGTAAAGGGTCTTAACAGACAGATCAACGGACACCAAAGTGACACTATAAGGATTCCGTTATATAGTCCGTTATATGAGTCCCTATAAGGACTAAGTAGGTCCGCGTAAGAGTGCAAACTGTTAGGCAGTACATGCACCAAGCACCAAGGTATTTATTTTTTCATTCTTCGTTATAAATCGAAAACTACGTATATACTTCATAAACATAGTTAAACATCTGTTTAAGCTTTTGCCAATCCAATAAAACCCTTTCATACGATACCCCACATGACACGGTTAACTCACTTCAAAATTTGGATCCCCGTACCTTGCATAAAGGCAAATTTTTAGTTTTCAGATTTTCCCTGTACTTTTATGTGTGTATACTGCAGTATAAGATGATATTACTTGCCTTTCATGACGGGCAACAAAAGTGATCGTAAAAGATTTCCGTTTTTTCCTTTTGCGGTATGGAACCCTAATAATAATATTTTTTACAGCTTCAAGAGGCTGAAGACCTGAGTTTTTGATATTAATTAAAATTTGATGCCTCGACGCCGACGAGTTCTCGAGTTAAATGCTTGACAGACAAACGGACAAAGAAATCATCCTATAAGGGTCCCTTTTTCCTTTCGTGGCACGGATGTCGAATGTCGCTTAGCACGTATTTATATTGTTTCAGAGCCTTCAAGCCAACCTAACAGAAGCCGCTTTACACGCTCATCTGACAGTGATATTTTTCCATCAAAAATGATAAACCGTGAGTAACCGTTTTAAGACGTAGGTATATTAATTGGGGTCCCTTTGTTTCCCATAAACTTATTGTTCCGAATTTCGATAGTCAGAAATTGATATCCATATAATTTATAGACATAAACATCGGTAGTCATAATCTTTGTTAAGTATAACGTTTTGTAGTTCTAACATTAATGACCCATAATATTAAGTATTATAATCACAAAAGTCAGAAATTGATGTCCATAACTATCAAAGGTCTATCGATAATTTTTCATAAATATTCTAAGGCATATATTTCAACGTACTAATGATTGCTATTCATATCGTTTTAATGCCTAAAGTGAATTACGTCTAAGAGACCAAATCTATAACATCCAAAGTCATATAGATAATTACTCAGAAACATTTCTAGACATACATTTGAAAGGGGTAGTAGGTACTACTGCGCGAAGGGTTTATGACTGTTTCGTAAAGAATACGTTTAAATAAGCATGTTTTATTAGAAACCTTTTCTCTGAAATTAAAAATGGCCAAGATATTGGACTTCTAAGGCAGGTCGGTGTAGGTACGACGACGAGCGAAGCGAGGAGAAGTGTTAGTTGTACCGTGACCCTAAGGGCGCGAGCCGAGCGAGCGAAGCGAGCGTGCCGCGGCAGCGGCCGGCGAAGCGCCAGAACCAATAATGACACAACATTCATCGAAATGTTGACAAGTACATATTTTTCCTAACTTTCGGGTCAAATATTTCGGCCATTTTTGATTTTAGAGAAAAAAGTTTCAAAACAAAACATACTTATTTTAACGTATTCTGACCACTAAACAAAACAGTGAGCGGCATAAATATCTTTCAATCGCATCACTCTTTATTTTTGCCAAAGTACCCACATTAATTATAATTAATGGGTATGTGGGTATGTTATAAAGCAGTCTGGAAGAACGCGTTCAGTAACGTTCGGTAGTAAAAAAAACATGTATTTTATTATTTTTCTAGGCGTGTTTATGGGCTTTAACATTATGAAGAGTGACACCACCGTGAAATTGAATGATATGACTAACTAATCAGATGACTACCAATAATTATGACTTGCGAAAAAATACCTTACTTAACTTAGATTATTGCCTGTAACATTATGTAATTGCATACCACCGGGACATTGAACGTTATGGCTAAACAATTTTATGACTAACAATAATGATGACCTGCAAAAATCGGAACTCCAATGCATATTGTTAAATTTTATGACTTTCGACAATATGACTAGAAACAATTATGCTGGAAAACGATATGGACTGAAAAAATCGGATCTTAAATTTTATGGGAAACAATAGAGACCCATATTAATTGTTTGACCATTGAATAACTTTAGACTTACAGGCAGACTTTCAATTTTGCGTTTGAATTGTACGTTTGCTGATGAAGGGGTTCGTTACAAATCGGGAAAAGTTTATGATGAATTGAATGGTTTAGCCTAGTTGTTATGTACTTGTGAGTTATTTTGTACTACCAAGTCTCAGGCATGCTTATTATTCTTTATTTGCTAACTAAATGTACAAAATAAACTATGTAGTATTGTGCCAAGTCACCATTTTTTATTTAGTTAGCAAATAAAGAATAATAAGAATGCCTGAGACTTGGTTCTAGAAAATATCTCATACATATAAAGGTGAATGTTCAACACATTTGTACACAGAGGATTAAGTAGTGTGAATGTTCGTTGAGAATATAATTTGAACATTCTTTATACGTTAGTGGATACAAGTCAACGGCCAAGTCACACAACATTAACTATAAATAATCTAGAGAAATCGCAGTAAGGAACCTTAGACTTGGCACGACTTTGTCTAGATTTCATTACTTTTTAGAGATAGATAAGCAGCTCCATCGAGACTTGGCTAGTTTTTTACAGAATGTTTTTGATGCGATTTCAGTTCTTTTTGTAGAAACGTGGGCTTATTATATCTTACAAAATAAACTATAAACCTAGAATACTAGAATAGTAGATTGTATGACAAGGGTCTAAAGTAAACTATATTACCACGAGATGGATATTTTCCCGAACGAAGTGAGGGGAAATAGTTCGAGGGGTAATATGGCTTTTAGACCAGAGTTATACACTCTACTTTTTACTTCGACTGCGAGAAAATAGTAAAAGCAAAGTTTATCCATTCACAATCAACAATTATACCAAGGCGAAAAGATTGTTCAATTTGGCGCCATTCTTTTTAATAAACTGTTTTGACACAGATACAAAATATTCACAAGACGAATAAACGCCTCTGCCCGTCTAATAGCGGCGTAGTCTATCCCCCTCAATCTTCATAGCTTATGTCATGTAATTACATCCACCAATCACAACTCTTTAAAATAACATTAGTATTTGCTGTCTACTAACCAGAATACAGCTAGACATTAAAATCGACCAATCAGGAAACAGAATTCAATTCAAACATTAGGAGTTTTTCATTCCCTAATTTACAATAATTAAAAAAATAAACGCCTCTGACCGACTATAGCTCCATCCAAACGTTCAAGCGTGGTTAACTGCGTACATGACTCATGTATGCAGTTAACCACGCTTGAAAAACACCCAATGTTTGAATTGAATTCTGTTTCCTGATTGGTCGATTTTAATGTCTAGCTGTATTCTGGTTAGTAGATAGCAAATACTAATGTTTTTTTAAAGAGTTGTGATTGGTGGATGTAATATTGAACTGTTGTGAGTGGTCAAATTAAAATGTTTTATAAATCATAAATATGTATACATATTTTCCCTAGGGACTAAATGTACTACTTTAGCCCCGCTTGCCAAGTCTAATATGATGCACTTTTTGAGCATGAGAAGTGAAAAAGTACTTATAACTAACAATATTACCCATCTAGCACTAATTGTTATAATAACAACCTGCTAATTAACCTTAGCAAACCTCACGAAATAATAAGCGAAATCAACGAAATGCAAATAATCCGTCCTAATCCCTTTATATACATAAAGTTAATCGTTCGATTATTTCTTCTTGTAAACTTGTAAGTATAAGTATAAAAGCCAGTCTAGTCTTATCCAGAGTTTTCCTTTAATTTTATATATATGCGTATTAAAAGCAGAAGGGGAGGCATTCGCCCAGCAGTGGGACGCCATAGGCTAGATTACATTTAAATTAGAAGATTTGTGTCCCACTACGCTGGATTTTTGCAATGACAATGGATTTTTTTATGTACCAATAGTAGAAGGGGGCATTACCATATCTCTAATACAGCTGAGACCAGCTGAGGGTTCTTCATCAGATACTTCTGTCCTTCGATTTTTGACATCAAATGAAGCGGCCCACCAAGTTGAATATTTTTTGTATAGGCGGTATAGATATATCTCTAATAGTTTGGTTGGGCTCTTGTGTTTTCTAATCAGGGTCACCAGGTATTCCAGATCTTCGATTATCCTAGTTTTTATAGTTTTCCCTTTATTATTATATTGATTATATTAATGATTATACCTTACTGGATGACAAAAATTTCTGCGTTCTGGTCTTATCCAGAGGTTCTCAAATAGGGCCCTGAAAATGCGGTGAAATGGTTGCAGTAAAGGATGGTACGGCAGTGTTTGCTTCGCGCTCGACTTGGCGGGGGCACGCAGCTTGCCGTGCCCCCAGATGTGTTCGGTGGATTGCCGCTGTATTGTAATACAGCTAGCTTTAATGTAATACGGAGGATTGCCACTATATTGTAGAACGTATCGTAATGACAATCACGCTACAATTGTGTTGGATTCCGCCGAACATCAAACTCCATAGCCATTTTTGACGTTTTAATTTACATTATAACCTCTGAAACTCGCCGACGCCATTGTTGTTATGTCAAGTAACGCCACGAGTATTAAAACTGGGAACTTAAAATTTTCCAAAGTTACATTACCACTAGACGAATTGAAAAATGATTAGCGCCGAACACATTCCAGCGGTTTTGAATTCCCGGCGTATTACAAAACAGCGCTGTTTTCTAAAACACCTAGCTGTTATGTAAAACGGCGGACTATACTATTCGACTGCGACAGTGACACTGCTTAAGAAGCTAGGAGTCCCTTATTTATCTACATAAAAATGTCTATCCTCGTCTAGTACCCAGAGTACAAGCTTTGCTTAGTTTGGGACTAGGTTGATTTCCGTAAGATTGTCCGAAAATATATATATATTTTTTAAATGTGAATTACAAAATTATTTTTTATTTAGTAAGCAGTAACGCTGCTAACGAAATTATATTTTTTTTATTAAAGGAAAAATCCTCAGTCTTCTGGCCCCTATTTCACCAACTTTACAATTTTCGCCTGATAACGACAACTAAACTAACTGGTTCCACAAGTAACCTAGCAACCACCTTAACTTCTAGAACAAGCAATGGATGGTGAATTGTCATTGTCAGATGACAATTGTCAAGTTGGTGAAATAGGGGCTTGGTAGAAGTCGCTTCACGCCTCCCTAAGGCGTTGTAGGAAGGAACTGATTGAAAGATTTGGTAGCCGAACCGGATTGTTCCGATAGCTCAGTTGGTCGCCGGTTCGAATCCGGCTTGGAACAATAAATTTTCCAATTATTCCTTTGATTAAAAAAATTAAATATGAATTACAGATGGAAATGCCACGGATATCCACGGTTTCCCATGGACAGTCTACCTGTATAGAAAGCCTTACAACCTGCCTGGATTGAACAAGCACCCAGAACCCTGTGGTGGCGCTATCATCAGTTCACGGTTTGTGCTCACTGCAGCGCATTGCGTGGATAAATACAGGAACGTATCATCACAAGCATGGCCACGGTAATTAGTACTTATCGTAAGACAGTTGACCTTAAAGTTTTGTAGGGCTGGACCACTTTCAGAATTTAAAAATACCGCGGACCCCTGTTGAAGAAACGTTAAATAAATTACGTTTCATGTATACCTGCTTACGTTAAGACTCCACCGAGCTTTTGACGCGGGCACCGATTTGGCATTTGCACCTGTGTGTGCGTTATCACCCACACTACTGCCGCTGCCGGCTCGCTCATTTGGTACGGTCGGTCACAAGCTAAAAGTTATTCTCTAATAATAAATCTCAACTCCGCGTATAAAACCATGGATGGTATAAGGAATAAAATACAAAATGAAATTATTATTTTTATTGAAATTTGTCCGTTAACTAAGGAAAGCAAAAAAAATAAGCAAAGTAATAATAACTTAGTGTTACCGGTGGAGTAGTGTTGGAATTGAATTTGCAATCAGCAGTGGCGTGGACAGAGTTTTTGGACGGGGTAGAAATAATAAGATATTTTCCCCCAGAAACCAACAATATCAATGAGTCCCTGAAAATATTGCGATTTTGGTCAACTTTTGCATTATATCTGTCTATATCTATTTGTAGTTGTAAATTTAGAGATCTATCCGCTGCGTTTTTGTGCGTGAGTTAGGTTATTATGTTGATAATGTCGAGATTAGCTAGTTTCTTTTGTGTTAAATATATTGTAATCTCTTTGTTATTTGAAAACAAAACCTTACCATACATTCATTGGGTGCCAAATCATCGGACGCTGAACTTTTTCCATTCACATTTTTTGTGCCCCCCCAATACTCCAATCGGAGTATTCGATGATGTCTAATAACAAAATTAGTAATAAGTACATTGAAAATAATTTATTTATTATTATCTGATCATAAATTTCATTCATAATGACAAAAGTAAAAAAAAATGCTTACTTTGGAAATTCCTAAGGCATCATTTTGTCTCTTTGTTCGTGCAATAGAAGCAAGTAGCTGTTTGTTGAAATACTTAGGGCCATTTTTACGTGTATAATATTTTTCCTTGCGTTTCCCCATTTTTACTTGTATTTTAAGTTGGTGTAATGTGTAACAAAGCTAAGTTAGTGATCGCAAACATTACAGGAGAAAATATTGACACTGAAAAACACTGACAATTGAATAGAATATATTTGATTGGCACTCTTACGAAGTTGTTTATTTGACTAGGTCATTAAAAAGGTTTTATGTTGATACGAAACTAGATATTGGTCAGATCAGAGGTGTAAACTATTTTGATCCTTGTTATGATATCAAGTAAGTATAATTTTATATGCACTTGTTTACTTAATTCTTTGCTTTCAAAAGGTACTAAAAGTCTATGACTTTATAAAGGAATGAGTTTAATAATTAATAAATAACGAAAGTTTTCGTACCCCCACTGTACAAGAGAAAAAACGTAATACTGAAGATAACAAAGCAAACGAGCCTAAACTCGACTATCTTAGCCCCTTCCATCATAGAGTTCCACCAGCCATCTTCTGCCTTCGTCTTGAGATCTTCGCCATCACGTTTAATAGGAAGTACTGAAGATAACAAAGCAAACGAGCCCAAGCTCGACTATCTTAGCCCCTTCCATCATAGAGTTCCACCAGCCATCTTCTGCCTTCGTCATGAGACCTTCGCCATCATGTTTAATAGGAAGTACTGAAGATAACAAAGCAAACGAGCCCAAGCTCGACTATCTTAGCCCCTTCCATCATAGAGTTCCACAAGCCATCCTATTCCTTCGTCAGGAGACCTTCGCCATCATGTTTAATAGGAAGTACTGAAGATAACAAAGCAAACGAGCCCAAGCTCGACTATCTTAGCCCCTTCCATCATAGAGTTCCACCAGCCATCTTCCGGCTTCGTCATGAGACCATTGAGACCCTCGCCATCATGTTTAATGGTAAGTACTGAAGATAACAAAGTCATTGTTCCATATAAAAAAATACATTTATATCTAACTGACGGGCGTACAATGCGTTACGTGATCGACCTCCTGAACTAAGAATTGTATCTGTTTAATGTTTTATTCTTGGGCCCTAGAAGCTTATAATATCAAAAAAAATACTTACCCCGTTTTGCTGCGTAATACTGCTGTATTCATACACAGTTGACATCGAAGTGTCACCGCGCCGCATTGAGACGTGCTCTCTCTCTGAGCTCTCGTGGGTGACTGAATATGTCATGCGTTGCTCGCGTATTATATTTCATCATTTTGTTCCATAGTAATTTTGTATGGCGGATTTGGAGGGAGTTTTAAAAAAATTACAAGTAAATAACCAAAGCACTTTGAAATGTTACGATTGCATTCTCTTGTAGTTAATACACTGGAGATTCGTTTGAGTAGGATTTTGCAACTATACTATCAATTTTTTTATTCAATTTTACCTAAACGCCGACACACTTTCTTCTCATTTTTTGTGCAACTTTATGGAATTGTATTTATTAAACTGTAGATGATTTGAGAATATTTATAGTATTCTATTGTAAGCACACTCTTTGTGAATATAATTACATATGATTTATATGTTATTGTAAAGAATTGTGAACTCCACCGTCTGAACGGTGACTGCCGTTTTTGCCGATTATGCTCGGCGCAGTCTTAAGAGTGAACGAAATGGCCGTGGACTCCTATAGTAATCATGTCACGGACCCCTAAGAGTTCTATGGACCACACGTTAAGAAACCCTGTCATAAGATGAGCATCATTGAGTTTTATCTTTATAACATACTAGACACCCCCGTAGCTTCGCCTGCATCGTATGAAGAATGCAAAATTTTTTTATTTCACATAAAAAAGAGCCTATAAACCTCCAGCAAATCCAATCTACACGCAGGTGAAAGAACTTTAGACATTGGATTAGCGGTACCCATTACATACAAACTTACGTTTCCAAAACTACCATATCACAGACTTTTCTTCTTTATTGAACGAGCGAGCGAAGCGAAGGAGTTCTATAATTCAGCTTGGGCCAAAAATTGTTCGTATGTCCGATGTCCCGCTTTCACGCTGTCCGGTTGTTCAGCGTCGCATTCTTCACATATTATCGTTTGGTGAGCAGGTACAAATATTATATCTAAAAAAATTGTCGATTCACTGACAGCTCACACTGACAGCTTACCGTAAAATGGGGTGAGTAGGGATCGCGAGGAGAGTTGGGTTATGAATGGGGAGAGAAGGGATGAAAGGGGGGTGAGATGGGATTTTAAGGCTACTGCTACCTAAATAATGTATTCTAATTTAAAATGGAGCTGTAATAATATTCATAATAAAAAAAAACGATCCAACAATCTTCCAAAATCACCTTTGTATGAAATCGCATCTCACCTCAACTACGAAGGGACTACGGGGTGAGGTGGGATTTCGTGTTTAACGTTAAAGTTATGAAGTGGAACTTCCCAAAATCATAAAAAGACTAAAATACCAACGACCGGAATTCTTATTATGTACAACATTTGCAAAAACGTTTGCATATATTATGTAAAACTAAAATGATGTCGAGGTTTGAATGTCAGTTTTTTCCCTACTTACTCCGTTTTACGGTACTCATAAGTCTCATAACCCGTTTTTGTAATCTTATTATGATCTCGTGAAAAAAATATTAGCATATTGCAAGTTTACAACTTTCTTCCATTTCAGACTCGAAGTTATGTTAGCTGAATACGATACCAGCACTTTCCCAAGAGATTGTATATCGGAGGATAAGTGCATCAAAAACAAGAAAATGTCTGTCGATCGTGTAATAATACATCCCGAGTACAATAGTACAAATTTACGAAACGATATCGCCCTCGTAAAACTGTCTTCGGACATCCCATACACAGGTAAGCCTCTACATTCTAGTTGTAATAGTACATTATTGCAGCGGCCGGGAAGTAGCAATTCGTGGATGAGATGATTTTGTCGGATGAAGCGAAGCTGAATGTTTAGAGACCTTGCAATTTGTCACAACAACTTGCTAGAGTTAGACAGCACGTCTATCATGAGATGACTTCGACATACTCTCGATTTTTCTGGCACTATACCTCTTTTTCTAAGTGTTCTAATAAAAGAGAGACGGATAGTGCAATAAAAATCGAGTGTATGTCGCGGCCGTCTCATGATAGACGTGCTGTCTAACTCTAGCAAGTTGTTGTGACAAATTGCAAGGTCTCTAAACATACGAGCACTTGGCTGTTTGTAGTGATTTGTCTTAGTCCAAGCATATAGTTAAAAGGTAAAAAAGTATACCAGTAAAGGAATTTCATACACTTTCCTGGCCGCTAAAACTGTACAGTAATGACTTTTAAGTTTTTTAATTTGCGTTTGACAGTAACGTGGAACTTCACGTACTATTTTTGCTACGGTAAGCAAAGTAAAGCATATTGGGGAAAAACTATTTACATTCTAGTTGTTCCCGTGGCTTCACACGAATGGGTCATAATCGCATAAACTGATATCCCTTTTTTCAGTTTAAGGTTCGATTTCAGTTATAAATTGTATCCTATGTCCGCCTTCGATTTTCTTTTATTGCTTACATTAAATGTAAATAAGTTTTCAGTATTATTTTGTAAGTAGGTATGTTTATGTGTGACAAAAACTAGTTTATTCATGATTTATTCAAACATGGTCTAAAAAAGGTCTTTTTGATACTAGTACCTATGTTGTTTATGCACTATCCATACTATGTAATATTATAAATGGGAAAGAGTATGTGTGTGTTTGCTTTGTACGTCTTTCACGGCAAAACGGAGAGACGAATTGACGTGATTTTTTAAGTGGAGATAGTTGAAGGGATGGAGAGTGACATAGGATAGTTTTTATCCCCGAAATCATCCCCTAAGGGGGTGAAATAGGGGGTAAAAGTTTGTATGGAGCTGCGATATAAACGAGTTCCACGAGGACGGAGTCGCGGGCAGAAGCTAGTTATACATAAAGTCTACTTAGTAATATAACTGTTCCTTACTAACGTCTCTTAGTTGTTAGCACGAGAGATTATTATTATAAACTCATTTTCACAAAAGATACGTCCAAAAAACCGTTTTTATGGCCTAAACTTGACAAAGTTTGGTGCCATACATCTCGCTAACTGTGAGCTTTTTAGTAAATATCGGACACCACCAATAAAAAACACGAAAAAACGGACAGTTACAGATCGCAGGTGATTGGGACCCAGGAGCGTGAAGAGGTAACAGACAGACATACGCATTTATAATATTAGTAGGATTGTTTATTTATTTGTTACACTAGTAAGCATTTGTTATTTTAATTATCAGACTAATTGCCTAAACCTCCTGTCGACGGTCCTTTCAAAATTAGGCGTGTTTCAAATGTCACTAACGCATCGATAGCGTTGCTACGAGTGATTTATCGTTTCGCAAAATTTAAGGCCAATCTGAAGCTGTCTTAGTAGTCCGTAAATAGTGAATGAATAGTGATACTAATTTACGCAATTGCGTACCTTATTATTTATTCAATGCCACGTAATAGTATTTTTCACAATCGTGTTATAATAGAGAGCTTTTTAGTCGAGTACCGTGTTTAGGCCACGAAGCTTGCTGAGTGGCCTAAGTAAGGTACGAGATTAAAAAGCTTGATTATGACACTATTGTGAACAATACTTTTTCTACGAGTCAACTAAACTAATTAAACAAACTTGGTATCTATTGAAAACGAAGTGCAACCAACGACTTTTTCATTTTTGTGCGTTGATGTCTATTTACCTTTTGACTTTCTCATGACGGCGTCCTATTGGTCAAATCCATTATAGTTCAGTAAAGGCGCCACGTGATTGGTCAATTCCATTACAGTTCTCTCAACAGTTGTGAAATGTTGAGTTGGTAGCTCCATAGTAAAAAGTATGTGATTTAAGTTTGGTGTACGACGTCTTAATTCAAACATTAAGGTCGACGAGTATAAAAAATACTTTTTGAGGGTTCCGTACGTACATCAAAAAGAAAAAAACTGAACCATTATGATCACTTTGTTGTCCGTCTGTCTGCCTTCTAAGACCCTTTATCGCGGGAACGCTTTGAGGTAGCGAGCTCAAATTAAAACCATGTACCCAAATCTAGGAGCCAGACCTAGGAGCTGTGAAAAAAACAAGCTAAGTTAACGGATAAAAAGATACGGGCGTTTTTGCCGCAAAAAACCTATATTCCGTTGACCTAGAACTATGTCTGGCAAATTAAATGGTCTTAATACTTACTACAAGAACAGGGAGAAAATCTGAAAAGTATGCATTTGTAATTAAGTATTGGGCGAATCCAAATATCAGTTTCTTTTTAACTGGCCCACTTTGTATGTACCTATACACATATGGTGCTCAAACATGTCGCCATGACCTAGAAACTTAGACTTAATTTGTCTCTTTTTCGTCGATGTAAACAAATGTTAATTAAGTCAAACAGAAAACCTTGACAAAATAATTACGCATATAGGTACTCGTAATTATGATTTCACTTGATTGGCTTTACACATACACGGCACTTCATTAAAACGTTTACTTTCGCCATTAATAGGGGATCTTGGTTGCAGAATACATTAGACCTATTTGTCTACCAACATCAGACATTGAGGATATGAGCGAAAATACGCTTGTCATTGCCGGTTGGGGTGGAGATGGCAACATGCAGTCGATTTTGAAACAAGCAGCTGTTGTCAACTATGTCACCAACGAAGATTGCAAAAGAGCATACTCTTATAAAGATGGTAGCATGTCCTGCTTGCGTGGAGAAACTGGTGAAGATGTGTGCTCCGGTGATTCAGGCGGTCCCGTGATGGGTTATTCGGGTGATATGTACTTCTTGGCAGGTGTTGTGAATGGTAAACGTGAAACAGTGCAATGCGGTTCTTCGGTGCCTTCGTTATTTAATAATGTTTACTATCACAAGAACTGGATTCTAAGACAAGTCTATGATGCAAAATAATACCACTAGTTAATAAGGTTCTTGGGAACCCTCTTGAATATAGTGCACATTATTAGAATAGACTAAAACAAACATTAATTCACGACCCCAACATATACATACCAATAAATCAGCATACAAAAAAAAAGGTTGTTGTATCTATTTTTTAATCCCGTGTGGTGTCAGGTTAGAATTTCACCACCCTCTTTGTCCCCGTGCGTGTCGTTAAAGTAGACTAAGGAAGCAGGGTTGAAGTGTGTTGTGGGCGATGTGCTAGCGTCCTATCACTGCGATATCACATTTTGTCGATCTTTTATACCCACATTTATGCTAAAAGTGGCACTGGAACATACGTTTGCCTAGCCCTTTTGGGAATAAAAGCGTGAATCTATGTATCTATGTTCTAAATATGGTAGACTCTGTCTATATATAAGGTATTTTGCTTATCTTGTTTATGTACTGTGGTGTGTCTAATAAAAAAAAACCGGCCAAGTGCGAGTCAGACTCGCGCACCGAGGGTTCCGTACAAACCTATAACAAGCAAAAGTTGTACTTAGTATGTTTATTACTAAATGATAAATGAAAATGGAATCCGTAACATTACAATGTGGAAAGCTGGGGAGCATAAATTTAAACAGGGTCACTTTATCAATTTAGTAATCATTCTTTAGGCTTTGATTTCCTTGCGAGTAGAACTACTCGCAAGGAAATCAAAGTTGCGAACGGCAAAATAAGCGGATTACTTAAATTGCTGTTTCTTTTGAAAGCTGAGATCACGGGAAAGTAACTTTAGGTTTTGATACCCTTGAGATTACCTATAATATATAATAATATAAACCAGCCTATATACGTCCCACTGCTGGGCACACGCATCCTCCCATGGATGAGAGGGAACGGGCAGTAGTCCCCACGCTGGCCGAGTGCGGGTTGGGGACTTCACATACACCTTTTTCAGTTTTAAATTATGCTACTTATATAATATATTGCTATTTCTTATGATTGCGTGGACATAAAACTTTCGTTTTGCTACAGCTGAAAGGTATTATAGACATGAGTATTTGACATGAATTTCAATTTAATACCTCTACACATTTACGAGCAAAAAGGTAGCAAGTTGAAAATTAAAAAAAAATATTTTTGTATGATTTTACTAAAACTTTCTACTTTTCGTAATTTTTCCTTTGTCTGTGCTATATAAAGTTTCTTCGTGCCAAGTTTCAAGTTTCTGTGTTAACGGAAAGTACCCTTTAGGTTTTGAGTTTGTTGCGAGTACTCAATTTCAAAATATGCGACTTAAATTGCCATTTCTTTTGATTGCGTTGACATAAAAGTTTGGTTTTGCTACATCTGATGGGTTTCAATTGAATACCACCACACTTTTGCGAGGAAAAAGGTATCAAGTTTAAAATTTAAAAACAGTTTTTTGTATGATTTAACTAAAAATGTCTACTTTTCGTAATTTTTCCTCTGTCTGTGCTATATGACAATGCTTCGTGCCAAATTTCAAGTTTCTGAGTTCACGGGAAGTACCCCGTAGGTTTTGCGAGTGTCGAAAAACTCTAAAATTTGCAGCATAAACGACTGTATCTTTTGATTGCGTTGGCTTTTAAGCTTGATTTTTTTACAGCTCCAAGAGACAATAGACCTGAGTATTTTATATAAAGTTCAGCTTGAGACCTCCACGCGTTCCTGAGAAAAATGGTCTTGACAGACAGACAGACAGACAGACGGACAACAAAGTGATCCTATAAGCGTTCCGTTTTTTCCTTTTGAGGTACGGAGCCCTAAAAATATAAAAAAATCTTGCATAAATTAAATGATATATGCGACCACAAGCCTGGCAATACCGTGCCCGTGGGAAACAGGTGCCACGTTGAAGTCTCTTGTATTGCTTATTTGCAACTAACTAACTAAAATAACAGATACCTATCATAACATACTCTTATACACGGTGTTTCTTTAACCGTTTTAGAGCCGAAGCCCAGTTAATGTATACATTACAAAGAACTCAAAAAAAGTTTTTTTTTTAGTTTTTTTTTTTTAAAATTTTTTTTAAAATGCATAAAATATTGTTTTTTTTTTTGTATTAACATTAATTTTAATCATCCAGCTGAGTGACCGCAGTGTCCGCTAGCCGCCATCTTATGTAGATAGGTACGAACTCTAACCAGGTGAATGAACTTCGCTCCGCGCGCCATAGAACATTTTTCAAACTTAATTGCCCTTTATTACTAAAAACTTAACTAAAAAATTTTTTTTTCACGAATGATTAGTTCCTTTTGGATACTTTCAGTGGGCTTCGGCTCTAAAACGGTTAAAGAAACACCATGTATAAACAAAGTGCCATTTTAAATTATAATTATGAATTAGGTAATCGTATCTTACCTTGCACTCGGAAATGTTTGCATGCCAGAATGAATGCATGAAACTGTATTTTACTTTAGAGACCGTAGCACATCCCTTTTTGTTAGTTCTTAAGGTGCATTATGTGAATGTGTGTGTAATGATGTGTTATCCGAATAAATTTATATTCTATTCTATTATTACTTCTTATCGCGTTAAAATACACGATGTTGCAACACGCTGTATTTTTTCAACGAGCTTTTCTAGGATTATCTTTCTCTGACCCACCTAGCCAGACTGTAGTACGCGTTTTTAGCCAAGTTTTGTAACTAGCTTCTAACAAGGAATTTGTTGTCTTGGTTTGTAGCCAGGTTACAAAGGAAGAAATGAACAAGAAAGGAACAATTTGGTGTGTTATGTTTTCCTAGGTAAGTAATTAGTTTACAAACGAAGAATTTTTAATTCCTCATATATGATTGAGTAATAATAATTTCACCTTATTTAAACCCGTATAAGCGATACTATAGTACCTAATAATGTTGCATTCATAACCATACTATATTAAATACCTAACGCTCTTAAAATATGTTTTTAATGCTATAAATACTGAATATAATAAAAATTACACATATAATATTGAATTTTCGTCTATATACCTAGGAGTGACCTAAACAAAAATAAGCGAGTGTACAATTTGATCAAATGAAATGGTTTGAAATAAATACAGTATGTTTGAATAAATAAATGCTTTGTAAATAAATGTATGTTATTTACGACCTAAAGTTAAAACCAGTAGACACCTAGAGGTAAAATTATGGGTTTTATTATTTATGAGGATAATGTCGAATAACGTAATTGCAAAGAAACAATACGTAAGCGGCTCGCACTATTTAAGTCAACAAAATACTACAATCCGTCAGTACGCTTCCGACGCCCTATAAGTGATTTTCGAAATCATGTTCGGGCTCAACATCATAGTTACAGCATTGCTGTTCAACATAATACTCGTAGTTGTCCAGGGGAAAGTCTTCCGAAATCAGAAGTTCCTGCAGGACGCAAACCATGTTGAACACTACCAAACTACATATTCAGACTCAAAACAAGAAACTGACTTTGGTGTTGGACCGGCGTTACCACTACCGCAGTTCAAGCGTTATGGAAACTTTGGAAAAATGACACCAGATTGGTTTCCAATGTTACCGAATCCGGACTATAGGGGACCGTTTCGCCCTATTCATCCTGTTCATCCGATTCATCCTCCTAGCCCTGACGGTTCTAATGATCAAGGAGGAAGCGAGATGTGTCAGAACATAAAAGGATTGCCGAAGCCTGAATCAGGATGTTGTGGTGTGCAGGTGTCACGTAAGTCATTAATTACTAAAACTAAATATCATAACATCTGAAGTGTTTAATCAATAATAGCTCTAACACTATCTAGTATACTCGTAAGAGCTATTATTAAACGCTCAAAAATATTAAATTATCAAGACGCTCTTTCTGTTCGACTACTTATTTTGGTTTAAAATAATTCACTAGTATATCGTACGTAGGTATGATGTTATTAAATTTGCGTCCCAACGTATTTAGAAAGAAAGAAAGAAAATATTTATTCGTGGCAATGGCAACAATACACATTGTGGACACATACGCACATACACAATACATTTGCCACGAAATGGTCACAACTCAGCGTAATGCTGGCAACGCCAGCGCTGGTCTTCCGTTGTGACCATTTGGTGAGGCACGGAACAATGACTGGAAAAATTTAAAATGTATTGCATATCTTACAGCTCTATTACAATCGATTTCGAAAACATGTGGACAGACAAAATGATTTTAAATAATGTGAACACGACTTTATTGTTAAGGGCATACGTTTTTAGCGATTATCACTAATCTCTACTATTCCTACTACGTGTCATTTGGTTGAGTAAGTACCAAACGAATGGTCTTTTTCACAGGAAATCCGGTTTCCCAACAGCGTCCAGGCTTTCCTAACAAACCTTGGTGGTCCCAATTTCAAGGCGGCCGTTTTCGACGAGCAACTCCCACCCACGAACCACCAAACCGAATGATACGAGGTAAGATTTTTTTTCTACTTATACAAACTGGGCCATTTCACGGAAAGTTGTACACTCGACTTTTTTTTATTTTGATATAATCGGATTTTTTCTACTCAGAATCGAGAGCACTTTCGGACCTAATAGGAGAAAAAAACTGTCTAAAATTTTACATACAGTTTTCGGTTTTCCGTTCCGTTGCCACCATACAAGCTTAGTATGGAATCGGTAACGGAATGGAATAATATATCTTGGGGCAGTTTTTTTCTCCTATTAGGTTCGAAAGTGCTCTCGATTCTGAGTAGAAAAAATCCGATTATATCAAAAATGCTATGACTCCATCCGCGTGAATCTCGTTTATATCGTAGCTCCATATAAATACCGTCCCTCATTTCACCCTTCACCCTTTTCCGGAATAAAAACTATCCCATGTCCTTCCCCAGGATTCAAACCATCTCCATACCAAATCTAATCTTAATCGGTTCAACTAAGCGTGAAGATGTAACAGACATTGTTGATTTTACTGTGGATGGTGCTTTAGAATGGACATAAACTATATTTAACCATTATTACAAAATGGTGCTTCAGAATGGACATATGCTATATATTATATCACGCGTCTCCACTCGCGTTGTCTGTAATAATACGAGAGCAGAGTAGCGCTGGTAGCAAGTCATTTATTAAAATAAAACACTGAGTATACGGCAGTCTCGCTCATTAGTATTTAACACTTGTTTAACATTTTTGTACTTTTTCGTTAGCATTTATTTAATTTCAGCTTTGTGTACATATTAGCATCTATATAACAAAAATGTGCCCTTTTACACGTCCAGTTAAATAAAATACCTTACAGTAGTTAACACGTCCAATATATTGTAAAATAATTGTTTCTATACGTAACATTCAACCCGATTTTCCAAGAAAACCCCATGCATTACGAGATTATGGTCATAGTAGAAAATACTCCTCTTACAAAGATCTATTAAATGAGACATGTCTCGTTTCTGTTGGTGGGTGGGGGCGCTTTGCCCATTGCCCTTTGGAGAGAAAGGTTTTTCGGACTAGATAATGGTTTGGTACTTTTGAGATATTGTATTATCCATCTACTATGAAAACAATACTCCTTAATTGAAACGTATTATGTTTATTTCCTAATTTAAGAGGCCGCAGTTAGCTCGGCTGAATTTCACCTTCCCATACAAACGTAGTTACGCTCTCATTTTAAAACTACGTGTTGGATCGTGACGAAACTTTGCATATACAATGACATGAGGTATATCTATGTCTGTAATTAGTTTATATGGTTCCAATTTATAAAACAAAGTAAATACAGCAAAAACTAGATTTGTATGAAAAACTTAAATTTGCAGTATTTTTTTTATTATGGTATCTGAAGCTACGTAAACTAATTTCAGACATAGATATACCTCATTTCATTGAACATGCAAAGTTTCGTTACAATCCAACACGTAGTTTTAAAATGAGAGCGTAACTACGTTTGTATGGAGAATCGAGCTTACTGCGGACTCTTAAGACACGAACTAAATATTTTCAAATATTCTTTGAAGTAATTATCTTCAATGTGCACCCGCCTTATAGTTACGAAAATAGTAATGAAGTTCTTCGTTTCTCCCTAAGTCGTGCACATTTAAAAAGCATTACCATGACAAAACAAGGGAGGAGCCCAAAATACGTCGATGCACCGTTTATGTTAACATGTTAATGCTCAACACATGAACATAAACACCTTTTATGTCAATGTGTTGAGCTCCAATGTGGAAGCTTGCATCATGAAAAAAGAAACACAGAGATGACATTCAACTGAATTGAGAAGCTCCTACTTTTTTGACGTCGTTTAAACATTGTGACGTCAATGTGTCACGGCCTCGCCGTATTTTAGACTTCAGTTTAGTCTATAACTTGAGATAAATGAACAAGTGTGAAAATCGAGATTAAGTCGGCAGGATGTGGATGAGGATGGGGGTGATTAATGATTGACGTGCATTTCAGGTGGACGGGCGACATACCTGCACCAGCTGCCGTGGACGGCACACCTCTTCATCAGCCCTCGGCTGCCGGGGATCGACAGTCGTAAATCCTGCGGTGGCACCATCATCAGCTCCCGATACGTGGTTACCGCGGCCCATTGCTTGTACAACACGTATAAAAATCTCGCGCAGTTAGTACCTATCGTAATACCTTTCATAAGCTTTTATTTCACTTCGGACACTCGCATATAAATAAATAAATATTAAGGGACCATACACAATGAAACTAGCGCCGTGTTTAATATGGCTTGTTTTATTAAATGGATATTTGACGACGATAAATGAATAGATACAAATAAATACATTACACAAATGTGTATGTATTTGGCCTAACCGTGTTTCGAGCCCAGGACCTTCAGCTTCATAGGCAGCGTCACTACCAACTAGTAGGCTAACCGGTCGTCGATATGTTTGTTACGTAAGTAAATAAATGCAAGAAAAAATTCGGTTTTTTTTCGGTTTTGCACACTAATCAGGCGCAGTAAAGTAAACAGTATCCCCCCACAGAGTTTAAAGCTTTCCTCACAATGAATATGTTGATAACTTCTTATATGTTGAATTATTCAGTATTAGTACGTAAAAACACAAACTGCAGTCTGAACACTAATTTAAACTACAATGTCGCATCCTGTTTATCAAGGATTTACTGAGATTTTCTAGAAAAAAATGTAGGTACATAGTGGACCTGCAAAAGGGTCAATCAATTATTTAAGTAAATTTTAAATTCTACTGTTGACACCATGTATGTTGCGAATGTCAGTCTTAATAGCATTTTAGGAGTTCGTGCAGGTTACTAAACTGTTCGGTTCTTTTCTACAAAGAAAAGAAGAAGAAAGAAGAATCCTGGAAGTTTCTAAAGACTCAGTTCAGAAAAATGTAATCATTTTATAGCTTTTAGCTTCGACCTTTTTCAGACTTGGCCATTAAAAAAATGTTCTTTGTTACAGACTGGAAGTATTTTTAGCTGAATATGATACTACTTCCTGGCCAGTCGACTGCGTCATACAGGAAGGGAACGAAGTATGCATAGAAAATAAAGTGATGAAAGTTGACCACGTGATACTACACAAAGATTACAATGACACTTACTTACAGAATGACATAGCACTTCTGAGGCTAAGTGAGAATATTCCGTATACACGTAAGTATGATGTCAGTTGCGTTTCTAAAAGTAGGTCTCTGAGGCTAGATTTGAACAAACTTGAATATGGACTTAGCTAAGGGTGCGTATCCACCACAGCGAACAAAAGTAGAGCGACTTGCGAGGTAAAAATCTACCAACAGGAAGAGTTCCATGCGTTTGCTAGGCTAGAAATGCTCTGTTATATCGCTACTCGTCCTAGGTATATCAGGGTTCAAATATGTTTAAAGTAATTAAAGAATGAACTCTATTCATGTTTAGTTAAATAACTTGACACTATAAGGCAAGAAATATCAATCATTCATCAAATTTCTTCAAAAAATACAAAACTTTGTTCAATATTAAGCCGGATTTATATTGGTGACGCGTCAGAATGATATTGCTCATACATTTATCACGGTTTCATTCACATTCACCTGAAGCGCTCTGACGTGATGGCTTAGTAACTGTTGTGTAAGGCGGTGGAACGCATCAGAGAGCGTTACGGCAGATTATAATGGATCCGCCTTTACATAAGCATAACACCGTGATTGCAACATTGATAACATCAGTCTCCCAATTTTACATTAACACCAGATATTTGTTAACAGCATTCATACGACCGATCTGCTTGCCGCCTGCTGACATTGAAGATCTAAAACAAAAAGACATCGTTATAGCTGGTTGGGGTCTGAATGGAAAAACCGAGTCACATTTGAAACAAGCAGCATTTGTGAAATTCGTATCAAATGACAAATGCAAGAAGCAGTACTTCTACAAAGACGCCAGCATGTTTTGCAGTATTGGTGACAACGGAGAAGACATTTGCAAAGGTGATTCCGGAGGTCCTCTGATGACGGTGAAGAACAATCAATATTTCCTGTCAGGCATTGTGAGTGGGAAGCGGAAAGATCATGTATGCGGGTCATCTGTGGCCTCGCTGTTTAATAACGTGTTTTACCATAAAAATTGGATTGTTCAACATGTTGAGGGATTCGTTCAAAAAAATTAACCTGCTTGTTTGTAACACTTCAAATGCTTCCGTTTAATAAAATGTGTTTAGTCCTTCCTTAAAAACAAAAATAATTAATTTGGACGTTTGTTGGACGTTTATGAATATGATCATTGCTAATCATTAGAAATTCTCATTCTTTCACATTGACAGAAAAAACATAGACTACCTACTTCATTAAAAGTAAATATTATTGAACCAAGAATTTCATTCGGAAGATGTTAAATTATCACGAATGAAGCGAAGTCAGCTTGACCGGGGATTGTTTTCTCCTGGCTGGCTCGAGAGCATCATCAATTCAAGATGATTTCTTTTTTTCAAGTTAATGACGATTTTCCTAATAGGTTCGTTTTTTTTCTGTGTATGTATTTTTCTGATAATTTGATAAATAAGGCCTTATTTATAAATATTGTTATTTCTTAGAAACTTTCAGTCAAGTACTCGATATCCATTACATTTTAATTCTATTACCAAAGCAGAAACAGATGACCTGTATTTAATTTGTATGTTCCTATTAGATATTATATACCTAGATGTAATTTTAAAGACGAGATTGTTCGTTAAACTGCATTTAATTGATTGTAAAAGTATTAACATATTTTTTGTATGAACTTTGCCATTATTATAAGATTCTAAAAATCATGCGTCTTGAAGTTCCAAAGAATATGAATGTCGCCAAGATTTCCATCAGTATTCAATCGAGCCGGAGATAAGATTATTTTTCTCCCTAATCAAGGGGGTATTATAGAAGCTCTAGGTTATCAACCAGTTTCTTTCGGACGCGTGTGGCGTGCATTTTCTGTGGCACTAATCTTGCCCTAGTGCGTGCACTCACACATACTTATATTTTACATTCCACACCACCGGGCAAGTTCCGACCAAACGTAAATGAAGTTGCTGGATTTCTGTTTTACAAGTAGCGAACTTAGTTTCGACAAGCATTCTGCAGTTCTTTTTTTTTACGTGATAGGAGGCAAACGAGCAGACGGATCACCTGATGGTAAGCGATTACCGCCGCCCATGGACACCTGCAACACCAGAGGTGCTGTTAGTGCGTTGCCGGCCTTTAAGATGGGAGTACACTCTTTTCTTGAAGGTTTGAAGGTCGTATCGGTCCGGAAATACTGCAGGCGACAATCCATGAGATGAGATGTGGCTTCGCTCTGCATTTTCTATCGCATGGAGCACGAAACAGGGAGTGCTCCGAGGAATTGTTCGGATTAATCCCTACCGCTTCTTTTCGCCATCGTCCAACGCGACAATATTACCATCCTCACCACTTAAGATGGTTAACAGTCCTCAACTGTGCGCTTCTCCAGAAACTTCCTGCCTCGCACAGCTAATCTAGTTCTTGCACAGATCCAGTAACTTGACCCTCGTTTGGCCGTAAACTTGCCTGGTGATGAGCCTGTACAATCGACGCTAAAACATGATTATGTGAAACCACGACCTTAAAATGTGTTAAGATTTTTGTTTTGTAGCCTAGAAATATTGACCCCCAAAGAATACCTTGGGTTTAAGACTAATAAAAACGAGTTTAAATGTTATTGTTTGTTCATTGGACACATTTCTAAATACTTTAAGCGACATATCAGTGAAAAAAAAATGTAGAATTGTGTCCACCTTTATACAGAGCTTCCTACTAAAACTAAAAAAAAATAACCTGAGAATTGGGATAGGTGCTCTTTATTGCACACCTGAACACTTCGGCAGCCCTACACTGAAATCAAGAAATTAACTCTACTTAACTACAAAAATGCTTGCATATTACAATAATCAATAACTCTGAAAACAGAGGCTGAAAAGAAAATTTATCATGAGAGTAGATGCCTTTTCAGGTCCTTTTTCCATATATCCAAAAAAACTAAAAACTAATAAAATCAATTCTACGTAGGGCAGCCGACCTCTCAAAAATAAATCAGGTACTATAAACTGAACTAGGTATTGTACATAAAAAAAACATGACTGCTGTCTGAGAGTAAGAAACCTATGAAATGTAGGTATATATTTATACGTCACACCTGGCCATAATGCGAGTTTTACTGCACGCTGCGCGTACGGGAAAACTCGCATTGTGGCCAGGTGAAGACGTAAAATTTTGTACGCAACACGGGCGATAATTCGTAAAGCCCCAGAGCGCATATTTATGGCCCTCACCTTCGGTTCGGGCCACAAACACCTGCGATCTGGGGCATTTACGAATTCGCCGCCCTAGTTACGTAATGTACTATTACAGTACACAGAAAAGAGCACTTTCCGTGTATATGTCATAACTTTAAAGAGCCATAATATGGACAGTAAAACGTTTTATTATCTACGTACATATCATTAGTGCTCTAAAATGCGTTCAGAAACCGTAGAAAATGACCAGCATTATTACAACCGACACATATAACACATTCCACATACGTGTTTAGATTTAATATGCACTAACTTTCACAACAAAGAACTGTACACAACCTTAAAAGACTTGGACTTTTGACGAAGCCTGTTGCGGATTCTTTCGTTGTTAGTTAAGTGCCTAGGGGGATGTATGTTTGTTTGTACGCAATTGACGAAGCCTGCGTTGCGGATATCTTATGGACCTTAATCTTTCTATTTTCAACGAATAAACTATTCATTTAAAGTTAGAACTCAATACGTTGACATTATTTTAGAGGAGGAAGAAGTTGTTTACTGTTACCCACAACAATTATAATAAAGACTTGGAACAATATTACACAAAAAATAAATACTACACTAAAAGAAAATAAAAATTGGATTGTAGAGAAAAGGTATTTTAACATTTCTAACATGAATCGTTTTAAAGCTGCTTTACACTCGGTAAATGGGTCTCAAATAATAGTAAAAAACAACAACATTATCGAAAACTATCTAGCATTTAACAAAACACTCTCCAGAATATTAAACCAATGTATTCCAAAAGAAAACTAAATATAAAATCAAAGTCCAAAAAACACTGGTTAACCGTAGGAATCAAATTATCTTGCAAAAACAAAAGATTGTTAAAAATACTAGTCACCAAATCAAATAACACAATACTAGAGAAATACTACAAAAAATGTGACCAAATTCTAAAAAAAGGTGTTACTGTAGCTAAAAAAAACATACCATAGAACACCTGTTTCTATGCCCAAATCATGCGATGGGTGCGGCAACGATGACTTCAATGTGGACCATGCACTCTGCTGCAAAACTGGTGGCCTAGTAACACGTCGACACAATGAAATCAGAGACCTGTTTTGTGAACTGTGCCAAAACGCTTGGGGAAATGTTACTAAAGAACCGATCATCACTGAAGGAGAGTGTGGACTTCGTGGAGACCTCAGCTGCCGCGGCGTTTGAAATGCACAGAGGGAGGCGTTATTCGATATCCGTGTCGTAGACACCAACGCTCCTTCTTACATCTCTCGTCCGGTAGCATCCATTCTAAAATCAGCAGAAGAAGAGAAAAAACGTAAATACAGTAACGCCTGCGAGAAACGTCACGCAACATTTACCCCTCTCGTCACATCCGTTGACGGAGTCTTTGCTCCACAAATGTTTTATTTTGATTTTGTCTTGAATAAACTGATGTAGCTTCAAATATATACATAGACTAAAAACATCCAGTAATACCATAAAGACAATGTGGAATATAATTAATGAAAAAACAAACAAAAAACCAAAGAAGGATAGTTTCTATTAAACTACAAAATAATAATAAAATTATATCTGAGCCGAAACCAATAGCTGATATTTTTAATGTTTTTTTATTATCAATAGCTAACACAGCAACAACTACGAAAACTACGGAGCAACCTTTAGGACGTCCTGTGCAGAACCCGATACAGAATACTATGTTCCTAGCACCGGTTATGTACAATGAAATTCATAAAATAATAGGAAAACTGAAGAACAAAAGTAGCCACGGAATAGACGAGCTTCCGCCTTGTTTAATACGACTATGTGCTGACGAACTCACGTTGCCGTTTTGCGATTTAATAAATCAATCATTCACTGAAGGTACTTTCCCTGACTTATTGAAAATTGCCATAGTTAAACCATAACTTTAATAATTTGATTTTAAATAATAAGGTAATACATAAATACAAATTAAACAACATATACACAACGATACACTTATACACATACAACAACGTAACAAAAAAATATGCCTAGCTCTGTAAACTTTATATAGATCTATACTGTTTTATGTTATAAATATATTCAGTTGTAAGTTAAACATTGCGATGCCCTCACAGGGTTCATGTTTGAGACTTACTGTAACACATGTCAACTATGTACCTACCATACTGTAACAACATGATTGCAATAAATACTTTTTTCTACTCCTGTACTTTTATCTGTCATTTACATAGTCCCGAACACTAATATAAATATATACAAAATAAGTCTGCAGAAAAGTCTATACTCTATTCCCCATAACAGTACGGCACAACCGTGCTGTTTTGTCGCCAAAACGATACGCTAAAAGTCTGGCAAACGAAAGCGTGACCTGGACTTTTTTTAAAGTGGCAACATTATAATCTGTCAAAGGAACGTCAAATTATTTTGTTTATACAATTATTTTGCATTAATAATTCCCGTAATATGGGTAAAACAATAAAAAGTAATGTGCGAAAGCTACTACATACTACGATCAGTAAGTTCAAGCAAAAACAAGAGGAGAAAGAAGTTGTTTTCCAAGAGAAACAACAATGTTTAGATGCGATGTCGGATTTTTTAGGTTAGTATGACTTTGTAATCTTAATCCTTGTCGGCTGATTATTTGTTATAATCATAGTGACGAGAATGATGATACGTTTCTTATGTTTACAGATAATCTTGAAAATATTCAAGGAATCCCTAAAAAACAAAAAAATAGTAATACCATATGTATTTTTTTTTAATTTGCCGCGATTTCCCAGGTCACGCTTTCGTTTGCCAGACTCTAGCAGCCATACGCTTCTAAACCTGGGTAGTATTTATTACGTGATCAACACTAATTTAACAACAAAATACATTAGGTACTACCAACTTAACAAACCACTGAATGTTTTTACTTCAAAGAAATTATTGTACTAAAGGCATTGCTGCCAACTTAAGAAAAACCTTATTCTTAATATGACAGTACTGGCAAGTTGAATTAAGGACAAAACAGACCATAAACAAGAGGTGTCAATGTGTCATGTTTCCAATTTACCACCAAAGTTCCAGTTCAAAATTAAAAGACGAAATATGATAACTATTCGTTATTAATAACTTCTTAAGATTTGATTCGTGTTTTTGAAGTGAAGAAAAATGTGTAGGTACGTTCCTTTTAAAATGGACGAAGAAGAAAATCACTGCACCGCTGAAGAAATTGCGTGAGTAGTAATAGAACTAACGGAAAACTTACTGCCTGAAAAGTCAAATGCTATTTATTTAAAATTAGTCGTAGAAAAAGTATTGTATGCAACGGTGTATAACTTGGTCTTAAAACGCTCGTGGCGTCTTTAATTGCGATGCTCGCCAAGGCTCGCATCGCAACTCACGACACTCGCGTTTTAAGACCCTACTTATACAACAGTTGCATAAAATACTAGAATACTTGAAACCGATTTTACTATGGGAACTTTCTTGTCTGTGGTAGTAGGATCGATCTATCTAGGTTTGGTTTCAATATCTTCAAAAACGGCCGAGATACAGACTTGACGCTAGCGGTTAAATGCAGAATTTTTGGGCTATTACTATCAACTAGGCGGCTATTTAACACTTAACACACACACAATTCGTCCACATCGCCACCTAGACAATCAAAACGGTTTTGGAGTTCCAGCTGGAAGCTCTCGGAGTTTTGAATTTGGAATGATGCTGGATGGAGCGTAGACTTCATCAATCGAGAGCGCTCTTGCTTGACGCATATATTCAATGTGCCTCTTACCAGGCGATGATCGCTCCCGGTTTTGACCGTTTTGGTCACAGAGCCATCATTGAATATATGCTGACTTGATGAAGTCAATCTCGTTTTTAGTTGCACCGTCGAGACTCATCCAGGTCCACTTTCTGTGCTCGCGTTTCTTGAAGAAGGAATTCATCATATAGAGTCCCTCCTTCTCCCAGAAACCAGCCAGTAGTTGGCCCCGGTGGTTCCGACTTCCAACTCACTACACACACTACACTATTCACTCCTCACCATCCTCTCTTGCCCAGTTTTGCGTTGAAGGCCCCCATGACAACGGTGAAGTAGGTTTTGGAGCTATGCATGGCCTTCACTACGCAACATTTATTTGCAACGTAAAAAAAAAATACGTAGGTAGTACATTCATTATATAATTCTGTAAAAATGTGATTCGTTTTTTTTTAATGTTTTAACCGCAGAAAATTTCGGTTTTGGTTCTGAGTTCTTTTTTTGTTTTTATTTTGTATGATTAAAGTCGATGTTAACATACCTAAGTGGTTTTTTATTAAATTTAATTTCTCAGTGTTTTTAGTTATTCCCCAAGTCATTGGTAAGTATTGGTAACATATCGATTGCAATCCATAACAAAAAAGCAGTTACTTTTATTTGTTCTGCAATTAACTGCCTTTTTCTCTAGCATTGATAATTCAAAATGTACATTATATTCCAACACATTCATCTATTTTAAACTAGAAGGCCATTAAAGTAGTATGGGCGTTTTCTAGTCATGTTTGTTTGCACAGGATTGACTAACATACATAACTAATAAGCGGCTATATCATGTAACTGCCTTATAGTTATGTTTTATATTTAACTTTTTTGTATTTGTATAATCTATCACGGGTAACCTAAATTACTCATTTATAAGGTCGCTAAAAATACTTTATCCGCCTTTAAGCTATGTACTTTATTACATAAAACTTTACGGATGCATAGCTAAAAAGGAAAATTGAAGATTTCAGCTAGTAAAACAAGTAAAAACATATCAGATTTGTATGAAAAAAAATGGAGCAAGCCTCGAATATTAGTATTAAAAAGAAAGTACATGGATACCGCACAAGATTCTTTAGAGACATGGTTTCGCGCGTTTTTTGGCCATAACTCAAAATGACCTTCTTACATTTAACCGCCTTTTAGTTTGAGGACGGCAGTAGGTAAAATCTGAACTGTAATGTTATTACAGAGTTAAAATTTGGAAAAGCTGTCAAAACTCAAGCGGGTTTCTATTCTAGTATCCAATAGATATTAAAATATTTGTCGATACGAAAAGTCAATTAAATAAATAATAAATAAATAAATATTTGCGGACAATCTTACACAAAACGACCTAGCCCCAAACTAAGCAAAGCTTGTACTATGGGTGCTAGACGACGATAAACATACTTATATAGATAAATACATACTTAAATACATAGAAAACATCCATGACTCAGGAACAAATATTCGTGCTCATCACACAAATAAATGCCCTTACCGGGATTCGAACCCAGGACCTCTAGCTTCGCAGGCAGGGTCACTACAAACTAGGCTAAAGCGGTCGGTTCAGTATGTTTTTTTATATAAACCGCACGATATTTGATCTCGAGTGATATGAGTATAGGGACTTCATTTGTTTGTCTATGATTAAAAAAAAAACCATTTGTCATGATGAATTGCCGCCATTGCTGTTGTCATTTTTTGTTGGTTTTTTGCTGTTACTTACCTACTTATGATGTGTGTAGATAAAGTAGTGTATGCAACTGTACATTATTAGGCCCCCGCTGACGCTCGTTTCATAAAACCACACTCCTATAAGGCTTCTCATTATGGATCAGTCGCATAAACTACTACTTAATTAAAAGAATCTAAGTATGTCATTCAATAGCCTAAACACGATTATATTTCGAAAAATCTCGTTCTATAAAATTAAGTTTTAAATATATAATTTAGTTATGCCTACGTATTTTTATTTTTATGTTCTTTTTTATTTCAATTTATTTAGTTTTATTCCTGTAAATATTGGTTCTGTTCCCCGTTAAGGTAAGCTTTTCATGAAATCTGTGAATGCAGATACTTAAAGACAGTGCGGAGAAAGATACTCAATGTTTAACAAGTACATTAAAATGGAACAAAAGTATATGAAGTAAGTTAATCTAATGTGACGTTGAAAATATGCCCGATTCGCAACAGCGGGCGTCGTGCCGCGGGGGATGCGTGGAGCTGAGGGAGTGATTAATTTTATGTGCATCATACTTAATTTTACTGATACAATCCTATTAATATTATAAATGCGAAAGTTTGGATGATTGGATGATTTCATGTTTGCATGTTTGTTATTCAATGACGCCTTTTACTGTAGGTATATAATCACACTGATATTATAAATGTGAAAGTTCGTTGATGTTTTCAGAGAGACAAAATAAGGATAAACGAAGGAAATTGTATTTATAGTAGAGTAGAGTGAGTAGAGTATAAGTAACAGAGCCATCTTTTATTGTCATGTGGACGCCGCGTGGCGGCGTGGCGGCGTGGCGGCGATAACAACCAGAATATTTTTGGTGCTTTTTTTTTGCGAAAACTACTGAACTGATTTTGATGGCACTTTCTAATATTATAGTTTAGACCTCAGAATACGACATACTCGTAGCGTGACGTTTCTAAGATATAATTTCTTCAGAGGTCGATATAAGGTTTGGAAAATTGTATGGGATTAAATTTATTGTTTAATATAGAGACTTGAAACTTAGTAAAGAGGTTCAAAGGCAAGAAAAGTAATTTCAGCGTTTTTGAAAATTCATACCCCAAAGGGGGGGGCAAAAATGCATTGAACATTTGTATGGAGAGTGATTTTTTATTCGAGCTTAGGGACTTGAAACTTGGTAAAACGATTCCATATCAAAACCCAAGAAAAACGAAATAAGCGTTTTTTGAAATTCATCTTCTAAAGGGCCTTAAAACTTGCTTGGAAGTATGTATGTAGAAATCCAGAATGAAGAACTAGGTACACAAATGGCGCTACCGGTCTTATCCTACTATTAAACGAGCAATATTTGTACATAATATACCTATATTTATATATATTTGCAATCACGTTCCGATGAAATTTGCAGTATAGGGCTTTACGGGGCCGAGAAACCGATCAAGCTTGGTCTTACTTCCGAGAAAAATCGTTTTTTCCATTTTGTCGCAAAAGGCAGGCTTAGCTCTTCGATAACGATGAATGGTTAATTTTCTATGTTGATGGCTGCGAGTTGGAACCCAGCGGTGAGGTTTTTGGCGTCTTTTTAACAGTTTATATTGTATTTTTTTTTCATAAACGACCAGTTATTGGTTTTTGTTTAATTTATAATCGAAATCGATTGTTCGTAATATTAAAGCCGATAAAATCTCGGTCCTAATTCCCAATATTATAAATGCGAAAGTTTGGATGTTTAGATGTTTTGATTTTTGTTACTCACTCACACCCAAACGGCCCAACCGATCTTGGATGGATGAAATTTTTCACGAAGTTCATAGCCCGGAACAAAATAGTTTTAATCCCGGAGACGAAGTCACGGGCAGAATCTAGTATTTTATAAACAAGCTTATTTGTTTACCACAAATTATAAAGAATACAATAATATAAAAATAAATATTGAAAATGGAACGTAAAATGGTACAGATTTTTGGTAAACTTGACCCACCAATAATTTGCCTACCGAGGCGAATGAACGAAATCGTGTTTCTAGCCCCGTATAATTGTAGCAAATAATATATCTAAACGAACGTTAAACATTCTCTCAGTTCAATTTTATGAAGTTTACGTGAAATAAAGTAGGAAATTCCAAGCTTAATTCTGCACTATAGTTTACTGAAAGGCGGCTGTATTCTGCTTTGACAGGGCATGATACCTAGTCTAGTAAAGTAGTAACTAAACTAGCTGTTTTGGTTTTTCACATTGACGTATTAATTACGTTCCTCAATAATTTTTATGTTATTGTTTTTTTTTTTTTGGTTTCCATGCGTAATAATTAAGGGAAACATGCTTATTTATTAACAATTAACATAGGCAACTACGTACCTGATGCCACAAAGAATACTACCAACCAACAACAAGCGTTGAATCAGGAGGGTTTCGTATTATCCCATTCGATTTTTGACACGTCATAACATCCATACATTGTCTTACTAAGCGAAAATAATATATATGAATAAATAGGTATTGAACTAATAACACTACTAATTAAATCCTAGTACCTACTTTATTTTTTCGTTTAATTAATATTATTCTGTAGAAGTGTTTAAGACAATAATTGTCTCATTCAATCAGTTTATCAACAGTCTAATTATTAGACTGGTGATACACTGATTTTATCTGAAACTGAAGGTATACAATCAATTCAGTTTCGTAGCCATTATCCCTCTTTTTTACAAGCTTTTATTTATCTAGCACTGTTCACAAGTAAGAAGTAAGTCAAAATTTGCGTCTATTTTTCAGTTACTTGCCGTTATCCGATTGGTCCGAAATTTGGGTAAGGGTATAGTTTGGATGACAAGTCAAAATTATGAGACAGAAGGTGGCCATGGGAATTCAGTAGGTACTCAACCGACGTAACCCCGTCGAGTTTGGGCTCGTTAGAATCGTCTCAATGAGTAGTTGATTACGGTTACGGTATACAGAAAAAATATAACTATACAGTCGGCATTAAGAGATTGTACCAAGAAAAAATACATCATGCCATTATCGATCAAATAATATATAGATTCACGCCATTATATGTAATTTCACATAGGTACACATTTGTAAACATTGTTGATGCGTGTTTGGTTATTATAAAAAATATTGACTCGCGGTGAATACAATTAGTGATAAATAGAATTGACGCCACTGGAAATTCTTTACGATGTACCAATATATGAGTAAAAACCTGTTGTCATCAATAGCTATAGGAAATAACTTAGGAGCCTATAACATTTTACTTTTTTTTTAAAGGATTTTTTGAAAAGGAAAAGGGTCGTATGAAACGGGTGAGCTTTGATAATTACATCGTCGGCTCTCTTATCACGCTCACCGGCGGCTCGCGTGAACAATTCCGCCTCGAGTAATTGTCAACATAGCTCACTTGTATTGTATCATTAATTTTCTCGCCTGTTTGGAGAAAAGCACCATTTTATCTATAATCCTTGACGGGAATGGATTCGGAATTACTGTCTATTGTTTACAAAATCTAATCGTACTTATCTTCGGATCCCTTTTTTTTACTTTCTAGGCCTCTACAATAATTTACTTTACAGGACATATCTAGGTTAAACTATTGTGATGACGTGTATGATGGGTGCATTACTGGTCGTTCCAAGAGGCTCATACAACGAGTGCAGAACGTATGTGCTCGTTTTTGTTTCAGAGTCCCTCCCCGATCCCACATCACTCCATACTTGAACGCCGCTAACTTGTTTAACATGCCTGCACACCGGCGCCTACACCTGGCCACTATGCTATTCGGGGTGGTAAAACACGAAACTCTACCTTTTTTACCACCTACCTTTTTCATAAACTGGTATGGTCCAAAAGTGCGCGCAGATTTAAGGCAATGGCCATTATAGCTATGCACCGAACCGCGCTGCGTTCGGAGGTAGTTTCAAGTATGCGGCGTCTAAGTGCTGGAATGATATCCCTCCTCATCCAAGGGGCGCTTAGCAGATACACCTTTAAGCGTATGCTTAAAGGCTATTTGTTGACGCTCCATAAATCCAAATCCTAGTTATGTTATTGTTTTTTCGACGCGTGTCGACACGTGATGAGTTGCTCCTGCCATGATGGCTAAGTTTACTCTCCCCCAGCACTGTGACAGCAATAAAAATGCCAATTGTTCATTATTTATCTAGTTTTTGTTTTTAATGTGTACTGTAAATATTAATATTCTATTGAAGCTGCATCTAGGTAGTGCGTACTTGTATTATCTCACTTTGCATTTATGTTTATTTCTCTTTCACCTGTCCCAATAATTTAGAAAGTTTATTTATTATTTTTGAATGACGTTTCCGTGAGTCACCGACGGTGTTCGCTGAAAATCAGCTGCAGGTGTCTGACATCTCAGCATAATGCTGAGCCAGTGTCCGGTTTACTGCCGCGGAGAAACACTTGTTTCATGTTTTATCGGTTTTTTGTTTATGTGTGTCCTGTGTGTTTGTGAATAGATGTGTCTTTCTTTCTTTCTTTTCTTTATATGGTCGCACTAGTGCGGAAAAGAGCACATTCCGTGCATATGTCGAAACTTTAAAGAGTCATATGTATAGTAAAACGTTGGCGTTGTACGATACACGTGCGAATAGGTAATTCGTAACTCGTATCGATTTAAAACACTCCCTTCGGTCGTGTTTTAATTTACCACCACTCTTTGCGAATTTCCTATTTTCGGCACTTGTATCGTAAAAAAACTATTGCATTTGTTTTGTATTAGGATTTGTAAAACGAGGAAATAATAAGTCGGTAGACAGTCTAAGGGTTCGTTTAATTAATACTGTTTCCTCAATGCGCAAGACTGTTTTGCTATTAGTTTAACAATATCAGAGCTATTCTGTGAAATAACTATGTGGTAAGTACAATATGTTGAGGTAATAAATACTCCATGACACATAAGAAGTTTCCTTCTTTAACTCGCCTATAAATGCCTCACAAAACCCGTACAGGACACATTTTATTTACAACTTCTCTAAAGAGAGGTTATAGAACTAGGTCGGGTCGACACGTGATTAGTTGCTCCTGCCATGATGGCTAAGTTTACTCTCTCCTTGGCAGTGGGCGTCCTGTCAATGTTGGTAGACGCTACTCTTTCTGAGTTAGCTGGTAAGAACTGGAACCAACAGGGAGGAGGCAGGCCAGGATTCGCACAAGTTGGCTTCGGTAGTGGGACATGTTCAGCGACGGACGGTGTTCTTCCGGACCCAAAGTCTGGATGCTGCGGCAGGCACGCTCTCATCGACGGGGGTAATGGCAACGGCAATGGCGTTGGTCTCGGGAATGGCGACGGCAATGGCTTCGGCCCCGGGAATGGCAACGGCAATGACTTCGGCCCCGGGAATGGCAACGGCAATGGCTTCGACCCCGGAAATGGCAATGGCTTCGGCCCCGGGAATGGCAACGGCAATGGCTTCGGCCCCGGAAATGGCAATGGCTTCGGCCCCGGGAACGACTTCGACTTTGGCAACGGTAATGGGATGGGCAATTTAGGCAACATATTTAACGGTGGCCATTGGCAGTTCAATGAAAATAATCGATTCAAGAGTGCGGCTGATAACAATGCCTCGGATGTTGCGCCCGAAAAATACATTATTGGTAAGCTTAAGTAATTAAACAAGTATCTAATAATTTGCTTGATTGTGATAAGCTTAAATATTTGACAGTTAAACATTTCTTATTCATAAAAACGCAGGATAACGTTGGGTGTCCACTGTAAGCATGCAGGTGTCAAACATTTGATACGTTCAAATCACATTATATATTTTCAGCCGGAAAGCCAGCAGGTGTAGCCCAGTACCCGTGGCTCGTCCATCTTAACGTGAAGGTTGAAGAGATGATGAGAACAAAAATGGTTGAATGTGGAGGATCGCTCATTAGTTCCCGCCACGTGCTCACCGCAGCCCATTGCGTGGATTTCCAAATAAGGAGATCCGAAGAGTGAGTTTTTAATCCCGTTAGTTATTTGGTCTTTCGCCGGTATTCACACTATGTCCGTGCTTAATTTCATTACAATACAACTACGTGCGGTTCAAGCGTAAAACGGTACTAAAAATAGACCGATGAGATAGAGCTTCTTTCCCGTTTGTAGTTACTACCGGTGGGTTATCGAATCCGCTGTAGATCAATGTTGAATTTTACTGATTACAGTGTGAGCATCTTCTTAGCCGAGTACAACACCAGGACTTACCCTACGGACTGCGTAGGAAGACAATGCGTCAAGAACGTCATCATGCACCCAGCGAAGATATCCAAGCACAGCGGTTACCAACGCGGCGTGCTGTATAACGACATCGCTATGATGAAGCTTAGAGGAACTGCTCCATACACCGGTTAGTTCCTTTCCTCTTTCCAGAAATCAGAAATCAGAACATTCATTTGCTTCAGAAACAGTCAGAGGGTTCATACAAAAATGGTGCGCACAGTGTATCTAGCCTGCGGCGTGCAAATCATTAAATAACCAAGTCAACAGGCAACTACGGAACCCACACTGCGCGTGGCCCGACACGCGCCTGGCCGATTTTTCTCATTGAAATCTCTTATAACATGTGTCATTCTTGGGTTTTTTTTTATTTTTATCAGATTTTTATTGGCTTATTGCTCTTATTGAAGAGCAGCAAACTATTTGCAACTAAAATAATAACTTGTCAGCGATTAAATATTTTGGCAATCATTTATATTAAATGAGCTTTAAACTAAGGATATTTTAAAATTCAAATAATGGCAGCTACTTTAAGGTAGCAGAAATAATAAACAAGATTACTGAAATCATAGGCGAGGTACTATAAATAATGACTTGGCGACTAACCAACTCGGATCACGGATAGGTTAGAAAACGGAAGCGGCAGCTTTGCTGCCGCTTTCGTCTTCGAGGTTATTTTTTTTATAAAAGAGCAGAAAACTTGATTTATTTTATATGCAATCCATTGAACAATTAGAGTAGGCCATTTTCAACTTTTTATCCGCTGTCATGTTTCCGCTCAATTCAGTTAATTCAGTCGCCAAAACAATAACTCGATGCTAGTTTATATTGAAACAAAGCCGAAAATTGATTACTTAGCTGCTACTTTTTACTTTATACTAGTCTCCGTAATTAGTCGCCAACTTATTATTTTTGCTACCTCCTTTAATTTTGTATAAATCCCTAAATCAGATTAATTTGTCGCCGCGTTAAATACATGCCATTTTTATTTATTGACACTATTTTATAAAAGTAGGTAATAATTAAAACTACATTTTGAATATGTTTACCACTGACACTTGTTACCTGCCCAGTTTCATTTTGCACTTAGCTTTTAAGTCTTTTAATCAGAACGAACACTAGGCAAGCACTTTAACTGGCAAAATATTAACAGGTAGTAACACCCAGTACATTGCATTTTACAGACTACATTCGTCCTATTTGCCTGCCAACATTCAACATCAACAAGCAGCACGAAGGTGTACCTCTCACCGTTACTGGTTGGGGTCAGACCGAACACGGACAACCGTCGCCCGTCAAACTGCACACCCAGGTTCAACTCGTGGCGCCAAACTCATGCAAGACACACTACCCGGAGCTTACAGAGGGTCAGATGTGTGCGGCCGGTAGGAGTGGGCAGGACACCTGCATGGGGGACTCTGGCGGCCCCATCATGGTGGAACATGAAGGGACCTACTACCTCGTTGGTCTAGTGAGCGGGAAGCTTGCTGGTGCAGGCTGTGGATCACCAGTGCCAACGTTGTACACTAATGTGTTCGCGTACAGGAACTGGATCGAGAACTTCATGAGAGGTTAAACCTTAAAGGTTCCATACAGTTTCATGTTTCATTGATATTTTAAAAATATTTTTTGGTCGTTAGCATAACATGATTTCTAGTAGGTATGTTTGCATTGGTTAAGATCAAACGATTCTTCTTTTTCTGGAGCTTTTTACATGCACCAGTTGCTGGAGTGTTAAAATTCATGCATTATAACTTTAAGTACTCCTATTCCAAGAAACCATATCAAACTTCGTTTAAAAACTGTATTACGTCTTGAATAAATGTTGTGCCCAATGCTTCAATGCTTGTTTACTATTAAACTACCTAGGCTACCTAAGTACATTGCACTTTTCATTAGCTTCTTGAGAGACCGTATAGTTTGTATAAACAGCCCCGCTATGCTGTAACTTGTTTTAAGCTCACCTCAACGCTCACCCACAAAGATAATATATTTTGGCTGTTATTCGCTACGCGCAAGTGCAGCTCACCCCGTCGGTCACCCGTCACGAAACTAGACCTCTCATCATATCAGCCGAAAGACGTCCACTGCTGGACATAGGCCTAGGACTAGACCTCTACCTACGCTTAATAGTTACTAGGCATCGCGGTGTCAAGATATACATATATGTGGATGAGCGTTGAGGTGAGCTTAAAACAAGTTACAGAATAAGTGGGCTTGACATTGCGATGCGTAGTAGCTACGGACGGGTGACCGGCGGGGTGAGCCGCATTAGCGCGTAGCGAATAACAGCCCTGCAGCTTTGTGGTGTTGCGTCCGACGTGGTGGTGAATAAGGTCACACAGAGCTCCTGAGTATATACTATACATGGAGAGTGTGGGAAAGGAGTGGAGAATTTACTGTCAGTGCCATTCATATGCATATAATATATGTCCGATGTTAGGAAGTCCTAGATAATGATGCTGCCCAAGAAAAAGTCACGCCCAAGTGAATATACTATTGACTCATTGATGTACATAGATGATTCATGATTATTTATAGGTAGGTATCAAGGATAGATTCTGGTATTGTTGATTAAACCCAGTTAGATACTGAACACCACAGTTAATATGGGGAGTGGTAAGGACAGCGTTTGAAAGTGCAGAATAACCGCTATTAAGGGAAAAGTAAACAAAGGAGAGAGGCTGGAGTTACACTTGCTCTTGACAAACTTTTCTTGCTTCATTCACTTTCATTACATTCTGCATACATGCTCGTTGGTTTTGGGTACTCTTTCTTGAGGATTTCTCCGATTTGGTCGAAAAAAGGTCGGCGAGGTCTTCCCCTTCCAACTTTACCCTCATACGCTCTCTTTGTTAATCTTCTTTCATCTATCTTCTCTACATGCCCATACTATCTTAGCCTGCCCTTCTCAATTTCCGTCACTACATCACTCACTCCACATCTCTCTCTTAACACACTATTTCTTATTCTATCCTTCAGACTCACCACACATAAGTGCTTATATTTCGCAACGCTCTCATTTCCACTGCATTCACTGTTATCTACATTCATTCTTATATTTTATTATGCGACAAACCATTATTTTAATTTATATGCACGTATCTTAACTACTTATTGACCGCAGGAAAGACGAATTATGTGTTGAAGACCTGTTGGGTATGACCTGGCTGAACCTTGCAGGAGAGGGGGTAAAGACGAATTGCATTGAATTATAATCAGTTTGGCAATAATTGACGACCGCTTTAGCCTAGTTGGTAGTGACCCTGCCTACGAAGCAAGAGGTCCTGGGTTCGAATCCCGGTAAGGGCAAACATTTATGTGATGAGCATGAATATTTGTTTCTGAGTCATGGATATTTTCTATGTATTTAAGTATTTTTATCTATTATATATATCGTCGTCTAGTACCCATAACACAAGCCTTACTGAGCTTACTACGGGACTAGGTCAATTTGTGTAAGATTGTCCCCTTATATTTATTTATTTATTTATTTATTTATTTAATTAGTGTACCATGCGCGTTCAGTCCTAACATGATAAGTAGTACACCAAATAGTACAAAAAAATATTGTTCAAATCCGGAAGATTTTTGCGAATGTGCATTGTGCGGGGTGCTGTTTCCAATTGTGGTTATGTGACGGTGGGACCTACGCCAATACTCGTACGTAAAATACACTACAGTGTCATATTTACGAAACAGGGAAAGTACGCTACAAAATATTGCTAGGTATCTGACTTTATCCCCATATTCGCTATTAATACAGTCGCTGAATCCGTCAGCTGTCAGTAGCACGTGGATGTCGTAACTGGTCGTAACATAGTGGTTTTCAGAATCATGTTCGGAATAAACATTAAAGTAACTTTGCTGTTCAGCGTAGTAATATCGGTAGTCCAGGGTAATAAGGCATTTGAGCACGATCACGGCTCATATTTAAAAATAGGATCTGATTACGTTGGGAATGCAATAAAAAGTGTCTTCGATGATTGGGAATCGCACAAAAAGCTGCATCCACGGCTTACTAATAGGGCTGAGGGACGCGATCTATCTGAAAAGTTTTCAGAGCAAGATTTACATATTCCCGTTGCACAATGGGAGAAGTGCCAAAACTTAAAGGGATTACCCAAACCTGATTCAGGATGTTGTGGTGTTGAATTGCCAAGTAAGTACATATTATACCTTTTTGAATATTCTAGAATATGGAACTTTATTGAATTTTCTTAATAATAATTTATTAATTAATTCGTTTATAATGATGTTATTGTTTTATCTGATAAGCTTACTCGTAACATTGTCATAGCTTTTCTTGATAATTACTTAACTAAAATCTAACTTAATCGCGCAGTACAACATAATCATATTGTTTAAAGTCCTTTTCCGCCCTCGCTTTCAAACGGTCACCATTCATTATTGTATTTAGAGATTTTTATGTGGGTAGTTTGATACACGCAATTTTAATTTGTAAAGTAAAATAAGGATTTTATTGATAATCTCCTTTGTTTCAGGATTTCCAGGTCGTTACAATAATGTAAATTATCCGAATAAATGGCTCGGTTCTAGTTACGGCCGGAATCGGCGATCAGCTGGCAGTGGAATTGCGCCGGCTAAAATGATAATACGTAAGTTATAGGTTTAGACGGTCGTCTCTTAGGGTATAAATATGATATGAGATACGAAAAACCAATGAATAACAGGCCACCTTAAAATAATTACAATATCTTGCAATAATGACAATGACTTGTAAATAGTCATCATTAGAAGACTGACAATTACAAGGATAGCCAATACTTCATTTTCTTTTACTGTAGATAGGCAGTTGTTTTACTTTAGAGTAATGTTCTCGGTCAGTCACAAGAATCTTCACTGCAAAAGCAACATCCAATTTAACGGTAAATTGTGGTTCTTGTATTACAGGCGGTTTGGATATTGAGCCACAGCGCTTGCCGTGGATGGTCCGTCTCACCATCAGGCCCATAGAAACACCACAACTGCACAGCCCGGGGGCTTGTGGCGGGACCATCATTAGTTCCCGTTACGTGGTCACTGCTGCCCATTGCTTGGACGATTACAAAGATTTGTCGCAGTAAGTAAAGTTAGAATTTAATAATTAGCGTTGCGATCCCATAAGATCATTCAGTTTCTATCCCAGTCCAAGTTGTCTCAGTTTGGGTTGCACAGGGTGGTTCCACAACGATAAGTGCCGGATTGTCCAAACATGGATGTTTTGTCTTAGAACCAGTTCTCGTTACTGTTTTTTCGGATCTGGTCCCAAACAGCATTATCATAAAGAAAAATCTAACATTCACACATTAATTAGTTATTTTTATTTCAGACTTCAAGTATTCTTAGCTGAATATGATTTATATCGATTTCCAAATGATTGCATCAATGGAAACAAATGCGTTCAGAATAAAGTGATGACGGTCGACCACGTGATAATACACAAGGACTACAATAACACCCTCCTGCAGAACGACATCGCACTTCTGCGGCTCAGCTCCGATATCCCATATACAAGTAAGTTATACATAATATAATTAAAATTTTCAAGTCCTTTGGAACACGGAAGTTGAGTCTATAAAGAGTTATATAACTGCCTGTCATTCAGAAACAGTTGTGAACATTGATAGGTTTTTTATTTGTGTGATAAGTTTTTCTTTTTTCCCTCTACGATTCCGTGTCATGTGATTCCTGTAAGTTAAGTAGTAGTAGTTCCTGCTGGTCGATCATGTAACGCATTGTACGTACGTTAAGTAGATCTAAATATAAATTTTTATATGGAAAAATTATAGTTGGACATACCTAACGCGCGTTCAAAACGTTACGTCCTTTAATCACACTGGTGCGGCCTAGTATGGTGGTTAATAGTGAACTTGATAGTTATGGTCAAATGTACTATTGACCGCCATCGCAGGCCACTATACATACACTTGTTTAATAAACCTTGAAACATGTCATAATGTTTTATTTTTCCTTATCAGATTTCATTCGGCCAATTTGCCTGCCAGGAGCTGACGTTGAACACTATAACGACAAGAACCTCATTATAGGTGGATGGGGTCTTAATGCGCAGCAAGATTCAAACATGAAAAAAGCAGCTTTTATTAACTACGTAGCAAATTACAAATGTAAAGAGCAATACGACTACAAGGACGACAGCAAGTTCTGCGGCATAGGAAAACATGGGGAAGACATATGCCACGGCGATTCAGGGGGTCCATTGATGGTGTTCGAAAATAACAAATATTTCTTGTCCGGCATTGCGAGCGGCAAGCGGAAAGATCGCGAATGCGGGTCTTCATTGTCATCCTTGTACAGTAACGTTTTCTATCACAAAGACTGGATTATTAAACATGTGAAATTATAGTGAAATGATGATGTTATGTTATTTAATATGTTATAAGTCATTCTAGTCAACCATCAAAAGCTAGTAACACTGAATTATGATGCACTTCTCCACATTTGAAATTCTGATTTTTGTTTCATGTAACTTATACTTTATGTTGTATTAAGTTTTGTTGTTTTTTCTTACTGATACTTAATGTTACATTAAGTGTTTGTTTAGACGTGTTGAGGTCTCGAGTTAGACTATTCGTTTTACAAGACGACTCAGAAAAGAACAGTCTTACGTTGCATGGCATTTGGAGAAAAAACCCGCTTGTCATAGACGGTTACTATGAACGATATGTTTACCCGCAAAATAGGAACGGAAACGTCGGAAACAACATTCAAGCGTCGGTTAAGCAACTTTTTTTGGAAATTCATCTACCCTACACATTAAAAAGCAAATAATTGGGTACAATTTGTATTGAATTTTAATACAAATTGTACCCGTTTTTTTGCTGCCTACCTATATAAATGATTTTTGTAACATATCCGCATAATTCCGATTCTTGTTGTGGATGTATACATTGTTATTTGTTATATGTAATGAGGATCCTTTCAGGTGAATACGAAGTCATTATTTGTTCACTTACAAGATTAAGTGACCATCATTCATTTGTTATTATTTTTGATAAGTGATATTATGTGTTAATTTTATTAATTAATGTTATTGATGAACACAATAAAAATCTTTATAATTGACAAATTATTTGTTTCCACCCTTTGAAGCCTCTTGTGAATAAATAAATCTAAATCAGCAGCTCAAAGCCAAATAACTGTTCATTGTAATACGAGTACATAGACACCAACTTAATTCTAAGAATTATAAGACCTTCGGAGAGCTTGAATCTTCGCAAAACCGTCTTTCTAACGGATTCTATAGAATTTGCTACTGAATTTCAACAACAATAAGCAATCAGAAATAGTAAAATCAAAATATGGCACTTTAAATGATTTCAACCGTCGTTCGCTTGCCACCACCCCCGTGCCAGCAATTCTCGAAACTGTTTTGTATAGTGTGTGACGATGCCAAGCGTGTAGCCCTACATTGGGTGCCACGGAACCTAGGCAGAGCCACACCAGGGTGGCATGAACCTTGCGTTGACACCTTCGTCCAGTCTCACACCCGTTCAAAGGCCAGCGCTGCTGCCGACCAAGATGAAGACCGACAAGTGAACATGCGCCGCAAATAATCCTCCTTATTAAAGGATGAAGGAAAAACATCGTGAGGAAACCTGCATACATCTACGAAGAAATTCAAAGGTGTATGTGAAGTCCCCAATCCGCACTGGGCCAGCGCGGGGACTACTGCCCGTTCCCTCTCATACATGAGAGGAGGCCTGTGCCCAGCAGTGGGACGTATATAGGCTGGATGATGATGATGATGATTAAAGGATGACGATTTCGTGGCGCTTGCTGTGGAAACCTTGGGTCGCTGGTCATCAGATGTAAGAAACTTTGTCCAGGCCTTTGTCTTCGCGGCTGGTCCAATCATCTCGACACCACAGAGCTGGCGCTTACCGCTCGCAACGAATTTCAATTGCGATACAGATAGGTAATGCCATTTCCATTGCGATACAGAGAGGTAATGCCATTTCCATTACGATAAAGAGAGGTAAATGCCATTTCAATTGTGATACAATACAAATACAAATACAAATTATTTATTCTGCAAATAGGCCACAAGGGCACTTTTACATGTCAAACGGTAATTTACAATAAAAATAATAATCTTACAATAAAAGAATAATAATCTAACACAATAATAATTTAAAATTTGCACATTAAGGACTGATATAACATACTAAATGTCACAAAGTTACTGAAAACAAAACAAAATATGACCATTACATTCGATTAGACTAAGGTCTGTGCATTAACAGAAAGTTAATGATATTAATTCAGTAATCCAGAGATGTATAAGGTCTCTGAGCGTCCAAATACAATTAATAATTATTCAATGTTCGTAGAGATGTATACGGTCTCTAAGCGTCAAAACAAAACAATTAAAAAAAAAGGAATATTAATGTAATATTGTCAGTGATGTACATGGTCAATAACAATAAAACGTGTCAAGATCGGAATGATGTCTCTCGTCAATAAGATAATAATAAAATAACACTAGTATTTAAGAAGTTAGGTACAGTCGGCCAAAAATGTGGTCTACCACCCTACGGTCGAGGTTTATTTGAACGTCATGAAACAACAAGGTCGATTTCCCCTTGCAATAATAATATGACAGTGACTATTGCTCTATTTATCATTCATTATATTGTATTTACGTCATCACAGCTAACAATACTCACATCCTTGTTTTGTAGCTTTATTTCTATTTTCGGGTTATTCCTATCTACATATCAGCCTAACTTAAACAGTGCCCGTCTACAATTTTTTTTAAATTAAAATGTAAAATTTTACTCTACTCTTTAGCATTTTTCAACTAATGAACGATAAGACTAATATCTTTATAACATTAGAATACCAATTAAGGTAACGGCGCCTATTACCGGGGGTATCAAATTCGGCTACCATTACCGTGGCATTTTTAAATACGCATTTTAAAAGCAAACCGTTCGATTTACAATAAAACATACTTTACACAAATGAAGCCTAATTTAGTTGACTAACGGTCCTGTTTACGCAAATGTGTGTGAATGAAATAACAAGCACGCAATCCGTCAGTTTCTGCGACGGTGGCGTAGGAAGAGGTTGTGTCATACAAACGCATGGCGTCACTGGTAAGTATACCCGAATCTTATTTATTATTTCACGCAATACCTATGACAATTGAACAAATGCTATGGATTTTAAATAGTTATCTATAGTTTTCTGCACAACTTTTGCATACTCGTTTTATACTTTTTGGCCTGGAAATTCTTTAAAAATGGAATATAAAATACAGCGGTGATAGACGCCATTTTTAGTTGGGGAAACTAATACCGTGGCATACCACGGTAATAGTTAAGTCGGCGATTTGCTTCTTTGTGCTTTATCTTTTTTATATGTCATCGATTATAAAATCTCTTACAGCTATTCTAATCTTGATCTATTGACGCTATTAAAGAACTATTTCCGTGGTATGGAAAGTATCCAACAAACCCTTAATTTTTAACCAAAACTTTAGTATTGAATCTGCAGTTTCTATGGAAACCCTTATTTTGTCATGTCGTTTAAATATTGTAATAATTAACTATATTTACTTACCAGTTATGTGATTTTGGTTTTATATCAAGCTTGTAATATGTATGTTTGATTTGTAATGAAAATACAATTTTATCCTAAAGTTTTTATGGATCGGAATTAGATTTTACAAAATCCTAAATTAAGTCTATTACCGATGGTAAGATCCCACAACAATCGGTAATAGTAACTATGGGATTTTTTTACCGACCCCATTCAATATTTGTTTGGGTCGGTAATAGGTTAAAAAGAAGTATCTATTACCGAGTGACATTTTAGTTTTCTCTTAAAATAAATCACATCTAGGGTTCCGTTCGTACAATTTGATTTGATAAAATTGATTTCTCTGGTTTGTATTATTAAGATGGGTGGTGAACGGAGATAATAACATATCCCAGCAAAATTTGAAAAATTAAATAAAGTCCTAAAACATTCAAACAACCCGGAAACGACACATAAGTATAGATAAAGGTGTTACTTACCTACACAAAACGCAAAATATTGTTTTCGAGTCATTTAGTCTGTTAGTATGCTCAGTATGCAGCAGCAGCTCAGCTGCAGTAGTTAGTATGCTTATTAGGTTTTTTATAATACCCCGTATTTTATTTATTTAGTCTTTGAATACAAAATACCGAATCCATAGTATAATGTAATGTAACTGTGATTTAATAAAAGGTAGTCTTTACCTGCTATGTATGCAAGTAGTAGTTATTCTTATAACCAGTGGACATCATTTTGTTGATTTAAGTATGTTTTATGTTTTCTTTATTTTTATATAGTACGGAACCAAACTCATGGATATTATTTTAACCCTCGATATTGGGTACCGAATTGTGTATCAGGTTACTATTACCGATGGTAGAAAATTGCTGCTTTTTGTACCCTCGGTAATAAAAGCTAATTTCGCGGTAATAGAATCACATCCCATCCATTACCACGGTAATAGAAGATTCTCCTTTCGTGGTTTCAATAATTATTTTATCAAATATAATAAACTAAAATTGGTTCAAAAAGTGACGACTCTGAAAGTTAAATAAACACTCTTCAATAAAATAAAAAAACTAGGACGTTAAGGAGCTTTCATACCCATCATTTTTTAGAATCATTTGAAAAGTACCTCGCGTACCACGGTAATAGGCGCCGTTACCTTAGTAAATGAGAGAATTCAGCAGTTGTAAGTCTTTATTTCTATACAGAGAGGTAATGCCGCCAGCGTATCAGGGTGCATGTCGCAGTCTGACCTGCTAGAGGTGGTGTCCTTTATATAACTTCCGTTTTTAGGGTTCCGAAGTCAACAACGTTCCTCTTTATAGTTTCTCCATGTCCGTCTGTGGCTTAGCTCAGTAACCCTTACTACTAGAAAACTGTAATTTAACATGGGTATAAAAATCAATCACAGAAATAGAATAAAATATTTAAAAAAAAAACTTAACTTTAAGTTAAACCCATAGTGTATATTGGATAGCTTGTTTAACAATACGAGTATTATAGGTTTCTGAAAACCATTTTTCAACTCGTGATCGGTGTGTCGGATCATAATGAGGTAGAGTTTGTAGCTTTTTATGTTAAGGGTAGGTAATTAATTGCTGGAACTACTTGTCTGAATACAAAAAAACTGTATGGAAACTAGACCTTCGCGATGGAGATGGGCTTTTAAATCCCGCGCCTTCATCGGTGTTCTTTGTTATTACGCAGGCGGAACCGCGCGGGCAGCAAGTCTGTCTCTAACAGTACAATCATAATAAAGCTCTAGAGTCTCTGCTCATTGTAGATATAAGCAAAAATATCAATTGAGGGCTCTTAGAATCGATAAAAAAAACACTTCCATCGTTTTTAGAAACTTTGTCTGTATGTTTATTTATCTTGGCATCGCGTGAAAACGATGATTATGAGGATTATGATGTTTACCTTCATGTAAAAGAGTAAATAGTTCTTGAACTACGCAATAGACTATAAAAATGGTAAACTTAGATAAGGCTTAAAAGAGGGGTTGAACTTTGTATGGAAACTTCTTGAATCCATCAGTTAAAGGCTTGAACATTGGTAAAAGTATTTAGGTAATGCAGTTAAATGCACTTGAAGGGTCCACGGAAAAATATGTCTAGTAAATTTTTTCGTGAAATGAGATTTTAATCTCAAAATGTAGAGCTCTCAAAGAACTATTACGTAAACCTTCTGCTATAATTGTAAACATTAATATAAAACCACTTTTTTGCACTTGAAAAGCATCTAATCGCGAAGATAGTATGGTTCATTGAATCATTCTAAACTTAAAAACAGCAATATCTCGAATTGTTGTCAAAGTGACTAGACATGTTCTTTCCGTGGACCCTTCACTTATTTTATTGAATGAGCAAGTTCCCTGCTCCAGCTTGCGCCGAAATTTTTTCGTATGTCCGGATGTCCGGTTGTCCGGCCGGTCGGATTTCCAAACCAAGTCCCGTGAAATTTTATGAGCAGGTCATATATATAATGTATATAATTTTTGTGCCTTTAATTTTACGAAATGCCAAAATATAACTTTGGCACGCGAGTGTGCCACTAATATTAAATACTCTAATATATGGTAGTCTATATTTATGAAACTTAGGTACCTACTATATACAGTCATATAGATGAGTGAACCAGAAGCAAAATAAATATATAATGGAGGATCCCCATTCAGTCATACTTTTTACAACAGACGCGCGTCGGTTTTCTCATATATTATGATTGATAATCAATAAAATTACGCAATCAATTGAAGTCAGCCCCCAGATGCATGATCACTTGTCTTCAAGGTTACTTTGGAAACCTCGGAAAGACGTTGATCTTGGATTTTCTCTTTCACAGCCGTAGTTAAGCAAATGTTTTTGTTTCACCACACTACGAGTACGAACAAACCAAAAATTGGCTTTAGGCTTTGGGTTCAATCAGGCAATTTGTTTCGGGCGTTTTTCGAACACTCGCTTACGCCTTACCTTCGTCAAACATGTGGCTATGTTTTAATAAATATACATAGGTACACGGTCGTAACTTTCTTTAGAATTATTTCAAATAAATGGATACAAATAAAGTACTTCCTGAGATATTAAACGTTATGATAGACGAACAAACGGGCAGAGTCCTAGGTAGTTGCACCAAAAATAAAAAAAAACAGGAAGCCCGTAGATTCTTCCCGTATAGTAACATAATTTGTAGTGATGTAACATATATGAGTGAGTGATACCAGATTGAATTGAGAAATTAATCCATCGCTGCTGTCAACAATGCTGCTAGTGTAAGCCGTACGATTAAACAAAAACCGCAAATCTATGTACAGTTTAGCCGTTTGGCACACGCATACTATATAGAGGTCAAAACAAGTTTCTTAAAAAAACATCCCATAATAAAATAAAATGTCTCAGCACTCCCTCCTGTAAGGGATTTTTTTTAGGAGCTGCGGGTCAAAAATTGGGTTTTTAACTCTAGTATGCGTGTGCCAAATGACTAAACTGTACATCGATTTGCGGTTTTTCTTTAACATTGGGCTTGAACGGCTACCACTATGCGTCACCAGGTAAATAGTATTGTTGCGCCGGTGGTATAAACTTCAAACTGGATTTTCCATGCTTTAGAAGCGTTTTCAGCGGGCTGAAAAGTGATTTCAGGTCGTTTCAGAGGTGGCTCTTCCACATACTAGAAGATTGAAAATTCACCCTAGTTGCCGTTGTTTTCAGGCGCCTGAAACATGTTTTCAGTCCGTTTCAGGACAGCCTCTATCAGATGGCGCAATAACCTGAAAACCCGTTTTCAGGCGTTTTCAGGACCCCTTATGGGCCTTTGAAGTACACTTCAGTATATGGCAAATTTCTCGAAGGAGTGAAAGAGACAGCACTATTAGAGAGAGACATCTAGATTGAGAAGGTTCGAGAAGTGTGCGAAAGAGACAGCACTATTAGAGAGAGACATCTAGGTTGAGAAGGTTCGAGAAGTGTGTGAAAGAGACAACTAGAAAGGGACAGCATATTCGGGTCGAACGAGCATCGAACAATCTAGACGCTCTGGAACATTCACGAACCGAGGGGTCGCCGTTCCTAGAATTGGACCTTGGACCGATTATTCAAGATTTCTCCGGAATGTTCTAGTGCGAAGGTCTCCGGTTATATAAGCCGCGCGTCAACGCAGCGGAGCAGAGTTTTGAATTAAACTGCGAACAGTGCGAATCTCAAAGCGAAGCGAGTGAAAAGTGTGCCATAGTGAAGTGATTTATTAAGTAAGCCTTGTTAATTAGTAATTTTGTAATAAAGTTTGCATTTCTTTTAATTAGTGATCAATTCGTGTATTTTCTATCACGTTACCCACCCCGTGGACGTAACAGTATACATTAGGATATACTTCTGTTCCTCATTAGACTCATTACTGAATATTTTAAAATGTCAAGCTAGTAAAATGGCAAGAAAGTATTCGACACAGTTCACACACAACATCACTTGATAAAAATCATAAAACAAGGATTGACTGGAATTAGGTGAGATACTAACAGTCGTTCTGTCCTGGCAAACTTCACTCCATTCTTGGTCGCAATTGTTCTGGCAGCATGTCTAGTAGATGTGAGTCCGTCTGGCCCTGCTTGGCCTTTTTTTGTTTAGGGTGTACACTCAGCATCAAAAGTAGCTACGCAAAAGTAGACGTCAAAAGTCTCTTTTAAATAAATAAGATTGGTTGTCTCTGGTAACTTAAGTACCTAATAACACAATGTTCACATTACATTATTTTCAGTTATAAGTATTATAGTACCCGTGTGGTATCGGGTTAGAATTTCTCCACCCCCTTTCTTCCCGTGGGTGTCGTAAAAGTCGACTAAGGGACCAGGGTTGAAGTGTGTTGTGGGCGATAGACTAGCAACCTATCACTGCAATATCATATTTTGTCGACATTTTATACCCACGTTTATGCTAATAGTGGCGCTGGAACATACGTTTCATGTGCTCTGCCTAGCCCTTTTGGGAAGAAAGGCGTGAATGTATGCATGTATGTATGTATAAGTATTATGTGTGCAGCGCCATCAAACTGCTTACTTCAGTTTGGGGCAGTTATTGTAAAATGAATGTAATCGTATTTTCCCTGAATAAATGATTTAATAATAAAAATAATATTTACCAACCTACTTAGTTACAAAATGCAGTTTGAGTCACTTCCCATGCGGATAAATACGTCATTTAATAATTTATGCAGCCATCAATAAGCAGTATAATGGCGTGTCAATCAAAATGTCTTTATGTTATAAAGAATTGGATGCATTTGAATGAACTGCGCATCGTTGTTATGACATATTGGTTGAATGGTGAGGTGGGTGGGAAAATGTTGTATATATTATGATTGTCAATAGGTTGCTTGAAGATTAATAAAAATCATTCATGAGCATACCTGGGATAACTCGGGGCACTTATAGGTAACTAGCTGTTACCCGCGACTTCGTACGCGTAGAACTTGAGAAAAAATTGCTATTTAATTATTTTAGGCGTAACCTTAATTAACGCTGTCCCAAACTAAATTCTACCATCTTAAGGGATGATTTTCGAGATAAAACTATCCTTAATCCTTCCAAGGGTCTCAAATTATCTCTATGCCTATGTTCATGTAATTCCATTCTGGGTTTAGGCGTAAAAGGCTTTAAATTGCTAAGCCTTCATTGAAATGTCCGTTTTTAAAAATACCAATATACAAGTATCAGTTATCTCACGTTTCTAAATACTTAAATTGTTTTTTTTTTCAGAATGTATTAAAGGATTTTTTTATATCTACTAAGCTACATGACCTACCGTTTTTTTGCCTAAATCCGTTTAGTAGTTTTAATTACGTTAGTGCGATCTGCCTGCCAAATAGGTCCTGGAACCGGGCAAGTCCAGTGTACTTTTTTCGCCTTACCTTGGCAAGCGGGGCACGGCCAAGGTGGACAATGTTTTTCCCTTGCTGCTCGTGGGATCACTGATGATGAACAATAAAAATTTCACTAAAAATGATGGCGACGTGGTTTGCCACCCGTCACGCCCTGGCCCACGGGTAGGCAAAATGTGGTCTGAAGAATGTCGGATGGCTACGTTGAATGTTCAGGGAGGTATGAATGACAAGGTAGATGAGATATGTGATATGATGAATGAAAGACGGATTGATCTGTTGTGTGTGAGTGAAACTAAGCGGAAGGGGTGTGATACCACCAAACATGGTCCTTACTCTGCATACTGGTCAGGGGTCACAGATACCGAACGTGGTAGTAAGGGCATAGGTTTCATCCTTTCTGCGAGAATGAGTGAGTGTGTGAATGAGTTTGAGTGTATCGGCCCAAGACTCATGTGGATTAGGCTTAAAGTGGGTTTAACCCGACTATTTATAGTAGGAGCTTATGCTCCAGTCGATGACGGCGGGTCACAAAGGAACCAATCAGAGCGTCTTGAGTTTTGGGAGAGTGTAAGAGATGTGTTAAGAATGTGTGAAAACAATGAGAGAATAGTTTTGTTAGGCGACCTCAATGGGTGGGTTGGGGTAAGGAGAGGTGGGTACGAAAGTGTTTTAGGAAAGTTTGGCGATGAAAAAGTGAATGAAAATGGCGAGAGGCTGCTTGAGATATGTTTGGAATGGAGTCTCGTTGTGACTAATACTATGTTTAGTCACAAGAGAATCCATATGTATACGTGGCATAGAGGCAATGTGAAGAGTATGTTAGATTATGTGATTGTGGATAAGCGGATAGTCAGTAGAGTGGTGGATACCAGAGCATATAGAGGAGGAGCCAGTGTAGGCACAGATCACTTCCTGGTAATAAGTCGCTTGAAAGGCCTCTTCAAACGATGGCGACACTATTGCTCGGATTCTACCACTGAACTCCAACGAATAAAAGTCGAAAATCTTCAAGACTTGGAAACACGGGATCGCTACAAAAGCATTTTGAAAGAGAATATTAGTGGAGAGGCGGTTGTGAGTGGAGAAGATATGAAAGAGGTATGGAGATGCGTGAAAGAAGGAATGATAGGGGCCGCTACCGAGGTGTGTGGTGAAACAAAGAGAAAGAAAGGAAAAGTAAACGAAACCCCATGGTGGGATGGAGAAGTGAAAGAAGTTGTGAACGAGAAGAAGAAAGCTTGGCTTGATTTAGTAGCCATTGGAAATCTCCAGAGTAATGCAAGGACGGATTTAAAGGAGAAGAAAGAAGAAGTAAAACGTTTGTATGGGCAATTGAAGCAAAAGGTAAAAAGTGTGATCTTGAGAAAGAAAGATGATTTGCAAGAGAAGATGGATAAAAGATTCTCTAAAGATTTCAAAACCAACAAAAAATTGTTCTGGAAAGCTGTAAAAGCGGCTAGAGGCTCAACAACAGTATCAGAGCTAGGAATAATTAGAGATGAGACTGGAAGTATAGTGAAAGGGGAGCAAAACGTACTGAGAAGATGGAAATAATATTTTGAAGGCTTGTTTGAAAGAGAGGAGAGAGACACGGTAGAGTCACGGAACTCTGAGGTTGAAGGTGATGAAAGGGAGATAAGCATGACAGAAATTGTGGATGCGGTAAAAAGTATGAAGTCAGGTAAGGCGGCAGGGTATGATAGGGTAACTGCTGAGATGATTCGGAGTGGTGGCGGAGTCGTTGCAACCCTGCTGCACCGACTCTTTAACTTGTGTTGGAGATATGGCAAGGTGCCGGACGATTGGACTAAAGCTGTCATTGTTCCAATTTACAAGGGAAAGGGTTCGCGGCAGGATTGCAAAAACTATCGTGGCATCAGTCTTCTCAGTGTGGTTGGGAAAATGTATGCAAAGATACTGATAGAAAGGGTAGTGAAAGAGACTGAGAGTAAAATGTGGGATGTGCAAGCAGGGTTCAGAAAGGGGATGGGGTGCGTGGATCAGGTTTTCTCTTTACGATGCATCACCGAAAAATGTTTGGCCAAAAACCAGAAGGTGTATTGTGCGTTTGTCGATTTGGAGAAAACCTATGACAGAGTGGTGAGGGATGTTTTGTGGTCAACTCTGTCCATGTATGGGGTAAACAACCAATTGATTCAGGCATTAAAATCCCTCTACGAGGGATCTAGAGCATGCGTAAGGATCAATGGTGGCTACACAGGCTGGTTTAGCATCCAAAGAGGTGTTAGACAAGGTTGTGTGGCCTCGCCATGGTTGTTTAACTTATTTATGGACAGTTGTTTGATGCCTTTAAAAGAGAGTGAATGTGGTTTAAAAATGGGTGAGTTACTCGTCAAATGCCTCCTATACGCTGATGACCAGGTGCTCATTGCGTCATCAGAGAAGGAGCTGCAAGAGATGGTAACTTGTATGGATGACTTGCTGAAGCGGAAGGGTATGAAAGTCAATGTGAGTAAGACAAAAGTGATGGTATTTGAGAAAGAAGAACGTGTGACTGTGTGCAATATTCTGATTGACAGTGAGAGAGTGGAGCAAGTAAATGAATTTGTGTACTTGGGTTCTTTATTTACGAGAGACGGAAAGTGTGATGGTGACATTGAAAGAAGAGTAAAAGCGGGAAATCAGGTGAATGGAGCATTGCACGCGTTTGTGAGCAGCCAAAATATAACAAAGAAGGCTCGACTCGCGGTTCACAGAGGAGTGCTTGTTCCTACACTGATGTATGGTAGTGAGACTTGGGTATTTCAGAAAAAGCATGAGAGTAGACTGAATGCAGTTGAAATGAGAGCGTTAAGAAGTATGTGTGGAGCTCGTTTGAATGATCGAATAAAAAAATGTGTAATAAGAGAAAAATGTGGAATAGAAGACGATGTAGTGACTAGGATTGAGAAAGGTACGCTTCGGTGGTTTGGGCATGTTGAGAGGATGTGTGAAAGTAGATTGACTAAGAGGATTTACGTCCAGGAGATGGATGGAAGGGTCGGTAGGGGGCGGCCTAGGCGAGGGTATCATGACCAAATTTCAGCAATACTGTTAAAAGGCCAGGTCAGGAGTACCCGCAACCGACGAGCCTGTATGAGGAGATGTATGGATGTGATCGAAGCGAAAGAAGTATGTAAGGACCGTAGTATTTGGCGTTCCTTAGTCTCTGCCTACCCCAATGGGATACGGGCGTGAGTATATGTATGTATGTATGATCTGCCTGTATAGTTTTGAAAGTAAAATTATCATATGCCAAAAGACGTAGAAGTTTCCATCTCCATCCCCAGTCCCCATTTAAAGGTGTGAGAGAATAAATTATATTTTTCCCCAAAATTAACTTCTTAAATTAACAAAATTATCCGCAATTTTATCTAACATTATCTTCTTCTCGGTTTGTGAGCATCGTAGTTCTAACCTAACCTTCTTTTCTGGTAGCTGTTCGGTTCTGCAAGGATCGCAGTTCTAACTTAACCTAACCTACTTTTCTGCGAGCGGTAGGATTATGTATTCTGAATTAATGGCTCACCAAATAGTATGTATGTCTGACCGAAGAATTCCCTTTCTTCAAAAAGTACTTGTTGCCCAACCCCTTTTAACCTCCAACCTTCGAGGAAGAGTATAAAAAACGCAGTAATTTGTTTTCTAGTCCTTGACCGAAGTTACAGTTCCCTTATTTTAAAATTGTCTTGTTCCCCGTATAAATTTCCAACTCCTATTAGCCCTTTAGGGGCGAATCTCGTTTAACACCCAGTATTTTTACCCCTGACGCAAAAAGAGGGGTGTTATAACTGTTATAAGTTTAACGTGTCTGTCTGAGTATCTGTGCTGTGTATCTATCTGTGGTATCGTAGCTCCCTAACTTCTTAGCCATGTTTCATGAAAATCTGTTGAGCCGTTTTTGAGATATTGGAATTTGTAATGAAAATGTCGGGAGTTTTCCAACTTTTCTAAGTATTCAAAGAAAGTCTAAAATCGAAGTTAAAAATCTCTTACTTTAAAAATGTCTTACTCTCTATACAAACTTCGAAGCCCCTTTTAATTCTCTTAGGGTAAGATACAACTTACACATCTCTTACTTTAAAATTTTCTTGATCTCCATACAAACTTTTCACCCCTTTTTAACCCCCTTAGGGGTGGATTTTTCCAAAACGCTTAAAGTGCTTTTTTTTGTATTCAAATAACTATTTAATATGTCTACAACGTTTCAAATGTTTAGCTCAAAAGGAAAAGTTTCCTACTTAACCCGCCTAAGGGTAGAATTTTGTAAAACGCTGACAGTTCTTTTTTGTATCCTAATAAGTAGGTTTTTTACAAAGTATTAAGTTTCTAGCTCAAAAAATAAAGTTCCCTTCATACAAATTTTCCATTGAACCCCCTTGGGGGTGGAATTTTCTAAAACGCAGAAAGTACTTTTTGTATTCTAATAAGTAATCTTTCTACAAAGTTTCTACAAGTCTCTAGTTCAAAAAATAATGTTTTCCCCATACAAACATTGCACCCCTGGTTAACCCGCTTAGGGGTGGGTTTTTTCAATACCCTGAAATTACTTCTCTCGTATTGTTATAAGCAGTGTCCATACACAGAGTTTCAAGTCTCTCACTTAAAATAGGTAATAACAGGTTTGTACGGAACCCTCGGTGCGCGAGTCAGTCTCGCACTTTGACGGTTTTTTTTTGTATTCAAATAAGTAATATGTCTATACAGTTTCAAGTCTCTAGCTCAAAAGGAAAAATTCCCTTCATACAAACTTTGCAACCCTATTTAACCCCTCTGGGGGTGGAATTTTCGAAAACGCTGAAACTGCTTTTTTTGTATTCTAATAAGTAATCTTTCTGCAAAGTTTCAAATCTCTAGTTCAAAAAATAATGTTTCCCCCATACAAACATTGCACCCCTATTTAACCCACTTAGGGGTGGAATTTTCTAAAACGCTGAAAGTACTTTTTTGTATCTTAATAAGTAATCTTTCTACAAAGTTTCAAGTCTCTCACTTAAAATTTTACTCCATCGCCATACAAACTTTCAACCCCCTTTTTACCCCCTTGAGAGTGGAATTTTCAAAAATCCCTTCTTAGTGGTACTTTCGTTATATACCCCACCTGTTGTGAAAAAAACTGCTTTCTAGGTTCAACGGTTTGGGCTGGGCGTTGATTTAAGTGAGTGAGTCAGTCAGTCAGTCAGTCAGGACTTTCACGTTTATATATTTAGATAAAGTGACGTAGCAAAATATTTTATCGACAGTTAAATATATCGATGTCACTGTCAATGTCAATATCTAAATGTTCTACAAAATAAAATGTTTTTTTTTTTACAAATTCTTCTTAATTTCTAAAAACGTGTTTATCGACGAATTTATTATATTTTTAAACTAGGCCACTATTTCCACATTACACTGAATGTTTTATTCTTATATAGGTATGGTTTAACTAAATCTTTTAAAATAATTTTATATCGTTATTTATTATTTCTTAAACATTACTCGCTCGTCGTAAGTATATTATAATTTTGCTTCCTTATGACACAATCTATTAATGACATACACTTTTAAGGAATAAGGTAGAAAATATTCATCACTGCATAATATTTCCTTTTACTGAGATTGAAACCCGGGCTGTCCGCTTCGTAACTAAACCGCGTCATAGGTGCGCGCGGTTAATGTAATAAGTCATCCTAATTACATTAACCGCGCGCACGTTTACGCGCGTTTATTTGCGTTTTCCTGAATTTCATTACCTACGTAAATTGAGGAAAACTAGCCCGAATGGAATGACCGAAACGAATGACGTCATTCATCATGCGAGTGTCATCTTTTCGTATCAAATACACTTTCACACACGATATCAATCAATTCGAACCGCGATTTTGAATTTCAAATAACACTTCATTTGTTTTCCATCCACCACTTCCCACTCTTCCTGTGTGTCGTAGAGTTTTCGGAAAATGTTAAGCAAGTATGGAACCGTCTTCTTAAAACAGGTGAATTCAATTTAACTCACACATACTTGCTATATATCACACTTTTCATCTCGATCTTGTACACCCACATTTAGAAACATAAGTTTCATCAGTTTCATGTGCTCTGCCGAGCCGTTTTGAGAATAAAGGCAAGTATGTATGTATGTATGTACTTGGCAGTTCGTATCATTACTTTATACTAGCTTTGGCCCGCGACTCCGTCCGCGTGGGACCCGTTTATATTGTAGCTCCATACAAATTACAAACTTTCACCCCTTAGGGACTTATTACCGGCATAAAAACTATTATATGGCCTTCCCCGGGACTGAAACTATCTCTACCAAATTTCCCCAATAGGTACATACTTTGCAGCCCTATTTAACCCGTTTAGGTGTGGGTTTTTCCAAAACCCTGAAATTACTTTTCTTGTAGTCAGTAAGTTAATAAGCTTCAAATACCTCGTTACCTTAATAAATTGTAGGTAAATAAAATAAAATTTAGCAAATGTATGTTGCAGGGAAATGGTCAAAACAGAGATTTGATCAAATCTCTAAGGGATATGATCAAATCACGCAGGATGTTAAAATGGCGAATCCATTTTATCATTTGCCTAATACAAATCAGTAATTTGATCAAAGTTAGTTTCGTCAATTCACTGACGCGTTTCAGGGATTTATCAAATCACTAAACAAATCTAGTGAAATGAAAAAAAGAGTTGCATTTTTTGTTCGATTTCGTCATTTCACTAAACAGATTTAGAGATTCGATCAAATGACTGATTTGTATTAGGTAAATGATAAAATGGATTCGCCATTTTAACATCCTGCGTGATTTGATCATATCCCTTAGAGATTTGTTCAAATCTCTGTTTTGGCCATTTCACTGCGACATATACACGGCAAATAACTTCAAATTTGTAATTACTTCATATACTTTTCTACTTTAACTACCAATTAAGTAGTTAATTTCACATCCTGGGAATTTGATTACAACATTGCCTTGAGTCGTCATACATCATGGAGGCGTCCATACAAGTCAACATCGATGCCGCTGCCAAAGCGGGCTCATCCATTAATTACATCACACGTGTAAGGGGAGGCAGGGGGTCCACAAAGTTTGACATGTTGAGATGAAGGAGGGAGGGAGGAGTCCCAGATTTCATGGCGTGACGACAACACAAAAGAGTGTTTTTTTTTCTCTTCAAATTGTAAACAAAAATTGTTTGAAAGTATTGTTTACATACTCGAAATTGTTTGGGTACTTTCGTTCGCTGTAAATTTGATAATATTTTCCTGGCTGAGTTCTAACTAATCAAGCTTCTCAAATAGCACACTTATTAATAAAGCTACAAGATTCAATTTACAATGTCCGCAGGTACCACTGATCACAGTGTCACACCGGCCGGTTATCGTTGTAAAATGGTAGGAGGATTTAGTATTAACTTATTATTTGTCGTGGACTGCACGTGAAATCAGAAATCAGAAAATTTATTTGCTTCAGATACAGTTCTTACAAAAATGTTGCGCACAGTGTATCTAGCCTGTGAGCAGGCGTGCAAATCATTAAATAATATATTTAATGTCACAACTACATACATATTAAGAAATCAAATGTCAAATGTTATGAATAATTTGGAATAGTATAATAATAATCAAAATAATAGAATAATTTAAATAAAGTCACAATAATCATAATAAATTTAATTAGGAGGCTCATACAATTAACATAATTATATTTAGGTATTTAATTGTGTATGTAATGCGCTACGTTTAAAAACTTTCCCCTTGAGCACTTTCAGGTTCACAGGGAGTATTTGTTATAAACCAAAATGCACATATTAAAATCGTTCTTCCTATTTCCGACATCGATGATGGTACAAAAGCTTCATGACATTTGCTGTAGTATCTATGACCTCGCCTCGCGTTTTGAAATATGATCGGTGAGCTCTTACAAACATGCATATTTCTCTGATATAAAAACATGATCCAACTCAATGTAAAAAATACAATTTCTCAATAATCTCATCCGCTCAAATTAAAGCTGTTAAAACACTGCTCTGTCTATTAGTATAACTGGGAAGCCACTTGCCAAATAATTTCTTTTGCCTCTAATTTCACGGTTACATATCAATAAACGAAAAAGTAAACTTTTCCTACTAAACAAAAGTAGTAGGTAGTGGGTCCATACTCCATAGACCCATGAAATAAAGACAAAAAATTTAGAAATTAAAAAAACCCTACTGCAAAAAAGCTATCTTTACAAAAAAAAAACTGAAAAGAAAAAAAACAAGTTCATTAATCGAGAACATTGAATCAGTTTCATGATTAACATTTCGTATGTCAATTTGGACCTTGGAGTTTTAAAATAATGTCCAAATCGCTTGTGACGGATCCGGAACGAGGCATACGAATCGTTATGACACAGATAAAACAAACTATACTTTCTTATACGAAACAGCAACTTCAACAGTCGGGACCCATTAAAAGTCTAGGCTACGGCACTATGGCACTACGGCTTCATGATTAACATTTCGTATGTCAATTTGGACCTTGGAGTTTTAAAATAATGTCCAAATCGCTTGTGACGGATCCGGAACGTGGCATACGAATCGTTATGACACAGATAAAACAAACTATACTTTCTTATACAAAACAGCAACTTCAACAGTCGGGACCCATTAGTGCCGTAGCCTAGACTTTTAATGGGTCCCGACTGTTGAAGTTGCTGTTTCGTATAAGAAAGTATAGTTTGTTTTATCTGTGTCATAACGATTCGTATGCCTCGTTCCGGATCCGTCACAAGCGATTTGGACATTATTTTAAAACTCCAAGGTCCAAATTGACATACGAAATGTTAATCATGAAACTGATTCAATGTTCTCGATTAATGAACTTGTTTTTTTTCTTTTCAGTTTTTTTTTGTAAAGATAGCTTTTTTGCAGTCGGGTATTTTTAATTTCTAAATTTTTTGTTTTTATTTAACACTTTTTAGTTAGTATTATTATATAAGTTCTTACAACCAATAAATACAAACTCACACCGCACCTAGATAACTATGCAGGTATTCAAACACCCACTAGCAAAGTAGATGCAGGATTTCAATACTTACCTATTAATAATCATATGGTATTAGTTAAGTATTTATAAGTAATCTCGTCAAATATTACATTAAAAAAACCGCCGAGGTACCTATTTATTAGTAAAGAGTAAATCAATTATATTATAGGCATGTATCTGTACTAAATTAACTATCTCTTTTACAATACCTAACAAAGAAGATAGATGGTAAATACCTACTTATCAGTCAGTAACTAACCGATATAGCTTCCTACCTACTTAATTAAGTTAAGTACCTAATTATTAAGTTGCTACTTTCTACGAATCGAATGTACCAGACTATACGCCAAGTAACTTTTATACAATTATACCTACTTACAACAAAGAGGTACGAACAAAAACTTTACCTAAATTCCTAAACATAAAGTATCAAAGCAGATGAACGAAAACAAAACAATACTTATTAGAAATATACCTACTAACTACCTATCTCGCCAACTAGATATCAGGTAAGTACCTACGTTAAATTATCCGTCGACGCGGTGTTTAATAACTTGTACCTAGTGTACCCACTACGGCCCCGAGGTTCCAGCGACCCCCGGTACCCTGGTTGTGGTAGCGGCCAGGGTACCAGCGGGGTCAGGGGTGCGAAGAATCTCCGGCGAACATCCGGCTACCACCACCGACGACCCCTGGCCCTGGCAACTTACAACACGCGCACACTGCGGACTGACGAAAGGATAGCGGAACTGGAGGATGAGCATGGTGCGTTGGGATGTCATAGGGTTATCTGAAGTCCGAAGAGAGGGGGAGGACACGATAAACCTCAAATCCAACTACTTGCTCTATTTCCGGGAGGGCGACCAACAGTCCCAGGGAGGTGTCGGGTTCCTCGTCCACAAGTCCCTCGTAAATAACGTGGTGAAGATCGAGAGTGTGTCGACTAGGGTGTCGTACCTAGTACTCGGAATATCTAACAGGTACTCATTGAAGGTCATTCAGGTTTACGCACCGACCTCGGCACACTCCGACGAAGAGGTGGAGGCCATGTATGAAGATATATCGAAGGCCATGCATAGTTCCAAAACCTACTTCACCGTCGTTATGGGGGACTTCAACGCAAAACTGGGCAAGAAAGATGTTGAAGAGCTGAGAGTGGGGTAATTTGGAGTTGGAAGTCGGAACCACCGGGGCCAACTACTGGCCGGCTTCTTGGAGAAGGAGGGACTCTACATGATAAATTCCTTCTTCAAGAAACGCGAGCACAGAAAGTGGACCTGGATGAGTCCCGACGGTGCAACTAAAAACGAGATTGACTTCATCATGTCGACGAGGAAGCATATATTCAATGATGTCTCTGTGATCAATACGGTCAAAACCGGGAGCGATTATCGTCTGGTAAGAGGCACATTGAATATATGCGTCAAGCAAGAGCGCTCTCGATTGATGAAGTCTACGCTCCGTCCAGCATCAATCCAAATTCAAAACCCCGAGAGCTTCCAGCTGGAACTCCAAAACCGTTTCAATTGCCTAGGCGGCGATGTGGACGAATTGAACGACGGGTTTGTGGAAGCTGTCCGTGTCACTGGGTCTAAGTTCTTCAAGGCCCAAGGCACCAACGGAATAAAAAGGCTATCTAGCTCCACTCAGAAGCTCATGAAGGAAAGGAGTGAAGTGATTCTACCGTCTTCAGCCGATGCGACCTTATACCGGCAGCTCAATAAACAGATCTCCAAGTCCCTTACCCGCGATCTGCGCCTATTCAATAGAAATCGTATAGAAGAGGCCATCCAGCGCAATAAGGGCTCTAAAGTATTCTCGAGAGATCTGTCTATAGGGCAGAGCCAGCTCGCGAAGTTAAAAACTGAAGATGGTAGAATCGTTTCCTCTAAACCTGAGATTCTGGGTGAGATAGAGCGCTTTTACGGACAGCTATACACATCAACGCGCAGACCCGAAGTTAGTCAGGCGGAAGAGCGTAGAGCTAGACTAACCCGACACTTTACCGACGACATCCCGGACATCAGCCTGTACGAGTTTGTAATGGCTCTTAAACAGCTCAAGAACAACAAAGCACCCGGTGAAGACGGAATAACAGCCGAACTTCTGAAGGCGGGTGGAAAACCGGTCCTTAAGGCCCTTCAGAAGTTGTTCGATTCTGTCTTACTGGAAGGGAGAACTCCAAAGGCATGGAACAGAGGGGTGGTGGTGCTGTTCTTCAAAAAGGGTGACAACACTCTGCTGAAGAACTACAGACCCATCTCACTTCTGAGCCATGTCTATAAGCTGTTTTCGAGGGTCATTACCAATCCAGACTTCCAGCCTCCCGAAGAAGCCGGTTTCCGAAGAGGCTTTAGTACCGTAGACCATATCCACACGCTTCGTCAGGTTATACAGAAGACCGAAAAGTATAACCTGCCTCTCTGCTTGGCGTTTGTGGACTAAAAAAGCCTTCGATTCGATTGAAACCTGGGCTGTACTACAGTCTCTCCAACGGTGCCAAGTTGACTATCGCTATATCGAAGTGCTGAAGTGTTTGTACGAGAACGCCACTATGTCAGTCCGACTTCAGGACCAGAACTCGAAACCTATTCCGCTGCAGCGGGGAGTCAGGCAAGGAGATGTTATTTCTCCAAAACTGTTCACCGCTGCACTGGAGGACGTTTTCAAGACTCTGGCCTGGAGAAGGCTAGTCATCAGCATCAACGGCGAGTACATCACTCACCTTCGGTTTGCTGACGATATAGTAATCTTGGCTGAGACCATGGAGGACTTAAGTACGATGCTCGATGACCTCAGTAAAGCATCCGAGCGAGTTGGTCTAAGAATGAACATGGATAAGACGAAGATCATGTCAAATGCCCATGTAGTACCAACTCGTACCATCGGCGCCCTATTGTGCGCGCGGAGCGCGCAATGAGGGTCGGTCTTCCGCTGAGCATTGGACGGACGCCGTCCGCGCCCTAATAACGAGTAGCGTAGGGCGGGCGCCGTCGGCGCCCTATTTTGTGTCGGCCTTCGGCCGAGCATAGGGCGAGCGCCGTCGGCGCCCTATTTTTTGTCGGCCGTTGGCCGAGCATAGGGCGATTGTGCGCGCGCAGCGCGCAACGAGTGTCGGCCTTCGGCCAACCACGTGCACTTCGCAACCCCGTTGAGTTTTGGCTTTTGATGGGCCGCGCGATGATGTGTTCGGAAACGTTGAAAGTAAAATAAGTAGGTATTAATTACCAGACTGCGGGACGCAAAGGAGGGTAATGTGTTTATCTCGTATTTATTTATTTATTCCAAATGAAGTAATATCTCACCGTAAGCTGTCAGTGACGCTTTAGGTCGTTAAAACTATTTGAAGCACTCTGGGTTTGTCAATAGATTTTTATACAACCGTGATATAAATAATGACAGCTTTTTTAAACCAAGTACCGCGTTTACTTTTTCTTATTTAATTCTTATATAACTTCACGAAGCTTATTAATTTTTTCTTAGGTACCTATTCTAATCAAATTTTATTAGTCACATAGTCACATTGGCCCTCCTTTGCGTCGCGCAGACCAGTATTAATACTGAACAGAATTACTATAACTTTATAACGTTATATAATTTAAATGGTCACTCTAAATGAAAAACTGTAAAGAAACCTATAACTGATTTTTAAATACCTATTCAGTGATACCCCACTCGACATATTTCGTTCACTTTTGTTTTTTTTTCAATTTTGGCGTCTGGTTGTCGCCATATTGAATTTTGATTACTGTCGTGTCTTTAGTGACACACGCAAGAGTAAGACGGTTCGATTGACGTAAGAATTATCAAAATCGGTTCACGCGTTTGGTCTCTGGAGTGCCACATAGGAACAAACATACATAGATACATACATATATAGGCTGATAAACACATTACCCTCCTTTGCGTCGCGCAGTCGGGTAAAAAGAAGATTTTATTGCAGCAATTTTGTCTTTGTTGATTTTATACAAATATTTTTAAATTGTAGTAACTACTTAGTTCTTTTGCAAGTCCTGGTCTGATTTTTACTTTTCTAAATTGTATAAAAATAAAATACATAAATCATCCTATATAAGTCCCACTGCTGGGCACAGGCCTCCTCCCATGGATGAGATAGTACGGGCAGTATTCCCCACGCTGGCCCAGTGCGGGTTGGGGATTTCACATACACCTTTGAATTTCTTCGTGGATGTATGCAGGTTTCCTCACGATATTTTTCCTTCACCGAAAAGCTAACGGTAAATATCAAATGATATTCCGTACATAAGTTCCGAAAAACTCATTGGTAAGAGCCGGGATTCGAACCCACGATCGCCGCTTGAAAGTCGCATGCCCAAACCGCTAGGCTACCGTAGTTAAATTCTAATAGCTAATTAATAGCGTTCTAAATATGTGAAAAGGCCGGGGAAGGGTCAATAAATCATGAATCCTTAACCCTTTTTAGTGTTCCGTACCGAAATTGGCCCGACGGAACAGTCTCTACACTCAGTGCCTTTCCATCTGTAGCTTAAAAACCTTTAGTGCCACTAAACTCTGTATCTCTCATTATGACATAGCTTCACCCTTTACATAACGCTATCAAAGTAAAGTAACCTTTCAAGTTAGTTAATTTCATTATAATAATGATGTTGTCGTAAATTACGTATTGTGGTTAAAAAATAATAACAATGCCAAATATTATGTTAGTTAGCATTTTAATATCTCGTAAACATAAATTAATTGATATCACATTTAATCTTAACTTTAACAAGTACGAACATCTATTATATTACTATTAAAATATTAACTAAATATTAATTAAATATTACCAAAAACTATTAATACAGTAAAAGATTGTGCTTGGCAATTGGTTCCAAATGTACATATATTTTAAGCGTTAAGAAAGTAACAGTATTTTTTTATACACAGAAATAACCGTTCCGGCGGTTGAAAACCTTCAATTTCCATTTTATCTACACTTAAAAATACTTAAAATAAAATTATCATTAACTGCCATGCTGAGGTCGGTCATGTAAAACTTAACCAATTTGTCTTCATAATGAATTACTTATTGGATTGGAGTTTAAACTTGCAACGAACTTGCCCGAGTGATGTATCTGAGATGATCACTTTATTTAGTTGTTCATATTTATTAGGGTCAGGATTTTTCAGTCCGGTTATTAATTGTAGGGAGAGATCGCACATCTAATCACCACTTTTTATAGATAGTACCAGACTACTAGCTTCCGCCCGTGGCTTCGCCTGCGTGGACCCAGGATAAAAACGCGACAAGCGTAATTGAGTAACAAACATCTATAAATCCAAATATCCAAACTTTCGCAGTTATATTAGTAGTAGGATTAACTATATCAAAGGACTATCAATGTGGTTTATTTATCTAAAGAAAATAACACTTGCAAGCAATGAATACATAGTTATCTTATCAACTCTTTATAGGTATCTATAATGTATTGACACTGGCAGATGAGTATTTATACCTCAATGGCTAGTAGGTAATCGTTAATACGTCATATTGACATAGGTTGTGTGCGAGTTCTCTCGCATAAAATTTATATACAGTATTGTTCTCTCTCTTCAACTTGTCAAAATCCGCACCCAAAAGTCTGGGCTCTAGTTATTAACTTATTAGTCTTATTGCATAGCGGTGTTGGCTCGGGTACGGGATGGTGAAGGTACTGAAAATGATACTTTATTCGCAGAATCAATTATCCTTAAATCTGACAACAATCACAACCTAATCGTCATTTAGAGTCATTGCGACTGTCAGTGACTGAGAACAGTTACATATACATTTGTCACAATCCTAACTTAAAGTAGTGTAATATTGGGATCGGAAATTCGGAAGCTTTTGTACCTATTCTGTGGCCTCAGTACCTACACCGCGTTGTTGTTGAGTAGCATGGAGACGGATTCTATATACTTTTACTAATAAACTTTCCGGGATTTCCTGGAATACCGAAAATTAGGATAATATAAAGTACACATATGTATTAAAGTACATAATTAGTTTATTTAAATACTTACGTATGTGTATACGTAACAAAGTATTTAAATAAACTATTTTAGTTATTCCTACTTACAAAATGTAATTTAATTCATGTGTTAATTTAATTAACTACTAAAATTTAGTAAACTATTAAAAAAAAAAAAAATTTAACTAACAGTACAGTATTAGCTTACATCAAACTAAAATTGTATTGTTACTTTTATTTTAAAAAAAATGGTACAAACGAAATTAAAACAAATGTACCCATCCATACAATAGTGAACAGGTAATCAACCTACACCGACACACGGTATATTTGCATTTCCGTCCTAGTCTAATGTTTAGCAGGTAGAAAAGGACGGCAATACAATTGCTTGATAGCGATATTAGCGATATCTTTACGACGGCGGCGGTGTCTTTTTAGTACGGTTATATAGATAAGAACTCAGGTAGTTTTAAAGGGTTGGGGATAGGAACGCAGCTAGGTTTTATAGGGACGTTCATGATTCATTCGTTGCTGTACTTTACATGTATTCGGGTGTCAAATGTGCTCTGTTTTCACGTCTCTACTTGGCTATTGAACAACAATTTATGATTGGATTTTGTTATTTAGTGTGTTTCTTTACGCGTTTTTTTTACATTTGTGTGGAGCGTTGGCCGACTGGGGCGAGCTGATCCATATAAAAAAACACGTTATATAAAATATTCCTAATATTCTGTAATCAAAACACAATACCTACCTATTACGCCCTTAAAAGGACCACCACTATTTTTTGTTACACCCTGTATGTCGTTAAAACTGTTTGCCAACGCGTATGTTAACATTGCCAATACAATCTCGGAATCCCGGAACAATATTTAAAATATTATTTTTAAGAAGCCAACTCCATCCTTGCTTAGCTTTTTCCGGGTTTTTGCTAGAAGTAGGTACAAAAGCTTCCGAATTTCCGATCCCTAAATATTATATAAAAATATGTATTTCTCAGGCAAAAGGGACTAATATTGTGGTTGGCTCTTACGCCGTTGTTGACATTGTAAATTATGACTTTTGTATACGACAAGCGCCTGGCATATTGGTCCATTTTCACTGAGAACGAAACAAAATTATAGTACTAGTAAAGCCGTAGATAATTGAACAATACATGCGCGAGAATTAAGAGGGAAGTAGGTACCTAGCATCTCGCGACTGACAATAGGTACTTTTTATACGAAATTTCCAACTCGGGAGAAAGCGTTTTCCACTAACTAAATCTTAACAAATCACCTTGATTTTGATGTCGAGCGCTTCAGCATAATAATATCTAGGATTATACGATTCGCTTAAAAAAAATTAGGTGCCTGTAAATTTTTATTTACTTATAGCATATTTTGAAAAAAGGAAAACCTATAAACCGATTCTTTCATTCTATCAATAACGTAATAAAAAATCATTGAGATTGGAAAATATTTGGAAGTGGAAAAACGTTTTCTCTTTTTTAACCCCCGACGCAAAAAAGAGGGTGTTATAAGTTTTTTAACGTCTCTGTCTATGTATCAATGTATCTGTCTGTGGTATCGTAGCTCCCTAACGGATGGAACGTTTTGAATCCGGTTTTTTTTGTGTCATATTTTTATCCCAAGTGTTCTTAGCTATGTTTCATGAAAATCTTTCAGCCGTTTTTGAGATATCGACTTAGAAATGAAAATATCAGGGGTTTTTCAACTTTTAGTTGTAATTATCTAGTGTATGGACGAGTACGTAGTATTGCAAAGGTATACTTCCCTCTTAATGAATATGTGTATGGTTACAAAGATTACGTATCGGAGTCTTTTAGTATACACTTTATACATAAATGCATATGTGGCGGTCTCAGAGACAAGGGACGCCATTTTAATTATTTAACGCAACAAGATGTAATTCATGAGCCGATAAAAGTTAAACATGGCGCCGGCTGGCTATCATCTCATATAGAGAATTCAAACTGTTTATACAAAGAGATTTTTAATGGCCGTAACTTTCGATTACCGATGGTTTGCAAAAACCGGCCCTAGGGCCCCTTTTCTCTGATAAAGACACAACTAGACCTTAACCCGCGTACATACCTGCGGAAAAACCTAAGCGTTTATAATTTGATTATGCGAGATTATTGTACTTTTTACGAGAATTAACTTGAATAAATTGAATCGTATAAATAGGTCAAGATATCGTAAGCACTTAAAATAAATTGTCGCTTAAGGAACTAATTATTCAACTACTTGGTATAATTAAAATTATTCGTAAACGACTTCATAATTATATGTATCTGTGTAACGAGCTGTCTATGGTATCGTATCTCCCAAACGGCTAAAACATATTTATTATCGAACGTCATTTCGACTATGGTTCTTAACTATGTTGGATGTCTGATCACTTCAGGTGTTTTAATTTATGTGGTTATTCCATTCGTAGTAAATAAACCCCGCTGCACTCAAAACAGTAGTTAAGTGAAACTTTTGATGGATCGTTTGAGAGAGAAGCGTTGTAAAAAACGTGGCGTATCCAGTGGAATGACCACCATGTCATGACAAGGTTACGTATCTGTTTAATAATATTATAGCTGTTTTACAGACCCATGAGCATCATATATTGATTAATAAATAGATAGAAAGACAACTTGACACACTTAGAAAAAAAAAACAAAAAACGGTATCGTCCTCAACTCGTGGAAACAAGTAATTATTTAAATAAACATTTTTAAAACGAAATTTCATTTTACAAAATTAAATTGAAAGTCAATTTGATCATCACACTAAATCAGGTAAAACGTATACATAATCAGCAATTTTAACACATGTGGCATACATGTGCACAAACATAGAGAACATAAAACCCGATTTAAATTTCGTGACAGTTTTATTTATCGCTATTCGGTGAAACATTCCATTATTCTTTACTTTAATATAGGTTGGTTTTATTTCGGTAACCGAATGTTTGTGATGGAATGTCGTGAAGTTTGTTATTTCGCTTTATGGCAAAATAGTGTAACACAAAAAAGCAATTAGCTTCTGTTAATAATATTGAATTAAAATTGAAAATTGCTTATCACTTAACAAGTCAAATCGTATTTTGTACTAGTCCTTAAAAAAACGAAGACTTACTTACTTAAACGTAGGGCTGGCCTTGTCATCTTCCACGGTAAACATTTTTATAATCTTCTTCTACTTCGGTCTACGCATTACACCTTATATACCCAAGAGTGGGATAATGCAATATAAACCATTATTCGCTCCAATCTTCCATCTTGTAAAACGATGCTAATAGTTTACTTACGTTTTTAAAGAACTAATTGTACTTATCATCGGTCGCGTTTTATTTTGGTCACCGAAACCATTTTCGTTAATGGTACAACATGGATCTCCCTTCTCCATCAACTGTTCGTGTCTATAAATTCAACAGGCACTTGACATACCTATTACGAGGTCCAAGTGTCATTTATACTCATGCTGGTCGCGTTCATAGCCGAGCTCATTTCAACGGCATGGCTGACCCCATACTTAGTGATCATATCACTGATGCTCTTATAGGAGCCAGCGAACAACGCTACCAGGGAAATGAAGCCGATGAAGATGTTCTTCCACAAGATCCAGTTGAACTTGCCGAGCCCTCTGTCCCAGTTGTGGACCGTGTCTACTATGGCGGGGGTGAGGAGGCCGAGGGTCGAGAGGAAAATGGCGCCGCAGAGGCTGATGAATAGCTCCAGGTTAGGGAAGGCGGCTGCGAGGGCAACTGTAAACAGAAATATTATGTCATATAAATATACATTTTATTTCCTAGGATATATGGATGTCCTACTGCTGAAAAAGCTGTTCCGCCACGTATAAGACCGCAAGTCCGTAACCAGTTACGACGGGAGATTTTTATTCTTTGTACGAAACTAGTTACGTACAAATAGTTATTCTTCCTCGTTGTAAACATGTTACGATTGCAAAACACTAGGTAGGTTAGGTTAGGTTCGTTAGGTAGCTTCAGATACCCGAAGGGCAAACAGATCAGAAATATCGGAATACGAAATTAAATTGGCGTGACTGGTTTCGTTGGAAGAAAATAAATTCTTCGTACGTTACTAGTTTCGTAGCAGGGAAAATAATTATTCGCACGTAACTGGTTACGTAGCGTTGGTTTCGTAGGCGGACGAAGGGGGAAAAGGCATAAATCGCTCTCTCGTGTCTGCCATTCTTCCGGCTACTTGACGGAGAAGGCGTCTAAATTATAATCATCGAAATCATCCATGAATATAGTGTGGTATATAAAATCGGAAACATACAAGCCTGCCTAGAATACTTTAGATATGGAATGGTGGAAACTCTACTAAGCACTCTGACTTAGGCACTTGTCTCGCGCGAGTAAGAATAACTATGAGAGTACTCGCTACTCGCCGGCGGTGGGATGACTACATTAACTCTAATCTTACTTAACACTGTGATGTTCCTTTGAAATAAGAAGGACAGGACAACCATTTATTCGGGCACAGAAAAATAAACAAAGGAAATAAGATAGGCTCAGCATGGTGCTAACCTAATTAGCCAGCGCTGGTCATTTGTCAAGTAAAACCAGTTTTTGTTGCCTTTGGTGCAGTAATATTTGTAGTAGTTGACAAGGTACCTGAGCCAACAACAGCCGCAGTTCTGATGGAGATTTGCGTGATATTGTGGTATCTGACAGATATCTTGTTGTGGATCGTTCTCCAGATCATCTCCATGGGAACGTATAACTGAAGGCTGTACGTGAAGAGTATCGCCAGAGCCATGAGGATCTTCGCGCTCTGAGCCAGGCTGAAAAGAAATGATACAGGTCAAAATTTGATTTCACTTCTGATACATATTTTCAACTGATCTGTATATACCGAAGTCTTTGAGCATCTTTGCAAAGTATTAGTAGAACTTAATTGTTAGTCTAATCGGACTACTTCGAAAAGTAAGCATTTTTATTACGAGTATTATATTAACATGATCAAAAAACACAGTGAGTGTTTTTCAATCTATTGAAATTTTTGCTTAGCTCCTGAGATGAACATATTACGAACGCGGATCCTACGCCATTGCTTTTGTCTGAGGACGGAGATTGAAGATGGACATAAGCATTACTAAACTATAAAACCGCCCTATAAGGGCGTTATTGTTGGAATGTTTGTGATTTGTTGGATCAGTTGATAATCGTGCTTGTTTCTACAGTTTTTTTTACAAATCTTTTGGAGTCGACTTACATTTCATCTTGCGGCAAGTTGAGAGTAATGCTTCCCCTCACTTCGTCGCCATACTTGATGTAGCCGAAGAAGCCGACGATGCCGTAAAGCGAGATGACGATCGTCATGGCAACGTTGAGGACACCGGGGCAACCGAGGAACTGCTGAGGTTTCGCCATCTCGTTCTCCACTGGCATCACCACGCCGATGCCTTCCATAGCGAATATTACCGTGCTGGAAATTTCAGTTCACGAAATTAGGGCTCAACTATTTGATGATTCCAGAAGGGTAACTGTTTAGTCCCTAAATAGTTTTGCAATTGTTACTTGCTATTCATTGTTAATTGATTAGTAAAGTAAGGCTATGGTTATGGTAAACCGGAGCTTTTACACAAATATGGAAACGCTCGCACTTGGACATTAACATTCCTAAGCTCATATAGTGTATGTGTTCGCGCTTGCGTCAAAGTGGGTCCCGCTCCATTGCTTGCTCCGTTTCTTCATAAAAACGGTCCAAGGTGAAGTAACGTATGTACATGCGCAAGGCATATGTCATACCCCCGGCGAGGAAGCGATTAGCTATCGACAATTTTCTCGCTCAAAGAACGAACAATAGATACAGATCCTGTGTCAGTAAAGGAGACACATAATATTTATAGTTGATCGCTGCTTACACTACCGGCGAAAACTCTCTTCACTATTTTTCGCAGCGACAAGAGCTATCAAAGTTGCTCTTGGCGGTTCCGACCGCACCTGAAACCGTGAGGACCAACCGATTCGAGCGAGTGGAGCGAGTAATAGCCCGTCGCAACCGAATAGGTACTCGCTTATAGCCCAGCGACAAAACTATACACACTCGCCCCTCGCTGCTTCCAACTCGTATCTAGTTTCTAGCTCTAATCGCTTTTCGCTAATCACCGTCTTCTTGTCAGAATCTCCAGCGATCTAAATATATAATTATGACGCCATTGCGCCAACGTGACATGACGCTAATATTAACTAGTTCCTTGAATGATTTATCAAAAGCTATAGAATTCGACAGGATGACTTTGTATTACGAAGTCTTACAAGAACTTGAACCCAATTCTTGGACCACTATAGTTTGTTAAAGGGTTAGGTTAACTAGTCGGCCCCAATGAAATAAAAGGATAAATTACTTGAGAATTAAATGGAGTAAGTACCTTTTAGTTTTAATCAAACGCCTAGAAGTTTTTATGAGAGGTCTAGATTGTGGGACGAAATATAGTCCAGCAGGGTAATCACCTAACTTTTCAAACGCACGTGGGCACAAATCTAATTGTACCTATGCGACTTAAGCCACTTCCGCATTTGGCATTTTGTAATCTGTTTCCAGTATTTTGTACCTTAACAAGTGTTTACTGATGTCGACCAGATTTCAATTCCTGGTGGCATACTGGCAGTAAGATAATTTTACGCGGAATCATTCCCCGCATCCCGCGCCAGTCACCAAGCACTCATTTACACTTCAAGGACTGCGGACCTGATAAAGGTCGCGGAGTCCTCTGGATGTGGGTGGGTGCCCCTGCACCGGTCATTGTGGCATTCTTTGGGGGACGTCTTTCGTCTGACATGATGATGATGATGGTACTTGGTCTTTACCTGATAAACAATGGCCACTGTGTGACGCTGGCGACCATGACGCGTTCCTTAGGGCTCGGCAGACCGTTGAAGATGTAGTACATGGTGATCGCGAAGCATATGACCAGGAAGACGTTTGCGATTGCCGAGAAAGGCACCAGCCACTTCAGGTTCCTGATTTGACAGATCAGGACCAGTGGGACGAGGGTCAGGGCGCAGTAAGTCTCCACTGACAGTTTATAGTTCGGGAAATACTCATCTAGTACCTGGAAATTAGAAATTACAGTGATAAGTTTATTGTACTAGAATCTAGGTAGTCGTTACGCAACACAACTGTTATATATAAATTAAATATGTTGAATATTTAATTTATGTATACGCAGAAATAAATGGAAAAATATTCCACGTGTCCCCACTAGGGGGATATCGCAGGGGGGATATCGCAGTAGGGATATGTGGAATAGGGGGCAGGTCATTCTTAAGGGATGCGGTTGCGAAAGTGACAGCATTGTTTTTGCAAAGTATTCCGTATTGGAAACACTCAGACATAAATTGGATAGACAGTTATGTGCCATTGCAATATCGTGGCATCACATGGTAGTACTAATGATGCAGACAGAATGTGCCTATCGCAACTCCTAGGGCAGGTTACACCAACTTAAGGATATTTCACACCAAACGGCACGCATCGCATCGGACCGAAACAGATATAACAATATTTAAACGATATGGAATCATGTAACATAGTATTTAAAGTCTATATTATCAGCGTTAAACATAGCGCTGACAGCGTCATCCCATAGAAACTAGAAAAACATTCCATACATTCAAAATTTAACGAACACCGCTTACGATTACGGACGGCTTGGTGCAACCCACCCCTAATCTACAAAAGAATAGTTCGCCTTTGTACCGATTTAAACTATTTTGTCTCTAGTTTTATCTGTGTCTTGTGTACAATAAAGTGTATAGGTACTTACATACAGATTAGGCAGTCGTGTTGGGGCGCACTGTAATGCTCTCAACGAGTAGTTAATGACTGTGCAAGAAATAACAGTGGGCAAAAAAAGCCATGTACGAAAAAAAATGTTGTCAGTGACTTTTTTTAGTATGTAGATCAGATGCGGCAAAGACGTTATTACGTGTTGTGCGTAAGCGAATACTTACGGCCGTATTCATAAACGTTCTACAAGCAAACTAAAATGGCGTTAAAATTCGTTTGTGTTCGTAAGAAAGGGACAAAGCACATTTTATTTAGCAGAGGCATTTTATGTTTTATGAATCATCATCCTCCTAGCGTTATTCCCGGTAATGCCCCTAAAGGAGCCCGGGGTCCGCTTTGACACCTAATCCCAGGATTTGGCATAGGCATTAGTTTTACGAAAGCGACTGCCATCTGACCTTCCAACCCAGAGGGAAAACTAGACCTTTTTGGGATTAGACCGGTTTCCTCACGATGTTTTCCTTCACCGAAAAGCTAACGGCAAATATTCCGTACAGTTCCGAAAAACTCGTTGGTACGAGCCGGGATTCGAACCCACGACCGCCGCTTGACAGCCGCATGCGTGAACCACTAGGCTACCGTATTTTATGTTTTATGAATAAGCGGGATAAAATCCAAGTTTGGAGCGACAGCGGATTCAAATATGGACGGTAAACGCTATTATCGGTAATCCCGAGACAACAACATTTTGTTTGTTTTGTGAAGATTGACACTTCTGGATGAGGACAATAAAACAAATATCGATCGAAATAATTAAATTATCCGATTGATTACTCATTTATTACTTTAGAAATTTAAGTAAACATGTCGGTTCTTCCCTCTCTTGATCTCCCTTTATCTATAAGTATATAGTATGATTTATATTCAGAATATAATCGCGAAAGTTACAATATACATTTTCACACAAGTCAAAATTATTAAAATTCTTATCATATTTAACAGACTTATTTATTATTTAAAACTCCAAAAAATCTGTACATAGTTTCCGTTGAGCGTCGTTTGCAAAGGTATGCCACTTGATATATTTAACCTATTCACTTGCAGCAGCTGATGAATTATCGCCGTTGAAAATAACTTCAGAAACGGTATTAAATATTGCGAATACTTCATAAAGTCACTTTACGATTTTTATTTATTTATTTATTTATTTGAGTCAGGCAACAAGGCCCATATTTACAAATACCTTACTGACTAACATACATATCAATATACAAAACTTATAACATAAGACAAATACACGTTAAGACGGCGACGCGCGACGCAAGTTCTGGGTGTCAAATAACCGGCCTCGAAATCGCCGGAAAACTACACCCTTCGGCCAGATCTCCTCCTTCATGAAGGTCGATAGCTTGTCAGTTGGTACTCTATTGTTGGTTGGTATTTTTGGTCGGAAGTGAAGGATTCAAACTTTGGGTCAATTTCAGCAGCGATAATCTTCTGATTCTGGCTCAGCACAACTTTCTCGACCTGCTGCCATGCAATCGTCTTGTCATCAGACCTATCTTGTAATTTTATAGAATTTGCTATCTAGTTAGCAAATTCTACAAAATTACAGATTAGGTGTATTGGGAGTGGGCTTACTGGCTACATTGTGGCGGCGCGTATAGCTCCACTGTAGAAATCTATTATGTATCTAAGTTAGAGGGTAATCTCTAAAACTACTCATACCATTTGAAAAGGGTATCTATGTAACCGTCTCAGAAAATTATGACGCAGTCGGCTGTAATTTTCCAATGTTACAGCTACGGTAGCCTAGCGGTTTAGGCTGTCAAACGGCGGTCGTGGGTTCGAATCCCGGCTCGTACCAATGAGTTTTTCGGAACTTATGTACGGAATATTATTTAATATTAAATTTTTACCGTTAGGTTTTCGGTGAAGGATACATCGTGAGAAAACCTGCATACATCTACGAAGAAAGTCAAAGGTGTATGTGAAGGCCCCAAACCGCACTGGGCCAGCGTGCGGACTACTGCCCGTTCCCTGTCATCCATGAGAGGAGGCCTGTGCCCAGCAGTGGAACGTATGCATATAGGCTGATTTATTATTATTTATTATTACAGCTACGGCACATTTACTAGGCACGCAATTTGGTCTTAACTATACGATAGAATTAGATGGATATCGCGTATCTCTTAGGCTTTCTGAGCCTCGAACATGAGGCTATAATGTACTATGTTTAATACCTTACCTCTTTGAAATTTTCAGCAATGAAGACGATATACACACACAGTGCTGCCAGGTACGTCACGGTCATTGCGTAGTCCACAAATGTCCTGAAACAAAAACAATATTATAAGGAGACAAATTGATAACTATAATCCTACAGTAAGCTAAATAAGGCCTATGCGGATAGGTACTAAATGTCGTCTTGCAGTGGTACTTATGTGAGTAAAAACAAACACATACGCTGCGATTCCATAGATAACTTCTATGCGGTAATCGCAGGTATCTATGGAATTGCAGCGTTTAACGCATAAAACATCGAGACGCACACTAAAATATATTTTCTTCCTTTCGCACAATATAGTCGTCTCAATGAGTAGTTGATAGGCGATCACAAGAGATCAGCGATGGTCGCAGTGATATAAGGGCTCTCACAGTCCGGAAGCCACTACCAGAATAATAAAGGGCAGTTGATGATTGATGATACAGAAAAGTAATGTTTAAGCAAGGGCATAGTACCTAACTTCTTAAATACTAGTGTTTTTTTATTATTATTGTATTGACGAGAGACATCATTCCGATCTTGACACGTTTTATTGTTATTGACCACGTACATCACTGACAATATAACATTAATATTCCTTTTTTTATTGTTTTGTTTTGACGCTTAGAGACCGTTTACATCTCTACGAACATTGAATAATTATTAATTGTATTTGGACGCTCAGAGACCTTATACATTTCTGGAATACTGAATTAATATCATTAACTTTCTGTTAATGCACAGACCTTATCCTAATCGAATGTAATGGTCATATTTTGTTTTGTTTTCATTAACTTTGTGACATTTAGTGTGTTGTTATATCAGTCCTTAATGTGCAAATTTTAAATTATTATTGTGTAAGATTATTATTCTTTTATTGTAAGATTATTATTTTTATTGTAAATTACCGTTTGACATGTAAAAGTGCCCTTGTGGCCTATTTGCAGAATAAATAATTTGTATTTGTATTAAAAAAGTTTTTTTAATGCGCACGACAATGAGTGTTACTGTTAGTCGCAATCGGACGAAACAGCAAGTGGTACACGCCTAGAGGTATTGAAAAGAGACTTCCGCTTGTAGTTTGTTACTTGTAGCTTCGTGAAACTTTCCCTCAGACGTCAGGAATTTTCTTGTCATGTCAGGGGCCATTTGTCAGAAATGCGGCCGGAATACGAGAATGTCAGAAAATTTTAAGGATTTTTCCCTGTTACGTTTAAAATAAATCCAACCTTCTTTTTAGGGTTCCGTGCCGAAAGGGTGAAAACGGGACCCTATATTACTAAGACTTCGCTATCCGTCTGTCTGTCTGTCAGCAGGCTGTTACTCAAGCCGTGATAGCTAGATAGTTGAAATTTTCACAGATTATGCATTTCTGTTGCCGCTATAACAAAAAATAATAAAAATAAAATAAATTAAATATTTTAGGGGGGCTCCCATACAACAAACTTCTTTTTTACGTTTTTTATAGATAATGGTACGGAACCCTTCTTGCGCGAGTCCGACTCGCACTTGGCCGGTTTTTTAACACTTGCAAACTTCTGTTCACTATAAGCTATATTTGGAACAACATTCTACCCTCGTCCCTGAGCGTCAGGAATTTTATTCACAAATCAGGAATTTTGCCATCCCGTACTACTATATTGGTTCGCGTGATTATTTTCTCTCGTTCTACTGACTTTGTACCGAATGTTATTTGTGAAAGTTATTATCAGTACTTTCGTTATGATTTCTTAACTGTTATAAAAGGAAAGTTTGAATAACAAAATAATTGACTGGGTTAGAACAGCTTCAATAGTAGAAACAAAATTTTGATTACTTTGAAAACTTTCCGTTATACAGCGTAGCCAGCGAAGAAAGCCAACCAATTTATATATATATATATATATATATAACGCTATTGCACAACGCTGGGATGGAACCGTTTCGTGGCAATGTTGCCTTCTCTTTTGTATGTTGATTTATGTGCGTGTATTTGTTGTTGTCATAAATTAAAGTTATTCTATTCTATTATTTATTTATTAGAGTACAAAACAGTTAGAACACTTTTTTTGCCAACTGAATAAATGTTACGGCCCAGATTCAACCTACGCTCGCCATGGAATTTTCTGAAACGTAATTGCTAAAACGTAGTGTATTCAACTAAGCTGTATATTACCAAGGTGTATTTTTAAGGCAATGCAACTTAAATTTTATTATACTTGTATCTACAGGTCAACTTATAAGTTAGATTTAGATAAGCAGGATAATGGCATAACTTTTCGAACGCGGGTTATTTTTATTTTATCTTTTATAAGTACGCTAGAAAGGTTCATTGTCCTGACCTAGACGAAAAGTTTGGAAAAGCCGGGATTTTCATTTCATCGACAAGTCATTGCGTCGAGGACACGATACTAGGTAATTTGAACCGAGGTCTTTTAATTGGTAGTTGACTTGTTACAATAAAATTCATGTCATGGCTTTTCATTTCGGGTTTTTTTTACTAAATATCAAATATAAAAAAAATATAAAGAGCAAAAAGGCTTTGAGAGTTTTCAAATTATTTAATGCTCCTGGCATATATTGATCTGAAGAACCATTGCAGCCGACCGGTACGAACTTTCAATCTGTATGTCGGAGTTTGAATGCCGGTTCGTACCATTGGGTTTAAAAAAAAAACATGCTGTCCCACTCTACCACATAGCACGTGCTCTTTCATCTTGTTAAGGTTGTCGCATTTTGTGGGACACTGCCAGTAACAATGCCGGCCTATAGTATCACTGTTCGGAGGTGTCATCCAAGTTTGGGTTAATCCATATATATATATATAAATGCCTTTGTCCTGACTGACTCACTCATTAACGCACAGCCGAAACTACTGGGTCTAGAAACTTGAAATTTACACCAGGACTTCCTTTTATGACGTAGGCAACCGATAAGACGGGATTTTTGGAAATTCCATCCCTAAGGGGGTTAAATGGGGTGCAAAGTTTGTATGGGGGAAACTTTATATTATGAACTTGCGACTTAAAACTTTGTAGAAAGATTACAAAAGTAATTTCAGCGTTTAAGAAAATTCCACCCCTAAGGGGGTTAAATAGGGGTGCAATAATTGTATGGGGGAAACATTAATTTTTGAACGATGAACTTGAAACTTTGTAGAAAGATTACTCATTAGAATACAAAAAAAGTAATTTCTGCGTTTAAGACAATTCCACCCCTAAGGGGGTTAAATAGGGGTGCAATAATTGTATGGAGGAAACATTATTTTTTAATCTAGAGTTTTGTAACTTTAGGTTATTTTTATAACGTGGGCTAGGGACAAGAAGGGATTTTTGGGAATACCTCCCCTAAGGGGGTCAAATAGGGGTGCAAAGTTTGTATGGCGAAATCTTTTTTATTTTTTGAGCTAGACACTTGAAACTTTGTAGAAAGATTACTAATTACAATACAAAAATAGAAATTTCTGCGTTTAAGAAAATTCCACCCGTAAGGAGGTTAAATATGGGTGCAAAGTTTGTATGGAGGGAACTTTATTTTTTGAGCTAGAAACTTGAAACTTTGTAGAAACATTACTTATAAAGATACAAAAAAAGTGATTTCAGCGTTTTAGAAAATTCCGCCCCTAAGGGGGTTAAATGGGGGTGCAATGTTTGTATGGGGAAACATTATTTTTTGAACAAAGACACTTGAAACTTTGTAGAAAGTTAACTTATTAAAATACAAAAAAAGTAATTTCAGCGTTTAAGAAATTTCTATCCCAATGGGGGTTAAAAAAGGTTGAAGGTTTTGTAAGGGGAACACTGGATTTTTTAAATAGATGTACTCTTCATTACCCTGTTTCCATTTCTCGATTTCCAGTGCTGAGTTTAAGATTGTTTTAACAGCCTTACGATATATAACTTTTTTTTAAATCTCACTTATAACTCATAATAACTAAGATCCCCATTTTCTAGCTCCAAATCCATGTGTCGCTCTATATCTTGCAGAGTCATTTTTGCCAAAGATTAAAATTAGATTAAAGCATCAGTTAACTGACGGAATAAATATTAAGCATTCTGCAAACAATTCCCGTGATCTGATTGGAAAATCTTTAAACATTCTTTAACAATCGCATATCAGTGTCTGCCACTGTTTGAAATGTAATATGTCTAGACCATTTTAACTAAGAATAATATTCACTTTCCTATTTTATATCTTTGTCATCATCAAAAATCTACGCTGACGAAGTCGCGGGCGGCCGCTAGTATTCATATATATAGTCAGTTTCATAGTTATTATCAGATTTATTCGTTTATGAGCCTACGGATAGGTAATTCTTTTACAATTTGAAGTTAAAACCTTTTATTTAACATGCAGTTCTCAACAGAAAAGGAGGGATTTGTTCCCCCTTTTTTCCAAATGGGGTTTGTAATCACGCGCACAAACTATTTTAATTAAAAAGGGGCGGTCTCGTAGGTTATCTTGAAGTGATATTTTACTCTCATGTAGTTTTATTCAGGTTTTTAAGGAGAAAACTTTTCAGATTTATTAACGTCAAACGTACCTAAAGTAGCAATTTATTAACGTCTAGAAAGAAATAAGGTTCCAGTTTAAAGCGTTCCAAATGCCATTTCTCATGTAAATTAGTGTCGTTTAACAGAAAACTTTTCTATTTTCACACGATCTATGCCGATTTTATTTCAAATGTTTTATTTTCAAACATTGGCAATTTTTCATGTATGGTTGGTGGCAAGGTGGTAAAAACATGGTAACTCGGTAACACGTTACGCCAAATTGTCAACAATTCAGTAATAAAAAATAAGACTAATGTAAGTCTTAATCAATTACAAATTAAAACTCTTCTGGACTACGATTCCAAATAAATATATAATGATAGAATTGGACGTCCTGAAGCTTTTTCAATATCCATACCTCCATAATTTATATTAGAAATGCGAAAGTGTGTGTGCCTGTCTGTCTGCCTGTCTGTTACCTCATCACGCTTAAGCCGCTGAACCGATTTCGATTCCTGACCGAAGGGCGGGCAGTAGATAGTGTCCATAAAATTCTGATTTTGAAAAAAGTACTTTGAAGAGCGGATTGCTTATCCCTATGATATGCCGAGGGGCGGCATCTTTTGATTTTCGAATCGTTGCCGGTCTCGCTTTAATTCATGTGTACATACTTGACAGGCATTTTAGGCTTACTCTCAAAAAAGTGGCACTGGCACTTTTGCATTTTTTCAAAAATATTGCGATTTTGCATTTTTTTAAATTAGGATCGCTAAAACTCTATTAAAGTAACCGCGCTCATGCGGGGGGAAGCTATTTATTTCATAATTTTTGAAGAAACAGCCGTTTGAAATTATGGAGTTGACAGGTGAATGTCCTCGATGTCAGGTGAAAGACATATTGTAACTAAGTTATCGACAATAGGCACATGTTAGCGACACATTGGTACAAATGAATATGAAACTTTTTGCAGGTTAACGTCAGTGAGGGCAGGTTAGAAGTTTAACCCGTCAATCCACCGCCACCCAGTTCGGCCTGTCGGCTCAAAACCCCATAGTGCCCAGCGTACAGGGTACAGGGTACAGGCTGCTGGAAATGCTGCACAGGGCGTTTCTGGACTTAGGCGTTCAGTATTGCATGAAATTCATAAACTCAGTATGATGAATCGGGAGGCTCGGGTTCTTCTGGATCTTTGCAACTTCTCGTAACAGGGCGACATTCGAACGTAAGTCCGGTGGAACGATTTTTGACAGTACTGGAAGCCAGTGGCAAGGAGTAGATTGGAGCGAGCCGGAAATAAGTCGCATGCTCTATTTCAGCTCGACGTCACCTCTGGTGGTGTGGATGCTATTCAGCCAGACCAGTGCGCAGTATTTTGCAGTCGAGTACACCAGAGACATCGCCGAGGTACGCAGCATGACGCTCAGTTTCTGGATGATCTTATTTCGGGTCTGGAGTTTGCGAGCCATACCGGTAAGGTGATGTTTGTAGGTCAGAGAGCGGTCTAGAGAGATGCCGAGGTATTCATGGAAGAAGTTGTGTCTCATTGTAGTTCCCTGTACATTGACCTAACTCCTGCGTGGCACACCGGTTATGCAGGTGGAAACAGCGCGCCTCCATCTTACTTGTGATGGGTGTAAGTCGCCATATTCGACAGTACCTGGCCAGTAGCTCCTTAGCGCCTGATAACATTCCTTCCAGGTTTTTGAAATCACAGACATATATCGTCGGCGTAGATAAAGTTCCCGGCAGCGGTATCAGGGAGGTCGCAGATATACAGGTTGAACAGGGCGCCACCGCGGATCCTTGAGGCAGACCGTTACTCAGCATTCTGGTATTGCTGACCTTTGAGCCCAAGTGTACGCTAAAACGCCACTGGGAGAGCATGTTGGATAACAGCTTTGCGATGGTCGGGTTAGGCACAGTCGATAGCAGTTTTCAGAGCAACCCTTCTCCCCCTTCCAACCCTTCTTCTTCTGTGTGGGTACAAGTAGTACCCACACAGCGGTCGCGTTTAACGTATGACAGATAAGCGACATAAACTGCGGTGGACAAACTTTAAAGGCAAATAACTCGAAACAAAAGACTAATATCATTATTCCAAACTATAATTTTAAATATTGATAATATATCCAAATGAAATATGGTACTTAAATTAAGTTGCGTAAATAATAAATACATTTTATTTAACACGAAACTTGACTCCGCGGCATTGGGACACTGCCGGTGAACGACAAACAGCAGTTACAAACTGATTTGATGGTTACTAAATACATCGAATTGATTTCGTAGCAACTGTTCAAAAAGTCTTTATCTGTCTTTTAACATATATTGGTAATTCAATCATAAAAATGACGCACAATAAAAAAAAGTTCGAACATAAACTTGATGACAGGTGGCGGTGCCACTTTTTTGAGAATAACCCATTACTACCCTTCCGCTGCGGTTGGGAACAGTTTGGAAGCCCTTCCTCATTTGGTGGTGTGAAGTCGGTCAAGTAATTTGTACTGATCCATCACAGATTCTTTACTTCGCGTCTACATTTCAATGAATACTTCCTGGTTGGTGGAAGCGGGGCGCCACAAAAGTCGTAATTCATGCGTACTGGTCCGCTTCCGCTCTTTAACACTCTCTCAACCAAGAACCCGCCTAGCGGGCGCCTACGCCGTAGTCGATTTCTGCTACATACGAGGAAAACCACAGGATCGGCTACGAGCGTAGCGCGTGGCGATTCTTGGCAGCGAAAGTGTTAAATAGGTACTAACTATTACGTCAATTACGACAAGAATAGAAATCAGTAGGGCAAGCACGTTCGCTGCCAAGAATCGCTACGCGCTACGCTCGTAGCCGATTTCCTGGTATTTCTCGTATGTAGCGGAAAGCGACTGCGGCGTAAGCGCCCGCTTGGCGGGTTCCTGGCAGTGAAAGATTATATAATCTGTGGTAAAAGTGTTAATCTAGTCAGAACGGCGTTTCAAAGCTCGCGATAATTTCCAATGGACCCCCTTAAAGAAGATAAACAATACATACGTGACAAAGTTAGCCCACGGCCTCAATCTTTTCGGCCCGTACTTGAACGCCGTTCCACATGTCTCTGCGAACCCCATAGAAGGTTTCTTCGCGTCTATGCATACTTCTTGAGAGGTCCGTACCTGAAATTATGGAAATAAAACAAAATAAAGTAATTGATCAACATTTGACGGCTAAATTAGCCTAATAGTTGACACTTATTTTTCGGTTCACTAATGTTTGACCAAAAAATTATTGACAAAAGTTCATTTGACAAACAACGTTTCACCTAATGATCATTTGGCAAACGAGACATTTGACAATAGTATCATCTTACAAAAACTCACTTAGCAAATGATCAATTAGCAAACTACACTTGGTAAATGGGTTAAATAATAAAATGTCGATTGACTTTTTTTCATTTCACCAAATAATATGATTTGCAAATTAAGCATTTGTCCAAATGTCAACTTTCATTTGGTCAGATTATTTACAGGTAAGTTACAAGATTAGATTAGTATTAGTAAAAAGTTGTCGGTTCTGGCGCTTCGCCGGCCGCTGCCGCGGCACGCTCGCTCGGCTCGCGCGTTGTAACCACGTTGACCACGTTTCCGTGCCATACGTCATCACTGGCAACAACCATATCTACTTGCACAAGCAAGTTGGTATGATTGTTGCAAGTAGATACATGGTTGAGATTATTAATTAATGTGGCTGAATTTTTATAAAGATATCATTGGAATTGGAAGGTTCTAGCTTGAACGCTAGAGTCGGTTTTTGAATGAACAACTGTGATACGAAACGGCCAACTCAAAAAATCTCAAGGTCACTTACCAATACATATACGCAGTGCGTACAGATGAACCCAATAACGATGGTGCCGAGGGCCCCGGCCGCTAGCCCCGCGTTCTTGAAGGCGTTCGGCATGGCCAGGATACCAGAGCCGAGTGAAGACTTGAGTAGATGTACCAGAGAGCCAACCGTCCTGTCAGATTGGACCATGTAACACTTTAAACGCTCGCGCTTTATTTTTTTTTGAAGTGAAATCTACTTTAGCGGCGCTGTGCACTTTTTGGGATGGGGAAAAATGTAAACTCGCGACAGGTCACGGTGAGACGATGACCGTCAGATTCGTTATACGTCAGATGTATGGATGGAAGTTGATTTTTCCCAGAGATAAACTTTTTAATTAATGTTAAATATTTTCACTTCTGCCTGCACTCCCGGAGTGCAACCCTATCTTTTTTTTATACAACGACGGTGGCAAACAAGCGTACGGCCCGCCTGATAGTAAGCGGACACAGCAGCCTATCATCATCATCATCATCAGCCTATATACGTCCCACTGCTGGGCACAGGCCTCCTCTCATGTATGAGAGGGAACGGGCAGTAGTCCCCACGCTGGCCCAGTGCGGATTGGGGACTGCACATTCACCTTTGAATTTCTTCGCAGATGTATGCAGGTTTCCTCACGATGTTTTTCCTTCACCGAAAAGCTAACGGTAAATATGAAATCATATTCCGTACATAAGTTCCGAAAAACTCATTGGTACGAGCCGGGATTCGAACCCACGACCGCCGTTTGACAGCCGCATGCCTAAACCACTGGGCTACCGTAGCTTATAGACGCTTATAGCCTATAGACGCATGCAACTCCAAAGGAGTAACATGGGGGTTGCCGACCCTTTATATGTTTGAGGTTTCGCCTAGCTGAAGGAACAAATTTCCTCGCTCTCAACACAACGCATCCTCGGGAGCTTTGGCGACCTTGCTCACTACCAGGAACGCACCACTACTACAGAGCAAGCAGTAGTGTTATTATGGCTGTGGTCTTCTGCAAGGCGGAGGTACTTCGCCAGTTGGACTGCTCCAATTTCGAGCGGGATGACATTTCGCTGTGTATACCTCACCAGACACCACACACATACACACACACACACACACACAAACACACATCATTATTTAAATCATTGTTTTAACGGGTCTAACGCGATATTTATTTACCTCTTTTTCTGACGTTTCGAGTCATCTGTGACTGTGACTAGTGCTACCCCCGTCGAAACGTCAGAATTACAATTCTGTTTTCAACTTACGAATTCGGATGGGCAACATTTCTGTGTTCAAAGGGATTGTACTCCTTTTCATTGATGACTTCTTTTGAGCCCAAGCTTAACGTGGACTGAAAGCCGGGGTTGCTTGCTAGGTCCGCCCTGAAATCAAAAAAGAAAATGCAAACTTTAGGCATGTGTCACTTAAAAGTCGGGAGAAATGTCTGGTTTTGAGACCAGAGTCCCAATCTTGTCCCTTGGGCATCAAAAAATCTTATTATCTCAAACCATACATCGGTCTAAAAATATGATTGTGAATACTGTAAAGTTCAAGGACGTAACGAGTAAACGTGATTTTCCAGCTCGGTGCTTTACAAAATAAAGTAAAGTTTCACAAGTCAGTTGAAAATTTAGGAAAAGTGATAATCGAAAATATTAATTCGCATTTGTCTTGTTCACAAATCCAATTTTGTTCTATACTTCTTGGTTTTTTTTTAATTAATTTCAACATTTTAATATGTCACCGGACAAATGCTGGAGAACTGTATGTACTTACGTCGAATTGAAATTATCCATAATTATGGCCGCTTTTTTCTCTTCTTTACCCATTTTGCTGTGTTATTCTGAAACAGAAGACAAAAATAATAAACTATGGCAGGATTGATTACTGATATAGAGTGACATCATTAACGTTTAGCTACCTATATAAATACAGTTTTCACACAAAACATCAATTGTAACTCAATAAATCGGTTAGGCGTCATAAGACTGGTTTAAAGTTTAGCTTCTCACTTGAAAGACTGCTTACCGTCATGTAAGTACTTCTTACCGACGTGTAAGTACTTCTTACCGACATGTAAGTACTTCTTACCTACATGTAAGTACTTCTTACCGACGTGTAAGTACTTCTTGCCGACATGTAAGTACTTCTTACCTACATATAAGTACTTCTTACCGACGTGTAAGTACTTCTTACCGACATGTAAGTACTTCTTACCGACGTGTAAGTACTTCTTACCTACATGTAAGTACTTCCTACGGACGTGTAAGTACTTCTTACCGACATGTAAGTACTTCTTACCGACGTGTAAGTACTTCTTACCGACATGTAAGTACTTCTTACCGACGTGTAAGTACTTCTTACCGAAATGTAAGTACTTCTTACCGACGTGTAAGTACTTCTTGCCGACATGTAAGTACTTCTTACCGACGTGTAAGTACTTCTTACCGACATGTAAGTACTTCTTACCGACGTGTAAGTACTTCTTATCGACATGTAAGTACTTCTTACCTACATGTAAGTAAGTAAGTAGTTCTTATATTTAGGTAAGTAAGTAGTTATTCGAAGTTTGATCACCTTCCTAACATCCGGCAAGTTCAAGTTGTGTACAAAACTGTTTCAGTAGACTTCAGGGTAGTTTCCTCCTAGTTACGGGGTTTCTATTACTAGGTTAAAAGGCCCTGCCCCTATGAATGACCCTACTTTGTTTTTTTTTTCAAGAATGAGAATACTATATTAGCTACGTTGCAGAGTTAAAACCTTTTGTGATTTTTCTCTTCTCTTGTCATTCCTGAAGTTGTAGGTTTATATTATTATTTTAAACTATAAAATTCATAAATATTTCAGTTGGTATAGCTTCTTTATATTCTATATAACAGTATAGAACGTGTCCCAAAAGGCAACGACAAGCTTCTTTAAAGCATTAAATAAAATTGACAAAAAATCAAATATCAATTGAAAGTTATATAAGTAATACATACATACATACATACATACATTCACGCCTTTATTCCCAAAAGGGGTAGGCAGAGCGCATGAAACGTATGTTCCAGCGCCAATTTAAGCATAAATGTGGGTATATAGTATATAGACTCTGGCGTAAATTGGAAAGCACACGTTGAAAACATTAAAACAAAAATGTCAAAATTCATATATGCGCTTTATGTATTAAAAACGAACACCGATTTAAAATGTGCATTATCTGCACACTACGCATACGCCTATTCATGGCTCCGCTATGCTGTGGTACTGTGGGATGACAGCACCGAGACTGGACAACTGTTTGTAATGCAAAAGAAATGTATCCGCATCCTAGCCAATGTACGTATACAAAACAGTTGCCGCCCACATTTTATTAAACTTAAACTTCTTACCCTGCCTTGTATTTACATACTGCAAGCTGCACTTTTTGTTCGCGAAAATCAAAATTTATTTAAATTAAAGATACAGAGAGAGATAGAGTACAGGAATAAATTATTAGTACACCAAAGACGAATCTACAGACGTGTAAAAGGCCCCCATCATAAATTTATGTATTTTAATTACGAATAAAATTTTAAATTCAATAAAATTAGAATCCCGAAATTTATTATTTAAGCGCAAACTTGAAATGTTATTAATTGATAAATGTTATTACTCGGTTAAGGATTTTCTTAATGATAATAGTTTATAACATAGCATGTAAATTCTAATTTAATGTAATTAAATGATTAGTTTTTGAGTATTATTGTGTGCCCTTACAGGGCGTCAAGGTCTGACTTGTAAATATCTTAACATCCAAATTAATTATGTACATAACAATCCAATTATTAAATAAATAAATATAAAAGATCGACTAAATGTGAGACGGTTATAATTTGACTTCTGTTTATATTTTTTTGTGTTGTGTAACCGTAAAAACCATTCTGTAAATAAAACCCCATCAAAAACATAAATATGAAAATGGGGGCCAAGTTCAATATGAAGAATATGCGTGATTGTGAACTTCGCCGAAAAAATAATTGAGTTGAGATATTAAATGGGTGTCAAGTTCAGTCGATAACCCTTAAATGAAATGTAAACTAAAAGCATGTTTATCGTCGTCTAGTATCCATAGGTACAAGCTCTGCTTAGTTTGGGCTAAGTCGATATTTATTCATTTATTATTATTTATTTATTATCCTTAAGAACAAAAAATTTCTTATTTTTGTACGACAAAAATATTTGCTATATGAAAGTATCTTCAATTTGAACAGTCGAATTATTTACACCAAGTAGATAACTTAAGACAAATTGACGCTCAAGACTTGACAAAACTATTATTTTAGTAGGTATGTTAGTAGATATAGATTAGTATTTATTTATTTAATCGTATGACTTACATTATTTTGGATTTTTGTCGGCGAAGTTTACAATCACGCATATTCTTAGTATTGATAGCTGTAGACTAGCTCCCGGCGCGGATTCGCGCGCAGAAAATTAGAGAACCCGGGCGGAGCCATGGCATACGAGTAACACACAGCCTATTATGTCCATTCTATATGTAGGTATACATTATATTGGTGAAAGATTTTTAAAAACCGGATGATTCGCACTCGGCCCGACTCACACTTGGGTGTTTTTTTTCAGAAACTACACTTTTCAGGATTGTTATAAACCAAACCTTACCCAACCTAATGAGATCTGACACAAAGATATTTTAGCTGTACCTACCAATAAAATTGGTTTCTGTGGAAAATAAATTGAACAAATGATAAATCGGCGAAGCAATGCATTCAGTGAAACGTGAATTGGTAAAATAAGGGCCTCCCATTTGAAAGCTTAGTAGCTATTAGAATCAGCGCATAGTCACTGGTTATAAATGGAATTGTTTTAAGGTGAAATTGGATACTACACATCAACCTTCCATATTATTATGATTTGGCAGTCAGACACTCACTGATCTGAATGAAGCAAAACATACACTTTTTTTTGCGCAGGGTTATTGTTTACGTTGAAAGGATATTTATTTGAAGATAGCTTCATGTGAAATCACGAACATGTTTAAGTAGTAGAAAATATTTAGCAGACGTAAGGTTCTCGACGGTGGCGTGTAGCACGGTTGCCATTTTATCACTTATCGCTGTGCATAAGACATCCCTCACGTTCTGACAAGTATGCGAGTGCGAGAGTGATGGATGTCTTATCCACAACGATAAGTGATAAAATGGCAACCGTGCTACACCTAGTGTATAATGGGCACTTTATGACAAAGTGTCAAGGGTTAAGTTCGAATGTAGAAAAACCGTCTTAGTTCGAATATGACCCGTATCGCTTTGACATATCATAACAAAATGTTTTTTGTTATGTTATGCTTCACACATTTAAAAAATCCTTGAAAATACAAAAAAATGACGAACTCTAATGAATACTTTAAATTACTAATTTGTGAAAAAAATATCGCAGTTTAATGTTAATTGTTCTTATATAATAGATCTAAAAACACCATGTACCTATTATTAAGCTTAATTAATAAGCCTCGAGTCAATTTTGTATTCTATCTGTTCTTGTTAGCACTGATGATCAAAATTAAAACCATTTACTGGAATAAAGTCATTTAAAAGTAACGCTTCATTCAGGGTTGCACTGAAGAGGAGGTTTTAATATTCATTATACGAGTACTAGCTACTTGGTAAAATGAATATTATTTTAACCTTAGTGCCCTGGCAGAGCGGAAAGCGAAAGTACACTAAGGGAATGCAAATTCGCGAGTATTCAGACCTTGTTTACGAGATCTTGCGAGATAGGCTGTTTTCCACTGACAATTCATAACGTATGCAAATGCTATGAATTCCATTTAATGATTATCAACATGTGAAATAAAAATCAAAACTAAATGAAAAATGTGGTTAATAATGATCCTTTTATTTCAAAATACAGCTCAAAAACCATTTTTTGCATATTATTTATTTAAACACCACGTTTTAAAGTACCCAATTAATTACAAGTAATATTTTAATATTATCGCATTTTTGCGAGATCTCGTAAGAAAATTGTACGTGAATTAGTATATTACAATATTACCAAGAACTATAATAATATCACGAGACCGAGAGATTGCATTCCCTAGTCAGCACATTTTGCCGCATCGCTCATAAGTTAGTACCATTCGAGCGACGGGAGTTGCGGTTGAGCCAGCGGCTTTCAGAAAGCGGGAGACATACTCAGGTTGGCAGGCTATTACAACCGGCTGCTGGTGCTTGGGGGCAAAAACTTTCTGAATGACGTTGGGAGACGTTTGGGGGATCGTTTTGCGGTCGTTCTTGTTGCAAAAGCTATTTTGCAGTTCAACGCGGTAACGTCGTGAGCGTGGTGGGCACCTTTGTACCGGGAATGTCGCTGAGCGGGTTATTTGAATACCAATTCAAGGCCTTTTTGTTTATTTTAATATACGCACACACACACACATCAATATAATATAAAATTGTAATACCTACCTATTTAAAACATAATATATAAGCAAATCCGTAAGTTTTTATCTGTATCTGTTAGGGAAACCTGTCATTAGTTCATATTTCATAATTCATAATTCATTTATTATTTGCAAACCATGGTATTACAAGATATTACAAGGGTATAGAGTACAGCATGGACCCTGTTAGGGCAAAGCAAAAACTTATAGTTAACTTAATCTATAGAATAAAAATATCAAGTACTAACATTTTTATTTTAACCTAGGTATATTTGTGATTTCTACTTAAGTTACATGTTCAAATATTCTTTGATTGTGTAAAAAGCTTGTAACAAGAAATAGTTTTTTAGTTTTGTAACAAATAATGTGTACTTTTCCTCAGCTGATATGTGTCTCGGTAAGTTATTATATAATTTTATAGACATGGAATGTGGTCCCTGTGAGTTCATTTTAAGTTTGGCTACAGTATTTTGGATCAGTTTGTCTCTGGGTCGCAATTTATGGATTCCTTTAATCATATCCTTCACTTGTGTGTAGAGGCTAGGGTGTTTCCGCACGAATTTGCACGTCTCCAGAATATACAAGGATGTCAGTGTTAGGATGTTCAATTCTACATGATTCGTCATTTCGTATATTACTTAAGATCCTTATGCATCTTATTTGTATTAAAAATAACTTGGGAATATCAGTACTGTTGCCCCATAGAATAATTCCGTACTGTAACCATGCTTGGGCAAATGCATGGTAAGCGGAAATTGCTGTTTTTAGATCGGCAGTTTTTTTTATTTCCCTCAAGGCATAAGTGAACTGGGATAGTTTTGTGGCAATTTTAGCTACGTGACACTTCCAGTTTAAGTTTTGGTCCATTTGTATACCTAGCAAAGACCACGAATGCGCTCCTTCCATTCTTGAGCCATTATAAAACAAATCTGTTTCTAAAGCAGGTCTTTGACGAGGCCTAAACTGAATTAAATTTGTTTTTGACAAGTTAATTCGTAAATTATGCTCTTCTAGCCAAGCTGTCATTACGTTTAAAGTAGACTCTAGTTTTTCAGTTAACTCAATAGTGTTATGGCAGGGCAGAACTATAGATATATCATCATAGTTGATACGTCTGCAAAAAGTACAGTTGGCAATAAAAGCTTCTACCAAAAATGCAATTTTTGACAGAAACTAAAATCAATATCGTACTTATATCAATTTTTTTATATCAATTATCTTGCCCTTTATATGAATATGGGCAACATTGCCAAAATCACAATTGTATATAATTTGAGTCTGGTTGAGACCAGTCGCCATAAAAAATCATTCGACGAGACATTTGAAGCTGAACCGAAAAAGGAGGCACCCATTTATCAACAGGACCACATGCCACACCCGAACGCAGATATACAGCGAACTACAGCAAGAAGCCGCTTGGTACAGCAAGACCCAAGTAATAAGGCGCGCAAGTTCAGCAATAATAGCCTCTCGGCCAGCTACTTACGAGCCTTGACGCGCGCCATATTAATTATGTTTACCTGTACCATTAGTGTAAATAGTGGTACCTATACAATATTACACCGTAAAAAGTGCAAACCCGAATAACCTGTCACGTCAATGAAACTGAATTTGCATACATTATTTTAACAGAAGATTATAACTGTACTTTTTACCTGGTTAATAGTAGATTATACACCAAGGGGATAAAGCACTGTTTTATGTCACGGGAGCGAATTGAATCCCGAACGTAACGAAGGACTCATAATTTAACTCCTGAGCGTAGCGAGGGAGTTATAAGTTAATTCCTGAGCGAAGCGAGGGAATTAAGACTGAGTCCTGAGTGCAGTGAGGGGTTCAACCGCCCAAGACTAAAACAGTCTTATCCCCGAGGTGTATACTCTACTTTTCACACCTTATGCGAGACAAAAAAACAGGCTCAGTAGATAAATAATGTTTATTTAGCAAATTAAAAGTACATAGTAACATTAGACACGTTTATCCAATTATGGAAAGATAAGGCAATGTTTTTATTTGGTACGTTTATTGAGGTTGAGTTGTCTAATTTGATAAACTCAGGAGTCAAAACACTTTCATCACTCGACATTTTCATTATTATTTTTGAATTAAATCTTCTATAGGCACCTACAAGAACTCGATTTGTTCGTCACGCGTGAACAAATGAAGGCGCGCGACGTTCCAAATTCGAAAGCACAAGCCGTGGTCCTAGATTCGAAATTCGAATTTCGAACACCGCGCTCCTCCGGACCGGGGTTCACACGGAGGCAAACTTCATTTATTTTGTCTAATCAAGTAGGCCATGGCCTAGGACAAATTGTGTTTAGCAAAATTAAACTTTATGCATATAGTAATAAGAATTATGAAAAGTGAAATCATATTATTAACCAGCGGGTTATAATGAAATTCAGTACAACATTATAACCCGGATTTAATGTCTTGCTTTCGGTAGGGTTTACATGACCTATAATTCGGCATTGTCGAGCATGTGGTGTGAAAAAATAATTAAACCATTTTGACCTAAAAAGGTCTGCAGTCTTAATATAAAGAAATCACGCGTTAAATGCTGCAGGTCTTGCATGCATCACGTAATGCATTGTACGTACGTTAGGTATATCTGAATGTATTTTTTTTATGGAAAAATGACAGTTGGCTCTACCTAACGTTACATGATTACCCCTCTGGGGTGGTTATGGCGTTTTTTTGTATTCTGCAAGACTTTGAGCCGCTCCTTTAAATTAGTTCAGTAGACTCGAAAATTATAACCTTATTCAGGTGAAAGAATAAAACGAAACCAGTTTATATGATAACTGTAATCCAGCTGCCTTTTACGGTTTTTGTCTTTTAGCTCTCAGAGAAAATTAGGTAAAAATGTAAATAACTTTCTGGGTAACTTCATGGTTGCGTTTCACTGATAATTAATTTATTTTTTTATCCCAAACCTTTAATCTGGTTCTTTATACTACTTTTTTTAAATATTGCCAAAAGACTCTTAACATGGGTCCTTTTAACCCCCTGTAATATTCCTCCCCCCTTTATTACCGCCGATATGTACCCTGTATTGTTACGGGGCCAAAATGAATGTGAACTTCATTAGTCAAGTTAAGTAGGGCTCCTCGGTCGCCAAGCATATTTGCGTAAGTGGTTGTGATGCGATGGCAAAAGATGTTTTCTGTTTCAATAGCGCCGGATTTTGTTTGGTCAGAGTTCTTCATATTGTAATAACTTCAACAGATATTGTTATTCACAAATATAATTTCGGATTTTACTGTTTAAAGTTCCAGGATGTACTTTCATAGTTAGGTACCACTTTTTACTTGATAAGAAATTATCTGCTTCTGTAAAGTATATGGACAGTAGATATAGCCGGTTATGCTATGAGGGATAAAGATATATCGGGTGGTATAAATTTTACATGTTGTATGTAAAATAACCGCTTTAATTATTATTTGAAAAGGTACTCGTAACGGCGATGTCAAAGATAATATAATTGACTACCTATGTCGCACCTTACGGAACCCAATATGTTTAATTTCAGAACCTTACTGGAACAATTCGTGTTCCCTTTTTTACCGACATCACACTATCGAACCACATTCCACATTATTTTTGGTTTCTTTAAATACGTTATTTAATAACTACAACTAAGAAAAGTTGAAAAACCCCCGACATTTTCATTTCCAAATCCAATATCTCAAAAACGGCTGAACAGATTTTCATAAAACATGGCTAAGAACACTCGGAATAAAATTATCTATGACACAAAAAAAACCGCATTCAAATCGGTCCATCCGTTAAGAAGCTACGCTACCACAGAAAGATGCACAGATACACAGACACACACTCACGTTAAACTTATAACACCCCTCTTTTTGCGTCGGGGGTTAAAAAGAAGGTCCTCCCATTACATTAAAAATAATTGCATCCGTGCATTGTCTGTCTTGCGCACAACGCGGGCCTGATTCAAGCTGCAAAATTGGACGTTCTTGCCATATTCAAGGCACTCTTGACACATTTAACATTTAACATAACATAACATAATGATTTAGTTCGACAGAAAATGAAATTTTAAGGTATACGTATTTTTTTATTTCTCCCTAAATATTTATCTTCATCCAAAAATACCAAAAATTAAAAGTAGTGAATTCCAATAGGTCGTAAGCAAAATATGATGTCATTATTATGTCTCTCTATGGCACCTGTCCGCATCTTTCACTCAACAGACGTAGGAATGACGTCACGCACGTGGTATAACCGCGTTTTACAGATTTTAGTGATTTTCTCGGAAACGAGTAAGAATAAACCACTTTATTACGTTCAGATAAGATAATTACCGGAATGGTATTCGATTTAGGCATCATTATTCATATTTTGAAATGTTGTCAATGCCGTCTTTCAAACTCACAATAATAGAGACATAAAACAAAAGCTGCAATAGGTTTTAGGGATGTCCAATTCTCTCAATAGAATGAGTTTTTTCAAAACTAAAACTGTCACCAGTCGAAGGTTCACCAGCTAGTAGAGGTCGACACACGTTAAAAGAGCTCTGCGCGCTATATTAAATGTATGGCCGCCGGAGCTCTTTTTACGTGTGTCGACCTGTAGCACTGGGGCGAGAGTGCTAGGGTGTCAAAATCTACCAATCATGTTTATCATCGTTAAAAGGTTTTGAGGTTTTGTCATAAGTAAGAGGTTTTGACATACTGCTGTAGCAAACAGTAAATTCACTTCAAAAGACTGTCCTTTCTCATTATGACATCTCATTAGAGTAATATTTTTTACGGTTTTATAATGTTTAAATAAACGTCCACATTTTTTTATTTATTAATTTTATAAGGTAACTCTTCTTTCCATTTCCCAAACCAACCTTCGTTTTACACGTTTGTTATTCGTAGAATGCCGTGACAGAGTGGTGACAAACAGAGGTCTCCATTGAAAATGTTGTTATCTAAATAACTATCTATAATCGATATATAAAAAACAGAAAAATGTGTTTCATTATCCGTAAAAACGAAGAATGACCCCAATATGCCATTTACGTTTCTTTGACTTGCCACTTCTAGCGATTTATAAATGTAAACAAGTGGGAATATTGCATTTTTGTCGCGTTCCAGTTAAGGGTAATCATGGCGGTCTTGACACCGTTAACGCTTGGAATATTACTAGCGATCAGCCAACTTATCGGGCTCGGCCCGAGACTATTTCATCCACTTAGAGGCCATTTTGGGCAGATACGTCATCGCAAAGAGTTGGCTCTAAGCCAAACGATTCAATATGTCCCGTAGCACGAAAAAAAACAAAAAAAGAGAGTTATGACGTCATCCCTTTTTGTATGGGAAATTTAAAAACAATGTTCTGAAACCTATTGTGTGTGGTATCAAATGAAAGGGCTTACTAAACCGATTCTATAAATATATCACATCATTATATTTCAGTCAATTGTTTTAAATTAAAATAAAAATCATTTTCAATACATACCAAGTTTGGGCTCCTCCAGATATGAAACATAATAAAATGATATAAGTAACCCCAGTTGGGCTGCTCCAAATTCGAACGGGATGACATTTCGCTGTGCCCTACCTAACCAAAAGCATGTATAGAAAGTTAAATTTTAGACACTGAGGATGATAAATTCTAATGCGAGAGGACTTTTCAATCAAGCCCTTTATTAGATCCCACACACAATAGGTTTCAGAACACATTCTTTTTATTTCCCATACAAAAAAAAGATAACGTCATAACTCATTATCCATTTCGTTTTTTTTTCGTGCTACGGGTCGTATTGGTTCGTATGGCCTCAAGATCAAACGTTTCGATTTTCATGCTTTTAACACCATTTGAAGATTTTTTTGGCGTACCACTAGATGGCGCAGCACCAGAACTACTAGGCTACTGTAGACCGTAGCTTCAAGTATATCATTATTTAAATGCGCTAAACGGTGTAATTATGCAAATGTGTTCAATGGCTGATATCAGGTGATTTAACAACCGGATTGACTTGACACACAAAACACCATGTTTATTATGTTGATGTTACAAGTGTAGTTGGCAGCATATTCATAGTGCGTTGCGATTTAGCTATAATCGATGTGAATCATAACTATTGTTTCCTAAAGGCATATAAATTAATGTACGTCTCTTAAACGGATAGTTTTACCTTCGGATAGTAACAAAACCAACCGTCCAAAGAGTACTATGAATATATAGAAATAGAGACGTCAGTCAGTCAAGGAAATGCATGCCGAATTGCCGATCGCCATCTAGCGTTTCGTCTCGTCAACATCCCGAGCGTATATAGCTATATACGCTTTACCTTTACATATTAATATCCTTTTTAATCTGCATAGCACAATATTTTGAACTGGAAATTGGGAAACCTCGCACTTTGATTGCGCTTACTTAACACAACTTTGCAATTCAAGACACTCTATTTAATTTATTAACCGAAAATAATAAAAACAAAATTTGAATTGTAAGATCTTGCATTCGAGGTGTCATAGACAATTCCAACCACGAAATTTGAGCATTACTGATATCGCAAATAACCCACCGATCAGAGCACTCGTTGAACACGATAATAAACGATAAATAATAATTAAAGGCATATATGAAACAATTTTCAAACTAACCGTGACGATGGCTTAGGGTTGGGTTGCTTACGTTCTAGCTTTACTCTTAAGCAGTTCCATTTATTTTTCTTTATGGTTTAGAGTGCTTTAATATGCAATAATATAAAGTACCTATTAGTAGACTGTACTTATAGTACCTTTTTTAGGTGATTGCTCAAGGCACGATATAAAGTGCTGGTGCAGTAGAATGAAAAAGGCTTTTTATATTTATAAAAAAACCGATAATATTTTGTGGTTTTGGTTGAAGCGTAGTGGAGTGTCATATTATTGTCCATTACCTATTTTATTATAACCACATGGATACATAATTTACGATGTCTGTTTATTGTAATATTGCCTACTGCCAATAACTGGCATACGTAACAGTGGCGAATAACCGTAGAAACCATTTTATTGTATTCGTGAAATGCATAATTGTCATCGTTGGTTACACCTAAAATAACACAATAGAATATATGACGCCTGACAATCCGCAAAACAGAGGACCAGCCGCCATTATTACCTATACATGGGTAAGGCCGCGAATTTTGACCAATTTGGACGTTTCAAATTTAACATGCTCATAAAAAAAAATTGGTAACACCGAGAGGTTTCAATTTTTTTTTATTAAATCAAGCGATAAAAACTGTCAAGAACGCAAGTGACATAATTGATTTAAATCCTTTCAAATAAATAATAAAAATATATTTCCGTCCAAAACGTAACGAAAGTTGATATTTTTTTTCGACCCTGTGTACTTAAAGCCCTGTTATTTTCACGATTTTCAACTTCTCATGATCATGCTTTTGTTAAAACAAAATTTTATGATATGACGATAGTTCTACCGATTGCTAAACATTTTTATTTAAATAATTTACTTGTTTTATCTTGCATTCTTTTATGGGACCACATTCCACGTTTTCGTTACGATTACTTACGTGACGCTTTATACAGCTAGATTTATAGCCGATTGTGGTAGAAATTCATTTTTGTGCACTGGCAACTCATATTCTAGCAGGGCGACACCAGACAGAAAACCTAAACTCCTCAGTTTGGTCATAAATCGCGGACGAAAGTGACGAGGACAAAGTTTTTTTAAATACCGCTAATAGTGCTTGTGTGATTTAAAGGGCAAGTAGTGATTATTTTTAAGCGGTAATTTTTCATACGATAGGTTAATGTTATTCACGCAGGTGACATGTATTACTATATTCAAAATATCGTTATTTCACCATGATAATCAATATTTTTTCAAAAACACGTTACACTTTCGTTACGAATACGTTGCATTTTTACAAAATGCAACGTATTCTTTGTGTAACGTGACGAAAACATGTGGTAAAGGAAAGTGCACACAGATAAATACGAACTAAAATGAGTTTTTATTTTATTTCCAACGACAAATACAGTAAGTATTAATTTGAAATTGTAGGTATGTACAGTAGGTATAGGGATCAGATAGCACGAGAGAATTGACCAATCCATCTACTATCCATATCCATACTAATCCATACTCATATCCATGCTAATATTATAAATGCGAAAGTATGTCTGTCTGTCTGTCTGTTACCTCTTCACGCCCAAACCGCAGAACCGATTTAGGTGAAATTTGGTATAGAGATAGTTTGAGTCCCGGGGAAGGACATAGGATAGTCTTTATCAACGAAATCATCCCCTAAGGGAGTAAAATGGGGGGGGGGTGAAAATTTGTATGGAGCTGCGATATAAACGAGTTCCACACGGACGGAGTCATGGGCAGAAGCTAGTATTATTATAAATGCGAAAGTGTTGTGTGTCTGTTACCTCTTCACGCTTAAACCAGTGAACCGATTTAGATGAAATTTTAGAAGCACATAAAAATAGTTTTTATCCCAAAAATCATCCCCTAAGGAGGTGAAATATAGGGTCAAAATTTGTATGGAGCTACGATATAAACGAGTTCCACGCGGACGGAGTCGCAGGCAGAGCTTCTGCGTGGCTTCTGCCCTGGACTCCGTCCGCGTGGAAGTATTTAATTGAACGAGCGAGCGAAGCGAACAAAGTTCTATGCTTCAGGTTGGGCTAAAAATCGTTATGTCCAGTATCTGTCCCGTGTCCATCATCCGTCTGTCCGTCTGTTTTCCTCTATCGCATTGCCCAATCGATTGTCGTGAAGTTTTGTGAGCAGAGGTTTACATTATAGATTTTTTTGTCGAGTAACTTTTTTGAAAATGAAAACCTACTTATTGATAAATATTTAGTTAATTTTTTTTAAAGCATTTACTTAATTTAAAAAAATGCTGTCGTGAAAATACTTTATTTTTAAGTATTTTTTTTTGAACATTAACCAGTGTGATCTAAGCTTAACAACAACTTATGTTACGTTTTATAGTAATGTCACGTATTTTTTTATGTTAGTTCTATATCACATTGGTCAAAATTCGCGGCCTTACCCACATGTCGTCTCGCTAGTCGCTACCAGCGGGGCTAGCACAACCGAAGCGACGCCGAAAAATATCCCCTTCACTTTCCAATTTACACGATGCGAGTGAGACAAGGGACACTCAGTCGCGCATGAAGCGACTGAGCACGTGAGAGTTGTGCTATACGTACGGGGCGACCTACACCATGCTTGCAGAGACTAGCATATCCATACTAATATTATAAATGCGAATGTTACTCTTTCTGTCTGTCTATTAGTCTGATACTTTTTCACGTTTAAATGAAATATAAGTATATAGTTTGAGACCCTAATCACAGAAATCATCCCTTAAAGGGGTGGAATAGGGAGTGGATGTTTCTATGGGAGTGCGATAATTAAGGTTGCGCTTGTGGTTGTTTAGATGGAAAATAAATAAAGAAACAACAATCAAAAACACAACATTTTTTTGTCTTATTCCTAAATAGATAACAGTAATAGACTAGAATAATTCCTGTCGCTTACTGCGAAGGCGTGATGGTATCATCCAGCACGATTTTTTGCGACGTGCGTAATCACCTAACAAAGTTTTTATAACAGACGGGTTAGATTGGGTTAGCGACGTGTAGCTATTACATACAGACTGTATTCGGTAAGTAGACTTACAGGCGATCGTTTCGTAATTAAGACACATCTAAAAACTAAACTATATCGAAAGTTACCAAATGAGTAAGCTATTATAATGAGAGTGCTATTTTTTTTTATAAATCTATAATCGGAAAACGTAAGTGGCTGTGGCGGGGCGAATTGCACGCAGAACTGATGGCATTGGGACGGAAAGATTTTCGAGTGGCGACCACGTACCGGAAGGCGCAGCGCGGGTAGACCCCCCACAAAGTGGACTGATGACCTGGTAAAGGTCGCGGGAGTCCGCTGGATGCGGGCGACGCAGGACCGGTCATTGTGCCCTTTAGAGAAAGCCGTGGACGTCTTTTGGATATGATGATGACTATGATGAGTTATTTGAATTTTTCTGTCACGACAGCCACGTCAAGACAGTCGTTGCTCGAGACGCGTAAATCATCAACAGAGTTAAGAAACGGAATCCTTAATTGTAGTGCGCTAGGTCAAAACATCCTTTGAACTATTTCGTGTGCAAAAATTCATTGATTTTGTCGTTAAATACATAAGTACAGAATGTATTGCATTGCCTGTAAGACTCCTATAACTAGTGATATTGAGCTTTTAAGGTGTGTCTAAGTTTTCACTTATGCCGGCACTCCTGGAGTGCCATCCGGTCTTTTTAGGATTCCGTACCAAAAATGGTAAAAAAAGAACCCTTATGGTGACTCCGTCCGTCTGTCTGTCTGCCACAAAGTGAAATATCTCACGAACTACTTAAGCTATCAATTTGAAATTTGGAATGATTATAAATAAGAGTTATCCGCGTGCATGAAAAATTTAAATATAAATTTAAATTTACTATGAAAAATTACGAGTTTGAGGACGGGGCAAAAAAAAATTCAACAATTAGGTCAAATGGGGTATTTAAAAGGGCTTGAGTTGCACTTTTCGAAGCAGTTTTTTTTTTCTACATTGGTAAAATTTCGATTTATGAAGGAAAATGTAAAAAAAAATACCATTCCCTCCCCCCCCCTTATCTCCGAAGTTATCAAAGCGAAAAATTTGAAATAACTACTTGTGATTAAGATAAACATAAATATTACTGGAAAAGTATTATTTTTCTCTATCTAGATTATTTCAATATAGATCAAGACATATTTTTCGTTTTATTTACAAAAATCATTTCCTAGTTAAGTTTGAAATTTAATATCAACTTTATAAGTATTTTTTCGTTTTGAAATTCCTATAAGACTATAATAGAAATACTCTCTTTCAAATAAAACAAAGATAATAGAGATCGGTTCACGTGATAAACAATGATCGCTAAAAGACCAACATACATACTAAGCCGATTGGCCTTGCACGTTAGTACCAAATGGGGCCGATAGATGGCGCTGACCCCATTCGCGCTGTTAAGATTTTTCTAGAATTAATAGAGTTGGGATTGGGACGCGTATATTTATTTTCAATAACAGGTCAAAAAAAGATCGCGATTCAATTGTCTTGGTGTAAAAGTTACGCGTTTGAAATTGAATTCTATTGTGATGGGTTAAAATAAGTAATTTAACAAATATTGGGATATTTACTTGAGTTAATTGTTAGTTTGTACGGAACCCTCGGTGCGCGAGTCAGACTCGCACTTGACCGGTTTTTTTAATGTATTACGTCAGTGACAATCACGCTTACGGCCCACCAGTTTGCTACAACGTAGTTAAGGCGCCGTAGGTTCATGGTATTCTCTCCCTCTCACTGAGCATAAGCGTGAGCGAGATGGAAGTGCGTGCTCGGAAGCGAGCAAATCATGTTTTTTAATTTAATTTTTTTGGCCGTTTAAATAAATTAAAAAGGAAACACGGAGTTCTCTCAAACATGATATTGCCAATTTTTAGAAGCCATTTTATTATTTTTAGCTTTTGTGAATAATTTGTAACAAATATTTTAAGTGTTTTTAAGAACCTTTTAGACCTATGTTCGTGATTTTTTTCTATCGAGCGATCTTCTATAATTGCTTAATCATGTTTCTAAACACTGATTTCCCTGCAGAAATGCCTCAACATTACTATTCGTATTTTTTTGAAACCATATTATTATAAACAGACGCATTACTTATAATATTGTTTCAAAAACTCTGTTCGCTTAACTTCGCTGAACCAACGGCGCCTTAAACGGAGTGTTAAATAGTTAGGTGTTTGTATGTTGTCTAGTGTCATAATAAAATGTGACGTGACATATCATTATGACATATCGCCATCATGTTATCAGGTCGGCTATATATTCATTTAATACCCAGCTGTGCCTTATATTTAGTAAATTTGCATGACGATAATAATATACATGTATTAAAGAATAATATTGGATCTTAGTTGGACAGCTGTTAATACAACGCCTTTATTAACATTCCAATGTCATCCTGTAGTGTGTCTCTTATTACTGATTAATTTTGTGGTTCATATATTGCACTAGCTTCTGCCCGCGACCCCGTCCGCGTGGAACTCGTTTATATCGTAGCTCCATACAAATTTCACCTCAATCGGTTCAGGGGTTTAAGCGTGAAGAGGTAACAAACTGACATACAGGCAGACAGACAGACACACTTTCGTATTTATAATATTAGTATACGGAAGTAAGGATTTACCGGTTAATAAACCCTAGGATCTCCCCGCCAGCACAGTGTAATTGTATAAACTTATTAAATTTTTATTCCAATATCGCCAGAACACATTCACTTTGTTGCTGGTTTTCCTTCAAGCCTCTATTTCGCCGACTTGATTTTTTTTAAACCTGATTATGACAATTCGTCGCACACGCTGCGCTGGACGGGACCGTTAGCTACTTTTCGAGTAAACTATATATAATGATGTCGAATTGTTATAGAGATAATAGTCGAATTAGTCACAGGACACTGGTATCACCAATATAATTCCAAAAAGCGGCCAAGTACGTGTCGGACCACGCGCAGTTGCCTGTCTGTCTTAGTTACAACGACGTGCGATGCGGTTTTGCGAAAATTAGGGCTTTTAAGCCCAATATCTCGCAAACGGATCACTGATTTGAAAAATGGTTTATAAAATGGAGCTATCTAACGATACCCGACACCATTTAACGAGAAAAAAATTACATCCCCGCTTTAGGTGTACGGGCACCATCACAAAAAAAATTTTTCAAGGTTTTTCTTGTACTGTTTTGTCGGTGCGATTGATTTATATACCCATGCCGAATCACAGTTTTCTAGTAGTAATGGTTACTGAGCTAAGCCGAAGACGGACGGACGGACAGAAGGACATGGCGAAACTATAAGGGTTCCTTCCTTGTTGACTACGGAACCCTAAAAATTATAAACTTCATTATTAAACATAAAATTCATACTTTATTCGACTCCGAAAGGACCAAACTTTTCTATAATGAGCCACTTCAAAAGTCGGCCTGTTCAAGTCCCAAAGTCGTCGAGTCTTTCCCCATAAAAACACTTATACCGACCTACCTACTTAGAGTAGAGATTAATTTAATATGCCCGACGTTTTGTAAAACTTTCATTGGAATTTGAATCTTATATCTTGGCCGGTTACGTTGCTTTAAGAATAGACTACTTCCATACAGTTCGGCTAACTCAAATAATCTCACGTATACGTGGTCATTCGTAACAAAATATCACGACTTGGTCGTGAAGGCATTTTATTACTCCTTAACTTTTTGCTTCGCTCATTGTCTGTCCACAAGGAGAATGACGTAAACGCCCCGTTTTCCCATTTACATTACGTCCTTTGTAAGAAAACAGGACACTGTTGCAAACAAGGTGGTCGCTTGGAGACATACGTTGGGCATTGTAATTTGATTTCCCTGGATTTCGCGCGCAGATTAAGGTTAACGCACATTTACCGGAGCGCTTTCGACACGCACTACTCACCCCCCGCGCTGTCCACTCAGCGTCAATCAGCAAGTATGTAATAGAATCGAACCAGCAGCGCCGAGGTAGTACCTAACTCCGCGCTTTAGGCGAGGCGTCCACTGGTTGACAGCTTTTTTACCTTTGAAGGCTGCCTTCACGCACGGCTTGCCCTGAGCTGGGGCGAAGGCGAAGCTATTACGGAGCTTATAATGGAGCATCATGGCGATTCATACAAGTAATACTGACCAGCGCGAGCTGAGGCAGTGCCGGTCGGGCACCGTGTTGGCAAGTGTGCGTTAACCTTTAACCGTTAACGACCGCGCGAAATACACATTATATTTGGGATGAGAAACGTGTGTCTGGAATCGACCCCCAGCTCAGATTATGATGATGACTGTGATTTATCATGCCGCCTTAATTGGTTGGCTTCACTAAAAAACCGGATCTCTCGCGGATTTCAGTGTATTTTTAAGAACTTAGTGTGTTTTCGGTAACACGATAATATCAACGGATTTTTCGTGAGTAAATTTTTTCGTTAATGAATCAACCGGTTAAAAACCAAAAACCAATCTAAAGATCGGGAAATTGAACTATTACAGAAGAAAAGTTTGCAAGGTTGTATCTTTTTAAGTTTGTATGTATACCGTTCGTAGGTACATATTGGATCCGACCAATACATGTATGTTTTGTTTTGGTAAACTTTGTAATAAGATGAGTTAGTTAGGTACGTTTTTATGTTTTACTAGCTTCTGCTCGTGACCTGACTTCGTCTGCGTGAACCCGAGATAAAAAGTATCCTATATTCTAACCCAGGCTATACACTAACTTCGTGCAAAATTTCATCCAAATCGGATAAGCCGTTTAAGCGTGATTGAGTAACAAACATGACATCTAAATATCCAAACTTTCTCATTTATAATATTAGAAGGATTTTTACAATCCTCAATCCTACAGGTACTTACTATTAACCCATTCAGGGCCCATGACGTCGCATATGCGTCAGACCGCCGTAGTCGCTTTCCGCTACATACGAGGAAAACCACAGGATCGGCTACGAGCGTAGCGCGTAGCGATTCTGGGCAAGGAATGTGTATAAGAAATAAATAGTATTTTATGGATTACTAGTCGTTTTATGTCAATACAATTTATTTCATACAATCGAGCAATGAATTACAGCCAAGGTCACGGGCAATCCTTTATATAGTAGCTGACCTCGAATCTTTGTGTGACAAATAAACTATGTAAGATGAGGTGAGTATAATATATACGCAACAAATTGGTTTATGTAGTGACAAGGGTTTCAAAAGATTTGAACTCAACGGCAAAAAACTCTAAGAACTATTATGTTACTGAATCCGTCTCTTTCTAAGCGTTCTAATTAGGAAGAGAGGGATAGTCGCCGCGACACAGTTCGCGGGCCGTCTTGCTATAGCCGATCAGCTGTCAACAGCGGACAGTGAACCAATGGGACAGTTCCGTTTCTTTCTTTTACCGTTGCGATTATTTTTGTCACGTGTCGCATTATTAGGCTGTAAATACACTGGACCTCAATTTTGCAACGACCATTTTAATTTAATTTCGTGCGACTCATGGGTGTGTATAAACCAAGTATGGTTACAACTAGCTTCCGCACGCGACTCCGTCCGCGTGGTATTTGTTTATATTGTAGCTCCATACAAACTTTCCCCCCAAGTTCCGTAGTTCGATACAAATTTTCCCCCTACGTTCCGTAGCCAAAATGGCAAAAACGGAACCCTTGTAGGTTGTTTTCCCACATAAAAACTTTGCACCCCTATTTAACCCGTTAAGGGGTTATCTCCGGAAGTACTTGAAGCTGTTTTTTTTTTCGCCTGTGTATAGAATTGATTATGGAATGGAAATAGGTTAGATATTCGATCCCGCGGCTTCGCCCGGCAAGGCGTTCTCTATTAAATTCGTGAGTTAAATTCTTCATAATATTAGTATACTATATTTATATATAGTATATATGAAGTATAGTATTTATTATATAGTATAGTATATTTTGCCATACAAACACGTTAAGCAAAAAGTTTAATATAATCATCATCATCATCATATCAACCGAAAGACGTCCACTGCTGACATAGGCCTCCCCCGAAGAGTGCCAAAGTGACCGGTCCTGTCCCACCCGCATCCAGCGGACTCCAGCAACCTTTACCAGGTCATCAGTCCACCTTGTGGGGGGCCTACCAACGCCGCGCCTTCCGGTACGTGGTCGCCACTCGAGAACCTTTGCGCCCCAACGGACACCGGTTCTACGTTCTATGTGCCCCGCCAACTGCCACGTAAGTTATTATAATAAATCATTCGAATTAATAAAAAGTCACATTGTATTATTAAATCAAAATAAACTACATTGAAGAAAAATACTATTGGCCGGGTTCATGTTTGATCGAAACTAAACATGTAATAAATTAAATATTAGTAAAGGCATTGAATTCGTTCAAATATTTTGTGTGCTCTTTTGTACTTTCAGACCTTTGTAACGTAACAAAAGAGCCACATTAATCAACACTTGTAAGATTAACTGTTATAAAACTGACACTCTATTACCAGTGCAGTGATAAACCTTACCTTTTTTTGCTTGAACTGTTAAACTGTGACAGACAAAAAAGTGTTCTCAGTAATCATAGCTCAAATAATGCTCTATATTAATCTAAAAGCGACGCAGGATACCTACCTAAACTGCAAGAAATAAAGAATCATGTGAAAATCCAGTGTGCCCCAGCACTAACATTCCGGAACTATGTTGACAACGGTAAATTATACAGAGCATGAGTGCACGCGGACTTATGCGATAATATCGCACATTACGACACCGACATTGACTATGACACTGACCAAACACAGAAGGCCGTAACTACCCAGGGCTATGTAGGGGAATCTACCGTTTTGAGTCAACGAGGATTTGTGCGCGTAAACTTTGACGTGTTTGCAAAATACGGTTTGTAGGTGCAGTTTCTTTTGTCTAACCCACAATTGGTTATTGACACGGACATTGGTAATAGATTTATTCTAATTGGCAAAGTAATATTTTAAGTATGAAAGCTTGCAGTTTTAATATTTTGGAATATAATTATTAAATAAAGTATGAATTAATTCTCAAATCCTATTAAAAATTTACATTGTGATTATTTCATTTCTCTCTCTCAGTTTTTATTCATAGACGTATTTTAGCTAAAATGGTGTATGAAATCGTTCTGTCTTATTTTAAAGGGTTGATACACATTTTAGTCTCCTAGGTTTAGGTCTGCTAAGTTTGATGAATAAGTATTACTATTGTTATCTACACTAATCTTATAAAGAGGAAAGATTATTGTTTGTTTGCTTGTTTGTATTGAATGGGCTCCGAAAGTACTGGACCGATTTATCCCTGATGATTGATGAACATAGGCTAGCTTTTATCGCGGGAAAATGCCTCATTCCTACGGGAAAACGGGTAATCCGTGCCAAGCCTGGTCGGGCAGCTAGTTATTATTATAAGCTCCCGTAGTAATATTATGCATTCTGTGCTCCCGTCAACTTACGACCAACTTACTTGAATGACGACCGTCCTTATCAAAATGTTATGAAACTGCAGAAGGCTATGGGAGAGACATGTAACTTTATGAGCATTATTATTGCACGTACTCCAGTATTTATAATAGGTACGAGTAGATCAATCATAACTCGGATATTATGACAGGAATAAATAAACCATTCACGGCAGGATATATTTGCATACATTTGCATATATACTCAATAGCAAAATAATATGTTTACTGTTTTTCTGTTGTTTTTTGTACAAAACATGGTGAATATATCTGGTCAACCGGATCCTGTTAGCCTTTGCTATATATTTTTTTCTTGTTGTGTAGGTATTGCTTTTGTGAAAAGTAATGAATATTTGTACTGTATTCGTGCGGTTTTTGTGGGCATTGCGTAGAAGATAACAAAAGTCGTACGATTTTGTTGATATGTACAATTTTGAAACGGTCAAATAAGAAGAATGTGCTTGGAATCTTAATAAGTAATTTTAACGGGTCATAAGGGAAATTCTCTGGGAAATTCCAAACCAACGGCAATAATAGTACATTACGTAACTAGGGCGGTGAATTCGTAAATGCCCCAGATCGCAGGTGTCTGTGGCCCGAACCGAAGGTGAGGGCCATAAATATGCGCTCTGGGGCTTTACGAATTACCGCCCGTGTTGCGTACAAAATTTTACGTCTTCACCTGGCCACAATGCGAGTTTTCCCGTAGGCACAGCGTGCAGTAAGACTCGCATTATGGCCAGGTGTGACGTAAAAATATTTAATCTCACTCCTCTCATTTCAGGGATACTCAATTTTATTTTGTTTGCCCAATCAGTTATTTTATAAGTAAACATTTTTCTAATGAATTTTGTCACTGTTGTCTCCTCGCTAACGGAACATAGCGTTGACCCCACTAGACGATCCTATTAGACGATACATTATAAATTTATAACTATAAAGCGTACCTAAATTACAAAATATCATAACAATCGTAAATGGCATAATAATAGCATTTAAATAGAATTAAGGACAAATTGCACTCTGAATGAATAATTTGGTTTCAGTCTACTGTTATGTTTTTCTGTCACACAGATATTTTCTCAATTTTATCAAACGCCTGCTACTACTGCACACTAAAACTCTTATTTTATTTGTTAAATTACCTACCAAACAGTAGTTTGCTATGCTCTCATATTACACTTAAAATATTAGCCACGTATTTTTTAACTCTTACTTTCAGGAAACTATAGCCTAGCCTGTCTTTCTGTTCTTTTATCGTACTCAAGATTTATGTATGACTGTTTGAATTCTTAATAAAAAAAGTGGATAGGAGATTTGAAAGCTTAGAACAAGTTTGTTTTTATTCATCGAAGAGAAAATAAAAAGCTAATCCCTATCCGTTAATTACGAGTAATAGATTAAAATTGTGACGTCATACATCTCGTACAATCACTCCTTAGGGCCTATGCAGAGTGCGTTTTATTCACGCTCCGTCGACGCGCGTCAGGGGTCACCAGTGAGGTTTGAGATCGCTCTTCAGTGATACAACCGCTTGTTGTTTGCCTCAGCTTATGTTCGCTTTGTTTAGTTATACTGAGGTGTATAATAGAGTTATTATATCGTACGGTAGTGTCTAAAAATGTTGTCTCACATTTCCTTACTGATGTGCTCAAATCTTTTAGTTATGGTCTCATCTCATACAAACATTTCACCCAAGTGGAAGTGAAATTAAAATATTTTTCAACAAACCCAACTGCTTTTTTATAGCCTATAAGTGAAAATCCATCAAGCCGTTTGGACAGTAGCCCTTGAAAAAGATTGTTCTCTACATCATACATACGCTTGAAAAACACAACCCTCCTTCTGGGGCAGTCGAGTAATAAGTAGTTATCTAGTCTATTCTAAGAGTCAAAACAAAATTTAACGGTCAAGGAAATTGAAACACGTACCTCTTTGTCGTTTGTCACAGTGACGATATTAGGGGGTTAAAGTTTCCTCCGCACACCCTGAAAAGAGAAAAGGGGTTAAAAGGGGTTAAAAGGGGTTAAAAGGCTAGTAGTGCCGTGTTAACAAACTAAACTAAAATAAAATCATTTTACCATTAAAATTGTTTGGTAATTTGGTTATGATATTGTGTTTTTTATTATATATATACCTACACACATTTTTCACAGTTTGTGTGATTTTTGATATTTTTTGTGTTTTAATATGTTGTATGTCTGAATTTTGCTATTTCTGATTAGAAATATTTATTTAATTACTTACTCAAAAAAAACCCGAGGTAATACATATGTATCCACATGTAAATGCTCTTAATTATATTCAATGCACGAGGTTAATTTCGGGTTAGTAACAGCGATTTAACATTTGACTTCAAAGTAAGTAGTAATAGTAATGCTATACATATTTTTCATTTCGTAGACCAGAATCCAGTCCAGGTCGACGCCTTGTTGGGCGTCCTAGGTATCGTTCTAGCGAAAAGGTACTGGTAGATCTGGGTTAACTCCAAGTTACCGATTGGCCAGAGCAAATCCGTGAAGAGTGGCGCACTCATGTGTCGTAGGCCATGACTCACTTTGGCCTTTGGGTCGCTGAGCCAACGGAGTAAGTAAGTAGAAGAAACGGGTTTTAGAATGACGAATACATCCAAAAGGTTTTGAAAACTTGTTTTTTAGTCAATCATTGTTTAGGTTTGTTTGAACAGCTAAGACTGGCTTATTAAGATATATAGAATGATTCCGGAGACATGTTGAAAAACTAATTATCGTGATGCAGGATTGAAAGATTAACTTGTATTTTCAATTGGTATAAAATGTGACATTGAAATTAACTACTCTAATTCAAACGTTCGTGAGACATGTTTTTATTCGTCTAGAAATTCTACCTATTATTATTTTATCTTCTGTGTGTTTTTGACACGGTATAAGTTTGCCTGCCTGCTCAAACGTTAGCTGGAAGAGATGCCTTATAGGGATAAGTTCGCCTATGTATACTTTGATGTAGGTATTGTGTGAAATGTATATTCTTTATCCTGTTAATGTGTACAAAAAAGTTCTTGCATACATACATACAAATACTCGTATGCATAAGGGGCGACGGGTGAGCCGAGGTTAAAACAAATTACAGAGTAGCATAGCAGCAGAGGGCCGTGCCAATGTACAACCTAGCTGGTTTGCAGCATTCTTGAATGAATTGGCGCAACTGTCCAAGGCTATAAAATGATGTCATTCTTTTATTTGTTATTTAAATTACCTTGTGATCCGCTTAAAAGCCCGTTTTATGCCACCTACGCAGATTTGAATTGCAAGCTGAATAAAATTATGAGGTAAACGATTTCGTTACCGAGGAGGCATGTGAGGCACTGATTTCCTTGCCTCACTTGCCTCCTCGATGGGGTATTCTTTATTTTAACGTAATTCCATAAACGTGCGATTGTATCCCAAGGAACATAAAGTATTTACTAAAGTTGCTGCCAAGTTAGAACTAAGTAGGTAGGTAGGGTAAAATACATCATCAATTTACATGTACCTAGGGGAGGTACCCTAAAAAAATTTTTTTTCAGGATTTTATTCTACTGTTTTGTCGACGTGATTGGTTTATATACCCACGCCGAATTGCAGTTTTCTAGTTGTAACGGTTACTGAGCTAAGCCGAAGACGGACAGACAGACAGACGGACGGACATGGCGAAACTATAAGGGTTCCTTGTTGACTACGGAACCCTAAAAAACGAGGGTAGGTTCACTCACGCCTCCGCACCCCACCAAGCAGTCGGCTGCACGCACAGGCCGTGTCCGAGATGCCATCTCGAACCCTCGAGGTCAAAAATTGAGGGGTTTATTCGAAACATGACATTCAGATTTACTTTTTCTTTTCATTTTGTGTTGTAATGCTGTGTGTTGTGTTAGGAATAAATGTTTGATTCTGATTGACTGAAACTCGTTCTCATATTGCAAAAGAAAACTCTTAGGTATCGAAAAAGAAGCCTTTAGAATAATGTCGCCCACTATTTATAAAACATAGAATACCTGCTAACCGTGGTATCACTATGCATTTTAAGAATGGTGACAAATGGATAATTTCTTAAATGAGGACATACGACAATGTAGTAATGAAAATGAGTTCTCAATAAAATTAAAGTCGTATTTGATTGCTCGACCATTTTATAATTTGCATGAACATTTTGATAGATTCTATGAATAGATAACAGCAGCACCAATTTCAAGTTAGATTAAGATTTGCATGCCAAATTGTGGCAGAGCATACCCGCGTGTAATCCCTACTGACATGTCTGTATAATTGTTTAACAGCTGTGTACATTGGTACTTGCAAAATAAATAAATCAAAATCAAATTCTGACTTCTCGAGCTCATATTCAAACTGAAACACGTGAGTGACCCATTCAGTTATAATTCGAATATTCCTGAAGCCCACAATAATTTTATAATAAAAAAGTATATGTACATTTTCGATGACGAGTTAAGCATAGTGGGACCCTGAAGGCCTAGTTAACCTTATCTTTTTATTACTGTGATCCATTTTTGCCGCTTTAGGGATGTAAGTCAGAAGATGCAGGGGAAGACCAAGACGTGCGTTTATGGACCAAGCTAAAGAGAAACGTAATGTAATGTCATATCAAGAGTTCAAAATAGTGGCAGAGAGAAGAACAGAGTGGCGATTACTCCACCGACAAGAGACCGGCTCTTAAGTTTATTATGGTGATGATGAGGGATGTAAATGTTTTTCTACCTCCACGATCCTGGGCGTCTTCCATTTCTGAGCCCGCTTTCGCTCATGTCGACCTTCGCAACATGAAGCCATCGTTTCTGAAGTCTGCCGCGGGGTCGAGGGCCGTGGAGGACTAGGTCAAGGCATTTGTTCCTTACATAGTATTTAATAGATACAGTATTTAATTTCAGTTGATGTTTATGTATATGGACTTTAGGCAGCGGTCTTTAAGGTAGATAATCTAATCAAAAGCGTTCTGTCAACCGTCAAGTCAAGATACTTACAGTCTGGTACAATCAGGTAACGATAAACGGAGTTTACAAGAATGTTCACTACTTACCAATTAATAAGTACCGATATACTCAAGATCCACCATGTCCCATCACTAAACGAGTCTCTGATGTTTCGTTACATGCAAATTGCGTTTACTTTTGAATTGTATTAATTTATACTCAAAACCTAGTAGGTAAGCCAAATTTATGTCAGTATAACGTAGTTCTTTATGTTTAAATATTTTTCGGCAGTCATATTGAAGCTGCAACTGAAATATTTCTCCTCCATATCACTTACTCCGCAGCAACATTTTTTGATACTTATAACGAAACTGTGCGTTAAGTGTCACCCGCACCAAGGTATTTCGGACAGACTGTTATTAACAGTGTATAGTAACCGTGGCTCGCTCGACCGTACAATATGATAAAATAAAGGACAAATTTAACGCCCGATGCCCTAGAATCAAGCTAAAAATCCATTTTTTATGTATATAGTAATGAAGAGTTTTCTGTCTCTATGTTTTTAGGGTTCCGTACCTCAAAAGGAAAAAACGGAACCCTTATAGGATCACTTTGTTGTCCGTCCGTCCGTCAGTCAAGACCGCAGGAACGCGTGGAGGCTATAATTATTCAAGCTATAATTAATACCAAATACTCAGGTCTACTGTCCCTTGGAGCTGTGAAAAAATTAAACTACTAAGCCAACGCAATCAAAAGATACAGCCGTTTATGCCGCAAATTATGGAAACTCGCAAGGGAATCAAAACCTACAGGGTAGGTACTTCCCGTGAACGAAGAATCTTGAAATTTGGTACGAAGCAACGTCTTATAGCACAAATAAAGGAAAAATTGCGAAAACCGTATTTTTTTGTTACGTCATACAGAGTGATTTTTTTATGAGAGTCCAAATTTTTTGTAGGTATTTGGTATCACTAACAGACTCCATTTAAAAAAAACTGGCAGGTATTTTTTAAATTATAATAAATACTATATTCTTTATTGCACCACAACATAAGAAAAACATGTTACAAGAGTACATGTTACAGTGTTCAATAAAGGTAACAACAGGCAAGGTACTCGTAGAAACAATTTTGGGTAGCAGGATATTTTCAAGAAAAGTTGTAAATTATAAATTGTCTATCGCAATAGAATTATCCGCAGGTACAGCGTGGTTACGAGGAGCGGGGCGGGGAAGGGGGAGGGGAGGCGTGCCGTGCGCAAACCTTACCTACCCGTTGTTGGTCCCGCGCGGTGAGGTTTTTTTGGGATAACTTTAGGCAGCAATTTTAATACTGACTGAATGATATGAAACATAAAAACACGTATTTTATAATTTTTGCTGAAGAATCTTATTCTTGAATTTGAACACTCATTAAAAATTCACCCCGTTATAATTCACTCATTAAAAATATTTTTTTCTACTCCTGTACTTTTATCTGTCATTTACATAGTCCCGAACACTAATATAAAGACATAAAATAAGTCTGCAGAAAAGTCTACACTCTATTCCCCATAACAGTACGGCACAACCGTGCTGTTTTGTCGCCAAAACGATACGCTTAGCAGCCATACGCTTCTAAACCTGGGTAGTGCTACATTGTGCCACGGCCTACTAGACACGATCGAGTAGGCCGCGACGCGACTAATCTAGAGGGCCATGCCGAAACATAAAATACATTAGGTACTACCAACTTAACAAACCACTGAATGTATTTACTTCAAATAAATTATTGTACTAAAGGCATTGCTGCCAACTTAAGAAAAACCTTGGTCTTAATATGACAGTACTGGCAAGTTGAATTAAGAACAAAACAGACCATAAACAAGAGGTGTCAATGTGTCATGTTTCCAATTTCCCACCAAAGTTCCAGTTCAAAATTAAAAGGCGAAATATGTCAAATATGATAACTATTCGTTATTAATAACTTCTTAAGATTTGATTCGTGTTTGTGAAGTGAAGAAAAATGTGTACGTTCCTTTTAAAATGGACGAAGAAGAAAATAACTGCACCGCTGATGAAATTGCGTGAGTAGTAATAGAACTAATGGAAAACTTACTGCCTGAAAAGTCAAATTATGCTATTTATTTAAAATAGTCGTTGAAAAAATATTGTGTGCAACGGTGTATAACTTGGTCTTAAAACGCTCGTGGCGTCTTTAATTGGGATGCTCGCCAAGGCTCGCATCGCAACTCACGACAGTCGCGTTTTAAGACCCTACTTATACAACAGTTGCATAAAATACTATTAATAATCTTAAAGTTTTTCCTCATGAACGCAAGGTATTAAATTAAAATTGATGTCAAATACTCAGGTTTATAATATCTTTAATACCTACAGGTTCGTACGAATCCCTCGGTGCGTGAGTCCGACTCGCACTTGGCCGGTTTATTTTATTTTTATTATAATTACTTACATTATTCGATTGAGATTCATTTGTAAAACGCAATAATAATATTATCCTACACGCACTAAGAATAACGCAATCTTTTTACTAATCTGAATAAACACGTTTTATTTATACATATGTAGACCACTCATTAAAGGTATTTTCACACCACATGCTCGACAATGCCGAATTATAGGTCATGTAAACCCTACCGAAAGCAAGACATTAAATCCCTTGGTATTAGCCGGGTTATAATGTTGTACTGAATTTCATTATAACCCGCTGGTTAATAATATCAAAAAATCAAAAATCTTTATTCAGGTAACATATGAAAATAAAATATTTACAGGGCCGGAATTTCCTAGTAAGTGAATATACACCTGTAACAGGAAATCCCGCTCTTCCACAGTAGTAACAAGCATTCATTATCACCCGAAGTAGACTTAAACAACATGCTTTGATTAGTTACATTAATTTACAGATCTTTTAATAGTCTTTATTTATTTATATTTATTCTATATTCTTATTTATTTACTTTATGTGTGTGTGTGTGTGTGTGTTGTGTGTGTGTGTGTGTGTGTGTGTGTGTGTGTGTGCGTGTGCGTGTGCGTGTGCGTGTGCGTGTGCGTGTGCGTGTGCGTGTGCGTGTGCGTGTGCGTGTGCGTGTGCGTGTGCGTGTGCGTGTGCGTGTGCGTGTGCGTGTGCGTGTGCGTGTGCGTGTGCGTGTGCGTGTGCGTGTGCGTGTGCGTGTGCGTGTGCGTGTGCGTGTGCGTGTGCGTGTGCGTGTGCGTGTGCGTGTGCGTGTGCGTGTGCGTGTGCGTGTGCGTGTGCGTGTGCGTGTGCGTGTGCGTGTGCGTGTGCGTGTGCGTGTGCGTGTGCGTGTGCGTGTGTGTGTGTGTGTGTGTGTGTGTGTGTGTGTGTGTGTGTGTGTGTGTGTGTTTGTGTGTGTGCGTGCGTGTGTATGTCATACTAATTATGTTCTTCCTAGTAAATTTTCTGTTTGCTCATAATTAAGTATTTTTAACATATCTACCAAAGTCTTTTTACAGTCAAACAGCGTCATACAGTAAATGTTGGTTTCTTTGTTAATATTATTGTACAGGTAGGCTGATTGATACGCGAATTGTCTTTTTGCAAATATTGACCGACATGTTGGCAGGGGTGCAACCTTAGTTTTTCTTCTACGCTCATTATCATATATTACATATGGCAACGTTTTGTGTAACCTCAATAGAGCGTATAGGATATATAGTTTCCTCATGGTTAGCACGTCACAATAACTATACAGATCTATGGTTGGATACCGATATGGTTTGAAATGCATTACTTTTAGCAAGCACCGTTGCCCCCTCTCCACATCCATAAATTTGGTTTTTGCTGCACCTCCCCATGTTGGAATACAATAGGTCATAATGGACTGTGCCAGTGTCATATAAAGTTGATTAAGGAGTTCTTTTGAGGTAATATGCCGTAGTATCTTAAAAATCCAAATTAGTTTTCTTATCCTATTGTTTATGTGTTCAATATGTTGTTGCCATGAGAGTCTCTGATCTTTAATAACTCCAAGATATTTTGTAGAACTGACCCTTTCTATCAGAGGACAATCACAATGACAAGGGCTCGTGTTCATATGACAAGTGTGTATTTTTATTTTGCAATTTTGAGGTGGTTGGTTTCTATTGTATTTTGAAAAGCATACATAATTCGTTTTATCTGTGTTTAGAGTTAAGAGATTAGACGCGAGCCAAGTAGAGATTTCAGCAAGACCTACTTCGGCATCCCTATGAATTGCGTCCCAGCTAGTGCCTCTGAAAACAATTACGGTGTCGTCTGCATAAGAAAAAACTCGCCCATTCCGTATGCTGAGGTTTGTTAGGTCGTTTATGTAAATTAGAAACAGGGTGGGGCCAAGAACACTACCCTGAGGGACGCCAAACATTACTTCAGTCTCGTCACTTACGTAATTCCCTATTTTCACTTTTTGGTCCTATTTTGCAAGTAATCCTCCAGTAATTTTAAAGCTTTATCTCGTAAGCCAATGCGTTCCATCTTTTTAACCAGAGTAGGCAGATAAACCGTATCAAAGGCCTTTTTCAGGTCGAGAAAAACCGCGATACATTTTTCTCCTTTGTCCAGGTTGTTAGATATCAGAGTAGTGAGTGCCAGAACAGCACAATATGATTTCACTTTTCATAATTCTTATTACTATATGCATAAAGTTTAATTTTGCTAAACACAATTTGTCCTAGGCCATGGCCTACTTGATTTGACAAAATAAATGAAGTTTGCCTCCGTGTGAACCCCGGTCCGGAGGAGCGCGGTGTTCGAAATTCGAATTTCGAATCTAGGACCACGGCTTGTGCTTTCGAATTTGGAACGTCGCGCGCCTTCATTTGTTCACGCGTGACGAACAAATCGAGTTCTTGTAGGTGCCTATAGAAGATTTAATTTCAAAAATAATATTGAAAATGAAGTGATGAAAGTGTTTTGACTCCTGAGTTTATCAAATTAGACAACTCAACCTCAATAAACGTACCAAATAAAAACAATACCTTATCTTTCCATAATTGGACTAACGTGTCTAATGTTACTATGTACTTTTAATTTGCTAAATAAACATTATTTATCTACTGAGCCTGTTTTTTTGTCTCGCATAAGGTGTGAAAAGTAGAGTATACACCTCGGGGATAAGACTGTTTTAGTCTTGGGCGGTTGAACCCCTCACTGCACTCAGGACTCAGTCTTAATTCCCTCGCTTCGCTCAGGAATTAACTTATAACTCCCTCGCTACGCTCAGGAGTTAAATTATGAGTCCTTCGTTACGTTCGGGATTCAATTCGCTCCCGTGACATAAAACAGTGCTTTATCCCCTTGGTGTATAATCTACTATAAAAGTTAATTGAGTTCAATGTGTGTGGTCATCCTTATCATTGTTATCAGATTGACCAAATTAGATATAATTGCTGTTAGTCTATATTTGGATAGGATATCTAACAGTAAATATTTGCGCAATCGCTTTCACAAATAAATGGCATATCCAGTGTCCAGGCTAGTAAACCAGCGACAGGTTTTTAGATAATCTTTAAATTACTTCTTTGTGTCACTAGGCCAAAAATATATATATTTTACAAAGGCGCTAACGATATTATATGGTCGTTGATGAAAATGATGAATGCTTTATGTCCGATATAAACGTGATCAAGTTTTCTAGGCAGTTAGTGTATATCTTGCACTAGAAGTAGATCCCCGAGATTCAAAACAAGAATGATAGAAACATGGAACCGATTCATGTAAGTCGAACACAGGCACCTCTGCTAACGTACCACTTGTTTCTAATCGTATCAATTTGGGCACTATCTGACGTAACAACTCCGTTTTCTGTGTCAGAATAAACGTAACAAGATACCGACACGCAATAGCTTTGTGAGATCTTTTTGTGAGGCGGAATTGCTTACGTTGCACTAGTAGCATGTGTTATCGCTTTATAAGCAGAGCTTAGGTATAAGGCTGCTGACCAAAATGCCCGGAGTTACAATTTAAAATGCTTTATGAAAGCGTCAAAATCGTGCTTGATGGAGCTAATTAACGCAATTTCTAAAATTAGGACTCTTAAGCACTAACTCTGATAAAGGTTGCATTGCAGATTGGTTAACTTTTCCTGGTTTTTGTTTACTGAGTAATCTATTCAATCGTATTGGTTTTTCCAAAGATAAAGGTAAAACCTAACTAGAGTTTTTGTACAAATGCTCAACTTTTTGTTCCTACTGCGTTGACAGATGTCATACAATATCACAAAACAGCGTCCTTATGACTAAATACCTAAATTCAACCTAAATACAATAATTACAATTGCGTAACCATAGGTACTACTGTATTTTGTGGTTTACTGTGACATCGGTGAACGTTAAGCCTATTATAAAATAGCTATCACAATTCGTGACGATCCGTTAGCAGCGTGCGTAAATCGCCGGGGGCGTCTCGCTATCTCTTTCGCTCTTAAGAGGCCTTACGCCTACAGAAGCAGAAGCGTATTTTGCAAAGTGCCTCCTTTTTCATTCAAGATAACGACGTAACTATTAGTATATTTTCAAAAACCAGTAACGTACTTGAATACCATTTCTTAACCTCTTAATCATTTCCTAAATAAAAATTTCAGCGCGCGGCGTCGGTGCACCGTAATTTATGTCTTTTTAAAAAATATAAATTTACGGCAACGTAGATCCTATAGTTATGATTATTTTTTTATGGGTTAAAATAAAGTTATAATTTCTATACTTAATATTATTTTTAGGCCAAAATATAAGTAAAATTTGCGGTAAAAAAAAATATAGTAGGTAATCCTGTTTTCACCAAAAGAAATAAGAAAACTCGGAAGGTATTTTATATTTTTTTATAAAGGAATCTTTGATTTTTAATCATGTTAGCCCGTCGTAAAAGATTTGATGATGTGAATTGCAATATTTTATGTACCAATGTTTACTGCAATATTTATCGTTATAGCGTATATTTTAGGTATATTTATCGTTGGATATAATTATTATGAAAACATACTTAGAACCGTCATTACGAACGTGGGAAATTGTGTCTGGCAGCATAGCATGGCCTAAAATTTTAAATTTGTAAAAGTGAAAAAACTAACCCAGGCTCTTTCAAATTACTTAACATTAACTACGAAATGAGACATGATTATCAAAATGAGGCTTGGAGTAATAATTTTAAGTTGCTGATTAATTGAAATGGATAACATACACAGGGAATTATATTAATGCATAGATGATTTTATTCGCATTTAATGTATAATTTATCCATTCGTTAACCTTTGTTTCAACAGATGGCACATTTGTTTTAATTATAATACTTGATTGTAATCCAATATTGTGATTTTATCATCCATTTTGTCTTGGTCTGTAGCTAAATACCTATACCTAAATCAAACATATGCTACTATATACAGCGAACGAAAAAAAACATAGTCTAAGTACCGCTGCTAAACGGCCCCACATAATGGATGCCATTGCCATTATGCGGGGCTGGGGGAGGGGTGTCAAAACGAGTCCTGGCAGCCGTTTGGTAAGGGCACGTGTTTTGGCAGAAGTTTGTTAGGAACTCATTCTATGGCTTTTTCGTTCGCTGACTATCTGTCGGCTAAATGGCTAACTACTACTAGGCTAAATTCGTGGCAGTAGTACATATTATTAATATCGAACCAACTCATCACTTCACATCTTCATCAACTTCACATCTTGACATCTCATGTGAGCTGCAGCCGCACTTAAAGCAAATAAATCAGATTTCATTTCATTTCATTTCGAGCGACTCGTGATCCAGGGAAAGGTCGAGGGCACCAGACCACGAGGCAGGTCACCAATGAGATGGACTGATCAAATAAAAGCTGGAGTAGATGCATCTTTACACGCAAGCATAAGGAAGGCGACTGTCAGAGAGGAATGGCGGCGTGTTGTGAAGCTTGCTACCAACACCTGAAATGATGACCACGACATCTCTGTCAAGAGTGAAACGACGAAGACGAAGAACATATAATTAATTTAAAAGGAAAACTATCACGGCTAAGTAGACATATTAACTACTAACCGAGTAATAGTTGACCAACTTACAATGTGCTTGAAAAGGCCAACTTTGGTACAAATTTGGACTCGCAACTGCACATTTACTAGGCGCGTGCGTGTCGATGTAACAAAATACAGACAGGCAACTACGGAACTCTACACTGCGCGTGGCCCGACATGCACCGGATTTCATCCATTTTAATATGTACTGAGGTACATAACAAGCAAAGAATTCTAATATTAACATTTATTTCGCGTAGCTAATCTAAATTACACATACAAAGCTAGCATTAACTTATATTATTGTTGGTACTTACCCACGCAGTGATACATAATAATGAAGCCCTTAAAACAGCCATTATTATCTCGAGACTTACTGTGAGGACAACAAGAATTTCGAAATTGTTATGTTTTTGCTTCTATACTCATTTGATACTGCTTCAACATTGCGTGTATCACGTGATAATAATGACTGGGTAATGGGCGTCACTAGCACAGTCAGGCTTGACCGTTCGCTGTGATTCTCGGAATGGTATTGGGAATGCCCAGCGCACATGTCACGCCAAACGAAACTAGACCTCTACCTACGCTTAGTTACTACGAATCGCGGCCTCAAGATATACTTGTGCGTGAACGTTGAGGTGTGGCTAAAACAAGTTACAGAATAGCGGGGCTGGGCACAGTTTTGCAATAACCTAGGTGTGGTGAACGGAACTGATAAGATTCAAGGACTTGGCAGTATCCACAGACTACTAGTTAATTATAAAGACTGCAATACTATAGGTACACAATATCGCGTTCCTTCAAAATAATGCCTGCTGTAGCTAATTTCACTATAGTGAGGTCTCTGTAGGTCTCTGAGGTCTCTGTAATACCTACCTCATTTTATTTCTGTACTTATTAATTTAAACGTTATTGCACAGTAACAAGTTACAATTACAAAAGGCAAACTTAACGCCATAAGGCATTCTCTACCAGTCAACCTTTAAGCCAAACAGAAAATAATCATAGCTGGTCCGAGGTATGAGAACAACACAGAAATAAAGTAAGCGGATCACTGGTATGTTATACTGATAATTCCATCGGATGAATATTATAATTGAATATTCATATTTTTAACCGACTTCAAAGAAAAGGAGGAGGTTCTCAATTCGGTTGTATTTTTTTTTATTTTTTTTTTCAATGTTTGTTACCTCAGAACTCCGTCATTGATGAACCGATTCGGAAATATTTTTTTTTGTTTGTAAGTATATGCTTCCAGGTGGGTCCCATTTTTTCAAAAATTCAGTTGGATGATGGGATTCATGAGGAATTGAGGGGACTCCTCAATTTTATTAGGCGCGCGTGTAGTGATTTTAGTATTTTCTGTTAAAACTCGTGTATTTACATCCGGAATCATAAGTTCGGTGGCGAGGAATTGATGATGAAGATCACAGATGACTTATCGAATTCCTCAATTATGTACTTAAAAGTGCAAAAGTACGTCACAGGTTCTGATAAGATTCTGTTGAAATAGGAGCTAATGAAGTGCCATTGGTGATGATCTCGGGGAATCGATGGAAGTCCTCAAATATTATCGGCCCACATACAGCGATTCGGTTTTTTTCTATAGTAACCAACGCATTTGCTATCGGAAATCAGTTCATGTGGTAAATTGTAATAAAAATATAAGAATTGTTCTCGTGGCTTGGCGGAGTACTAAATTGAAGTCGGTTAAAACTTTGTTTTTAAAGTAAATTATTATATTTATTTCCGTAGCAACTAGACCTCTGCATAACGCAACCGCGCCATCAATGAACTAAGCAAATGAATGGTTCCATAGAGACCTATCCCAGAGTCACTATAGCCTGTTTAGGCTAGATTCACTGGCTTTTATTTTTAAACGAACAGCATTATATAGGCATTTTCTTATTATTTCTTTGGCACTATTAGTCTCTGGTACTACACCTTTACGGTGTCCTACTTAATAACGATATCGTGAAGTACACAAACATTTTGAAACATGAATTTCTTCGTTAATCTACTACCAGTAGGTAGACGAGTACGTAATAATAATGGAGGCTAATTTAATTTAATTCATTAATCTTATGAATTTCCAAGTGACACGGTGTCGGACTGACGATTTCCCAATGTACTTTGAGATGTTCGGCCGCTACGCCTCCCTAACGCGTAATAAGAGAGAATTGATATTAAATAATAATAATAAATAAATATTAAGGGACAATCTTACACAGATCAATCTAGTCCGCTGGTGTTATGGGTACTAGACGACGCTGTATTTAATAGAGAGAAATACTTAAATACATGGAAAACATCCAAGACTCAGAAACAAATATTCATGCTTATTACCCAAATAGTTGCCCTTACCGGGATTCGAACCCAGGACCTTTAGCTTCGTAGGCAGTGTTGCTACCCACTAGGCTAACCGGTCGTCAAATATATTATAAAGTATATTTATAAAAAATCTTTGAATCTGAATTACCCAGTACAACCAATCACGATCGCGTTTACGTCTGACAAAAGAATACATCTTCTCGCACCTACATACTTTCTAGGTAAGCAGAAGCTTAGCTAACATAATGGAGGTTACCTCCATGTTTCTACATTGTTTATATACATGAAGGCATTCAATATAAACATTATTGTGTGGGCCAACATTCAGCGTTAATTTGTCCATCAGTATGCATTGGCTATACAATAGTCCTCAAGGTCAACCATCGAGGTAAAATGGCAGACGCAATTCATAAAGAAAAGGTCACAGGAAGGAATATAGTGAAGTGAATCAATTCAATAATGCAGGGTGCCAAGCGAAAAAAATGTTTTATCTACACCCATGTCATAACGATAAGCAAATGGCAGCGTGTCAAAAATGTGGTGTGGACCGATCAAGGCATTACGATATCGTGTTCTGATAAGTAAAAGAAAAAAAAAGTAAGAGAAAAAAAAATCCGCGTTTTTTTTTTCATTTGTATGGAGCGTTGGCCGACTGTTGCATACAAATGTAATAAAATGCGTCAAAGAAAATTATTTTAGTTGTTTTCTTATCAGAACACGATACCATAGTTTTGGTACACTCTGTATTAAGTATCCTGTATGTGGGGTTGCATCTTAATGTTTACATTAAATTCTATATAATCGCTACTTAATTAGGTAGCTTTATCATCGGTATATAATGGTGCCCTCGCAAATCAAACATTTACCAGCCTGAGAATCCTTCCTATTTGTGAAATAATCGCTAATTTAATTAACCAACTACAAGAACAGGCTGTTTTGTAGTAAGCAGTAACGTCTGCTAAGGCAAAGTATTCATTTCCCAGCAATCTTCTCGCGTACGCGGTAAGTCGCTCTAACCATCTGAGTCTCGGCCTATACATCTTACAAGCAGTTTCTTCTTACAACTCGCAGTACCGACAGCTTATAGGTAGCAGTTAATTATGTTTTCTGTATTTTCAACTTGACTGTAAATGAGTATCTCGTTACACTTTTAATGAAACCAATTATTTTATGAAATATTTTGCTACGTGGTAATTTAACGTGGTAATAGTTACCACGATCAAATTAGATAGGGTCGAGCGCATAGCTTGCCTATTAGAGTAGTCCTAAAGCTATGAGTCTTTCAAGAAAATACAGAGAGGGTAGCGGCGAATGTGATTGAAAGATACACTTCATCAGTCACTTTCCTCGTAGTATACTGGTGAGAAATTACATTTATTGTGTGATGATTCTAACGAGCCCAAACTCAACGGGTTGACGTCAGTTAAGTACTGAATTCCCATGGCCACCTTTTGACTCCATCATCAGATCAGCTCGATGGTACCATAATATTGAATTGTCACCCAAATTATACCTTTTCACCCGAAATTTCACCCCAATCAGATATTGGCAAATAACTGAAAAAATGGATTGCTGACGGACAACTTACTTACAAACTTATTTACATACGAACAGGTCAAGTTAATATTTAAATCATGTAAAAAGGAGCCTGGTTTTATACAGTTAGAATACTGTGTAAGTTTGGTCTGGCAAGAACCTTGGCCGAAATGTCAAGAACGAGACGTGCCATCTCATTGAGTGCGAAGCAAACCTACCTGTAGATGTAATTATTCTCAATACAAACTTCCTCTAGCAATCTTAATATAAACTTCCATTGGGAAGCTTGAAGACGTGAGGTAAAATTTAAGTTAGGGATTTGGAAAAGTTTAATCTCCTGGTTTATTAAACCGAAAAATCAAGCTTTTTTATTTGATACGCAGGAAAACCTTGAAGTCTTTAAGACACAGAAAAGGTTTTAAGGGTGGAACGTTTTATCGAAAAATTCGAAGAAAATGTTTTCTTTCCCATGCATGTATAAAATCAGTTTAATACTGACTTCGATAAAAATTGGTAAGTTTGAAATGTGGGTTATTATTATATTATTTTAACCTTATGGAGAATTGACTGACAATTTTAACTCAAAAAAAAGGCTTAGCAAAGAATTTCATTTTCCATTGCCGCAGTTAGTTCGTAGCTATTAGCTTTATATCGTTTTCAACAAACTTAACACATGGTAACAGTTGTAAGGTAAACGTCCGAGTGTATAATATACAATATATGGCATGGGCATGGGGGATATAGAGATATCTAATCAATAAAAGGGTTAAATTCGAACTAAAAGAAGAATATACTACATAGTACAGCACCGAGCACTCGAACTTACCTTATTACCTATATATCAGCTGGCCGCGCGGTTTTACCCGCGTGTTGCAAATAACGCATACGAGCCCGCGGAGTACTTATAATTAGCCTTCACCCAGAAAGTCCATTCTACAGGATGTTACAAAAATATCCTTCAAGCCGAAAGGGGGCTAAAAGGTCCCCCTGTAAAGAGTTTGTTGGAAATATTTTAAAACCGTGGTACGTCCCAAACAAAAGAATTTGGATAAAATATAAAATTATCATCATTGAAACGCAGCCCTCAAAAGTTGCCTTGTTTCTTCTAAATGGTAAATGACAACGACCATAAAAAACCGGCCAAGTGCGAGTCGGACTCGCGCACGAGTTATCTATAAAAACGGCAAAAAAATCGCGTTTCTTTTATGGGAGCCCCCTTAAATAGTTATTTTATTTTCCTTTTAGTATTTGTTGTTATAGCGGCAACGGAAATACATAATTTGGAAAAATTTCGACTGTCTAGCTATCGCGGTTTTTGAGACACAGCCTGGTGACAGGCAGACAGCAAAGTCTTAAAAATAAGGACACGTTTTACCCTTTGGATACGGAACCAAAAAACTATCCGATTACTAACCTAATAATAATAATAGGATTCGTTTTTAACTTTTAGAATAAGTACCTGAATAAATATATCATTTTGAAGTTTACTCAACTAATTTATGATAATGAAGATTTATCGAGATGACTTCCAACTGACACCATATTAATTTCTTTCTCTCACTTTTTCACAGGTCAGTACTTAAAGCCGGTTGATTCCCTTCTATTGAGATTGCAAATCTTTATATGGTAAAATGATTTTACTTATTATTTAACTAGATATAAATGGTAAACAGTTATTATCTTAAGTTAAAATAACCTATGAAAATTCAGTTCGATTGACGTGACAGGTTAGAGCTGGCACTTTTATTCGGTTCAATAAATATTTTGATTTCCACGGGGAATTATTTAACAACACAAGAATTCTGGAAATCGGCGAAGTTTCTGATATTTCCCCCGGTGTCCTCTTATTTAACCGACAAATAACGTTTCACAGAATATATGGTTTCGCCGAATTTTCGTTTCATAGAATTTCTGTTACTACTCAGAAACCGTTAACTTTTTAGGTACAGCTAAAAGGTCATTCTGTAGAACCCATTAGATTATGTTAGGTTTGTTTAATAATATTCCTGAAAAGTTTACTGATTTTGAAAAAATGAGGTTTCCGATGACACGGAAATTCTGCGAAACATACATTCGATAGAAGAGCTGTCGGTAAAACAAGGTACAACCATTGGGTGCGTATCGATGCCTATCAAAACTTTTGCAATAATATTAGTCGCAATGACACTCTTTTCATATAATTCTTGAGTCATATAACAACACTTAATATATTTACATACGATATAATTATCATTTTATAAATGGTCATTTGATATAATAATATTTAATATAACACACTTTAAATATAATGCATATTTCCTGTAGTAAACAAATGATTTAATGCTAATTTCTTCTAATGCACAATTAGCATAATTAAATATGTTTTGGTAGACTCTAAGGCAGGCTGGTGTAGGTACGACGACGAGCGAAGCGAGGAGGAGTGTTAGGTTGAACTGCGACCCTACAACACGAGAGCCGAGAGAGCGAAGCGAGCCGGCCGAGCGCCAGAACCGAACACTTTTCACTACCTAATATATACTTACATAGAAAAATTTGCAAACCGTTATTTTTGCTACATTTTCTTTTGATAATTAAATATTATTCTACTTGATGGTTATGACATATAACTTGTATGTAACATGAGCATTATACCATAAAATGATTATACAAAATAAGTGTTATATCCGATGATAATTATACAAAATAAACATATATATTTTGAGATTATAACAAACGTTTATTATACACAATGAGTAATTATATATCTTGAAAATATATCAAATGTTATTATAGCGAAAGTTATTATATTATTTATTCTTATACCCATCATTACACACCCACAACCATTTCCCCCTACATTAAAATTAATTATAAAGTCACAATCTCACAGACTTTTCCTCTTTACTTTATAATATTACCATTAACAAAAGACGCCCGGCGCGCGGCGCTGGCAGGGCGTCTTGTGCTTATATTTTTGTTGATTTATTTTCTGGCTTGGAAATTCTACTTGTTAAATATATGCGTTGTCTAAAAGTCAACAAATATCGATCTTATTGTAATGGTTTCAGTGTAATTAACTTGTTTTACATATAATCCAAGCTTATGGACACAGGTTCAGATAAACTTGAGATTTTATGTGTAGAAACCGTGCAAAGTACATTTTCATGTGTTGTTAATTGTTTTGGGAAAACGTAAGCCAGTCTTTTTCCATAAACACAATCAACTTTGCCCGGACAAAACCTTTATGCTAATAACTCAGTTGAGATAATGCCACCACATTATGTAGCGTCATAATACCTACTTTATTTAATGCAAACGACCGTTTCCGGAAGATCAGAGTCGGCTTCATCCAGACGCGTTGGCATTAACGCGAGGTACCTCAACCACCACATTCATTACCCACTTCCGTGAAATTCTTTACTAGGAGTCAGTTTTCGAACCCAAGACGTTCGATCAAGTCTGCATGTATGGTGTGTATTCGAACGATTGCATAACGTTTTGTACAGTCGATGTCAAAGATATGATTACACTTTTGCACTTTATTCCATTGTAATACGGCGAAAAATGTTTACATATCTTCGACACCGACTGTACGTATGTAAGGTAGATCTAAATGTCATGTTCGTTATGGGAAAATGTCAGTTGAGTTGTCCTAAAGGTGTAATTCCGTGCATAGCGGACGATCGCAGCCGCGCGCGATCGGCCGCGATGCGCGGAATTACGCCTTAACGGACGTTCGAAATAGTACATTACGTACCTAGGGCAGTGAATTCGTGAATGGCCCATATCGCAGGTGTTTGTGGCCCGAACCGAAGGAGAGGGCCATAAATATGCGATCTGGGGCTTTACGAATTACCGCCCGTGGTGAGTACATAATTTAACGTCTTCACCTGGCCACAATGCCAGTTTTACCGTACGCGCAGCGAGCAGTAAAACTCGCATTATGACCAGGTGTGACGTAAAATGATATACCCCTCTGGACCACTTTGGGATTAGGAATTACTTTGTGAAACCACACTGTGACTAATCTGAGGTCAGGCGGAGGTTCTCGGAAAAACGTTGTATATAGTAACTGGCCCAGAAACGTCATCATTAGCAATGACACAGACGATGGTTTGGACGAGGAATTAATTCGATAAAGTCGAGAATGACGAGAATCGAGGCAAACATTAAATTAAAATACCAAACGCTCATACTTTTCTAGATAAATCAGCAACAAAACTGCTTATGTTGTCGTGCACCGTTGGCATAAAAATCCACTAATATGACAAATCATGTTGTTATTGCTACGACGTAATTTGACTGGCAATGCTTGTTTACAGTCTCTCATCGAGTAAACATACTATTAGTTATTGCTATTTTATTCATTTACATAAAGCGTGAGGTTTCAAGTGGCTCAAATAAAAAGCAGAGATAGATCAAGTCTCTCTGTATGGTGTTTATTACACAAACCAACCACTGAAAATACAAATAAAAACACAATTGAATAGCAGCAGCTATTTTATGAGACGTGATTGCTAGATTGACCAGCGAACGAAAAAAACCATAGCTAACCAATTCTAAATGGCACCGCAGAATGGCCCCACAGAATGGATGCCATTGCAATTATGCGGGGATGGGGGCGAAGTGTCAAAACGATGCCCGCCAGCCGTTACGTTCGAACATGCCCATACTGGGTTTTAGGCACGTGTATGGCTGGAAATTTGTAAGGAGCTCGCATTCTATGTTTTTTTTAGTTCGCTGACTGCAACAGCACGTCTATCATGTGATGGAAGCGACATACTCTCGATTTTTCTCGCAAGCTCTTGTTCTAAGTGGTCTAATAAGAGAGAGACGGATATTGTGACAAAAATCGAGCGAGCTCGCGCGCCGTCGCGTGAAAGCGTGCTGGGGACCGATTTTTGAATTTCGAGCGCTCGATTCTTTCACTCGAAAACGGTTAAAAACGATGAAATGCTATTTTTGAAATACGAGCGATAGAAAATTGAAATACGAGTGGTATTGACCACTCGTATTCAATTCTATCGGTAGAAAATTTTGACACTTCAGTTGTACCTATTTAATTATGGACTGATTATTTATTTAAAAGATAAAATAAAATAAAATATATTGATTCGATGCTACGTGATTGCCTGGTGTACGATTATATTTAGTTTATCGCCGAATTTTGTGGATGAAAGCCAAGATCATTAGTCTAATGGGCGGGAAAATAAGCGTTTCGTTTACTTTTACTCACTACTTACTTTTGTTTTTTTTTCTGTTATGAAACGCATTATATATTTAAAATGAATCAATTTACTATAATTATAGATACACAACCTCCAATAAAGTACTTTTCTCTATAGCAGGTATACTGAAAATTAAAATTTGAAAAACCGGTAATTATATACTTTTTGCATACAACGAAACGCTAAAAAGTATTGACAGCCAAAACACAGCCAATCACTAGCTTTCGAGTGATGATTTCAAAAATAGCTATTATTAGGTTCATGCAAAAATAATAGTGACAAATATTCTTGTGCGAATATTTTCTACCGCTCGCTTTTGATTTCAAGCGCTCGAAAGTCAAAAATCAGTCCCCTGTACGCTTACCATGAGTTTGACAATGACGGCTTACGCTAACGAGTATCGAGTTTTCTATCTGTGCATCCCGCTCGTACTGACAAAGTGCAATAGAGATGCTCAGATAGAAAACTCGATACTCGTTAGCGTAAGCCGTCATTGTCAAACTCATGGTAAGCGTACTGATCGGAGTGACACGTGACACGGCTGCGTTCATGGATAGTTGTATTGTTTTTGTAACGTTTACAACGTTGATTGTCCCTTCTCATGTTTACCTAAGTTCTTAATTATTATTTTCTTTTTTGTTTGTTATTGCTTGCATGACGACGTTCTTATCCAACTTTGAATCACTCGACGGTTAAATCGGAAGATCAGCGCCCTGGCAGTATTGCCGTTTTGTGACCAAATGCTTTGAGTGACACTTTTTTTATATTATGTTTTTAGCTTGTTTTCTTGTCTCGAATAAATGTTTCCTTCTTTTTTTCGAATAAGAAAGTAAAAATTGTTGAATTTTCTCCAAAAAAGATGAAAAATATAGGGAGAAAAAAGGAACACAAGATAATAAACAATCACAAACATACAGGAGTCTCAAGTTTTAAGAGTGCTATACTGTCAATTCTCCATAAAACAAGCACACATTCACAGGAAATTATTGTCGTTTAGTTACGACACTCAACGTACCTTAACGACACGGGTCTCAACCGTTTTCTTTCTCTTCAAAGCAATATTAAAACGGTTGTCTTCGCAATTTTTTCAGATATTTGATGAGGATTTTCATCATTATCATCACATTATTTCTTTTGGAGTAAAAAATTGAGTTCCTGAACATGTAGCTTTTATTACTGGTTGTGAATCGTCGAATAAAATCCCCGCCTACCGACGTAATTTTTACATGTATCCAAATTGTTGTTACCTACATATTTAATAATTATTTCGGGAACAGAGTGACAAAACTAATGAATTACGTGGTTTTCTTAAAAGATCACGGAACCTAAATTGTTTCCGCGGTTTTCCTTCCATGTGCAACTGGTGAGTTTAGTGAGCATAGCATTTTATACCGGTTGGAAAGGCACGACGATCCCTTCCGCAAAAGGGGGATTGTTTAGACTGAGTACAGTATTTCCTCTAAAGAAACTAGGCTCATATTCATAACCGTTTTGAAGTTATAGGCAGTTAACTTTTAATGCAAAATACTGCAAGTGACCACCCTCATTAGGGTCAGTAACATTTTAACAATTACACAAGGGTCAGTGACCTTTATCAATACGTATAAACGATAATTAGTACGTATAGTAATAGTAGGGTTGTCACAGAAGAACATTAATTAATTTTATTATTTTTAATAATTGATCGTAAAAAAAAATCTAAACATTACGAATCGATTTTCCATCACTTAAACTAACCCCCCTTTGCGGGAAGGATCGTCGTGCCTTTCCACCCGGTATAGAGTTCCGTACCCAAAGGGTAAAACCGTCTGTCTTTCTGTCTGTCCGTTCTGTCACCAAGCTGTATCTCATGAACCGTGATAGTTAGACAGTAGAAATTTTAACAGATGATTTATTGATGTTTCCGCTATAACAACAGATACTAAAAAACAGAATATCATAAATATTTAAGGGGGCTCCCATACAACAAACGTGATTTTTAGATAATGGTACGGAACGGAACGAGTCCGACTCGCACTTGGCCGGTTTTATTATTCATAGGCATATTATTGGTAACGAAAGGTACCTACCACAGGTTTTACGACCGACAGAGATACGAAAGTATAAATAATTCCAATCAATAGAAAAACAATACTCAATCATGTGTGTGTAAAGCCTACGCTACGCCACTGACATTCTTGGTATTAAAATGTAGGTATATCGACAATTTAATAATAAATTTTTGGTCATTGTAATTTTTCAGCTTTATTTTACCAGATCGGAGACAAGGAAATATGAACCTTATGACACATACCGAGAGTTGGAATTATAATGCACGCCAAGCGTGTGAAAATGGCAGTGAAACGCACCGAATAACGAACCATTGGAAGTGGCATTCAACCGATTTTCATAGAGAACCACTGTCGTCACACTTCATTAAATACACGAACACACAACAGGGAAGATGCAGCTATGATATATTATGTACTGTGAAACGGAACATATTTATTAACTAGTGGCTCTGTGAGCTGTAGACCGCGCGCAAAGTCCTTCTAGAAATGCCAAAATCGTTTACTTAGATAAATTAATCCATTAGGTGACCATGCTCGCGTCTCGTACATTATACCGCGATTATTTATGTATTTCCTTATTATTTAAATTTAAATGATTAAACTTATATTTATCTACTTATGTGTGTACAGAATATGCTGAATAAGGTTTCGTAGTAGTAATGTTCATGTATTGTTTAGAGTTCTTCGTCTAGGTAGGTATTCATTAATAGAATAATAGGCATTTGTTTGCAATATATGCTTTACTTTATTTACAAAGAGACTTTATTTTCTTTTTTTATGTATTCCATTAGTTTATTGTATAGTTTTACTGGCATGGACAGCGGACCAGATGAATGCAGTTTTAATCGGGAAGTCGGTTGCACTAGCTTTAATTTAAATACGTACGGTAACGGCGTATCTTCGCTTTTTGTGTAAAATTCGCAGTGTTTGCGAACGAACTTACATATCTCTAGAATGTATAAGCAGGGTAAGGTAAGTATCGTATGTTGAATGAAGTGAGGCTTGCAACTATTATCCAACAAGTGACGTAACTCCTGTCAAAGTCAAAACTTAGGCAACTCTATTTATGACATCTAGGGACGAATCACGGACAAATGATTATGGCGAGTGACAAACTTAAAGTGAAGGTACCTGACCGTGACCGTAGATCCGTTTAGGCGCGACAGTTTAAATTGTCAGTTAACAAAGAAGCAGTCGTCGTCAACCTTTTCTGCTTGGGAAAAATATTAGATGTTACAAAGTCCTTAACAGAACGAGAACAGATATTAGTTATTTTGTATTTTCCTATGTAATAAATAAAAAGTGCGTATTTCCACATTTATTACTAAATCTACCTTACCCGAAAATTCATCCTTGCTGCAAAGTTCACACACCAACTTGTTAATTTTGACCACCACTCGTTTGTTGTTAATGGACTCTGTTGAAGGCAAAACGTTAGGGGGAGATCGAGTCGGTCTTTTTTTTCTAATAAGAGCGAGACGGATAGTGCGAGAAAAATGAAGAGAGCTCGCGTGCCGTCGTGAAATAGCCGTGCAGGTTGGTCCATGGCAATTCGCACGCCACCACACGCAGCAAAAAATAAAATCTTAATATTAGTTAACAAATAGATACTCCCATAATAATCTCGTAATCTGAATTCAACAATTTGTTGATTACCAAGAAAACAAGAAAAATACGTGATACGCTTGGAAATTTTGACACTATGTCGACAGCAAGAGAAATGAACAGATCGTTTCAGACCTCTTCTTCTTTAGGTTTTTGATTATGCAAGCTTTCCAGAACTGAACAAAATTGAAAATAACAGAGTCAAAAACTAAATACTTTCAAAATAGATATATTGTTGTAAGTATTATTTAGATATAAATAATGCAAACACTTCTATCATCTTACTTCGACCGACAACAATAATGTTAGTCTTTTTTAATGGCTGGTTTAGATACTTTGACAGTTGTGTGACTTGTGTGGCATAAAGTGTCTTATATAAATAACCTCGTGCTTTGTGCTTTATCCTTCTTTCTAATGCTAAAAAAACGCACTATAGTAACAGGAGTTTTTGACAATTAAATAATAGTATTTGAATTTGTTTAGACTTTCGTGGTCTATTCTACATGCGATTCTTATAAATGACATCAAAAAATATTGCACCTTCCCTATTGCAATACGATTTTAATTTGTAAAACGTACCTATTGTGGCAATAAGTTGTTAACGGCAGCAAATTTTATTTGCAAAAGGTACTTTAACAAGTAACATTTACGGTCCAATTTAGAGTATCAAGTAAACATTTCTTACGTCCGTTCCCATATGCGTTGCCTAGACTTGCAAGAGACGTGGTGGTTCGGCTACTACTCGACGCCAGCACGGCTATCGTACGGCGGCCGCGACATGCTCTCGATTTTTCTCGCCCTATATCTCTTGTTCTAAGTGTTCTAATAAGAAAAAGACGGATAGCGCGAGAAAAATCGAGAGAGCTCGCGCGCCGTCGCATGATAGCCGCAGGTAGCAGTGTTTTCAGAACTACGGAGATCCGACCGTTTGAAACCAAACGGTCACATGTACTGCGAAATGCGTATGATGATACGACTATTTGGGCTAAAATCAAATTGATTAGTCTCAGGTTACTTATGACTTTGTAAAAAAAAAATCTAAGAAAATCTTGCTCATCATCATCATCATCATTGGCCATATATTATACATTTTACGAAAAGATGATTTAAACAGTTCCATTCTGTCACAATGGCAACCATGCAGGAATATATCGGGAGCCTGAATTATATTAGATGAACCTGTTGATATCAACGCCAGGGTAATTTACTTAATTACGTACCGCAGGTTACATTTAGGTAAGTAGGTAATTACTAGGTGTTTACAATTTAGGTACGTAGGCGGAAAAAAGCCTAGACGGTGTGGAACACGGATAGCGACAGGAACCCCGATGTAGATACTTAATTAATTAATTGGCAACATTAGGTAAGGTATCCTATTACTAAGACTTCGCTGTCTGTCCGCCTGTCTGTCACCAGACTGTATCTCAAGAACCGCGATAGCTAGACAGTTGAAATTTTCACGTATTATTGTATTTCTGCTTCCGCTTCCGCTATAACTAGAAAGTACTAAAAACAAAATAAAATAAATATATAAGGGGGCTCCCATACAACAAACGTTTTTTTTTAGGCTGTATCTCAAGAACCGCGATAGCCAAACAGTTGATGATCACAAATTACGTATTTCTGTTGCCGCTATAACACCAAATATTAAAAACAAAATAAAATAAGTATTTAAGAGGGGCTCCCATCTCCGGTACGGAACCCTTCGTGCGCGACTCCGACTCGCACTTGGCTTTTTTTTTGTTATTTAAGAATACTATTACCTATTTACTTATACTTGAGATTTTTTGAGTTGGCCGAATTGCATCAAAGTAGTCCATTCAAAAAGCAACTTTACCAGCCAAGCTATAAGATTCCAATTTCAATGACAGTTTCATAAAAAGTCGGCCACTCCTCAATACAACCGCAAAAAATATTTAAGTTGACCAAGTTGCATCATAGTAATACGTTGGAAAAGCGACGCTCCATTCTCAGCTACTAGATTCAAATTCTGATGACAGTTTAAAAAAAGTCTGTCATCTTTAATGATTTTACCGAAATCATGTGACGAAGCTTTATGCTGAATAGTTTCTATAAGACTTAAGTGCACTTGAAGCAGCCTGTGCCCCCGAATTCGCGCTATGGTGGATAACTTTGTTATGAATTATTACAGTTGCTTTTGTTTCAATAATTAAAATATTAATGCGTCATTGTCATTACCTATATTGAAATCATGTTAACCAGCGTCTATAGATTCCCCTATTCTGCTTGATAGTTTCTGATGAGCTCATCAGAGAAAACCCAATTACGTGAGTTAGCTGCGTTAAGCAGGCAAAGTTGATCTGTTAGATCGAGTTATTTTTTAATAATACTAAAAACAAGTCTGTGAAATGTGTGTTTGCATTTTCGCGTGTTTTTCTTTAAGGCCAATTTGATTTGTTCAAAAGGTTACTTATCTCTGAGATATTTATAACATCAAAAGTCTGCTTCTTGAATAGTATTTTGCATTAATTAAGTAATTCCGTGGTCGTTAATCGTCTTTTAATCTGGGGATTTTTTGATGTCTTTAATGGAAAGTTCACAAAACCGAACGTCAATGCCACATGCATACATTTCGTAACAAAACCGACAGGTAAGACGTGTACTTTAGTTAAATCTTAACCTAAGTAGGTACAACTTTAAATGAAACTCCGCTATTAGGTATTTGACAACAGCAAAAATAAAATATGCTTACATTATAAATAAATAAAACTCACAAATACCTAGCTAGCCTACTTGAAAACATACTTAATGCTTCAACTTGTTTTGGCAATTTTAATGAATTTTAAATTAATTACATTTTAGTTCACAACACGGAAGCTGTTTGACCGTAGATACATCAAATAATCATGACGTTATTTACAAGTATTTCCCTACAAACGTCATATCGACTAAACCAGTCTCATATAAAAAAGCTGACTTGGCTATCAGTCAAAATACCGCGTTTTGTTCATGGTTTGCATAAAAATAAGTTAACCTGAAGGCGTAGCACGGTTGCCATTTTATCACTTATCGTTGTGGATAAGACATCCGTCACTCTCGTACTCGCATACTTGTCAGAACATGACGGATGTCTTATCCACAGCGATAAGTGATAAAATGGCTACCGTGCTACGCCTTCTGCTGAATTATTTATATACATGTTTACCGAATAATTTTAGAATGGTCTGCTGTCGCTATAATTTAATACACTTATTACTACTACTACCAGTTGTAATTATGAAACAGATTGTTATTTATACCTATTTTAACTTAAATATAGTTCCGCATTAAGTATATGTAATTTCTTCACCTGCCTAGACATCTATAATACATTATAGATACCTATATGTAAGTACTTTATTCCATTAAAGATAAAAAAACATCCGTTAATCATCAAGCGATTTCTAAACCATATTTAAACACAAAAACATTATTATTGTTATTTTCGAAAAGCACTTAATGCAGTCACGCTTCTTAAGATATAAATAAACGTATAGACGAATTTGTTCGTTAAAGTTGTCATCCTATACGAAATGAGCTACTTACCTATAGATACATGAATATATATATACCTACTTCACAAAGTTACCTCCTTCTGATTGATTCAGTACAGCTGGATACTTAATGCGATTTATAGCCTTCATAAATTCTAGAACCCTACTTAATTTACGTACTTTTATTTACCTTTTTAATTATTTAAAACAAAATAAAATAACGACTTTTCATATGTGGGCGAAGTTTGACCCAATAAACGAAGTATGAATGTTTTATGGAACATACTTAATATCATAACAACGCCTAAAATATATTACCTCTTTGGCTCGTAAATATACTTGTAAATAGTTATTGTTAAAGTTTGAAGTTAGTTTATGCACAAAGCCATCTTTAGCACCATTTAGCAAAACCGTGCAAGGTATTAAAGGGAGCCAAAAACCTCAACTTTTTGTTTACATCTCAATTCACAAGCGACGGTTTCCCAACCGCTAAAAGACAGATTGCCACGGCACAAATTATGCAACGAGCACCATCATTTACCTTTGTTCTTTAAGCCCTTTCAATACATATCACTTTCGAACGTTCAAATTTGCGCACAACACTCACAACGTGTTCACTCCACAACGGCTGTCACAACACTGCAAGATGTTTGCGAAACCTGCGCCAGCGCAAGTCCTTGCCCAACCAAATAGACCTCCGTCAACTACCAACCTCCCCCCTCAAACACCCAAATTCCTCAACCAAAAAGAGAGAAGCACAGGTCTTTACAGCTGGTTCATTTAATGAAGATTGACATTATCTGTCCATATGCGCAGGCTTCGATTGATGTCTCATGGTTCACTGACTTTCCCAAGTGGTGGGGAGTGATCGTATTTTACTAGGAAAAGGGAAAATGATGTACGTAGGTGTAGGTACCAACCTTTGAATAACATGCTGATGGAACTTGTGATGTACCGGGTAAGTCGTACGAATTAAATTAAGGACTCCGCAGATCCTTGTGTCATAATGTGATATCGTCAATGATAATGACATCGTGGAAGTTAAGTGCCCTCTAACATTTCGGCACTTGCTTGCGCCCTGTAAAGTGCCTGAATTGCTACTTTTTCTTCTATTGCTTAAGCGGAATTGTTTAACAATTCAACAATAGATGTCGGTAGTGGTTGGTTTTAAGCCCTTTTCGTCATTTTAAATGAAACAAAATGATAAATTATGTTTTGCGACTTTTATGACAGACTTCGTATATAATGTCACTTGTTCCGAAACTTTCGGATCATTTTTTTTAATGTTTTCAGACCGTATTTTTTTACCTTTAAGGTGTCATCATCATCGGGGTATATTTTAGCACCTAATAAAAAGATTTGACACATGACCTAGTTTTACGAAAACAATTGCCATGCGATCTCTCAGCCCAGAGGGAAACCTTGTGTCAGTCGATAAACTGACAACTTGTATGGGAAAATTACAATTTTGGAAATAATTTATAAAAGCTGTGTTTTTCTAATGTAAGGCATATATTATCAATTAAATAGTTACCTAGTGAAAAAATCCAACAAAATTTCAGACGTCAAAAAAATTATAACTACCTTCGAAACCTTATTTTGGTTCATAACATTTGGTGCATTAAATGCAAGATGAATCATACAAAGAAAGACAATGCATGCTTCATTTAAATCTTTTTTCTACTCCTGTACCGTTATCTGTCATTTATATAGGCTTTAGCTCAAATACAATGACACCGGTAATAAGTCGTCCATAAACTCTATGCTCTATGGCCCATAAACGCACTCTTTAGTGTACTTTTTGGTTCATACATTTTCCATAAAAGCACTGTTGACCACGATGTCAAATCATCTAACTTTTTTTTAATCAGCCACTATATTGCGGTGGTACCAACTTCATAAGCAAATTTTTCGAAATAAAGAGTTTTTATTTACTATCAAAAATTTGTAAAACATAAATTATTTACTAAAATAAAAATAAGTTATCATGTGTTGTGTGTTAATATACATATTTTACCAATTATTGGTATTATTTATAAATATAAACCGATCCGATTCGGTTCGGATCCGGATTCAGTTTGGTTCGGATGGCAAGTGCAAGGAAATTAAAAACAAAACAGACCATAAACAAGAGGTGTGTGTGTGTGTGTGTGTTATATTTCTAATTTTCCACCAAAGTTCCAGTTACAAATTAAAAGATGAAATGTGATTGCTATTCGTTATTAATAACTTCTTAAGATTGGATTCGTGTTTGTGAAGTGAAGAAAAATGTGTACGTTCCTTTTAAAATGGACGAAGAAGAAACATTGCACCGCTGAAGAAATTGCGTGAGTAGTAATAGAACTAACGAAAAACTTACTGCCTGAAAATTCAAATGCTATTTACATATTTAAAATTAGTCGTAGAAAAAGTATTGTATGCAATGGTGTATAACTTGGTCTTAAAACGCTCGTGGCGTCTTTAATTGCGATTTATCGCCAAGGCTCGCATCGCAACTCACGACACTCGCGTTTTAAGACCGTACTTATACAACAGTTGTATAAAATACTATTATAATTACTTCCGGTGGGAAAGTTTGATGGATTCTGATAAAAGCATCTTAGAATAACGCTATTATAAATTAATAATTTTCGAAACCGTATTTTTCCTGGAGTAACTGGCTCAGACGCGGCTACTAAACGACCTGATGGCATACAAAATGTATGGAATAAGTTGTCCGCAACTTGTCGCGACAACTAGTGGCCCAAAGGGCGGCAGCCCTAATATTTGCAAAAAAGTGTGTGTTTTTCGACATAAGACCATATTTTCTAAAACTAGGTGTGTTGAAGAAGATGTGTGCAACAACTTAACTTTTTATGATAAATTATATTGTGTTGTGGACTCAATATTTTATCTTCTGCCAACAATCAATAAGTATTTATTTTAGCAAAATCTTTTGAAGAGGTTTCAAACTCAACCTACTCTATGTTTTGTTAGTTTAGTTAGAAGATGTATGTAAACACTAAGAATACATTCGTTTTTGTGTTAATGTAAAAAAATATTTTTGAAGCCTTAGGAATGCTCACATATTTATGAACGCGACTGTACAATGCGTTACGTGATCGATCAGCTGCAGCAGGACGACCACGTAACGCCTCTGGTATCCGAGTGAAAACTCGACAACATTCAATTACAGAAGTCAATTACAATATTTGTTTAGTATTCCGCAGCAAACATTGGTCCAACAGAACATACATAACCAAGTTAAATTAATTCAATGAAATATGAAGGTATATTCATAATCTAAATATATAAACGTAAAAGTCCTGACTGACTGACTCACTCACTCACTAACTCACTTAAATCAACGCTCAGCCCAAACCGTTTAACCTAGAAAGCTATTTTTTTCACAGTAGGTAGTTTATATAACTTTAGTACCCACTAAGAAGGGATTTTAGATAATTCCATCCTCAGGAGGATAAAAAGGGGGTTGAAAGTTTGTATGGGGATAGAGTAAACTTTTAAGTGAGAGACTTGAAACTTTGTAGAAAGATTACTTATTAAGATACAAAAAAAGAGCTTTCAGCGTTTTAGAAAATTCCAGGGTTAAATAGGGGTGCAATATTTGTATGGGGGAAACATTAATTTTTGAACTAGGGACTTGAAACTTTGTAGAAAGAATACGTATTAAAATACAAAAAAAGTAATTTCAGCGTTTTAGAAAATGCTACCTCTAAGAGGGTCAAATAGGGGTGCAATGTTTGTGGCAAATTTTATTTTTTGAACTAGAGACTTGAAACTTTTTCAAAAGATTACTTATTTCGATACAAAAAAAGGACTGTCAGCGTTTTAGAAAATTCTACCCCTAAGGAGGTTAAATAGGGGTGCAAAATCGGTATGAGGGAAACTTATCCTTTTGAGCAAGAAACTTGAAACTTCAAATCAAATCAAATCAAATCAAATCTACCCTAAAGTTGTATCCTTAGCCTATCTGCTAAAAGACTGCAAATAAAATTTCAGCGTTTTTTTATTTATCTCCTAAGAGGGTTAAAAGGGGGTTTGAAGTCTGTATGATGAGCAAGACATTTTTAAAGTAAGACATTTGTGACTTTGATTTTATAGACTGTTTCTTTGAATAACTACTAGAAAAAATATTGGGTGTTAAACGAGATTCACCCCTAAAGAGGCTAATCGGAGTTGGAAATTTATATAGGGGACAAGACAATTTTAAAATAAGGGAACTGTAACTTCGGTCAAGGACAAGAAAACAAATTACTGCGTTTTTAGGGTTCCGTACCCAAAGGGTAGGTAAAAGCGGGACCCTATTACTAAGACTTCGTTGTCCGTCTGTCTGTCTGTCACCAGGCTGTAACTCAATAACCGTGATAGCTAGACAGTTGAAATGTTTACAGATTATGTATTTCTGTTGCCGCTATAACAACAAATACTAAAAACAAAATAATATAAATATTTAAGGGGGGCTCCAATACCATAAAAGTTTTTTTTTTAACCCTTCGTGCGCGACAGCGACTCGCACTTGGCCGGTTTTTTTATATCCTTCCTCCAAGGTTGGAGGTTAAAAGAGGTTGAAAGTATGGGGACTTTGTGAATTCTTCTAATGCTCGCAGAAAAGTAAGTTAGGTTAAGTTAGAACTGCGGCCCTTACAGAACCGAATAGCTTCCAGAAAAGTAGGTTAGGTTAGAACTGCGATGCTAAAAAACCGAAAAAAAGGTAATTTTAGATTAAAACTGCTGATCATTTTGTTAATTTTAGAAGAAAATTTTTGCTAATCAAAATAGTAATCACCGTTGGGGTGGAGATGGAAAGCTCTACGTCTTTTGACATATGATAATTATACTTTCAAAACTATACAGGCACCCCGAACTAACGTAATTAAAATTACTAAACGTATTTATAATATATACATACATACATACATTCACGCCTTTATTCCCAAAAGCGGTAGGCAGAGCACATGAAACGTATGTTCCAGCGCCACTTTTAGCATAAATGTGGGTATAAAAGATTGACAAAATGTGATATTGCAGTGATAGGTTGCTAGCCCATCGCCCACAACACACTTCAACCCTGGTCCCTTAGTCGATTTTTATGACACCCACGGGAAGAAAGGAGGTGGTTAAATTCTAACCCGACACCACACGGGTTCAGGCAAAAAAAAACAGTAGGTATTGTAGCTTAGTACCTTAGTAGACATAAAAAAAATCCTGTAATACATTACGAAAAACAAACAGTTTAAGTAGTTACAAACGTGTGTCTATTGAACTGACATTTCAATTTAGCAATAAGCCTATTACGCCTAAACCCAAATACCCCAGGAAAATTACGTTTTTTTTTTCAAACATAAATTTATAACAGCGTTTTTTTTGTTTGTTTAATTTTCAAATGTTATTCTAAGATGCCTTATCCAAGAATCCACCAAAATTTCCATCGGGAAGTAAATATATAAAAATAAATGATACATTCATTATGTTTTTTGTGTGATTTATTTATTATTCTTGAAGAGCTCCTGTAAATTAACCAAAACAAAAATTAAAATATATATTAATATGCTTCCTCTTTTTTCAGGAATTGGTTAAATATCGATTTTTGATGACTAATATTTTGGTGGATTTTGAGTCTACGTAATTACTAAAATGATAATATATCAGTTACACACAAAAAAGCTGCTGTTATGAATTATTTCCAAATTTACTTTTTTTCCATACTAATGAAAATTAAGTGCTCGGGCTAAAAACGGAATTACATGAACATTAGGCGTAAAGATAATTTTAGACTCTTGGAAGGATTTAGGATAATTATATCTCGAAAATCATCCCCTAAAATGGTAGGTTGTTTGGGACAGGGATAATTAAGGTTCCGCCTAAAATAATTTCATAGAAATATTTTTCTCAAACTCTACGCGGACAAAGTCGCGGGCAAAAGCTAGTTGTTTTATAAGGTTAGATCTCCTTCAATTAAATTAAATATTTGGATCCTGCCGAAGTTCAAAGTTAGGATGTATGTAGTGTAAACAGATCCATTACAACAACACCAACACAACAAGTTACCAACTAAGTTAATCTCGACAAGGTCACACACTTGATGCGATATCTAAGCCCACCATCACATCCTATTCAAAACGAATCATTCGAAAATTTGTCTTATCACAATGTTATAAGGTAGTCGTAGTCAAAGGCCAACTGGGAATAGAACAATACAATTGCCATGGAAGGCTGCATTAAGTAGGCATGTTCCTATCACAGTATATTTATTTCTAGTTTTAGACAGTAATTAAACTTCAGACGTTTATATGGACCCTACCTGTCTTTCACGAATGTAAGTCATTCTGTTTAACGAGACATTGCAAAAAAGCGATATATAAGGAATATCCTCTTCTGTCAATGAAAATAAATGGAATTGCGGCCGAGGAGAGAACCTAGCACTCGACAGTCAAAATATTAAATTGAACAGATCGATATGCCACAATCCTACTTACACTATGGCAAAACACTACAATACTACTTTACATGTAACTTGGATTTTTTTTAAACGATTTATTAAATACCAATCAGAACACAAAAAATTGGATTTTTTTAGAGTGTATGAATTTAACCCAGCATGCTACCAAACCCACTCACTACACAGACCACAATTGTTTTTCCAGAGCAGTGGAAAAAGGCTGTGATGAACCTATTCCGAAAATCCAACACCCAGTGCTTTTAAAGATCTCCGTCCCAAAATATGTTGCCTTTTTTGTCAAAAATCCTTGAGCGTGATGAAGCGGACCAGATGACAGAGTACCTGGAAACAAATAAAGTACTTCCTTCGAAGCAATCCGGTTTCAGGAGAGGTCACAGCACTTCCACGGCTCTGATAGACGTAGTGGATGACATTTTAGCTGCCCAAGATTCTAAAAAGGAACCTTGCTATTTCTACTTGTCTTTTCTGGTGCCTTTGACACCATTGACGCTTCCCTTCTCCTTTCTAAACTGGCTTACTATGGTTTTGACAGTTTAACGATAAAGTGGTTCTATAGTTATCTTACCGGTCGATCGCAATATCTTTCTAGTTACCAACTGTATTACTTGAACAGTGAAAGGTTTGAGAAAAAGTTGCCTTATAAAAGTTATAAATGTCACTTGGTGAATAATTTCAAATTTATAACAGCTATTGGATAACAGCTATTACGAATATATACGCGATGAGAAAGATAGGCATGCTTCTATTTGGTTTAAACAAACTGTACCCAATTCACGAATCTACAAATTACAATTTTACAAACGGGTCAACATTGCCACTTGCCAGTTTTAGATTTATAAAATGTAATTGATAGCTTGGTCGTTACGTCAGAAATCGCTGCAACAACTTGTCTTACCGATGCTTAAGCCTATACAATCTAGGTACCTTTAATTTTCGGGTCGTCTTACAAATTCGCCTCATGACTTTTTTGGTCCATTTCCCTGCAACGGTTTTTGCTGCCGCGTGATCGTAATGCATACCTTTATTGGATCTGCCGTGGCGCACTCAAGACACGAAGAATGTACGAAATATCATTTGATATTTAACAAAGGCTTTTCGGTGAAGGTCTAGTTTCCTTCCTCTCGGTTGAAAGGTCAGATGACAGTCGCTTTCGTAAAAGCAGTGCCTATGCTTAATCTTGGGATTAGATGTCAAAGCGGACCCTGGGCTCGTTTAGGGCAGGGCACAGCCGGGATTAACTCTAGGAGGATGATGATGCCACTAATGAAATATTGACGTTTCATACAAAGTCGAGGGTGCAAAGTCCCAGGCTTTTGTTTCTAAGTCAATTTGTATCACAACGTCGTGGCGTTAATCCCTTAAAAATATTATATGTATATAATTTATTATTTCATTGCATATCAACCTGAAAAAAAGAATTCCCAGCCTCGCCTTATCTTATCTACTTGACCGGCAATTGTTATTTTAGCCGACTATTTCGTATTTAAAGTGTAGCGTTTACCTGTTTACTGATGGTTGCGGTCGTCCGCGCGCTAGTCGCGAGAGTCCCAGGCTCTGCTTCAAAAAGATTATATTTACGCGTGCAATACCTCCGTCCTGTTCTCATGCGGTTTTTCTCGTTGTGAGCCTGAGTCAAGAATGATTCCGAGCTTCTTCTGGTTCCTATAACTAATAAGGTTTCTTAATTTCGCCCTCTCATTACACTCACACTTATAGTTAAGGTACTTTCGGGTAATAAGGCCTAGCTAAGGGAGAATGTAAATAAAATGTACAATAGCATATTTAGTGATCATATTTATAAATGAATCAGTTTTTAATTTCAATTAGTATACAATCAATGTGAAAAATGGCGGTTATTCCCATAAGGAGACATACAAGGACAAGTGTTTTAAAACCCTACTAATAGGCCGTATTATAATATGGTGGTATAAAAAGTCTAAGACCTTAACGTACTTAAATAATTAAAACAAACTTGTTGTCGAGACAAATAATCACTTTACTATTACAAATGCGTTTATATTCTTCTATTGAGATATAATATGGGTCACTGTACGGATAAAAATATGCCCCTATATTAACTAGCAATCTATTTAACATGTATAGAAATAATCAGTTTTAAACTTTAACCAACATAGAAAATAACAAAGAATAGCAAATCCTGCCCTAATATTATTTTAAATAGTACTTTTTAGGATTTCTCCTAAAGGCCTTATTTTACTGTAGGCCATATTATACTATAGGTAATAGGGACAGCAGACACTAGGGCATTTTATAACAACAATGCTCGTTTGGGAGGCATCGTGACCAAAACTGAAAATATAACAAATAAGTAAGTTATTAGGCACACTGAGTTGGTAGTATAACTTAAAATACCGAAATTCGATATATGAAGTAGGAGGATAATAAGGCCTACAAGAAATTTCAAGCCATAGAGGGCAATAAGGCCTATAGGTACATTTTGTAGCCCTTATTCACCACCGGCCACGTGTATAAATAAAACAAAATATAAAATATTGGCCTCACAATACGTTATTGAAACTTGTGTCACATTACAAGCGTTAATTAGGGAGAACAACTGAGTAAAAATTTATAACATGAATGTAATATTAGAATCAATACTCACGTCTGTTTCGGCCCGATTTTTGTACCACGTGCTACGTGCTCACCTGCCGAAATGTATGAAGCAATCCTGGCGGCGGGGAGCGGGGAATCGAACCAGTCCAAATGTGTAGTTCCTTGTTTGTCTGCTTGTAGCTTGTAGCCTTGAGCGCGAGCGCCCCTATTCAATACGATTTTGGCAACTTAGGCCTTATTACCCGCAAGTACCTTACACCTTTCTTACCCAATTTTCTTTGTGACTTTGTTTAACTTAGCTGAAAAAATCTAAATGTTGTATATTTTTACTTGACAATCTGTCTTAGCAACGATACATCAATATTGGCAACCGCGCCGCCATGCAGTTAGGTTGTAATAATTTTATGTTAATATGAACTCGTTGTAACTTATAAATTTGAATTTCTGAAATAGGAATAAGAAAATTCTGGAATATGGATCCCCAGGGATATATAAGCCGTACAACGGTCTGATCCATCAGTTCACAGAGTACTTTTCTACATATATATAGTTATTTTCTATCCATCAGTTTTATTTTACATCGACGTCCAGTAGGAGTCTTCTAAATTGATCCATTGCGGGATCACAGCTGGCCCCGCAACTCAGAAGGATCCCCGCATCTATAGTTATAACTTATCAGCTCCCCTTCGTGCCTTTTCTGCGCGCCACCACGCGCCTTATCTGCGCGCCACCCTGCGCGCCAACGCACCGTAGCTGCGCGCCTAGTGAATGAATGAAAACATTTATTTCAAGTAACACAGGACTCGTACAGATAAATTACATATAACTTAAGATAAGATAAGATTAAACAAAATACGAACTGTTGGAAACATGCATTTCGCAACAGTGCCTCATGTACGGACAATCTATTAGCCTGTCCGCTATCAACCGCAGGATGGGGTTGGGGCTGGCCCGCGCTCGGCGCACCAGGGATGTGCAGCGCTTGCGCATAGTCGCATAGAAACAGTCTACACGCGCTTCTGCGAACATTCCTGATGCACTAAAGAAGCGGGGCAGCCCCACCAGCACCCGGAACGCGTTAACGTATTGGACCCGGAGGGCTCCGTAGGCCCGTTGCGTGTAATACCTCCTCAAGCCGCACGTCTACAGGGAAGTACAATATGCTTTGAACAGAGTTATTTTAACCTCCCTCGTACACCGCGCGAACTTACGGGAAATCATATTGGCCCTCATTGACAGAGCCCTCCGTTCCCTTTCTATATCTATATTGTCTTTTAAGTCAGCTGTGACAATATAACCTAGGTATTTGAAGCTCGACACCCTCTCTAGTGGAGCACCATTTAGGTAAATGGGGGGCACTTCATATACTTTATTATTGCCAGGCTCAAACACCATAAACTGACTTTTGGCTACATTATATCAATACCTGCATCCCACGCGCTTTGAACGCGCGCCCTAACTACGCGTCCTCGCCTTACCGCTTGTCCTCCTGAGGGATCCCGTCCGGTTCTGTTTTGTCTATAATCTACTCTGTTACTGCGTGCCTTGACCCCGTATCATGGTCGGCCTTATCACGCGATAAGTGACAAGATAGGACGGACGCTCTATCCTGTCACTTATCGTGTGATAAGGCCGACCATGATACGGGGTCTGGTAGCTATTATCTTGTCAAAAATAGTAAATAAATAACCCCTAACCCACGTCCGATGAGGACATGGCACAAAAAGAAGAAGAATAAGAACCCATATATTATCTCCTCTTTTCCTTGTAGTTAGTAGCTTTCATATCTGTTCTTAGGGCTTTACGTGACAAAAGGTGGTGGTCTATGGACCCTAATATGCATAAAATACGGATGTCATTTAAAAATACATAGTCTGTTGATGTAGTTGTACCGTTAAATAATGAATCATCGGTATTTTTTGATGGATTAGTCCCTCCGGGACGGACAGGCTACGTGGGCCCTCGCGTGGCTGTATAAATTTGCGTTACACGTGTTCTTAGGGCTGAAATGCAAACATGAAGCCCCTACGTCATCGTAATTCAGGTCGAAATAAGCATGAATAACAGAATACCACCAGAGGCATGCGAATCTGTATTTTTATATACCTATTCTTCTGCTCCTTTTGCGGAAGCAACTTGACTTTGATTAGATTTCCCCACTTGTCTCTGTCCTTCGCCTCGAGAAGGCGTCGTTAAGGTTGGTGTTCAGTAATGAGCAGACTGATTGGAGTACGATCTCTAGACTGTGTTCGTTCAATCTTGCTAGTGGCCGTCAGTAGGGACTGTGACCTAAGTTTTTTACGATGCTATTCGAGCCAGTTTTTGGAGAGGAACAAATGTTTGTATGGGATTAACTACAATTATAGAACACTAGCTATTGCCCGCGGCTTCGCTCGCGTTTAATTCGGGGTAACACGGATCCGCTTTTCTGATTTAGAACACAGAAGAGAACTCGGAACAGAATATTATTTTAATACGCTACTGTAGACGATATTATATGTCTTTCCATTTGGGGATCGAATGTAAAGATTCTGTGCATTGGACACACGCGAACCTGCTACATACAATTGTCCATGGGAGAAGCACGGCCTTTCTAAGTTCACCCCACCACCTTTAATGTATGTCCTTGCCTTTGTTCATGGTCATAGCGAAACTAAGCTTAACGGGAAATTGTAGTCTTTAATCTGGAACGGGAGATCTGTGGGAATTATTGGGATTAGTGGGATCATTACATTTTCACCCTTTCCTACGCCGGTAAAGATAGTGGCGCTAATGTTTTTTTTTTATTATTGTTCAGAACACATACAGTCATGCATAAAAATATAGAGGTAATTATAAATTTATATAAAAACAGACCTGGAGGTTCATAAATACAAACATTAAGAAAAAATATACAAAAGTGTCTTAGCGAGTAGGAAAATAAGTAGGTAGAACACTAAGTATTTTTTATCGATAACAACTTAGATCTCGTACGTTCTTTTAAAACATCAAGAGAGTGCATAAACGGATCGATGTCACAGAAATAGTCATTGTAGTTTTTTAAAACTCGTTTGGAAAAGGTATGTTTTGAGTAATTAGTGCGTGCGGAACTCACATAGAACAAATTACGTGGACGTAAGGAGCGATGCGGTACATGAAACATTATATTTTGCAGCAAATTTGGGCAATTAATTTCATTTTTTAGAATCTTGAAGAAGAAAATTGTGTCCAGAAACAGTCTTCTATTACAGAGGGAATCCATGCTAAAATGTTTGGCTGACTTAGCCGACGATTCCAGAGGTGTACCGGTCCTGTAACACAGTGACCTCAAGAAAACATTTTGTATTCTTTCAAGGCGGTTAATATGGACGTGGTATTGAGGAGACCAGATCACAGAACCGAACTCAAGAATACTCCTGACGTAAGGATAAAATAATATTTTTAGAATAATATTGCGGCCAAGTTGTGTGACACGAAGTCTCGTCCCATAACATAATCTCGGGGCAATCAAATTACCGCATAAGCATGAGTGGGACGCCTAGTTTTAATAGAAGCTTGTGTGAGGGTACACCTGACAGCTCAAGCAAATTCAGAAACTCTACGGGATATGATATGCTCTGTTCTTTATCCATAACTGTGTCTACTGATAAATACTCTGTTCTATCTCCTGGTACTTTACTCAATATGTCTGAATTTATGTTGTTGACAACATCATTTTTGGTGCTAAAATTGCTCTTTCTGCTGTTTTGTAAATCTGGGTAAACACTTGCACCTAATTCTGGATTACTGTGTACTAATTGACAAAAATCTCCCGTCAGCGTCACAGAGCCCTCGGCATCAGTTTCTAACCGACCATCTCCTAGTTTCAATAGTGATTCGGCATAGTTGCCAGCATTTGTGTCATCATATAGTTGCACTCTCATATTTGTAGTCAAACTGAAATTTCTTACGGTGGCCCATGGAGTGAACGACTTGAGACATGCTTTAATTTCGTCTGCAGGTGTCCCCTTCTGAATGACTGGTAACGTTTGGCGGAAATCACCAGTCAATAAAACCACCATCCCTCCCATAACATCGGTACTGTTGCGCTAATCCTGGAGCGTTCGATTTAGTGCTTCTACCGCTTTTTTGTGCGCCATAGTAGGTACTGTCAGCTCACACTAAGAGTTTGCACTGACGTAGCAAAGCACCCCTTGCGCTATTTTTACTAAAATTACATATTGTTTTAATGAAATTACCTTATTATTCGTTTGTGTCATAGAACCTGTACTAATTTTGCAGAGTCTCACACAAATTTCCATCCCCTATTTTTGGGGCTGGGGGAAGATTTCCAAGATAAAATAAGGCAGGTATTTTTCATTGGTTAACAGAGAGACTGTGTACCATTTTTTAGCTTCCTACCTTGAAAACTGCGAAAAGTCCCATATAAAATTTCACCCCCTCTTTTAAAGAGTTGGAAGCAGATTTCAAAAAAAAAATGTGCACGATTATTTTGTTAGTCATAATTAGTCCACATATCAATTTTCAGCTTTCTACCTTGAAAATTGCGGAAAGCTCCATATAAACTTCCACCCCCCATTTTAGGGAAGTGGGGGTTAGAAAGAGATAAAAAGTACCCTTTGTCACTCTCCATATCTTCAACTATCTCCACCTAAAAATATACTACAACTTGTCGCTCCGTTTTGCCGTAAAAGACGGACAAACAAACAAACAGACACACTTTCACATTCATAATATTAGTATGGATATGGATGGACCTTTTTGATTACATTCAAAATGTTAGCATATCATCTGTGAGAAACAAATCAATTTGATTTTATCTCAATTGTAGCTACCGACTATTAGTTAGTAGATGTTGATTTTTAAACTTTATCCTTTTTTTGTCTCTGAGATTTAAAAAACACTTAGACGAGAAACAATTAACAAAACAAACATCATGAATCTGAATCTTAAAGCCTAGAATGGCGTGCCTGCATTTGTATCACTCAGGTTTTTGGACCATAATTTTACCCCCGATTTCATCCCTTTGAGGGATGATTTCGAGGTAAAAACTATCCTATATTTTAAACCAGGCTATAAACTATATTCGTGCAAAATTTTATTCAAATCGGTTCAGTCGTTTAAGCGTGATTGAGTAACAAACATCCAAACATTCAAATATCCAAACATCTAAACTTTCGCATAAACAATTAACAAAACAAACATCATGAATCTGAATCTTAAAGCCTAGAATGGCGTGCCTGCATTTGTATCACTCAGGTTTTTGGACCATAATTTTACCCCCGATTTCATCCCTTTGAGGGATGATTTCGAGGTTAAAACTATCCTATATTTTAAACCAGGCTATAAACTATATTCGTGCAAAATTTTATCTAAATCGGTTCAGCCGTTTAAGCGTGATTGAGTAACAAACATCCAAACATCCAAATATCCAAACATCTAAACTTTCGCATTTATAATATTAGTAGGATAAATATCCCAAAATTGGAGTCAAAGACGGACGTCGCTGGGCCGAAAAACTTCATACTAAACTTGTTGACATAAAAGTATGACGTCATAGTTTGCTATTTGTACTAATCGTTATATGGTAAATCAAGTAAATTGCTGTTTCGGTCGCGAAATACTGCGTGCGACCTAAACTACGGAGTTGCCATAGAATTTTGTTCCTATAAATTCTATTGGTAACTTTAAATTTACTCTTGGACAGTTAAAAATGCATATTTTTCTCTAAGCTTCGGAGGTTCATATCTTTTTATGATTTTTATTATATTTATTAATTTATAATATATATCAGACTAACTTCATGGTTTACTATTCATTTACCAACACTACGTTATCAAAACAAATGTTATAAAAGAACAAACATTATGAATTTTTATCAAATGACATAGCATGGAAAATGTAAGTGTGGTATATATTAATCAACGGACAATATGAACATTTTGGGATTAAGTTTAGATAATAAATTGAAGTGGAAAAACCAAATTGTACAAAATGTAATCATACAGATTCTCGTATGCACTCTATAATTTAAATGAAAAAGTACGAGTAAGTCGGGCTGCAGTACCCCCTGCCTGCCACGCTTATGTAACAGCCAAATAACGTTATGGGATCATTTTCTGGGGCAATTCAACAGATCGAAAGTATATAGTGTCTACCTTCTGTTTGTGGGCTAAAAGGCAGCGACATAAGATCGCAAATAACCAATCGAAAACAGCCTTATACGAGCAAAAAGTACATTCGGCATTACCAGACTCTATAAGAATATCTGAAATGCTAGAGTTTAAGAAACATTTGTTAGATTTCTTGACTAAAAATGCATTTTAGTGAAAGAATATTGAGATTATAAGCCTGGCATATATATTAAGTCTTTTAACTGTAATAATTTGATTAACCTTTTTTATATTGTAATTAACTTTAAGCATTTGCATGCCCAGCAGCGGGCAGAATACACTGTACGATGAATTATGATTTTTTATCAACATCCGCTTGACTGTATTCTTAACAATTTTGATTTGATTTGATACAATTTGAACATGAGTCTACAGCTCCATTGATCGAGTTTGCGTGTTTGCTTCCTGGCATGTGGCAAAATAACACAATGGGGTTAGTTAACTGCTGTAAGTTTAAACTGTGCCCTCCCCACATTTTCAAAATTGTTCCCACTTAACAACTTTAGTGGTATTGTGTTCGTATTATATTATTCCGTATTGAAAATTCGCTTACAAATTACGCATACATGTTTGAGAACCGAACCGAAAGGTGTAATTTTGGCCCTTTTCCGGAGATGTTGAGGCCGGTTATATGCGCTTTAAAAAGCAGCTACACCGATGGCTAAATAATCAAAACTTCTACAGTTTACATGAATTCTTTGACATGTAATTGCAGGTATTTGCATTTGTTTATAGCTGGTAAATGTTATTATGATGTCACAGTTTGTAAGTAGTAATGTCGAACTTAAATAAATATAATGATCTCAGTAAGTAGTAATTATAATTATCGTTTTTTTGTGAATTGAATATTAGTTACTGTAACGATAATTTTTGCATACCAATTATGGTTAAACATGTTAACCTACCTATGACTTGACTGTATCGACACTTGTGTCTGGTAGAGTTTAATGCAAATTTAATAAAGTTTATGATTATGATTATGATTAGCGGTTTTGTATATTGATATGTATTTTTTGTAAGCTATTTGTAAATATGAGCGTGTTGGCTGAGACAAATACAATGAAATAAACAAATAAACATAATGAATAAATACATAGTACAAGCTTTGCTTAGTTTGGGACAAGGTCGATTTGTGTAAGATTGTCCCCTAATATTTATTTATTTTATTTTATTTATTTTAAATAAATGAACGGAGTACTTCGAATGCGGGGTACACTTGTACACTAGGGTTGTCACCCGGCCGACACTAACAATGTCCGGTGATATAACGGACGATGTTTATTGACTTTGGCATTTACTTATTACGATGTTTTCTGATTTCAACGGCTTCACGTATTTTTCTACTATAGAAATGACGTTCCGTAGACAGGACTTTCGGTTTACGAAGCTCAATCCAGTGGTTTGGTCCTGACTCCAACAAATGCTCGGCTATCGCAAACTTATTCACCTGCCGATTTTTTACAGCCGCAATATGTTCCTTGACCTTTTCCGCGATGGTTCGCTTGGTCTCACCAATGTAGGAACTTCCACAACTGCAGTCAATCTTATAAAATCCTGGTGATTGAAAGGGCATAACATCCTTCGGTGATCTTAGATGTCCCACGACCTTGGATAAATTAATACAAAGGTAAATTAATACGCAATTAAGTCCCGTTTAGTAAAAATAATGCATGAGAATCGTGAAAGTTTAAATCAATATAAATGTCACTTTTTGTATAGGAAATTGACAGGTGAGTTGGCCTAACGTGCGTTCACAATATTACGTGATCACCACTCAGGAATAGAACCATGAAAATACACAATAATGACATACTTGCGTATAAAAGCTAAAACTAAAATAGTGCTCATGTAAAGGTTAGGTACATTTCTATTATTCTCTATTTTTATCAGCTTGATCGAAATTTGGTCTTATTTTTTTATTTTGGTTTTTAGACATAACGTAGTTTAATACTATCAGTTTGTATCACGAACGTTTTAAAATTTGATAAAAAGGAAAGTTTTAGGCACGTTTTACTGTATCATTGGAATTGAGTGCGATGAACGTGCCAAATAAGTCACCAATAATGTTTGGCCTTCATATTGAATCCTTTAGTTTGACATTAGAGCTCTGCACATATTTTAGGAAATCTTAGTCTTGTAGTATACATGAACAAACCAAGAGTTTCATACATTACATAAAACTAGCCTCCGCCTGCGACTTCGTTTGCGTGGACCTGTGATAAAATATTATTCCTATATTTTAATCCAGGCTATAAACAATCTTCGTTAATAATTTCCTCCTAATTGGTTGAGCCGTCTAAGCGTGATTGAGTAACAGACATCTAAATATCTACATACAATACATACAAACTTTCGCATTGATATTATAAATGTAATTAAAATAAATAAAAACTTTCACACATTTGCTTAGTTTGGGACTAGTTCGATTTGTGTAAGATTGTCCACTATATATCTATTATTTATTCAACAATTAACTCGTGCCCTTAAGGACATTTAATGTTATAATATAACATAAGTATTATGTGGTAAAGGGGACCATAGTGACACGGCTAACACTTCACTGTTACTTTGCACTATCACTTCTCTTTTCGCCACTTGTTTCTAGTGTTCTAACTTCTTTCCTAGTTCCCACTCCGATGGCGGGTGCTTCCGCCATTATTAACGATGTTCCACACGAACGCGATATTTTTAACCTTCCCGTGAAAACGATACTTATTCAAGATGTCCCATAGCCGTCACGAAATACATGATTCTGCTCTTGATAATAGAATAGATATGTGTTTTTTTTTCGAAGATTATAAACCGTATAGGTCTGACTCTAATTGCATTAAAATCATTACTAACCATCGTATTTGCTCGGACACATTATATATCTCTTGAATATTAAATCAATTTCACACACTTTTCATTAAGTAACTCGTTTTCAGACCTCAATTATATGTACATCTTTAAGTTTCCTCTGAAGAAATAAATTAAGTATATATTATTTTGAAATTTTATAATCTTTTTAATACATATTACCTATTCGCTGCAACGCTGCAAGTGACTTGCAACTATTGGAACCCACTGGCATCGACGCGACGTCATACGAAATCCAAAATCTAAGACTTAATATTGTGCGTCATATAATGGCTGATTGTGACGAATCATAGAACTACTATCTGCAACTATTGGAACCCACTGGCATCGACGCGACGTCATACGAAATCCAAAATCTAATACTTAATATTATGCGTCATATAATGGCTGATTGTGACGAATCATAGAACTACTATCTGCAACTATTGGAACCCACTGGCATCGACGCGACGTCATACGAAATCCAAAATCTAAGACTTAATATTGTGCGTCATATAATGGCTGATTGTGACGAATCATAGAACTACTATCTGCAACTATTGGAACCCACTGGCATCGACGCGACGTCATACGAAATCCAAAATCTAAGACTTAATATTGTGCGTCATATAATGGCTGATTGTGACGAATCATAGAACTACTATCTGCAACTATTGGAACCCACTGGCATCGACGCGACGTCATACGAAATCCAAAAACTAGAGACTATTTGTGCGTTATATAATGGCTGATTGTGACGAATCATAGACCACCTTTATAATAATCACTTTAATGAAATAAATTATTTGCATTTAAACTTTTGTAGCGTGGGGTTGACGCCACGCATTTCTTTTTCTGTGACGGCGATTGAGTGAAAGGTTTCTCCCTCTCCTTACATGCAGCATATACGTTTTTCCAAATGCAACAACTCATTAAATTTTCGGGATTCAATATTCATTCCACATGGGCAGAACCTAAACCTAAACTGTGACAAGTCTAAACCGTCCATATCGCAGATATGAAGATGCTGAGGTAGATGTCTGGACTTACATATATATATATATATATATGTAATATATATATATGATCAAATAATTTTGCGGCAGCTTCGGAGTAAAAGACACTGCCCCGATACGCTAAAGTTAAGGTAAACTATTGTTACACGTACAGGGTGTACTTATATAATAATATCGTTGATATTATTAATTCCGATAAATTGTAACAGTTTTTAATTCCAACATAACCCATACGGACCTTTAGTTGTTATAATGTGATAAAACATTATATTAAACAAAACATTGGGTCCAATCACAATAGAGTACTTGGGTAAGGGAATCGTCCCAATGCTCAACATCTTATAATCCCCAATAGTTGACACCTTTATTTTTCCCCCTATTGTTTTGAAATAAAATCGAAAGTTTCATGTAAATATTAGGCCAGTGTCGGGGACTGGGACATTTAACTTGCTCATTCGTGGTTTGGAGTGGTGTTTGTGGTGGTGTTGGCTCCACATACACACATACGTTCCGTCTTACGGAAAACAGCAATTTATTTTCACCGTAGCGAAATAAATGTAAGCCAGCAATCTCCGATTAATAGGAAATACTGTATTATCCCGGAGAAAGATATTCTTAGGTATCTAACAAAAGGTTTCTTCGAAGAAAATAAGCATTTTACGAGGTGTTTGGGATCCTAAACTCGTAATACAATAAGGCTATTGAACGTGTTAAGTGCCACTTACCTCCTGAAACCCGGCATACAAAAAAACGTAGCTATTCGGATATATTTTGAGCTAGCTTTCGCCCGTGACTTCATCCCTCAGAGCAAAGAATCAGGTACACCCTTATAATTTTGCCATGTCCGTCTGTCTGTCCGTCTGCGGGTTAGTTCAGTGACCCCTACTAGTAGAAAGCCAGCTATAATTCGGCATGAGTTTATACATCATGCATGCCGACAAAAAGTATATTTAATTAATGCCAATGCGTCAAACAGGAATTAGGGCATTAATCTGAGATGAAATAGCAACTCTGTGTGTAAATAAAACGCGGAATCAACACTTTTCTTGGTTGCCAGAATTACCACTTTTTATTTAGTTTTCTATGCATACCTGCGTCATAAGGAGAGTAGTCTAGGCTGGCCACAGAAGCGTGTCCAACTGAGTGCGTCATTCGTCATCCTCCAACAATGTGAGTGCTCGTTAATGGCAGTCACGCAGTTCGTGACGTAGCCAAGAAGCTTCAGGGACGTCGATTCGGTACTTCAGTTACGTGTCTGCGTTCGTAATTTTTAGGATTACGGACCACAAAGGTAGAAAAGGATTATGGTGCGACTCTGCCCGTTCTGTTGGTCTGTCTGTCACAACGTTAAGTATCTCAGGAACTACTTATGCGAACAATTTGAATAGTTGTAAACGAACGCAGGTGTACGGAACATGAAAAATTAAGAATATGACTGGGAGGCAAAAATTCAGTCTAGTAATTAGGTCAAGTAGGGTTACTTTCAAAACTGTTCCAGAAAGTTCTGCTCAAACCCAATTGATACCATCAATAGGGGTGTAGACATTAATTAAAATAAGTCATAATGTCATAATTTGAAAATCGAGTGTAGTCAAATGGAGAAATAATGAACGCAAAAGGTTAAATAGTCACGAAGTTATAAGTGTCCAAAGTTTTAAGAAGGGGTATGTTCTGGTTCTGTCCCTTTTCGCAAAACGCAACTTCATATGAAACGATGACGCTTGAAGATTGTGTCGTCACTAGAAGATATAGCAACGTGCCGTAGCCGTCGTGTACGGCGCCACCGTCGACGCGACCCCCCGGCGGCATCACGTAACGTGACGTCACACACTGTTTATATTTTCTCTCTCTAACAAGCAATATTAAGACGGTTGTAGCTTCGTAATTTTATGACATATCTGAATGTGTAGACTACACCCCTATAGGGCACGAGGAGCAAATTTTGAAACAGTTTTTGATTTTAACCGATTTTAAATACCGACCACTGGGTTGGCAGTACCCAAGGTCAGCACCCATCCGACAATTACTGCATTGTCGGACGGGTGCCGATCTTTATCGTATTCTTCACCACCACTACTCACTAAACTCGGGTGCACGATGTTTAATATAATTTCACTTAATCTATTTTGGTTTGATATACCATTGCTTATTATAATGTAACGGATGGTATAATATTGTTTCAGATAATTTTCAAATGATCTAATGTAAAAAGTGATATAATGATTTAAGGCTATAATTACAATTGGTATAAAAGACATTTACTATAAATATCACTTGGTATAACACTTGTTTATGATAATTACTTACTTGACATAATTCGTCAATGCTATACATTTCAGAAGATATGTGGATTTTACAATAAAAAAACTTTAGACAAACAAATCATTAAAAATAATGTTATTATCAATACTAAAATAAATAAGCGACACCATTTGCACTTTAGACATATAGCATAATCCACCTCAAGGCAGGTCTCAGGTAGGTACGACGACGAGCGAAGCGAGGAGGAGTTTTAGGTTGAACTGTGACCATACAGTGCCAGAGCCGAACATTTATTTAGCGATACTTACATTACATATTATGTAAGTACTTACAAAAGTCTACGGCGGAGGGCGGTCCCAGAAACGAAAGCGGGGCTCCGTCACCTTCTTGGCAGACATTGTTAAATGAAAGTGCAATTATTTAAAATAATATGTATGTTAAACATTATTTATGTCATAATTGCGTTATATGAAAACGTAATTATTTTAAATAATATGTATGTTAAACATATTTATGTCATAAATGCGTTATACCATGTTATACGAAAATAGAATTATGCCACTTGCAAATTATGTAATTTTGCCTTATATAACAATTGATACTTAAAGTAAAGCAAAATATAGCAAAAACCGTTACATCAAACGTTACATTATACTAAATAATTTAATGCCAATTTAATGTATATCAAGTGTATGTTAGTTTTTCTGAAATTACATGAAACATTACGCACCCACTTAACTCATATGACTTTGTATTACATTGACTGCTGACTTAATTTTGCTGGCTAGGCATACCTAGACGATGACTTCTGCCTAGCGTTATCCTAGTTTTTGCCAAGGTCCGCTTTCTTGATCGCTTTCGTCCACTTTGCAATATCAACGGCGTTCCTTTTCACGGGCCCATTTCGCTCCTGCCTCGTAGGCTACGCAGTGACAGGTGGCTTGCTAAGAGATTAGAACTTAGCGAGTCACATAATAACGTTAGCTAAGCAAAACGAAACTATAATTTTCTTAACCAGCAGCATTGCACACTCTCGTGCGTAAATAGCAAATGTTTAGTTGGCACATGGTCTCAGGTGGCCTAAGGCACTTAACACGTTCAATAGGTACGCTATAGAGCTCCTATTGCGAATTTAGGATTCTTAGCTCCTCTTAAGGGGGCTGATAGTAATATCTCGTGTGATTTTGGGACACGCTGTATAAAACTGCAGCCTCGACATAATTTTGTTTCAAACCGCGCTTATAGCGAAGATATACGAGTAAACTGTCTGCCATCTTGCTAATAAGACGTTCGAATTGGATGGTAACGAAGTGCGTAAGCATTCAACAGGCGCTAAAACGCTTTCAGTTTTCACTCACAACCTCACAACTTTCTGAACATACTCGTACGTCAGTAGCCAATTACGAAATGGGTGATCTAAAAATATAAAGTTTTTGGGGCGCGATTCTCGATCACTCCCATGCTTGTAGAGAAATCTCGCACTATCCGTCTCTCTCTCATTTGAAAACTTTGCAAGAGACGTATACTGCGAGAAAAATCGGTTAGTTGGCCGGTAGGAGATAAATTCAATCCAGGATCACCGGATATGAATGCAGTGCACTTTCACTATCGAATCATATCATAATAGGTAGGTAAGTAGGTAAACAACATTAAAATATGGATCAATTTTCCTTAATATGTAAACCTGTCAAGCACATTATTGTACACAAAACAGGTTAAAACATAAGCATGACATGTGGGTCAATTTTTGAACAAGACGTTTTTTCGACATTTGTATGGTTTTTTTTTATTTTTTAGAATATTAGATTCGTACCGACAGCGAGAGGTAGGGTTTTTAAAATGAAAAAATATGGTGCATTGCATGAGGCACCACTGTGCTTCTAATGGTTAGCTAGATATTGATGCTTTAAAATCACCGTGCCATACCAATGTCGTCAGCGCCATACAAATGTCGACAGCTCTATACAAAAGTCGATAATAATGCCATACAAATGTCGATTCTGCCATATAAATGTCGATAGCGGCATAAAAATGTCAACGAGTGCCATCAAAATGTCGATTTTGCCATACAATTGTTGAAACAGCTTAAAATATTTGTACAATAAAAAAGTCACTATTTCGATATAGTATCTCCGGTTTATGGTTTGTGATGGTCGTTATATTGTACTATTTACTTATTCTGTGATTATATTCCAAAATAATAAAAATCACTTAGATTATGTTTTGAATCGACAATGCCGACCAATAAAGCCGTACAAATGTCGCCATACAAATGTCAACATGAATGTTTTTTGGCGATCCTACGTATACAATAAATTGAATTCACTAATTAGTTAAACACGAAACTCTTACCCCATATTGCTAACCTTTGTTATGAAAGACACATTTTTATTTCAATCGTATATTAATAAATTAACGCCCATACAAATGTCGTGATAGCCGTACCGAAATACATCGTATCAAGAAAACCTGTTTCCTCCTTCGAAAATACCGGCTCTGCGTCCACTCCCGTTGCTGGTTTAAGCCCAACTAACCTGTCTATCGTATCGTAAAGTAAATGTAAAAACAGATTTTAAGGGTTTTGAGCTTGAGTCCTAATAAATGGGTCTCGCGTGGGACAACTACAAAGATACTTCACTGGTTTTAATTATTCACGCATTAAATTTGCAAGATATAAAAATGAATACGCTAATAAATCTTCTTTATAACAGTACAAGTTGTTTATTTATACGTTGCCGTAGTCTACAGTTATGAATTTTTGTTTGAGCAAAACCGCAAGTGGGACACGCAAAAAAGCGGTAGATTTCGCTGTTTTACGATTTCATATACATTTTTTTTCAGAATCAATGAATATTTAAGGTATTGTTATATATATTTTAAGTACTTTATAACACAAGGAATACAAATATATATGAATCAATACTCCATGTTAATCTGACTTGAAATTATGGCCGTGGGACAGCAAAAACAGCTCGTTTAAAAATTGACCCATGTAAGATTAAAGTAGCTACAAAGATGAACTTATCCCTGTAAGGGATCTCTTTCAGCTACCCTTTGTTCAATTGAGTGGAAGGTACCTACCGAACGAGTACAAAAACATATAGAACAAATCACGAACACTATGAAATCTAAGAAAAATACAAACAATATGTACAAGTAATGTAAATAATACAAGTAATGTAAATAATGAAATAAAAGTTATGCAAAATAGTATAAATATAAATATAAACATATAGCGACTAGTAATTATCATCACATAATTCGTTCAAGACATAGAGATTACCATTTCATGACTGACAAAGAAAGCGGTGTATGTAGGGCTACCCTATAATAGTGAATGTCAATTTATCCCACTAATATTATGAATGCGAAATTTTGATTGTTTAGATGTTTGTTACTCAAACCCGCTTTTACCCCAGGAAAATTACGTTTTTTTCAAACATTAATTTATAACAGCGTTTTTTTTGTTTGTTTAGTTTTCAAATGTTATTCTAAGATGCCTTATCCAAGAATCCACCAAAATTTCCATCGGGGAGTAATTATATAAAATAAATGACACATCCATTATGTTTTTTGTGTGATTTATTTATTATTCTTGAAGAGCTCCTGTAAATTAACCAAAACAAAAAATAAAATATCTATTAATATTTTTCCTCTTTTTTCAGGAATTGGTTAAATATCGAATTTTTTGGTGACTAATATTTTGGTGGATTTTGAGTCTACGTAATTACTAAAATGATAATATATCAGTTACACACAAAAAAGCTGCTGTTATGAATTATTTCCAAATTTCCATTTTTTTCCATACTAATGAAAATAAAGTGCTTGGGCTATTAAACGATGATATGATATGGATGAAAATTTGTACGAAGATAGTTTATAGCCTGGATTAAAATAAAGGATAGTTTTTTATCCCGGGTCCACGCAGACGAACTCGCGGGCGGAATTTAGTTAAATATGATAGAAACCAGGGCTTCAATCCTTACCACTGTTACACAGATTTAAAGTTAATTTGTAATTAACGTTAAACCATCTACCGTTACCTACATTGTCACCTGTATTTATGTCTACCCAGGTTCAATAATTGCAAAGCATCGATACAGTTTTTAAAATAAAAATTAAAATGACTGGCTCGAGAGGTCTACTGCCATTGATTTAACATAATATGTAGGTACCTACGGAATACATACACAATCAGCCGAAAGTAGTTAAATATAACTACGTTTTCATCACACTTTTTTTACTTGTGTGCGTACAGAGCAGTTATAGCCGTTTTACCTCCCACGGGATGTTAAGTTTAGTTTTAAAATATAGAACCCACTTATACTTCACTTCGGACTGAGGATGTTTCCAATCAGCCAAGGTGTATTTCATATCTTCAAAAGTTTGTTACAACCAACTTTTAATATGTATAAAACATATCTTTATTAATATAATTTGACTGCAATTTAATGTTTAATATGTAGTTAAGTGTCTATGTAATAGTACATTGTTTAACGAGGGGCGTAAGTGGAATATTGCTAACAAGAGTCTATCAGAAGCCCGACGCCGAAGGCGGAGGGCTTTTGATGACTCGAGTTTGCAATATTCTTACGCCCGTGTTATACACAATGTTTTTCATCACATTTGCGAGGAAACAAATAAATTTTAGATGAAATTAATACAAATCGTAATAAAAACTGCAACATGTCAGTCGTCCATTTTGTTGAATTTGACGAGAGGCGCGTATGGCAAAGACCCTTCGGTATACAGCCACAGTTTGAAAACATTTAAAATTATTTGTAATAAATACTAAACATTAAATTGCAGTTTAATTCAATATAAAGATATGTTTTATACGTATTAAAAGTTGGTTGTAGCAAACCTTTGAAGATATGAAATACACCTTGGCTGATTGGAAACATCCTCCGTCCGAAGTGAAGTATGAGTGGGTTCAATATTTTAAAACTAAACTTAACACCCCGTGGGAGGTAAAACGGCTATAACTGCTCTGTACGCACGCAAGTAATAACGCCATTGACGAGCAAGTGTGATGAAAAACGTTTTAAGTGTTTTTAAATCGTGGCTGTATACCGAAGGGTCTTTGCCATACGCGCCTCACGTCAAATTCTACAAAATGGACAACTGACATGTTGCAGTTTTTATTACGATTTGCATTAATTTCTTCTAAAATGTATTTGTTTCCTCGCAAATGTGATGAAAAACATTGTGTATAACACGGGGGCGTAAGAATATTGCAAACTCGAGTCAATTCCACTTACGCCCCTCGTTAAACAATGTACTATTATCGACCTCTATTTCTGACGTTTCAACAGCTTACAGCGGCCGCGCCGCGATTTCAAGTGACTCATGTTACAATTAGATCTTATAGTAAGACACATGTGTAAAATAGCAATGCTTGTACTTGGCGGCCAAAAATCTGTAAAACCAACTATATAAAAATAAAGTTCCTTCTGTCAGCGAGTTGCATAATAAAGTTACATAATGGTCGCGTTAAACCCGTGTTATCTTTTAAATATGTGTACAAAGCGCGAGAGGCAAAAGTAGGTACTTTCTACAGTTCATCACGCATGGTCGAAAAGTGCTTCATAATGCGCAGACATACAGAGCTACAATAGCTTATACATTAAGCCCATGGGCGTAATTGTTTTTCCTTAAAATTGTGTCTGAATGAGTGAAGAATAAATTGAGATTTTTTTTGGTCACATGATACTTTGGGGAACCGATTGTTCTCAAATTATTCCAGTTTATACAAGGTTTAATTCTTTGGAAATGGGGATTTCGCGCATATTGAAAGATAATTTATGGAAGTGTGCTACATATCACGCCGTTAGCCTGCAAATGTCAAAAATCGTTTTGTATGGTTATCGAACCACCTTAACTCAAATACGTACAAAATGGACGACTGACAGTTTCTATTTGAATAAATATAATCAAATTAATATATTAATCGAATTTGGTACCATAGTTTAGTCACCTCAGTACAAAGTTCACTTGACCGTTTGGAGAGGATACAAAACATTTCTTTAAAATCTTTAGCTTATAGACCAGGTACATACTTTGAGAATTCAGCTTTAGTGGCCAAGCACTTTTGTGTCCCTTCTCTTCTTAATCGTAGAAAGTACTTAGATTATTATGTTTCTGTTTACAATTCTTAAAGGTAATATCAACAGTCCTGATCTCCTACAATTAGTGACGTTTGGTTGTCCATCTCCCCTTACGACCTAGATCCTTATTCCATGGGAGTTTTTCTCGCAAGAACTATGATAGACATATATTTTTCAGACGAATCCACAATTTCTAGTCTTATAATAAACATTTGTACGATATTGATCATTTTAATCTGTCTAGTGTCGTCTAGTCTGAAAATGCTAGTGCGACGTACCTACAAACACTTTTTGTAAATTTAGTATTTCCTAACTGTAACATTATATTTCGACATAATCGTATTGTTGTATTACTCAGGGGCATTTGGGATGGATCTGTTTGTGTGGCAAATACTATACAACGTGGCTCATCCTCCTTGTTCGTTAACTGTATGCTTACAGTTATGTATGTATTCCTATGCTATTTACTACGTTCTTCTTAGCTTCCTTTTTGGTTTTATTAATATTGTGTTTTATGAACCTCCAAGTCTGTATCGCCTCTCAGTTTTTGTACATTGTGTACAACACATGTAACATGTATATCATAACTGTTTGTATTGTAAATAAATTAAAAAAAACTCTCACAAATGTGATGAATAGCATTGTGAGCGATACGACACTACTTATTTCAAGTATAGTGTTTATATTCAATTCAATTCAATTCATGTATTCGTTGTATCCAATATTTATTATACTTAAATAAATATTTGCGGACAATCTTACATATATATCGACCGAGTCCCGCACCAGGCAAAACTTTTACTATAAGATTACGTTTCATATTACAGTGCGACATGGGCCCTGCTAGGGCAAAGCTACAGCTTATCATTAACTTAACCTAAAATTAACATTAAATTAACGTTTGGCTATACTATAGGTAAACAACAAGGTAAATATGTTAAAACTTAGGGGTAGATGTTAAGGGGATGGTACATTTTGGTCTTAATTCGATGAGTCTAAAATCTTCCATAAATTCCTTAACAGTAAAAAGAAAAAATATTTAGCTTTTTGATAAATGCGTGGTACTTTTCTTCTTGAGATATGCCTTTAGGTAATTTGTTTTATATCTTAACTGACATTGCACAGGGTGCCTTATCGTACATTCTTAATTTACCAGCTCATTTCTATGCCGTATTAGAATATGTGAAAACTTGTATAAGTCTTTAGCTTGGGTATGTTGGGATGTTTTAGGATTAATTCAATTATCACTCAATGAACACTACAGAACAACTTTATCTGGGTATGCACATATAATTCATGCTCTAAAATACATTCAGAACCCGTAGGAAATTACCAGCATTATTACAACCAATTTTACTATGCGATGTTTTTGTCTGTGTAGTCGGTAAAATCTGTACTTTAATGTTATTAAACACGCTCGCGGTTTCATTTCCAGTAAACATAATTATTAAGGGCGTGAATATGTTATGATCACGGGCACAGGACATGAAAATAGAAGAGCTAGAAATGTGATACATTCAATGTGCCCCTATTCATAATCTAATTACCGTTCCGTCAGAAGTCATGTTGCTTATTTAGCTTATTCATGTCTTATACGTGGTGGGTTTCCAACAATACCCGAACACTGCCGCTCATTGAATACGACCTCCAGTCCCGCTACTCTGTAACTTGATTTAACTTTAGGTTATTGTTCTATTTGCGGGTTGGGTTTCCGCAACTCGACGTCATAATTGTACCCCAGGAAAATTACGTTTTTTTTTTCAAACATTAATTTATAACAGCGTTTTTTTTGTTTGTATAATTTTCAAATGTTATTCTAAGATGCCTTATCCAAGAATCCACCAAAATTTCCATCGGGAAGTAAATATATAAAAATAAATGACACATCCATTATGTTTTTTGTGTGATTTATTTATTTTCCTTGAAGAGCTCCTGTAAATTAACCAAAACAAAAATTAAAATATATATACTAATATTCTTCCTCTTTTTTCAGGAATTGGTTAAATATCGATTTTTTGATGACTAATAGTAATATTTTGGTGGATTTTGAGTCTACGTAATTACTAAAATGATAATATATCAGTTACACACAAAAAAGCCTGCTGTTATAAATTATTTCCAAATTTACTTTTTTTTCCATACTAGTGAAAATTAAGTGCTTGGGCTATTAATTTTCATTAGTATGGAAAGCCTGAAAAACGCTGTCTACACAGACAACCTTTCAAAATATCTATAGAGAGACTTTATTATTACTGATATAAGACACAAGAGTAGATATTTTTGAAAGGTTGCCTGTACTTATAGATATTGGAGAACCCGACTGTACATATAGTGCATTACGTGATCGACCTGCTGAACTAAAGCGTATGTTTTAAAAAGATATGTATAATTTACAAAAACTGGATCGACAACAAAATCTATAAAATGATAGAACCTGCTCACTAAATTTCACGAAAATCGGTTGAGAAATGAGACATGTAGAGGGGAACAGCGGGATAGCCGGACATACGAAAGAATGTTGGCCCAGCTGAAACGGAGAAATTCTTTCACTTTTCTCGCTCGTTCAAAAATACCATAAAAACCAAATATACCTAACGTTTTATACATAAATATCCCCTTAAAATAATGTGCAATCATAATAATACCCAAACCAATCTGTGCTTGCACAATACAACAGAAAGTCCAGAAGTTTTCAGCCAAATGAGAAAACTTTGAGCTCTAGGACAACAATGAGTAAGGTACCTACCTATCTAAGACCAATTAGACATATTCTCGAGCAAACGATATACTTTAATGGACATTTGTACTAAACATTGAAATTCCAATCGCAAAATTTACGAAATGACTTTGACTAGTAATACAAAACAGTACTTAGTAGGTATTTATTCGATTATTATTAATATTATTATTTTGCTGCTCGATATCCGCCAAATGTCCAGTTGCCCTACCAGCATTCCTGCCCTCGGTACGCAGTACGCGTCCGCCCGTCGGCAAAATCCTAGAACCACCCACTAAGTACGTGATTTCGAGGTTGCGTATCTCTCCGAGGCAGAAATCGCCTGGAAAACGGTCTGCCCGAGCGAGAGCATCGCGGTCAACAAATCCTTGCAGAGAATCTGGAATAATCCGATATGTAAACAAGTGCATGCCCACCTCCTATAGAGTCTTGCTCCTCGAGCGAAGTAAAAGCCCGCCTACTATTAGCTGTATCAAAGAGGGAGCTCTGGGTCTTAGTGAATCCCTTCCTCCCACCTTTCGGCACTACTAGACTACACATTAGACTTGCTGTCGGCCTGTGACTCGGCGCTCAAATTGTGATGCTCCATCGATGCCCCTGTGTTGTGCAATTGGATAGTCTGGGCCACCACGGTCTCTTATGTAAAAAAAAAAGTGCTGGCCGCCTATCCCGCCACGCCTTACTGAACGACATCATCCGACGGGCCCTTGTACTATTATATAATCTGTGCCCTTGTCCCGAGCCCCTGAGTGGGAGGGGGGGCTGATCTGGGAAACATATATTAAGTAGTTTCAGTTTAATTGCAATTTTTATTTAATGTACCATATGTTTAACTTAGATATTATTACTAGGTACTTATACATAGACTGGCTACGTACAACATTTTACTTGACGTCTTCCAACAAGCCGCCATCTTGGAATATTGGAACGAGCGAGCGAAGCGAACCAAATTCGTCTGTCCGGCTGTTCTCCTGTACAGGTCACATTTCTCTCACTTTACTTTCTTCTGAAGTTTCTACGTGGCGCCTTCAAATTAACTATTTTCTTCTACAGAATGACGGTTTCTCGGGTAAACCATGGATGAAACACTTCAGCCACAACTTAGGGCCGGTTTACACATTGATAAGTACGAGCCCATACATTTGCTCTAAGTGCGAGGCTTTTACCTCTAAACCGGCCCGGGTGCTCAATAATCCGATGCCAAACACCATAACGTTGCGGACTGCACGAGCGGTCCAAACTTATAAGATAAAGCGAGATAGTTATGGAAATGTTGCAGGACGTTGCGCTTCCGGCACGTATCCACACGGGTCAAAATCACGCGTGCGGTCCGCCGATTTCGTACGTGTGACGTGTGGCGGCTGCTATACTTGAGAGAGAGAGACCGTTCTCCGAGCTCAACGTATGGTGCACGGTTGCCGCGGTAAAGTCGTGGCCAAGCGGTAATGGTTTGAGTGATTCATGTCACGGCCGAAACAACAATGAGTTCACACTTCACGCCTCGCGAGCTGCAATGTGATTCACGACCTGTCTCGATGCGCATCACCATTCGGTCCTATTTTAACACGATATGAAGGATTTGTACTTTATCAAAGTTGTGGTAGCTCCCTATCAACGAGACTCGATGAGGTCAGCTGACGTTACAGCCGTTACGAAGTGGAGGTCTGCGGGGTTCTTATGGAGCGAAGGCGAGGAAGAAAGGAGTTGCAACCTGCACCCCAGACTTTATTTCTAGACTACGAGCAAGAAATGTTTTGGTAAGCCAATATACACAATGGACAACGAGTTTGTACATTAGCTTACAATAATATACTTGTGTTGTTGATTATATATACACATTACATATGATAATCTATTCCTATTCTATTATTAGTACTCACGGTAGCTTAGTGGATCAGGTATGTGGCTGTCAAACGGCTGTCGTGAGTGCGAATCCCAGCTCGTACCAATTAGTTTTTTGGAACTTATGTTCGGAATATCATTTGATATTTACCTTTATCTGTTTGGTAAAGGATTAACCCTCCTCTCCTTTGGAAGTCGGGTAAAGACATAGCGAGCAAACCTGCATACATTTGCAATTCAAAGGTGTATGTGAACTATGTGAAGTCCCCAACTACAGCTTTCTCATCGATGTGAGGGAGGCCTAGGTATGCCCAGCAGTGGGACGTATACTGTGTGGGAAAAAAACGGGTCCTGGAGGGAAAATACCTTAAATCCTTTGGTTAACCTAAAGAAAGGATACATTCGATGATTTTCTAAAATTCGCTTGTCTCCGCGGAACTCGGACCAGTTAAAAATAAAAAAAAACATTCGTTATTTTACTATACTGGAAGGCCCCGAGACTCGTACTATCTCTATAGCAAATTTCATCTTAATCAGTTCAGCGGTCAGACACACTTTTATTAGTATGGATATAGATTTAGCCCTTCAGATACCGGTTTACTGCCTTGCTGACCGCTAGGTTTTATGTCCGACTTAAAGCATTTGTCCCTCTTGTACTTGCATATTTGCCAGAATGGGACGAATGCTTTATGTCCGACATAAAACTTAGCGTACTAGCCCCCCATGTGCTGTTCTTCGGAACGCGCTAACGCGCCGCGCCTCAACCGTCACGTCACACCTAACAAAACTAGACCTCTGCCCCCCTATTGTGTAACTTGCTTAAAGCTCACCTCAACGTTCACCCACATATATGTATATCTTGACACCGCGATGAGTAGTAACTAAGCGTAGGTAGAGGTCTAGTTTCATGACGGGTAACCGGCGGGGTGAGCCGCATTAGCGCGTAGCGAATAACAACCCTGACTACAGTTAGTTAACACGAAACGCGGCGTCAGGATATAATTTAGTGGGTGGATGGTGAGGTGACGTTAAAACAGACAGTCCTCTCTGCAGAGCCGGCATGGAAGACGAAGAAACAGCCACCCACGTCATCCTGACACGCCCTGGGGTGGCAGCTAATACCGGACGAAGCACCTCGGAACACCGGGGTCACTACCGGAGGCCGTCGGCAACGTAAAGGCTTCCTGGTGCAATTGGGTTGGCACGAAGAGCAGTAGTGCCAAGAATCTATGCGCACAATAGGCGCAATCACTTTATTTTCTTAACTATAGAAAAAAATTTAAATTTGGAAATAATTCATAACAGCAGCTTTTTTGTGTGTAAGTAACTGATATATTATCATTTTAGTAATTACGTAGACTCAAAATCCACCAAAATATTAGTCATCAAAAATTCGATATTTAACCAATTCCTGAAAAAAGAGGAAGAATATTAATATATATATTTGAATTTTTGTTTTGGTTAATTTACAGGATATAATTTAGTGGTCAGTCGGGGATAGTGCGCCACCCACCAGAGTAAGTTGATTTCATCAAACAAATTGAAATCTACTGGTATTTTAGTACTATAGACATCTTAGATGATCATCATTATCTTCATATCGGCCAGAAGACGTCCAGTGCCAGACATAGGCCTCCCCCCCACACACACACAGTCACACAATGCCACAATGACCGGTCCTATATGATAGGCGCATTTACCCCGTTGGAGCAACTACCCCGACTGACCTCAATTTATTTAATGTACAACACAAATATTGTAAATTAGTTCATACTCATTATTGTGGAAATCAATGTAAAGGAACAATTGTTGCAATCCGCTCACCGAGTTTGAAAAAAGCAGCCTAAATTACTTTAATTTTATTTACAAACTCGCAAATTGCCTGTCAACTACAGATAGCCTATCTGCTTCTCTGTCGCACTTGCTAGTTCGAACGACAAAGACCTTACACGAACGTAGTTCGTTTTCCTTTCGCATTTGCGGGATTGTGAAATTAACAACTTTAGAGGATTCACCAAAGCCAGTGAATATAAAACCCTGTATCTACACGATCACAGGAACTTAGCTAGGACAAATTTTGCCAGGTTCGAATTTCAGCCGTCGTCTTTTTCAGATAGTTTTATGTGCATTTTATTTTTTCTAAAATCGGCTGTATTAGCCGTTTCGTGACTCCTGACGATAAGTTTCCATATATCTTAATGTTTTAGATTTTCCCTCACCGTCCCATTTAGATTATTATCCCTGTATATTGCAAAAGGAAAATATGAAGAAAGGATCCTCCACACTGAGCTACTTATGCTTTCCTCCTACGGGATATCTAAGTAATTGCTTGCGTGATATGACGGATCTACGGAAAACAACGTGTTAAGACGCTGTCAACACCAAAATGCCCTTGAGTATTCGGGATACGGCGCACAATATCTATTTGTATCGGAGTAAATGAGAGCGAGTGTAACTGGGCGGCCAGGTCTTAGAAGATAAATAAATATTGAAATAAAAAAGTGTGGATTATTTGTGAAATTTGATTTGCTTTTTTAATTGCTGACCCTACGTCAATAAAATAAAGACACAAAAACGTTTAATGATGATTTCAAGACCAATCTTTGCAATTATTTTCTATTGAACCGATTTCGTCAAATTATAATATCGAGTCCGTCCACGGTCTTTGAAATATCGACGGCGGAAATTTCAAATGTCGTAAGATACAAACGCCTGCTTGTGAGGAGACCCAAAAAACAAAACTCCATTTAAAAAAAACGTAATTTGGAAACTTGTCATAGGATAACGTTTCTGATTCAAGATCAATCTTAGATGTATAGTTTTCAAATAACTTCGTCTACACTAACCTATTAATGGAATGTCAATAAATCGTCGCTGCGCTTGTAAAATCCGCTATGTAAAAAACCTTAACTTTTCAGGAGACACAACAAACATTTTAATTCTGTAACCAGGGTCAAAACTATAAAATTAAGTATGTCGAAAATTTCATTTATTATTCAAACGTTGCATAATTTGTGGTTTAAATAAATTCAATACCTAATTTAGAATTTTCTCGAAAAAGGATAAAATTATAGTCAAATAGAGAAAAAAGTACCTAACACAAGAGAAAAAAATATTATTTGGTCCCTTTTCCACAAAGCACACGCTTACATTAAACGATTGTCATTTAAGGCACGTACCTCAAGCGTTTTCTCTCTCCCAGGCAAAGTTAAAACGGTTTTAGCTTCGATTTTTTTAAACATATTATTGGGATGTGTGTCATTAATCCAAGAGTCCAGGCCAAATGTTTGCTTTCTTTATGGTGGAGTAAAAATTACTTTTGAGTCCACAACCCTATTGAACGTTTATTAATAATTAATTGGACCAACGAAACACTTATTCTTTTTGAAAAAAGATGGTTGAAATACAATAGGGGTAACTTATAAGCACTACTGTTTACATGCTACAATATCCAATTGAGGAAAGGGAGTGATGCTATTTAATGGGACCTACACGGAAAATATTAACATTAGAGGTTTTCATACAAATTTAAGGATGACTCCATAGAATAACTTTTGCGCATTATTTTATTTATTTAGCTGGCTGGTTGTAATGAGACGTAGGTGTTAGGTAGGTGAGGTTAGGTAGATCTAAATGACAATGTCTACATGAAAAAATGACAGTTGGACTGTCAATAGGAGCACAAAGCAAATTGACTTTCAAGCGCAAGTTACGCAAGTATCTTTCTGATAAGCGCGTAAGATAGTTCACACCATAGTATTTTTCACTAGGTACAAAAGGTAGTAATTGTGTATATTATATATTAGTGTATATTATTTTGTATATGTGTATGTTTATTTCAGTATGTATTTGATAGAAGTTTATCTTGGATTAAGCTTTCATTTAAGTTTTAATGCCTGCACCTTCTTGTTTCTGTTTTTCCCAATGGTTGACTGGTAGAGAATGCCTTGTGGCATTAAGTCCGCCATTTGTACTTTATTTTGTATTGTGCAATAAAGTTTAAATAAATAAATAAATAAATAATACCGCAAGTTGGTCATAAATAATCACGTAACGTATGAAAATTTACATTTCAATCTAAGTAGGTACATACTAGTTGGACAGGTAATGGACAGCGTCTTAACACGTTGTTTTCCGTAGATCCGTCATATCACGCAAGCAATTACTTAGATATCCCGTAGGAGGAAAGCATAAGTAGCTCAGTGTGGAGGATCCTTTCTTCAAATTTTCCTTTTGCAATATACAGGGATAATAATCTAAATGGGACGGTGAGGGAAAATCTAAAACATTAAGATATATGGAAACTTATCGTCAGGAGTCACGAAACGGCTAATACAGCCGATTTTAGAAAAAATAAAATGCACATAAAACTATCTGAAAAAGACGACGGCTGAAATTCGAACCTGGCAAAATTTGTCCTAGCTAAGTTCCTGTGATCGTGTAGATACAGGGTTTTATATTCACTGGCTTTGGTGAATCCACTAAAGTTGTCAATTTCACAATCCCGCAAATGCGAAAGGAAAACGAACTACGTTCGTGTAAGGTCTTTGTCGTTCGAACTAGCAAGTGCGACAGAGAGGCAGATAGGTCCTCTGTAGTTGACAGGCAATTTGCGAGTTTGTAAATAAAATTAAAGTAATTTAGGCTGCTTTTTTCAAACTCGGTGAGCGGATTGCAACAATTGTTCCTTACGCAATATTCACATAGATTTCCGCAATAATGAGTATGAACTAATTTACAATATTTGTGTTGTACATTAAATGAATTGAGGTCAGTCGGGGTAGTTGCTCCAACGGGGTAAATGCGCCTATCATATAGGACCGGTCATTGTGGCATTGTGTGACTGTGTGTGTGTGGGGGGGAGGCCTATGTCTGGCACTGGACGTCTTCTGGCCGATATGAAGATAATGATGATCATCTAAGATGTCTATAGTACTAAAATACCAGTAGATTTCAATTTGATGAAATCAACTTACTCTGGTGGATGGCGCGCTAACCCCGACTGACCTTGCACTAAAAAAAATGTCGTAGCGCATCACGGTGTTAAAAAATAGCTGATAATGGATTTCTACAACAGCAAGCCTAGCTCCTAAATATATGATGATTTGTGTTGAATGAGTTTTTCACAATCAACTGTAATAAACACTAAGCGCCTGAAAAATGTCGCTGGCAAAGTCACGTTGTTGATAATATACCCAGTCGATATGTTGCAGACTTGCAGTATGATAGTTAGTTAAATATCTCCCTAAAGTGCATTCATCCTTACTTGTCTTAGGGTGAGTTGCACCAAACCGTCTGTAATCGTAAGCGGTGTTCGTTAAAATCTGAATGTATGGAACGTTTGACAAGTTTCTATGGACTGACAGCTGTCAGCGCCATATTTAACGTTGATCGGTCTGTAATCGTAAGTCGATGCAACCCGCCCTTATTTGGTAAACAACATTCTAACCTCAAAAAGTATATTTTTACACTATAGCAGCTATTTTATCGTTAAAAAAAGAGTTGCTAGACAAAAAATCGTGAAGTGAGGTCCGAAAAGTCGTCTCGGCATGATCTAACTCACAAAATTGCTATTCTATCCTAAAAAGATGCATTTTGAGGTTAGAATGTTGTTTACCAAACAAGACAAGTAAGGATGAATGCACTTTAGGTATTGTAGTATTATTAAACCGCTATTAGAATGGGATTTGCGTTGATAGTTTTGCCATATAAGTACGTCAAAGTTTATATGAACTGACAGCTATTAGAATCCAAAACTCATCATCCACCTAGCGTTATTTCCGTCATACGACGTGTCTCTACTCTCTGGAGATTGAACGAGATTCCGAGTAAAGTTCTTTCTCAGGAATGTTCTAATATTGTAAATTATTTGATTAGATACACGTAAAAAAAATGGGAAACCATCATTTTACCGAAAATAGTTTCATCGATTATCGTTTCCCATAACACTATTCGCAGAATTTCATCATCACACAGGAATCATTCATCGAGCTTCGTTAGATCGCTCATACATTTGCTCGAAATACCATTTACACAAAAATGAACTCATCGAATGTCACTTCAATATTTTATAGTCGTAGTCTATACATAGTCGTTCATCGAATCGCCGTTACTATAATTTTGTTTTAACATAAGTTTCAGTTCCCAAAATTCTTATTACATAGAAAATCGTTTCATCTGTGTTTGTCACTTGATAATATTTACCTTTCAACGAACTGAGTAGGTACATTTCACCGAGACTTTGGACGTATACATAGAGCTCTAAGCCTACTCACCCCTCCCTCTGGATATCGGATTACCTTCCTATTCTACTTTAAGGCAGGCCAGTGTAGGTACGACGACGAGCGAAGCGAGGAGGAGTGTTAGGTGAACTGTGATCCTATAGCGCGCGAGCCGAGCGAGCGCAGCGAGCGTGCCGCGGCAGCGGCCGGCGAAGCGCCAGATCCGTTTTTTTAATACCACTTACTTAGGCTTAATATTACGTCTACATCGTATACGAAGCGTATATGAGTCAATGTGGACCCATTTTATCCATTAGGTATTTATTATATACTTAGACGAAATGACCTATAGGTAAACAGCTTGGTAGAAAAATGAAATATTGATGGTGGCAACAAAAATATATAGAACGTACCAACATTGAACCGTGTTTCGACAAATTAATACTATACACAACTGACTATTCTATGAAAAGTAAATTCGATGAATCGTTACGCTACGATTTGAGACACATTCGAAACGATTAACGATGAAAAGTTGTTCGATTAAATAAAAAACTATGAATTGATGATTATGTGAACAAGAAATACAAAGAAATGAAATTCGTGGAATAGTTTTCGGCGAAATGTAAATCGACGTAATGCGTTTCGATAAAATGATAGACACCCAAAAAAAATATGTTAAATTAATTTCCATAAATCCTACTAATATTATAAATGCAAAAGTTTGGATGTTTAGATGTTTGGATGTTTGTTACTCAATTACTACTACTCAATAAGATAGTTTATACTCGTAGCCTGGTTTAAAATATAGGATAGTTTTTATCTCGGGTCCACAGACGAAGTCGCGGGCGGAAGTTAGTCATCAATAGATAGAAGCATACTGTATTAATCGTTCACAATGACGATAAGATTAAAGTGACACTAGTAACAGTCATGTCACTATAAAAACTATGTATATTAATAAAAACTATGTCAATAGTTTTTATTAATAATTACCGTGTATCTACATACATGCTGTTCCCAAGTATTAAATTGTAAATCAGTAATTTCTCCTGTGGAGTTTGAAATGAGACTTTGTGCATACCTAGGTTAAAAATACCTTAATTAATACATTTAAATGTCCAGAGGGTAGAGACGCGTAAATAAAAGAGGTCATACGCTCAGCAGTGGCCGATTACGAGCTGAATATGATGATGTTGGTAATGATAAACTGTCATCAGACCACATCTCAGTTGAGGGGAAGTTTTTATAATATATTGTCATTTGTTGGAGATTTTTTGCTATGTTTTATTTATTTATTTCACCATAAAGTAATAACATGTGCATTATACATGGCTTGTCAATAACAATTTGTTAGGAAGAAAAAAAAAACAAAACACATACTTAGTGCTATATGGCTAATGACGTATTTCAAAATTTTGTAAGTTAATGTTGCTTGTTAAATATTCTGATACTGAGTAAAAGGCATGTTTCATATGTTATGTATTCTGTGAAACGATTGTTTATTTTTATGGTGTTTTTATAGTCTAAGAGAAGACTGTTTATCCTTAGCACGTATTATATTATAGTCTAGGAGACGATTGTGTATCATTTTATTTTGTCAGATACCACTTTTGTAGGCACGATGAGAGAACGAATTCAGTATATTCCTTCTTTACTCGACGAACCCAGTTATGTTGAAGCCAATTCAACATGTATTTCTGTAATGCAAATTAATTGTCATTGAATTACAAAGCTATCAACATCATTGATTTTGAACGACAGCTGTCAATTGATTGTGGAAACATGTTATATTTATCACTTAAAAATAGCTTTTCAGGAGCTCAGATCGTCGATACCGGTCACAGAAGGTGTTCACCAAGGCTCAGTACTGAGCCCTTTTCTATTTTGCTTGGTCTTAGATCGCTCACCGCGGCGGCGCAAAATTCTGCAGCTTGGTCATTTATATACCCTGACGATGTTGCTATTTGTACTGAGAGCCGTATTGAATTACAGAAAGCGCTTTTGTAATGGAAGCACCAGTTACAGGCCGGTGGCCTAGTTTTGAGTGTTGCAAATACCCAATTTATGTCCATGAACGCGCTGGATCCCGGCTACGATAGTCTGGATTCCTATCGATGGGCAATTAGTCACCATGTGCGATCAATACAAATACATGGGTAGTATGATGCACAATTCAGGGAACATATAATGCAACATTCAGCACTGGATAGCCGCTGCATGGCTAAAATAGCGAGAAGTGACTGGTGTTACATGTTAGAATAGAATTCCGGTTACACTAAAAGGTCTGGTATTCCAAAGCATCATAAGGCCGGTTCTCATGTATGGCAGCGAGACTATAACTCAAAAGCATGTCCATACCATCCAAGTTGCCGAAATGAAGATGTTGCGGTGGATGTGCGGTGTTACCAGGCTCAATAAAATCCGGAACGAGTACGTACGAGGAAGCCTGGGCGTCCGTGACATCGCCGACATGATTCAAGAAAGCCGGCTGCGATGGTATGGTCCTGTGAAGAGGAGACCACCAAACTATGATGGTAACTTGGTACTACAACTTTCCGTCTCCCATCGAAGATCCAGGGGCAAATACAGAACAAGATGGAACAATGCAGTACTAAGAAACATGAGTGAATGCAAGTTATCCCAAACAGATGTCGAGGACAGAGTGTAGTGGAGAAGTAAGATGAGGAAAGCTGACCCCACCACCATGTGGGATACATAGCTAAATATAGCATCGGCATTCAACACTTTCGTTGCAGTCATCCGAGGAGGCGAATTCAACATTCATCAATTATTAACAAAAATTGGCCCAAAATTTATTTAGTTTAATAGGCCCAATAATTAAGCCAACTGGGCTTAATAAATAATAATAATAATAATATATTCTTTATTGCACCACAACATAAGAAAAAAACATGTTACAAGAGTACATAATGTTAGATAAAGGTAACATCAGGCGGTCCTATCGCTAAATAAATATGGAGTTTGAATAAAATTTTATGTTTTGTCGGGCAAGTCGGAAAACATCCCTGTTTACGCTCGTAAGTACCTATAGCTTAATGGTTGATTCACCCAATAGGGTTGTAGACTTATAATATATTATTACTTCAACAGAAAAGTAGCTACATCGTCAGGAAACCAGTCTAATCCCAATAAGGTCTATTTTTTCCTCTGGGTTGGAAGGTCAGATGGCAGTCGCTTTCGTAAAACTAGTGCCTGTGCCAAATCTTGGGATTAGGTGTCAAAGCGGACCCCGGGCTCCTTTAGGGCCATTACCGGGAATAACGCTTGGAGGAACTTAAAAAAGTTGAAAACCCCCCGATTATTTCATTTCAAAGTCCAATATCTCAAAAACGGCTGAACATAATTTTCATGAAACATGGCTAAGAACACGCTGTATAAAATTATCTATGACACAAAAAACGCATTCAAATCGGTCTACCCGTTTGGGAGCTAACGAAACCACAGACAGATGCACACATACACAGATACAAAGACACACAGATACACAGAAGGACACGTTAAACTTATAACACCCCTCTCTTTGCTTCGGGATTTATAAATAAATGCCTTATGACGAAAATCCCATTGAAAGAACTAGGTACACAAAATTACGAAACTACAACCTGTTTTATTGTTGCTTGTTAGACGGAGAAATGTGCCAGCAGATCGTGATATTTGACGTACGTTCATATGAAGGTACGTTTTGCCGAAAAGGGACAGAACATACCTCTTAAAACTTTGGACACTAACTCCTTTGTGATTATTTAACCTCTTGCGTAGCTTTTTTTATCCATTTGACTACATACGACTACATCACTTAATTCTTTTTCAAGAAATGCATCATTTATTATTTTAATTAGGATCTACTACACCCAGGGGTTGGGCAGTATTTCATTTATATGTATTTTAATTGGCGAAGTATTTTTTTATTGGTATTTCAAATAGGTTCACATGTGTTTAGTATTTCATATTTCAAATAAATAATAAAAAAATATTAAGAATTTAAAAAGTAAACTTTTTAAATACATTTGAACAAAAAGACATGTTATCTACTTTTTTAACCGTATAATATAATGTTTTTTAGTAAAGTTAGGAGGCTTAGGGTACTGTGACAACACTTTACTGTAAGTGTCACGTCAAGTGCCAATTTAGTTCGTTACTCGGTTTTTCACGTCCATCACAGAACTATATAAAGATAGAAGGAAAGAGCTCGTCGATTAGTATGGGAACCGAGCGTGTAACATTTTGCGTAGGTACTTTGATGTCACGAGCGTAATTTAGTGACGGGAAACATAAACCGCGCGATATCGATTCGTCAATTAGCACGCGATAGTTGCAATAACTTTTAGATTTATTTTGTATCGATTCAGAATATCGATAAGAACCGGCAGAGGAAATGATAATAAGATTCAATACAGGAAATTAAAAATAGTATTAATAAAAAGGTCTTAGTTTTTTTATACTATAGAAGGAATGAACTCGTCGAGACTATTAGTATGTTAAGTCCAAACAAATTTCAGAATGGATTGCCGACGTTCCTGCTCACAGACATATCCTTTAATCACTGGCCGAAGTATTTCATAAGTCATCTAAATATGCGACCAGATACCGTAAGCAATGGCCAGAGGGAAACCAAAAAATGTAGGAAATCATTTTTTACGACCAGTTGCTACAATCCATTTATTTTTAATATCAGGATTATTCGGAAAACTGAAATAAAATTACAATATAGAAGTAACCATAACCTGTTTGTTAATAATTAATAATATTTGCTTTGCACTACGTTCTTCCATTAGCAGTATAGCTGCATAATAATATAAGAACGTTTATCATTTCCTCTGTTTTCAAAATCGATTTTAATAATTGAGTAAGAAAATCGCAATGTACAGCACGATTCTTACTTTTGACAGAAAAAATTAGAAATCGACTTCGAACGTGACTTGCCAGTTTGAATAGCTTATTTTTACATCGCTGGTTTTCAAGTCTGGCTCGTCAAATTAAAGCCGCAAAGGAAAAATAGCGTTGGCACACAACCGCCCGCTACCGTTTTGATGAAAATAATAAAATAAGTCGTTTTTTAATTAATAACTGATACTTATTTAAGGACAAATTGTACTTACCAATGAAAGGAAATACCTCGATTAACAGCACCAAATTTATTGGTGTTGGAACAATTAATTATTGCGCAACAAACCATTTTATTTTTAAAACCTGAACCAGACTGAAGTTCGCGGCGAGCAATTGTGACAAAGTGGCATAATTTCGCCACGCGAAGTAGGGGAGACCGAGGAGAGTTGACACAAAATTTACATTTCTAGATATTACTGCTTCATTATAAGAGCTTGAACTATGTAAAATATATCATAAGAAAGCAAATTTCATGCGTTATTGAATGTTATCAGTCAAAATGGCAATTCATAATGAGAACTATATAAAAATCTTGTTTTTCTAAACTAAGTCACGCTGTTTCAACCCTCCTAGTACTTAGGTGAGTTGAAACAGGTACCAAGGTGAGTTGACACACAATGAGAGACTATGATTATGAGAACAATAAATGCTGATTTATGTGAGTAATCAATTTTAATGAACAAAAATATACATGTTTGATATTGCAGAAAAGTTTCCCTGAGATCAATCAACAATAAAGTCTGTATACTCTGTATACATAAGTATAATCATTTTATAAAATAATTTCTTTTTTATTGTAATTAGTTAGGCACATTTTAAGTGGGTTATCAATCATAAGTACCTTAGTAGTACCTGATATCCTTATTATTAAATACTAAAATGCCATAATTTCCAATAAAGGATATGTGTTATATACCGTATATAATATTATCCATTGTACTGAAGTGACATTTAGACTGTAAAGTCACTATAACTATGTAAACTTGAATACAACTTCTTACAGATCTAATAATCAATTACTTGTGTAGCTTACCTGCCTACCTAAAATAGTTTTTTCTTCATTAATTGAGTAAGGTGCTTTCATTGTTTAACATTAAGTAGCTGTTTCGTGCCTTTTTTATTAGCCATGCATAATTTGAGTCTAACACTGCTAAATTCCCAAGATATTTTCGTTATAAGGTAAGGTAACTTCCTCAGGTAAGGTAACACTGATTTCGCCTCAATTCATCTCCATTCCTTCATATAAGTCAGCAGTCAGCAAAAACCTACTACAAATTAATACTAATTCGAGGCAAGTTGCAACAAGGGAGGTGGGTTGAAACAAGGTGTTTCAATTTACCTCTGCCTCGAAATTAACGGTATTGTATATATCATCGTGATTTTTAGCTATATGCCATTAATTTATTTAATAAATAAAGTGACTGCATAATACCTAATTAATTACCTATGCTTTAAAAATGATCAATGCGCGCCACAAGTAATATAACATGTAAATAAACAGCGTAGAAAAAAACATAAAAAACCTACTTTTCGTGAAATTTTGAGCACTGATGCTGTGGCTCCACAACCATTCGCCTAGTGGCCTCGGCGTGTACTGACGAGTTGGTCAACGGGAAGGCGGGGTTAGAAATACGTTGATGCCAGATTTCTACTGCTTATAGTTTTTGAGATTTTGACGTTGTGTCAACTTACCTTTGTGCCAACTTACCTCGGTCTCCTACAAACACTCTTTCCTTCTATCTTGATATATTTCTGTGACGTCCATCTACATTGAAACCAAGAGAGGAACGAGGCAGTGTTGACAATGATTATGGCGTTGGTTACAGTGAAACTTCAACAACCCATCCACTAATTCTAACCGGCAAACAGGTAGGTACGAGAAAGTGAAGACGGGCTCGAGTGTCCCCGGTGGTAGAAGCCAAGATCCAGTATAAGTTGCAGCATCTTGTGTAAAATGTCAGACAGTTATTTAAGGCAGTCTCAGCGTGTGCTCTTCCGGTCTAGTTGAGAGACTGTTTTCATTGGCTGGATACATTCATTTACCTACTTAGACGGAACTTATCTGACAATACTTTTTGGAAATTGGTTTTTAGGAAAGGAAACTCCTTCAATTTATAAAAACGTGTAAAGTGTGTTGCGAGTATCAGGGAAGTTCAATAATGCATCTTGTATTTGAAATACATTATTTTGAAAACTGTATTTTGTATTTCAAATACAATGAAGCCAGGATTTTGCCCAACCCTGCCTTACTTCCCTACCCTATTTCTTCTAAAATTGGTCACGTTCCTGTTGTTTATTATTTGGCAGAGTTTGCAAGGTTCTCCATACATTTTAATCTTATGAAACGCTAATTTGACCAAACAAGGAAAGTAATACAACCAAAACATTCTTCCAAAATTATTTACTTTTATAATTAACATTCGACGGCGTTGTGTCTTAAAAAATAATCTTTGCCTACGTCTATTAATAAAGGATTCAACGCGTTTTACAAGCTATATTTTCAACAATTTTACTAAGTTTCTTAATATAAATACATAAACTTTTAAACAAAAGTACATTAAATGTATTAAAGGACCTTGAAATACCACCACAGTAAAACTGATAGAGAGGTATGGCACAGTGGAATGTCATCTTGCTCATATTTGAAGCAGCGCAGCTGGGGAAGTACCTCCTTACATAAGACCGTAGACATAATAACACCACTACTTGCTTTGTAGGTGTGTGGTGTTACATTCCTGCATGGTTATCACAAGATGGTGAGCTAGCTGCCTCGCGGCGAGATACCCGTCTCTTTCTAATTAGCACACTTAGAAAGAGACGGATATTCCATCTCGCCGCCCGCACGCAGTCTTTTGGCAACCGTGCTGGTGGTGAATAAGGTCGCAGAGCTCCCTAGGATACGCTGTGTAATATTGTGTAATACTTTTATCTATTTAACGTTGTTTTGTCTTGAACACTAGAATTATAGATGTCCTTTTTGGCAGCAATGTGTCTTTATATAAGTGTTTATTTATGCCCTACTTAATTAGCAATTAGCAGGCCTACTTGAATCAAGATTAGTCTAAAAAGTATAAGAAGTAGGTAGGAAAAAATCTAACTACTTTGCCAAACTGTAGTGGAAAAATATTCCTCGTTCTCTTCACAAGAATTTCTGCAGAGCCAGTTTTTAAGCTTTTGTTTTCTCCATAGAAAGGTACCTAATCTGCCTAGCCTTCGGTATTAAAATACGAACCTTACTCTTATCAAGAAACGGAACTGCGAAGAAAAATAATACTTTTAAATTTATTTTTGTACTACTAGGAAGATTCAATAATCATATTTTGTTATACAACAAAACTTGATTGCCTAATTGATACCTATCTATTTATTATGTTCTCTCTAACATATGATTAACTAATGTAAATTTCTTATAGGCATATGCGTCAAGCTTTTTAAAGATTTTAGTAGTAGGTATCTTGCTTACTATTAGTGATTTATAAATAGCTCAAGTAACTTTAAAAGTAATACAAGAAACATAAATTTTTTTTTTTTGCAATATCTGCATAATATTAACATAATATATATATATAATATTATATATATATAAATATATACATATATTTTGTATATAACTTCACTATTATGTAACTATCACAAATCTTAAAGCTGAAGCCGTGCTGTTAGACGCTTCCTGTTGTGCCTCATGTACGAACTAGTATGTACAAACACTGACCGGTAAACTTTTTGGGTTAAAATAAGGTTTACATTGACAGTTACAGCTTTGACCGAAGGTTGAGCACCCTCGTGAATTCAATGTGTCATACAATTTTATGGCAAAGTTTGTGTCACAACAGAATTTATTAACTACTACCGATTAACCAGGCTAACTACTGGCCAATAATTTGGTCCTCACCCTTTTCTGTTACATGGTCATGTTTATCGCATTTAGAAACAAAATATCCAAAGTATTAAGTGAATGGAAATATGGCACTTTTGGGTTTTGTGACTGGTGAAATGTTTCCTCGCTTTGAGACATGTCTTTTTTCAAACTAGAGAGATAACATGCAATTAGCAAGAACACAAGTAAATACATTGATTTAATTGACATTTAAGGTGCTTAAAAAATGTTCTACCATATAGGTAGGTATGCAAAATTAAATATAACAAGTTAAAATGCATATATTTCATTTCAATTAAATGACAATAAAATTAAATTCATGAATTCATTTGAAATTAAAATAAATATGAAAAAGAAGCCACTCATCATCCTCCTAGCGTTAATCCTGGTAATGCCCCTTAAGGAGCCCGGGGTCCGCTTTGACTTTTATGAAAAAGAAGCCCCTAAGCGTTAAATATGTAGTTCTTTGTTCTGAATACACAAAAACGGTTACTAATTGGGTGCACTGTGTAAGTTTGTATGTTTTCGCGTGTTCGTCTTAATCTTTGAAAATCAAACTTAGTTGTTTCTATGAAAATCACGGGGTCACTTAACATTTTTGAAAACTACGTGAAGCCTGATTGTTGAGTCCAGAACAATGTTTTTCTCCAACATGCTCGGAAATGTAGATCTTTTTTTTGCTAAAATAAACTGCGAATCACAGCGTTAAAAGCGTCACGAATTTACAGGATGGTAATGAGAATTGTCAGCATATTAGTATGTCAGGGTTCTGCAGCACGTGTTACATAACTAATATAACTTAATTTTAGGATTTCACAAACTTTTGTGTTAACATTAAACACGAGGGCGTTTGTTTCAAAGCACTACCTACATATACCTCGCTATAAATTAGAAATTTAAAAAAAAATGAGTCAAATGTCCAGCTGGAAAAGTTACATACTTACTGAGTTGATACTTTGAAAGTAAGATGATGAAAATATTTTCTCTTTATAGTTATAATTATTTTTATACGTGTTAAGAAATAGCTGGCATCGGGTTCTGATAAGAAGAAAGTAAGATTTTTTTTTAACGCAGTTTTTTTTTTCACTTTTGTATGGAGCAGGTCGCCCCAGTCGGCCAACGCTCCATACCCAATGTAAAAAAAATCGCGTTAAAAAAAATCTCTTACTTTTTTCTTAGCAGAACACGATGCCTTTTATGCTCTTAAACGGTTTTGCGTTATTTTTTTAACACTTATATGTGGTATTTACATTGTGGTATTATAGTATTACAGGTTTGAAAAATACATAACAAAATGGAAATGACTGGCCTTAAAAATAAGTTTTTAATTGTTTATAAATATAGATTTATCATCTTATGGTCGCGTCGCAAATAGCTTCAAAATATTTACAATATAAAATTTGTGCTATATGATTTTGTACAGTTTTGTATTCCTAAGAAATATTTCAGATTATTTTTTTAAGGTTACCTAAATAGCCTACGGCTGAATATCACACTTGGTTTCAAAGCGACTAAGTTTTTAATTATTTATCCATAATTTCACTTCAGTTTATCCAACATTTTTAGGTTTCTTTGTGTATAATTCCTAACTATATTTATAGACTACCTTTATAGATAGTTTTTTTTTTAATATGACATTTTGTTTTTAACATGAAAAGAGCAAAACACTCTTGTCTAATCAAAGTACATTTATACACACACGTAAAGCTTATTATGGATTAGGCTGCGAAGTATCAGTTTTCGGGTGCGGCGAGACGAGAGGTTCATAATGGAATTACATCAAAAAATTAAGGTCTCGAGTTCTGCTAAATTATCTTGTTTTATTTCAGGGCCGGGGGTAAAGCCTACACATATATAAGTCAACACACGTAAAAAGATCTCTGGCGGTCATTCATTTTCTTTTGCCCCTGTAGCCCTGTTCACGTGCGTTGATTTGTAAAGGCCTGGTTTAAAAATACAACATGTTTGTTGCGATTCCTTTCGGTAATTTCGAGACATTCGATATCTTTTTACCATCTTTTGTAACGTGTCAACGTCATCTTTCGTATTCACGCATCTCGCGAACTTCCCATACGAACTTTTTAGGGACTACAATTGCTTTTTACAAAACTAGTTATTATATTACCTAATAACTACCGCAAACTGTTATGACCTTATTAACGCAAAGTTACCCAAATTTATAATATTAAATAATACTTATACTTTATTCTTGCATTATATATTTTTCATACGTATAATAATGCTTTTTGCTATTCTTATTTTACTGGGTCGCAGACTAACAATTTGATAAGTATCTTATTCAAATAATAAAAACCTAAATCTAAAACTATACAATATAATTGTAAATTATGATGACTGAATAGAAAACAACAGAGACCTTAAATAGACTAAAGTAACCTAATATTAATAAGATGAAAATAAAATAAATCTGAATTTAAAAAAGTTTCCCAAGTTCGGACGCCTGCGGAAGGGTTCCCATAAGACTGGCTGCGTTCCCCCCTTTGGATAGCTATTCCGATTCGTTGGGCAAGAAACGAGCCAGCCCTATGGTTTCCGAATACGCTGATCAATTGTTTGCTATAACATTTATTTGTCCCATCGTCCTTAAGGCACTGGTCCCACCGCGAGCTAGTAAGCTATGAGCTATCGGCTATAAACGCGAACAAAAGATAAGCACTCCCGTGTTAATAAAAGAGACACGGCGATATTTATAGTTACTTGCCCAGCGGTGAGCTATAAATATCGCCGTGTCTCTTTTATTTACACGGGAGTGCTTATCTTTTGTTCGTGTTTATTAGCCGATAGCTCATAGCTTACTAGCTCGCGGTGGGACCAGTGCCTTAGCAGTACATTGTTGCAGTTTGAAAAACGTTCGAATGGAAAGTTCACGCCGCTATCGTTTCAATATCCGATCATATGCCTCCTTGCTAAGAAAATAGAAATTTTACAATACCAGTTACGTTATTAAATCATATTGCATAGAAGGCAGACATTGTGATCATAATTTCCTTCTTTTTCTTCATACTAGTTAGTGTTTAGTTTGTCAGGATCACTAAGAGTTCTGTACATGAAATATTTATAAGATGGTGTAATACCTTGAGTAGTAACTTTTTTCGGAAAAGCTAATCCCTTGCCAATGCTACATTTAACTATCTTTATGCTGAGCACTACAAGTGATTATATCTCCATCAATGGTAAGTACAAAAATTCTTACAACTTTTCTTTACGAGGAAAACGATACATTTTAAGTAAAATAAAAGAATCATTGCATCGGAAATTACAAATGTCAGCCGGCTGTTTCGTGAGTTTTGACGTCTGTAAGACAAGACAAAAGACCCTTCAAACGTCTACCGTTGAAATTCACCCTTAAAATTATTTTGTACAGATGTTGACATGATGTTGATGCCTTTGTCTCACTGTCTCTTGTTTCTTTATTAATCTATATTCCTATGCTACACAATGTTACAATTGCAGTAAACTATCCTTCAATCAAATAAAAGCAGATAAAAAAACCTGATATTGAAGCACCTAGAAATAAGCCGTAGAAATTGAGTGTTCGTCCTTAAAATGCGGGTAATATGTGTTATGAAGAGGTCTTTGTTTTCAGTAGAAGAACCGGCCAGTACATGGTGACAAAGAGGAGGAAGAGGGCGGGAAACACGACACGCGAGAGTTTGTCGATTTCCCGCCACAGTACCCGCTCTTGACCCGTGTCCGCATCCAGCCAGGCAACCTGCGAACAAACACTCGGTTAGCATTACGACATTAACAACTCTGCTTATACACCGTTCAATCCACGAAGAAGTGGCTTACCTGCTGCTGGACCTACTATAAAGAGGACACACAATTTCCTTTTATCAGAGGATTTGGACGCTTTCTTCCATTCGTTGTAACCCTGCGACGCTGCGTAAAATACTGGGCATCGTAATACAAAAATCCGCAGCAAAAACGAAAACATTAGACCGTTTTTTAAAGTGTGTTGACTAATTAATTTATACTTTTATTCAATAATAAAAAAAGCGGCCAAGTGCGTGTCGGACCTCGCACACCGAAGGGTTCCGTGTCTATCAAAAAGTTAGTATCGTTACTGAAATCTCATGGCACTTACGTCCTTTTCTTTAAGGAAGGTAGGTAGTTTGTTAGCAATATCTTGAAAACCTTTGAACCGATCTTGTCCAAAACCATTTTCGCTGAACGAATTTGATAAGCCCTATGACCTGGATTTTTTTGAGGCGATTATCTCCGACTCTATTCACTCCAGTTAACCTTTGAGCAATTGAGAAGATATCAGGAACTAAAAGATTAAGCGCTCGACGTCAAACGGTGACTGCTACCTACAGCCATATAAGTAATAATAAAATATATATAATATTGCAATTGTTCAATATTGATAACGATAAAACAATTATGTAGACATTTTATCTACGACGACATCGACAAATTTGTCGACTGCATAAAAAATCAACACCGATTTCTACTCCATTAGTCCTTTTCCGCATAATATGTCATTTGCACTCGATCGTCCAATCCCTTTTAATCACGCACAACCGTCCCGTTACTGAATCGGGAGGGTGTTGCAATTAATAAGTTTCGAGCATTTAACAAGTTTAATTATCTGTGGGTATGTACCTAAAACGTAAGCTTTTCTCATTAAACTTTTACTTCGCATAAAGCAGATTACGCAAGCCTTGTATAGGTACGTGACGTATTTTCAAGAATACCCATTGTTCATCATGATTCAAGGCCTTATTCATAACCGTTTGTAAAACCTTTTTTAGCTAAAGTACCGTTAAAAATCGTTTATCATTATCTGACTTTTGACTCTGTTCATGAGACAGGGAGAAGGCATATTGTAGTTAACAGAGGTTTGATAAGTATTAGTAGAATATGAACACTAATTTATTGTTTTAAAGAGACAGACTAATTATATTATAATTTACTTCTCAGAAGAAAATAGGGACCAAAACTTTGGTGATCGTTACGTGAAAATTATATTAAACAGTTAATATATCTTTTTTCCAGCGATTAGACTTAAATAAAACAGCATGAAAGAGATTCCGAAGGATGTGCGACATCATTAATTAGCCACTTAACAATAAGTTTATGTCCAATTCTTAGCAATAGAATAGAAACATGTAAGTAGCCCTTATTTTGTTTTGAGCAGTATACACATAATAAAGGTACACTCAGTGCCGATCGTTGCCCGCTCACCGCTTTGCAAGTCAATGCCCTCCCCTTTAAACCCGTATGTTCAGGCGACGTTAATTATTATAATCTGTCCAGCTAGGCTAAGTTTTGCATTCGATGAGTTGCAGTGGCCCAATTTAGAGAAGGCATATGTCCAACAGTGGGCGTCGTTTGGATATGATAATGAGTTATTTGATTTTTTTTTATGTGAAGACGGTGACAAACAAGCGTACTCCCCGTGACGCTGACGCTTGCTCCATGGGACTCATAAGCGCGTGCCCTTTATTAATTAGAAAAATTGTTGGGTTGTCAGCTCGAAATGAATGCAAGTAGCTCTGAATAATTAAGGTATTAATAATTACAAGACAGAAAATCAGGACATCTAAGGCCAATAAATAACCCTTTTCACCCTAGGGCAAGCCAAATGTTTTCAGTAAGAATCCTGCAGGTCGATTGTGTAATTTTTACAACGTACTTTAGGATAACTGAACTGACATTTGCCCGTACAAAAAACAGTATTGAGATCTAGCTGACGTACGATACGCAATCGATCAGCATCACTGCGTTTACCTGGAGTATGCTCTGTCGGCGCTCGACTCCTATGAGGTGCGGGGTCGCAGCGGGTGCGGGGTGCACCGCGGGCATCGAGGCGGGAGGTGACGTCGGCGACATCACGTCCACCTTGCGACATCTGACGCCGCTGCCCTCCCAGGCCGCCACCGTGCCGCAGGACCCCTTGTCACCGTTGAGACGCTAAAACAAACCCGACACGCTCATAATTATGTACTATATTTAAGCATAGAAGGTTCACCGTATAACAAACCCGATGTTTGAATCGCTCGTTCAAACTAGGGTTGTCAAGTGAAACTGGCCTGTCTCACATATTTATAATCCATTGCATGCTGTCAAAAGATACTCACAACTATTAAGAAGTTTATTAAGAAGTTACTAAAGATAGTCACAGAAAAGAAAATTTTTAAATGAAGAATAATGAACATACAGATATATCTTACTTTTACTAAATACTGTTGTCAGAGATGTAAACTGTGTAAGGGTAGTATTGTTAATGGCCGTAAATCACACAAACGAAAGTTCATAAGTATTGGAATCTATTCCTCGGACAAAAAACGTACCACTGGTATAATCCTGGGCAGCGACTCTTGCGCCTTGTTTTTGTTCATTTGATACTGCTTGTCCAATACTTTCACCACCACGAACTCCCCCAGAGCCGCGAAAACAAACATCATGCAGCCGGCCATCCACAAGTCAAGTGCCTGAAAATTGTTTATTTTGTTTATTATCAATGAGTATGATTATAAATGAATTATTTAAAGGGGCAGAGAAAGAAAATCTTAAAAGTAATGAAAAACACTTTGGCTGAGAGCACTTAAGTGCGTGATTTTCCTGTTACGGGGGCCCGTGCCTGGCTTTCGCCTTGCTTTTTAACAAATACTTTTATGTTAAAAAAGTAGGAAAGCCAACATAGCATAGTCGGGATGGCAACAGCAAGGTCAGATGCCAAGCGCTTCGGAAACTATCTGTGCTAAGAGTAAAAAGCCGGGACTTTTTATGCGCAAGCAGTTAACGGTCCGGAAATCGAATCTGGGACTTTTGTTTTACGCACCAACCTGGCAACTGTCAAATTATTCATACGCGATTCCGAAATTCAACGTTGGTTCGATTCTGGAGACCGATTTTTGACTTTCGTGCGCTCGGATTCAAAAGCGAGCGGTAGAAAATATTTGCACACGAAAATTTGTCAGTATTATTTTCGCATGAACCCAATAATAGCTATTTTTGAAATCATCGCTCGAGAGCTGCTGATTGGCAATAGATACTTTTGCGTTTCGTTGTATGCAAAAAGTAGATAATTACATACATATATACATTCACGCCTTGATTCCCAAAAGGGGTAGGCAGAGCACATGAAACTTATGTTCCAGCGCCACTTTTAGCATAGATGTGGGTATAAAAGATCGACAAAATGTTATATTGCAATGATAGGTTGCTAGCCCATCGCCCACAACACACTTCAACCCTGCTCCCTGCTGCTGCAAGTAGATAATTACCGGTTTTAAATTTAAATTTTCAACATACCTAATATAGAGAGTAGTACTTTATTGGAAGTTGTGTATTTATAATAAAGTGAATTTATAAATTTTATATATATATAAATGATGCTTTTAATAACAGAAAAAAAAACTAGTAAGTATAGAGCAATAGTAAACGAAACGCTTATTTTTCCGCCAATAGACTTACGATCTTGGCTTTCAACCACAAAATTCGGCAAGAAGTTAAATATAATCGTAGACCAGCTAATCACTTAGCATCGAATCAATATATTTTATTTGAATATCTCTATCTTTAAAATTAATTGTTAGTCTAAAATTAAAAAGGTACAAGTGAGGTGTCGTAATTGTAGATACCTACTTTCTACCGATAGATTTGAATACGAGTGGCAATACCACTTGTCTTTAAATTTTCTATCGCTCGTATTCAGGGGGGGGGGGGGGGGGCACACGAAAAACATTTTGATAGTTTGCAGCGCCTCTGGATTCCCCTGATCTGAGCACATTATTTTTATGTCGTGTCTTGGTTAGATACTCTTTCACATCCAATTTGTCGTTTAATTGTGATATTCCGGCTATATAAAGAATTAAATACCTACTATATTAAAATGTTCTTCAGACGAATTATTCAGTGAACTTAGGTTAACAGTTACCTTCACATATGCAACTGGAGGAATATCAGCTCGGAGACCAGTGAACATGGTCACCAACGTCAGCATGCAGGTGACCAGTAAGGTCACGCGGCCAGGAATGGCGTCCAGGTCTAGCCAGAAGCTAAACCAAGACAGCATGACCACGAGGGAAGATGGAGCGAATGTCTGGATAAGGTGATGGCCAATCTGCCTCTCGAATCTGAAGTAGACCACCAGCCTCGAGTAGTTACCTGGAAAAAAACACATTTTGATTGATTTTTTTCCAACTCTTACACACTTCTATTTTTCTAGTATTTGATAACCATTTGTTGAGAATATTTTATCAACAGTCAGTCAGTCATCTCAATTCGTGTTTAGATTATATTTCAATACAGTATAAGTTCCTTGTGAACACACAAAAATAACAACCGGCCGAAAGCATCATTATTCCCAAATTTCGGTCATTTTCCGCTCAAACATTATTTTAATTGCATACAAATATACAAAATGTTATACAATCTGATCCTGACTTTCATCAACGCACAGCCGAAACTACTGGGACTAGAAACTTGAAATTTACACCAGAACTTCCTATTATGACGTAGGCAAGGGATAATACGGGATTTTTGGAAATTCAATGAAATTCAGGTGCAATGTTTGTAATGATATTTTTTTTAACTTGAGACTTGAAAATTTGTAGGGAGATTACTTATTAAGATACAAAAAAAGTACTTTCAGTATTTTAGAAAATTCCACCAAGTGCAATGTTTGTATAGGGGAAACATAATTTTTTTGAACTACAAACTTGAAAATTTGCAGAAAGATAACTTATTAGAATACAAAAAAGTACTTTCTGCGTTTTAGAAATTTCAGATATTTGTGACTTCGGTCTTAGCCTGTATGTTAAAGGACTACAAAACTGCTTTCAGAGTTTTTTTTAAATCCATCCCCTATAAAGATGGTTCAAAGTTTGTATGGAGAGAAAGGTAATTTTTGAAGTAAGAGATTTTAACTTTGGTCTTAGACAGTTTATTAAAAGACTACAAAACAGATGTCAGTGTATTTTTTTTCGTTCATCCCCAAAGAGTGTTAAAAGGGGGTTCGATTTTTAAAGTAAAGGGTTTATAACTTCGAATTAAGACTGTTTGTTTAATAAATACCTAACTACAACTTAGAAAAGTTGAAAAACCCCCGACATTTTCATTTCAAAGTTCAATATCTCAAAAACAGCTAAACAGATTTTAATGATACACTATTAAGAACACTCGGGATAAAACTATTTATGACACCCAAAAAAACGCATTCAAATCGGTCCATCCGTTAGGGAGCTACGATACCACAGACAGACACGCTAAACTTATAAAACCCCTCTTTTTGCGTCGGCGGTTAAAACGAAAAAACAAATTTCAGGTTTTTTGAAATTGATCCCTGATATGTAACTTCTGTTTAAGACTGTTTGAAGAAAATGATTCCGAAAAAAGACATTCATCCCCTAAAGGGGGTTTAAGGAGTTGGAAATTTGCACGGGGAAAACATGACAATTTTTAAATAAGGGAACTGTTACTTCGGTTAAAGACTAGAATAGTATTTTTCACAATCGTGTTATAATGTCTATTTACCTTTTGACTTTCTCATGGCGGCGTCTTATTGGTCAAATCCATTATAGTTCAGTAAAGGCGCCACGTGATTGGTCAATTTCATTACAGTTGTCTCAACAGTTATGAAATGTTGAGTTGGTAGCTCCATAGTAAAAAGTATGTGGTTTAAGTTTCGTGTACGAAGTCTTAATTCAAACATTAAGGTCGACGAGTATAAAAAGATATATATTTCTTAAAATTCATCCTCTAAGGAGGTTAGAAGGGGTTGGAAGTATGTATGAGGAACAAGTCATTTTTGAAGCAAGGGAATTCTTCAGTGATCCATAAACTATAATGGTAAGCCGTTTATTGGTCAAAATACTTAATCAAACTGCTAGCAGAAATGTAGGTTATGTTAGGTTAGAACTGCGATACTCCCAGAACCGAAAATAAGGTAATGTTGTAAGAAAATAATCAAAATAATTTATTCTTCAACCGTTACCGTGCTACGTCTTTTAGCATAAGATAATTTTCTTTCAAAACTATGTTATTATAGCCCGGACTAACGTGAGTAAAACAGTAGTCCAGTAGGACAGATGTTGGCAAAAAAATCCAGTAATGTAATAAAAAGTCTGAGTAATAAAAAAGTACTTAGTAATAAAAAAAAGTCTTCTGGCAATAGCTAATACTTTATAATTGAAAGATTTTCCACTGCGCACACTTAATCAAAATTATAATACGAGATTTGACTTACGTTTTCATGAAACGTCAAAAACGATCCGATAATTTGGAATTTGTTGGGATTACTTATTTTAAGAATTTTATAATTTAAAAAATATAGGAGGTAGTAAAAAAGCAAATAAAAATACTTTCCGAGTATTTTTGAGAACGCGTAGATAGGTAGGTTACACAAGTACCTAAGCTACCTCGAAAATACTGAACAAGTTACAACCCCAAGCCAAAAGGCTGCAAGTCCCTACAGATTGCGCAAATCATTTTTTTTTTGTGGGTTAGTTAGATTTATATTTAATCCTGAGAATTTAAAAATACCTTTAGCGGAACGTAGATTTCGAAATTATGTAATTCGGGAAAAATCGCTGGGTAAAATGTACTTTTAGTCAAATGGGCCTAAGGAATTAGATAGTGTTAGTGTATACTGAGTCAGGCCCCTCTCAGAGCGGGGCTTGGAGCGTTCATAAAATAATAGTTATTTATGATACAAGTGCGGAAAGTTGGTAATTCCCAACGAGTGGCGATCACCAAAAACACGACCGTCAGGGAGTGTTTTTGATCGACACGAGTTGGGAATTACCTATCCGCACGTGTATCATACAAAATTTTACAATGCATCATGCGAGGAAATTAAAATTTATACAAAACAGGTGAAATTTGAATTGTCATGAAATCTCATTCTCGCACGCGTGTGGGAATTTTGGCCCGAAATCCATTCCCGCACGGCCGCCCCCCGGCGCGCCGCGCCGTGCCGGCATGGAGGGCTTCCCGTGTTCATGTTGACCCATGTAAAGGCGCACTTTCAGAGCAAGTGCATTGTAAATGTTTAGTTTAGTTTAGTTTAGTTTAGTTTATTTATTAACCATAATGTAACATGATCATTACATGGTAAGTCAACATTTCACAATATTATACTTATAGAGTATAAATTTAGTATCCAGATTATACACTTAATAATAATAAAAATCTACTTACAATTTGTGTCAATTGAAATATTTTTTAATGAAAAATATTCAGCAATCGAATAGAAGGCATGGTTTTGAAAAAAGGTCTTGACTCTGGTTTTGAATAGATTAAAAGGCAAGTCCGTGACATCTGTGGGCAGCTTATTAAAGAGCTTTATTTTTATAAAAATTCCCTGTTTTTGACACTTTTTTAGTCTTAGTGATGGAAGTATTAGTTTGCTATTGTTCCTCGTATTATAATTTTGGCAATCCGAACGCTTAAGTAGATAGCTTGTTTTTTTGTGAATTTCTAACACAGAGTTGTATATAAACAATGATATGACCGTCATCACTTCAAGCTTCATAAAATAGGACCTCGCAGATGTGCGCCAATTTACCCCGCATATTATTCTAATCGAGCGTTTTTGTAGAATCAATACCCGGTTTACATCCACTACATTTCCCCAGATGGTAATCGCATAAGTTAGCACACTTTGAACATAGGCGTAGTATACAGTTTTTAAAGTTTTTTTGTTAACTAGAGGCTTTAGTTTCAACAATGCGTAATTTGCCGATGCCAATCTATTACAAACTTTATCAATATGCGTGCTATGTGTTAGTTGACTGTCAATTTCATAGCCTAAGAAACATGTATTGTGAGTGTACTCAAAAGTGGTTGTTACATTGGATTTCCTTGAAAGTGTCTTGTAGTTTACAAACGTACTTTTATTTTCATTTAAAACAATGCCGTTACATTCAAACCGTCTCTGCAATATGTCTGTGATGCATCTTAGGTGTCTTTCCATCGATGGTTGATCTTTTTGGCTGACTCCAATATGTGTGTCATCTGCAAACAGGCTGATCTGCGCCCATTCTGGTATATTCGAGGGCAAGTCATTGACATAAATCAAGAATAATACTGGGCCCAGAATTGATCCCTGAGGTACGCCTATTTGGCACATTTGAGGGGATGAGAATTTTTTCCTAACTTCTACCACTTGCATTCGATTTTGCATGTAACTGACCATCATTTTTAAAGCTATGCCGTTAAACCCATAGTGGTGTAGTTTGTTAATGAGAATATCATGCCGTATACAGTCGAAAGCTTTAGATAGGTCGCAGAACATGCTTGCGCATTTCTGCGACCCATCCATAGACTCTAGTGCAAAATCAACGACTCTTCTTATAACCATGGCTGTGGATTTCCCTTTTCTGAAACCGTATTGGTGGTGTGAGAAGAGATCGTTGTGTTCAAAAAAATCCATTATTCTGGTTTTTAGCACCGCTTCTAAGACCTTTGAGAAGACAGGTAGTACACACACTGGTCTGTAGTTACTTGGGTCATTCGATTTACCTTTCTTAAAGATAGGTACGACTCTACCGGTTTTTAGTATTTCTGGGAATGTCCCTTCCTGCATGCAGCTATTTAAGACCTTTAGCAGTAATTCCATGATGTTATCATTTAATCTTATGATCTTCAATATTCTGGTATCCATGGCTTGTATGTCTTTCGATGTTTTGTTTTTTATTTTATTAATTGTCATGTGAAGTTCTTTTAGTGTTATAAGTTCGAAATATATTTTGTTTCTTGGCTTCATAACAGAATTTAGGTAATTTTTGGATTCCTCTGCATTAACTTTTAAGTTGCACGTTATTTTTTCTGCTATTGTAGTGTAAAAATTGTTAAATACTTGTGCCATCTTAGAAGGATCATTGGTGCTGTTTCCATTTTTGTCTAATACCTCTTCAATTTCATTCGAGTTCCCTGTAGTACACCGGTTTGTCTGTTCGTTTACATCCTTCCATGTTTCTTTGACTATATTATTAGAGTTCTGTATTCTTCCAGAGATTCCCAGCCTCTTAGAGCAAATCATTACTTTTTTCAGCACTTTTTTATACACTTTAATCCGGTTTTTCCTATGCTCATCAGGAAAGTGTGCTTGTAGTATCTCCATTTTATTTAGATTCTCTCTTGAGGTTGTAATGCCCTTTGTGATCCAGGTATCATTTCTGGGCTTTGCAGTGACACGTTTTTCGGGAAAAGCTATATTATAATAATAATGGATGGCTGAGACCAGTGCATTCATTTTTTCGTTTGCATTTTCTAAACTCAGTATTGTGCTTCTTATTGTGACATCGCTATTAAACAGAAAGTGAAAGTAATTACAGCTATCATCATTAAAAACTCTAGTTTTAATCTTATTGTCTAACCTTAAAACTTGCTACTATAAAATTATCAATACAAGTTTTACTATCTTCAGTGATACGGGTTGGCTTATCGATTAATGCTTTACATTTGTAGTTTCTTAGTAATATTCTAAAATTTTCCGTATCTTTTGAGTGTTTTAGGAAATCCAAATTAAAATCACCCGCTAAAACTATTGGTTTGTTTTCATGACATAATTTCGTTAGCACTTTGGACATAGTGTCTTCAAAAACGTTATAGTCGTAATGTGCGCAATATACAGCTATGATAACAACTTTAGGTGTCTTAATTTCGATTGCCGCCAACTCACAATTTAGTTCTGACGATAGCTTACTGATGTCATTACGTTTTCGATATTTTAAACCCTTTTTTAATAATATTGCCACTCCGCCATGTTTACGCTTTGTTCTACAGAAAGAAGCGCCAATTTCATATTTTTCTACACGAAACATGTCTAGCTGTTGATTTGTAAGCCACGTTTCGGAAAAACAAATGACATCACTGTTAGTTTTTGAACCGACTAATTCTAAATCTTCTACTTTATTTTTAACACTTTGAACATTTGAATGAGTAATAGTTAATACGCTTTCGTCTGTTGATTTGTTGGACGTACACAATAGTTTTTTGTTAGGCTGATTTTGACCCTGGCTGGTAACATGTACTGATACTAAAGTCCTCTCTCTGTTCGGCTCGTTGTATGAAAATCCGAGTCAAGTTCGTGTTTCTCATCGTAATATTCAAAATCTGTTTCTATGAAGGTAAGTGTTGATGTTCCTTCAAAATTGATGACTGCCGCCGATATTGCTCTGGCAATCGTTTTTTTACTTAAGTGACTTGTCAGTCCGTTTTGATCAGTGTTTTCCTGATTGAGATAGTTGATGTCTAAGTATTTTACGTTCCTATTTGAGTTTGCGATATGGAGCAGCCATTGGTTTAGATTGAGTATTTCTTGGTTGTTGCTGCCATCGTATTGGACAGCACAGATAAGTAGTTTGTATTTCTGTTGATTTTGCTTGTAGATAATATCTCCAATGCGTTTCAGGTACTCAGTAAGGGATTCTTTGACGGTGTTGTAATCACTCAGAAGTAACACTGCAACATCATTTGCACCTAGGTTCTCAGTTTGGCTTTCGTAACTTTTTAGGATATACGAATGAGGTGCATTTGGATGGCAGTTATTTGTGGCAGTTATATCCACGTTCTCGTTTTCTAGATGTGATCCAAGCTTGCGACCAATTTAATCCGAAAAAATAACAACCTTCACTCCTTTGCGCTGCTTTTCAATTGAAGTGGTCCTAGCTTGGGGTGGTAAATTCGGAGCAGTTTCTATGTTAGCCAATTTTTTATTTAAAAGATCGTTTTCAGCTACAGTTGCTTTTAAACAAATTCTAATGCTTTTTATTTTCCTTTGTTGTTTTCGGATTTTTCTAAACAGAGTGCGATTTTTATATATTCTACTCCCTTTGGCATTGCTTGGTATCATGCAAGACATCCTTTCTGAACTCATTGTAACGTTGCTTTCCTCTATCAATTTTAAGAATCTTCCCTGCAGTTCATTGTATTCATTTTGAATATGGGACAGTTTATGCTTCAGTGGTAAAATTACAGAGTTATTGACATTTCCCATTTCCTCGTGTTCATCAATTAAGGTTTGATTGTCTTCTGTTATATTGAAAATGTCATTTTGTAGATCAATATTTTTTGCCACCGCGTCGGCGAGTTGTTTTTTGAGCAGTTGATTGTCTTTGCACATTGATTCAAATTCAATAGTGTTTTGTTCCTGTTCTTCTGAGAGAGTTTTTATAAGAGCTTCTTTGTCATTAACTTTTGCTTTTAGGACGCAGATTTGGATTTCGTAGGTTTTTAAGCCATCGTCTTTTTCCTTGATTTGCCTTTCATATTCGCTTATTATATCATTAAGATTTTTTCTTGTCGTCGTTCGGTTTTGAATAACTGGTTTTTGTATTTTTTTCATTTTGAAAAATGTAGTAAAAGTAATTCCACAAATTGGTAAACTGGCAATTCGAAAGTGCTAGGTCTAGTTCACTTGTAAATTGTCATAAAGATAAAAAAATACAAAACACCAAAAATGTCACTATTTAAAATAAAATAAAAATAAAAAAAACAAAAAGTATAAAATGTCAGTCTCAGGATTCGAACTGTGGTATTCAAAGTCCTATCTTGATGTTTGTAGTGTGCAGAATATATTGCGTGGGATTGCTGGTTATTAATGTTATTATGATTTTAAAATATTGTAAGAATAATAATAAAAAACACAAAAAATGTCACTATTTAAATATATAAAAAAACACAAAAAGCATATAATGACGGTCTCAGGACTCGAACTATGGTCAACGTAGCGTGCTGTACATTAGGCAATGTACTAAACCAGTGTTCCACGGTAGAATTCAACGTCTTAAGCGAAAATGTCTGTCTTGATGTTTTGTAGTGTGCAGACTATGTTGCGTGGGATTGCCGGTCATTAATGTTATTATGAATACCCACACACACAAAAAAAAACGTAATTTTGTTTTTACTATATCTTTGCAGTTATTTTTTATCACTATACACACGTAACACAAGGTTTTATTTGCACGATATATCATTTGGTCTATGCGTAATTAGGGTTCCGTAGCCAAATGGCAAAAATCGGAACCCTTATAGATTCGTCATGTCTGTCTGTCTGTCTGTCCGTCAGTATGTCACAGGCATTTTACTCGAAAACCATAAGGTGTATTTGAATAAAAAATTGAGGATAGGGTGTATATTGTTAACCGCTACATAGTTTTGCAATGAAATTACTAAAAAAGATTTTTTTAGGGGTGCACTCCATACATAAAACCGAAAGTCCAAAATTATTTTTTCATTGCAAGCCCACGTGTGGTACATCAATCGACAGGCCTTTCAAAATAAATATAAGGTTTCTAAGCAATTTTTTGGATTAAGTGAATAGAGTCGGAGATAATCGCCTCGAAAGTCACTAGAATTGTGTCCCCCCCCCTCTAATTTTTGAACCGTGTACTTTAAAATTATAAAAAAAATCATGCTTATAGGGCTTATAAAATTCTTTCAGCGATATTTGTTTTGAACAAGATCGGTTTAAAAGTTTTCGAGATATTTATAAAAAACTGCCTTCCTTAAAGAAAAGGACGTAAGTGCCATAAGTTTTCAGTAACGATATGACCTTTTTCATGTCAGACCCACCATACCCCTAGCAATACCCCTGGGGGTAGGGTGGGACTGAACCGTACCACCGTAGTGCTGTGCATTATATTATACTTTATAATATTTATCCCAAATGTCCTGTTACCGTTATCAGTATATCACGCAGTGTAGTTGAAAAAGTTAGACTACCGTTATCTGTAGTAACCATTGATTTAGTATATAGAACTAGATGCACAATGTCAAGCAAATATGCCAAGAAATGTGCCCCAGAGCCCCAGAATGACAGCTCTAGTACATTTCAGTAGTTGCTAAAATAGCGTTAACTTATAACCTGCATCAAGATATTTCATAAAAAAAGAACTCAGTGTTTTAGACCTAAAGCACCATATTAGCAAACCAACATCAAAAGATTAAATACTTTTTAGTTTATTGAGACATACAATGTGAATTGACTGCTCACGTCAAAACTTTAGTTAGCGTTTAGCGAATGAATGGAGTCGCGTTATTTATTTATTTCAACAGAAAGCACAAATAAATCTGGTTTCTTTATTTTACAAGTGGGGAATATACAGTTTCAAATATTTGTACAAATATTATATACAAAACAATTGATGAGATTTCCGTAAGTACAGCTGACAGAGTCCATAAAAAGAAGTCATTTTAGTTTCCTTGAAATAGATTCAGTTTGTTAAATAATTGTATTTTCGACCTGCCTTTACTTTTAAAACTTTCTTTTTTGCGATGTAATGTAAGCGTACAGTCAAGTAGAGATCAGCTGTCGATTTTATTAAAACGATCCTATGGGTTTTGAACGTCACTCTCATGATCATTCGACATCTATAAAACGAGTATTACGAGATATAAGGTCAAAAATGAATGATGATGAAAATTGGCAACAATTTGCGCATTTCCAAATGATGTGTTGGGATTGTATTATAGAATTTTATTATAGTTCATTAATGCTATTAATTACCTTTTGCCAGAAGGCAGAAGATAAAGCTAAGTATATTGGAAGTAATTGAAATTAAAATATGTAATGGAAAGAAATGGGCTTAGGTACGTTCATGAGAGGTGTGGCAGTTTTAGTAAACCTGTTCTTCCATTTTTTGTCGTATAACCTATAATATATCCGAATCATTAAAATGAGCCGAACAAACGACACGCGAGTCGTTTGGTTTAAAAAAAAACACCTCGGCTGTCGCGTGCTATGACTGCAGCCCATTTTGCACGTCGCTGAGGATTTTTTGGAAATCTTAAAATGAAAACCATAATTATGTAGGTAACGACATCATAAAAAAAGTATCTAAGTATACCGACTACTTAGATTTATGTTCCGCGACTTTGTCATTTGAACTAACAAAAATAATTATTTAAAACATGTTCAAAACTATTAAATTACAATGAGTTTACACAAATTTCGTTATGTTATGAAAATAAATTATTTAAAGAAATAAATCCCATCTTTTTTCAAGTTTTTTTGTTGGTATTTACGCAGTTATTGACTGAACATTTCGACATAACTGACAACCAACAAGTCTCACGGTTGAAACCAGACTAAACCACAAAATAGATAATAGTACATGTACAGAAAGGACACTCCTTTGATCTTTACGAAAGGCGCTTTTTTCTCAGCCAAAACATTAAGATTTATGGCTCTCTGACGTCCCCAACGTTGGGGCACCGGCATGTACTTGTAGCGATGAACGTAAATCGCGAAGAGTCCCGCGCCTGACTAAACGCAAAAGAACCGGCCGATGCGATTGGCGGGTGTTAGGTATACTACGACCCTACAGCGCGCGAGCCGAGCGAGCGAAGCGAGCGAGCCGCGGCAGCGGCCGGCGAAGCGCCAGAACCGACTACGGATATTTTTTTCGAATAAAGTTAGGTCTGGAGATTCGCCCGCCGCAGCCGCGGCACGCTCGCTTCGCTCGCTCGGCTCGCGCGCTGTAGGGTCGCAGAGTCGCAGTACACCTAACACTCCTCCTCGCTTCACTCGTCGTCATATCTACACCGACCTGCCTTATAGTATAGGTTGGTTATGAACGTGGACGTATTGCAGTTACGATACAGGTATGAAGATAGGATAAGCAGCACTACTAACGGTGGTATGGTTCAGTCTACCCTACCCCCAGGCGTATGGCTAGGGGGTATGGTGGATCTGACATGACCTTTTTAATAGGGACGGAACCCTGGTTGTGCGTTGTCCGACACGCACTTGGCCGCTTTTTGTCCAGTTCAGTCCCAACACTACACTTTAGTTTGTTTTGGCATTCATTGTATCATGTTTTAGTTGCAGTTTATTTCACTATTTTTTTTTGTTAATACTTTGTTATGCACGTTGATAACACTTGTAGACGATAATTTAAACTTAGGTCACTTATTTTATCTATTATCAATATGATTCTACATGGTTTTGTATTTTTAATTGTAATTTTAATGTAATTTATATGGACGCTCCACGTGACGACCCGCTCTGAACGGGGTGTGAACTCAGGCCTAAAAGCGTCCACACACAGAAGGCGGGTCGTACGCGGCGCGGGTCGGGCAGTATCTCTATCTCTTTTGCACAGTAGCGCGGCGTCTCTATCGCACAGTAGCGCGGGCCCGCGCAACTGTGTGATAGAGATAGTGAGAGAGATTTACCGACCCGCGCCGCGCACGACCCGCGTTCGGTGTGTGGAGGATTTTAGGCCTGAGTGCACACCCCGTTCAGAGCGGGTCGTCACGTGGAGCGTCCATTGTACTAAATGTACCATACATCCTTACCATCCTTGTCGATCATGTAACCGTTGGTCTCCTCAAGTCGCAAAGGCTCCCCGATGTGGTACTGCAGTAGCTTGAGCTCGGGGTTGATGGTGACTCCTGCTTCGCTCCAGCGGAATCTCACTTTTTGATTACTGTACGAAACTGAAACATTCATTAAATTAGGCTAAGGGTTGGTTCTCCGTTAACTGTTAACTTGTGATAAGTACACAGTTTTCTTTGGTATGGCAACATGTTTAACGTTTAAAGCGCTGTTGATTAAACCCACCCTAGGTCGTTCTCGTCGGTTTTATTTTAAGACATAGGTACACAATAATTTGTATTAACAATATATTTATTTATTTAATCTTTATTGCACAAAAGAACAACTTATAGTACAAAAGGCGGACTTAATGCCGTAAGCATTCTCTACCAGTCAACCTTTATATACAGAATGAATGATTTATTCGTATGGCATTTATTAACTACAGATTCGCTTTACTAAATACACACGATAATAACGACATACGTGCAGTTGTTAGACCCAGACAATTGATGTTCAAGTGGAAATTTAAAAAGTGCGCGCATGCGTGGATTCTCAATCTGATAGTAGCTTATTACGTATTTAAGGGACACACGAATTTTATAAGAATGGGGTTTGCTTAGGAATGCTCACAGCTTTCGATGTAAATTGGACAGGACTGTATGTCCATAGGATAGAGTTGAAATTCCATCTGGCAGGCTATGATGGCATGCATCCTTGCCGCGTAGCGCACCGTCTGGTTTCGGTACAGCGTCACGGACGAGAACTTGTGTGTTAGCTCTGCTATTTCTGAAAGTCAACAGTTTAACTGTTATTGTGTTGTTCATTATTGAAATTTCTTCAGTTCACCTCTAGAAAAAAAAGGTTGACAGTCTTAACGCTATTATTTGTGCGTTATTAATAGGTCCTATTTGTTTAAAGCAGTTGATTTCAAAAAATATGTTTCATAAATTGTACACTAAATTAAACCTTTAGGAGAAATAACCTCTTAGTATAAATAAGCACGATCCTTGCATTTTCACCAATTAAAAAAATATGGCAGAGACATGAGCACAAAAAAAACACCTGTCATTATCGTACAACTTTATCATGGCATTAAAAAAAGGATACCGCACACCTTGTATGAATCAAACTGTTTCGTGATTTGGAAAAACAATTTTGCGAACTTAAGTAATTTTTTCAAAAAAGTGAAGGTGGAATGGACTCAAAATTGAGCTCCGTTGTAAATAAATTAATGGAGGTGGTGTTGTATTTGGTTACAACCCAGAAATGTTATAAAAAATATAAATACAAATATATTTATGTAATCGTATATTACGCTAAGTACGCCAAAATAGAATAAATCTTTAAACAAGTTTAGCATTTAAAAAATGTAATAAAAAGTGCACTCATTTGATAATGTATAAAACTAATTGGGTACTAGAAGAAAATCTGTGATAAGTAACTAATTTTCTAACTGAGAGTCCACCAAATTAAAACGAGCTGTACCTAGTACTAAAGTTAAAATGAATAAGAAAAGACTTTATTTTTATTTTGATATACGATTATTGCAAAAACAAGAAAAAAAGATTACAATACTACTACGTTAATTATTGAGTTCTGGATTTTTTTCTTATTTTTGGTATGGACTATTTACAAGTGGACTCTCAGTCAGTACTAAATTAGGGTGGAAGCACAGTAGTCATACAGGTGGAAATTCATGTGACTCCATACAGACTGCCTGGTCTACTACAAAATGTGTTATAGACTAATAGTCATATTCATAAAAAAATAATTGAAGTTAAATATTTCGTCCATAATCGAGCGCATCTCCAAGAGTATTTAGGTACATCAAAGATTATTAATTGATTATTGATTACTAATTTAATAAATATTGTTTCATGATTTGCGAACATAGGCCGCTGTTGATGTTGATGTCCCACTATTTACGATCAGTAATAAAGGTAGGTTATATTAATTTGTGCCGTCCAATTAATTTCGAGACGACCTCTAAATAATTATTAATTCTAGGTAGGTATTTGATTATTAAATACATTATGTAGTAGCTTTGAACAGTGAACATTTGGGGCGCACGATTATGAATAATGTTTTGTGCAGTATACTAGGCGCTCGAAAGGTATCCAAATAATTTTACCAGCATATTCCTGATAATGTTCAGAAGATAGACGACCGCTTTAGCCTAGTTGGTAGTGACCCTGCCTACGAAGCAAGAGGTCCTGGGTTCGAATCCCAGTAGGGGCGTTTATTTGTGTGATAAGCACGAATATTTGTTCACGAGTCATGGATGTTTTCTATGTATTCTGTAAGTATTTATTTATCTACAACGTGTTAAAAAAATAACGCAAATAACGCCGTTTCAGGGTATAACAGGCATCGTTTTCTGATAAGAAAAAAGTATTTAGATAAATCGACCTAGTCCCGAACTAAGCAAAGCTTGTACTATGGGTACTAGACGACGATAAACATACTTATATACAACGTGTTAAATGCGGTTTTGCGTTATATTTCAACAAGTTGTATATAAGTATGTTTGTCGTCGTCTAGTACCCATAGTACAAGCTTTGTTTAGTTTGGGACTAGGTCGATTTGTGTAAGATTGTCCCCTAATATTAATTATTTATTATTTATTTATTTATTTAAAATCAAATGTAATATAGCAAGTTAGATTCGGCTTAGTTTTACAGTGTCTCTTCTAATAAAAAAAACGTTGCCAGCGTGTCCTTAAGCGAATTAATAATATTCGTAATGGACTAGCTAAATTGTATTATGTATGAAAAGATTTAAAAGATTTTTATTGAACATAAAAACAAAACACTTAGAACAATAAGATCCAGCCGCGTGCTTTAGTATAAATAAACTGTTTCGCAGAAATTTACGCCCATCTCGGGACATAAGGAGAATTATGGTTAAGAGATACATAAATGGGCCTAGATTCATAAATATGTATTTATATTTTTTCTACTCCTTACGACTAAATGAATAAAATTACTAGGATTATTCCCGAGCACCTCGTAATACTATAGTAACGTGTATTTAATTAAGTATTTATATAACTTTTTATGAATCAGGACATTAAAAGACGTGGTTTACTTGTATCAACGAATTATACTTCAAAATAAACAACGTCCTTTATCTAGTGTGAAAAGTCTTAACGTGACGCCATTTCAATTTAGTCAAGAATTTATTAATAAGACGTTTTTGATTTTAGGTACTGCCAATACTTATTACAATGTAGGTAATTATTGGATGTATATGATAAAAATAATAATACCACGTTGCATGTTCAGCGAATGTGTAATAAAATACAATATTACAAATTGATCAAAAGAAAATGTTTATGTTGACTGATGTTCGATATTTTCGCAGAAAAATGTGTTTTATAAAGTGCTTCATTCTGCAAATTATACAAAAGTTTGGAAAATGGATTTGTTTAAACTTTTACGTACAGACTGTACACTAAGTATTCTATAAATGTAACATTATATAAATGAAATGTACTTGACTGTCAGCCTAACATATCCTAGACTAACTTTTTAGACCCATTATTAAATAGGTATTCGATGCATTGATCGATTAAATCGTTATACTGCAGCTGGTAGACAATAAGTTGTGGCCGATACACTAAAGACATAAAAAAAACAATCCTCGCGTTCGGGTAACTTACTAAGAGCTGTGCGGGTAGCATTTTCTAACCTCAATGGCGGCCCACTAACTCTATTATCTGACATATTGATGGAACCACGTGGACTTCCCAGTAGTCTTCATCATCATCACATTTAACGACGAGCTTTCCGCAATGAAACTCCTTGGATCAATTTTTACAAGTAGTTACATTAAAATCATCATCATCTCCCAAAGGATGTCAAGTGACCGGTCCTTAGCCATCCGCATCCTGCGGACTCCCGCGACCTTAACTAGGTCATCAGTCAACCTTGTATACCTTGTCACCGGGTCTACCCACGCTGTAACCTCCTGTACGTGGTCGCCACTCGAGAACTTTTCCGCTTCAACGGCCATCGGGTCTACGTGCAACGTGCAACGTGCAGTACCACTTAAGTTTAGCGATTCGGAGGGCTATATCGATTACCTTCCTTCTTCGTTCTACTGCGGATAGCCTCATTTCTAAAGCGATCAGGTAGGGAAATCCCCAGCATAGCCCATTTTATTAGCATTTAAATAATGGAACTAAATGAACTATTTTTCCCATTACTTCAATTAAATATAGTCGATGATAAAAATGAAAATCAACCTAACCGATATTTGAATATAGCAGCATCGCATCGCTCCCAGGACTAGACCCGAGGCCTAAATTTATTTAAGTTGACCACGACTAAAGCCCTATTATGAGGGAGATCAATCCCGGGTTTGGATTTCCGAAGTGTTTGTGTTATTCATGTGAAATATCTTATTGTATGCTTTGCAGATCGCATCGACATACGAGTACTTGGTAGTCAAATATTATATTGTAAAAATTGATTAAATTTTTCTCATTCTGTTTTATAAAAAGTAAGTAAAACAGTATTATAGTTCCATGAACTTAATCCTGATTTTTAATCTATCCACCAGGTAAAAGGTCCAGGTACGGAAAACCCGTAGTTGAATGTGACATCAATAAAACAGATAATAGAACTAGTGGAAATAGATCTCGATGACGCATCGTGAATTTTTTTCCTCGCGCCCCACCCCGATATGTCGTAGCTACAATTCTGTTGGATAGGATAATCACCCTTAGTGCGAGTAGTCTCCGAAGTTAAAGGCTATTTAAAAGGCGTCACGTTAAAACCATAAGAGAACAAGCGGTTTGTAGGGTTTTATACAATACAGTGTTTCCAATCTCTATAGCTTAAGGGGGAACATTACCAGACGACTGTTGACGGTAGTGTATAGCTCCTCCTAAAATTTTACAAACCCGATTATATTGTTTCAATTATTTTTTCTGACAGGTTGGATTTCCACGAGTATTTTGTTTAAGGCATTGGAGTTAGGCGACATCCAATGTTGTTAGTTATAAAAAACTTTAGTTATATATCCATAGGTTTGTATGAAAACGAAATGTTAAGTTCTCAAACAAATAATATATTTACCAAAGCTAGTAAGAGTATGGTCTAGCTACCTCCCTGGTGTCTTGAACAGCTTTCCCGAAATTATCTTAAGTAATATAGAGAGTAAACCTGCACAAACTAAAACTATAATAAAGAAAATGTTAATTGAGGCTCCCAGTGATATATAGATAATTACAATTAGTCAGTAAGAATAAAGTTTAGTAAATAATCTTAAATAATAAAGATTGTACTAAACATAACCCACCATGTATTTGAATTTATAGTTAATAATAAACAGTATTTTTTTATTAATTAAACGGCCTAAAGGATTCGACCAAACTGCAATATTAAATGACGTCATCTTCATTTAATATGAGACACAACACAAATAGAGACTATAAAGGAACGACCCCTTAACACACAGCTTAATTTTAAGCGAGTTCAACATTACAATGTCTATTCGGTGTTAAAGCCCCTTTCATGTTTTATGATTGTCAATAAAAGCAAGTATAAGTAGGATAGGAATACTTTCGGGAAAATTGTATGACGAATTAATAGATATCTCAGAATCTCATGTCGGTAGTTGTTAAAATAAAATGTACAAAGTTGCCGTTCGGTTGCTAACATTAATAAATAGCTAAGATATTAACTAAACTTCTAATCAGGTATTGTTATTCCATGTCAATATTAACATCAAAGAAAAGAACGGGTTCCTGTTACAGAAATGCCATTATTTGCCTTTCAGCTGTGAGCTTGTTTCGTAATATTTGTAATCAAAACGAATTTCGGTAGGCCGATTTGAGACAGCTTCGCACAATAATTTGCAACATTCGATGGACTGGAAAAATAAAAGAATATAGCTTTAGCTTCATTATAATAATCAATGTAGGTATATTTTAAACAGAAGAGTGTTGCTAAGGCCTCATTAACAGATTTTTTTTTTGCTTTGGCACAAGACAAAGCCAATCATTGGAAAGCATTATAGTTTCAGACAGAAAACTAATGTCAAAACACTGTGTATTACTCGAAAAATAACAATGATACTTAAACAATGATTACTTATCTTCAATTGATACCATGCAACTGATCAAGCAGAGGCAAGTAAAGTTATAGGAAATAAAACGCTTTAACTTTATTCTACCTTATATTTAAGAAATCAAAACCACTCTCCAAGATATCAATTTTGATGAGACATAATAATTTATTTTTATAAATGATATTCTTCAATGTGAATAATATATTTAATATTAGCAGAAAGCCACCCTTGAATTCTTTTAAAAAGCAAAAACAGGCCTGTATTATGTAACAGTTACTTTCTTAGCTAGCATGATTATCAAGTATCAATGTTAGGACATTATACTAATTAAAGACGTTTCTGCAAATAAATGATTTTGATTTGATTTGATATATTTGACAATGATATTACTGTTGCCATATAAATAACTGCAACTCAGAAAAGTCGAAAAATCCTCGACATTTTCATTTCAAAATCGAATATCTCAAAAACGACTAAACAGATTTTCATAGCTAAGAACACACGGGATAAAATTATCTATGACACAAAAAATACCGCATTCAAATCGGTCTATCCGTTTGGGAGCTACGATACCACAGACGGATACACAGACACACAGATACACAGATTCACAGACACGTTAAACTTACAACACCTCTCTCTTTGCGTCGAGGGTTAAAAAGGGCTCATCTTTCGATGGCCAAACTCTAGTGATATTTCGGATTTTACTTTCAAAGTCTTCTTTAGGTATTGTTTGTTTTAGGCATATAAAATGCATCTCTGAATAAAATACATCTGCCACGAGAAAAAATGGGGTAAGAAACCTGGCGAGGTACCTATGTTTATTTCAAAATGTAGGTACCTATATTATTACGACATCCTAGTATAAAATTACAATGCTACAGTAGAAAATATATTTTTGCAATGGGCAGGTGATTCGTGCAACCGGGTGTAGCATGGTTGACATTTTATCACTTATCGCTGTCGATAAGACATCCGTCACGATCTGACGTAAGTATGCGAGTACGAGAGTGTTATATTATCCACAACGATACGTCATATAACTACAACTTAGAAAAGTTGAAAAACCCCCGACACATTCATTTCAAAGTCCAATATCTCAAAGAAGGCTCAATAGATTTTCATTAAACACTCGGGGTAAAATTATCTATGAAACAAAAAAAAAACGCATTAAAATCGGTTCATCCGTTTGGGAGCTACAATACCACAGAGAGATACACAGACACGTTAAACATTTAACACCCCTTTCTTTGCGTCGGGTGTAAAAATTACTGCTAAACATCCCAATCCATAATAAAATCATTTCCTTATTGAATGGTCTCGAAATAAGTGTTTGTTTAGAATTCCCCAAGAATGTTCCTTTTGCTATTACTGGTCTGCTAAAAAAATAAGCTTCTTATGTTCCTTGTTACTTTTGGCTTACCAGTGTTCCTTTATAATTTGTATACATTCTTCTTAACAAAAATTACATTATTATTTCTAATACGTATAGCCACAACACTATTAAAATATCAATAGGTATCCTTGACGAACGCTATCAATGACTCACGTGACCCCATGTTATAAATTGCTTTAATAGCCCTTTATTGACTCAATATCTGCGTCAGATCCCCGTGAAATAAAACCATAATTAACTATCATTAAATTAAGCGAAGTAACCCCATCGTGCCGTTACAACATTAGACCTAATTCCTAGTCCAGTGTAATATTTACTCTTACGTTTTACCATTCAATGGTACTTTACAAATAAATGTAGGTACCATGATGTAATTAAAACCCCTGGAAAGGTCACCGAAGACTATAACTTCGTCCTGTGACTATCCCAAGCCTGCAAAATGAGTTCGATCAAACTTGCATCATCGTTGACCTACCTTTCGTAAAGCCGAACTGCAGTGCATGCGATATCTTGTTACAATTAGGAGATGAGAGATCAGTTATTGTGCTAGTTTTATTTTTCAAATATTTTGTCAAATGAACGTATGATAGAAACTTGACTTCGGATTCTAGAACCTTAACTGACACGGCCCAAATATCATCCGGCTCTTCATTTTTTACATTTTAAAAGATATGAAAATGATTAAATAATATGAAAACACATACATTCTCTCTCAGTCATTGTGCTGCAGCCGCGATGCCAATCTTGAGTAACATTTTTTTTTTTTGAAATAAATCCATTGGTTGGTTAAAATGGGATTGGATGTGATAGTTCTGCCATATATGTAAATAAGTACGTCAGTTTATTATTAGAGCCAGCTATTCCATTTTTAGGGTTCCGTAGTCACCAAGGAACCCTTATAGTTTCGGGAGTTACTGGGTTTTAAAGTACTTTTGTTTTCGACGCAAGTACCCCGGCCATTCTCCTTGTTTACGTATCTTAGGCGGCTATCACACTACTGCTGCGGGCGAAATGAGTACGCGGCTCCGCACATGGAAGCGGGATGCGGCGTCTCGTCTGGCCCTGTATCATGGTCGGCCTTATCACGCGATAAATGACAAGATAGAGCGTCCGTCACTGGCTGACACCGTTCGATAGAACGAGACTGACGATCTATCTTGTCACTTACAGCGTGATTACGGCCGACTATGATACGGGGCCTGTTCGATGACCGCCTTATACGACTACAAGCGTTGCACATCAAAAATTTACGTGTAGGTTACCTGTTATTGGGTTTACTCTTGTTTTACCGGCAAACGTTTCATCGAATAAATTTTTCGCCGACTTTTTAATGTCATCTAAGACATTTTTGTTTAGAAGCAGTAATCATGTTACCGGCTTCTGGGAAACGAAAGTTCGAATAAATGAAAATTCGATGAAACAATAGCATTCGGTGAAACGTTTTTCGGTAAAATTAGGGGATCCCGTATGTTAGACACACGGGACTGTGACGATGTTTTTCTTGAGACTACATTTTTGAGACGATTACATTATCTGATTTTCATCAAGTAACTGCTTATGATGCTTATATTGATAAATAGGCTTGTGTCCTAAGATATTTTCACTTCTCATGCTCGAAAAGGGTATCATATTAGGCTTAGCAAGCGAGGCTCAAGTAGGTAGTACTCGTACATTTAGTCTCTGAAATAGCGTTTACATTTTTGCGTAATGCACAGGAATTTGAATGGATTCGAAAGGGTTCTCCCTAGTTAGACCCAACTACTTAAGGGGCTACCCGAGGTTTTCATCGATTTTTGTCAAGTTTCGAATCGTATCGCCTACTTTTGCACTACAGATAGAATTATAAATCAAACGGCTATCGGTTCTTCAATCTTATCTCTATTTTTGTCTACCGGATTTTGATAGAAATGCATACTTATTTTGTATGTTTTTTTTAAACATTGTCTAAAAAACACTTATTCTCTATTGACGTGAAAGATCTAACATATACAAAATCTACATATTTGGGTTCGTCTATGGCGTCTCTGAAAACGTGTCTAGTTTTTAATATTAAACTAATCAACACAAAAGTTATGGCCAGAAAACCAGTTATTTGGCATTTTATGCCAACTCAACTGGCATTTTATGTTCAACTTTGATGCCAAATATCTCGAAAACAATGAACTTTGAAGTAAATAAGGGATACTTTATTGCTTAAACCCGTTATCGTTAGTATAATAAGCTACAAAAAACATTAGAAAACTAAGAGATTCATATGACCTTTCATTGGCGTATGGAATCCATTTAAGCCCTTAATGCTTAATTTGACCTAATGCATTTTTTATAAATAGTAAACTTTATAGGATTACTGTTAAACACACCTAACCTAATTACTTCTATTTGATGATACTTATTCAGAGAGAATCCGAACAGTTCATTGTTTCGAAGAAAAATGTACTTATTTGGTCTAGTGAAACATGTGACAGCACCCCATTCAAAAGACACTAGGAATTATAACGCTACACTGCTCATATGTCTATAAATACATACATACTCATATAAATGCCTGTCCTGATTGACTCATTCATCAACGCACAGCCGTAACTACTGGGACTAGAAACTTGAAATTTACACCAGGACTTCCTTTTATGACGTAGGCAACGGATAAGACGGGATTTTTGGAAATTCCATCCCTAAGGGGGTTCAATGGGGGTTACTTAGTATACTGGGCTCTTTTCCGCAAATCGACATCCAGCGTGCCTATTTTGCGTGAAATGGGGTAGCGCTACTCTAACCACCCCAGCTCCTCCAGAAAGTTCGTGGTTGCTTTCGTGTTTTTGACTGCGTCCCGGAATGTTTCCGGGGACCCAAGGTGCTTTTACCTGTATACTTCGACCTGCTTGCAGTCCAGTAGAATATGTTTGGTCGTTTCCTCCGCCTCCATGCACGCTCTGCACATGGGGCTGTCCGTGATATCTATGTTGTAGAGGTGTTTGTTCAGAGTGTTGTGTCCTGTTATAATTCCAACTATCTTGCGTAGTTGGTTTCTATGTGTCCTCAGTAGTGTGGTTGTGAGTTTGTTGTCGCGTTTTGCCAGAATCTCTTTGGTCTGTCTGCATGTGTCTATCTCCTCCCAGTGTTTTTGGTGTAGGATTTTGGTGTATAGGTCAAGTTGGTTGTATATGTAGCTGTGTGGCAGGGGCAAGATTGGTTCGGGTCCGTATGCCATTGTTTCTGAGCCTTTCCTGGCCAGTTTGTCCGCTGCATCGTTGCCTCTTGAGCCACTGTGCCCCTTGATCCATTGTACAGTGACGGTGTTTTTGTCTGCGCACACCTCCGTTAGATTTTGGTGGCATTCGTATATCAAGCTAGATGTGAATTTGTCACTGCTCAGTGCTTGTAGTACCGATTTACTGTCTGAGAGTATTCGTATGTTTGTGTTCTCAACTTTTCGTCTCTTTATGGCATTGCAGGCTTCGATTATCCCTACGCATTCAGCCTGGAATACCGTGTTTTGTTCGCCCAATGGTTTGGATATGTGTATGTTTAAGTCCTCTGAGAACACTCCACATCCCGTTCCCGTATTTGTTTTCGAACCATCTGTGAAGATTCTAAGGTCTGTTTGGTTTAGCCCCTCTCTCGAGTCTCCTGTTAGTGATATGCCGTAGTCTTTTTTGAAGACTGCAGTTCTTGGTATTTTGTCGATTGTAGCCTGTGTGTGGTTGTAGGCTGAGGCTTTTTAGGCATAAAAAGCCTCAGCCTATGGACAAAACTGAACACACCACACACAGGCTACAATCGACAAAATACCAAGAACTGCACTGAACTGCGTCGCGGCTGCGACGCAGCCGCTTCCTTTTGTATATGCATGTGTAAAGGTAGGATTCCTAGCATTATTTCTAGTGCTGCCGTTGGGGTAGTTCTCATACATCCTGTGGCCGCTACACATGCTAGTCTTGGTGTTTTCTGGATTTTGGTAATTGCGCTCCTGGTTTGGGTGCGGGGCCACCATACTATGGCACCATAGCTTATATCATTGGTACTATCACCGTTTTGTATAGGCACAGTATGATGTAGGGGGCCAGGCCCCATATCTTTCCCACCATCCTTCTGCATTGCCAGAAGGCTACTGTTGCTTTGTTTAGTCTATTGTCTAGGTGTTTGCTGCAATTAAGTTTGTCATCTAGTATTATACCTAGGTATTTCACCTCCTTCGAGAGTGTTAGTTTAGTGCCAAAGAGTGTTGGCATTTCGTAAGTACCCAGTTTTCGTTTATTTGTGAAGAGAATTGTGTCGGTTTTCTTTGGGTTTACCGATAGGTCATTCTCCTTGCACCATTTCTCTATTATTTTCAGTGCTGATTGTGTGACTTCACATAGTGTGCTTGTGATCAGACCGCTGACCAGTATGACTAGGTCGTCCGCATATCCTATAGTTAGAAAGCGGTTATTGTTTAGTTTTGTTATTAGGTCATTAACTACCAAGTTCCACAGCAGTGGCGAGAGGACGCCTCCTTGAGGGCATCCTCTCATGACTAGTGCCTGGTGGCTTTTGTTTTCGGATAGTCTTATAATTCTTTTCTTTAGCATGTTCATGATCCATTCTATGAGCAGCTGTTCGGTTTTATGTCTCTCTAGTGCTTGTCTTATGCTGCTAAAGTTGGTCCTGTCGAACGCACCCTCTATATCAATGAAGGTGCCTAGGCAGGAGTTTTTTCTAGCGAGAGCGTCTTCTGTTTTGGTTACTACAGCATGGAGGGCTGAGTCTGTCGATTTGCCTTGGCTGTAGGCATGTTGGTTTGGGTGTATCTCTATGTTTTTAAGGGCCGTGTGTTTTGACTCCCTGTCGCAGGGTCTTTCCAGGGTCTTTAACATGAAAGAGGTTAGGCTTATAGGTCTGAAGGATTTTGGGTCTGAGTTGTCACTCTTTCCCGGTTTCGGTAAGAATATTACTTTTACTTCCCTCCATTTTGTTGGTATGTATCTATATGCAATACAACTGCATAGGAGGTTCAATAGATGCTCGGTCAGCTTATGTCCTCCCCACTTTAGTAAGGCAGGGTAGATACCGTCTAGACCTGGAGATTTGTAGTTGTCAAAACTGTTAATCGCCCAGGTTGTTCTGTTTTTCTCTGTTATTCGTTCTGCTATCTTCCACTCGTTTTCTGTTGGGTGATAGTTCTCCTCCTGTTCTGCCCAGGATTGTACGTCAACCACGTTGCACCCCGGGAAGTGGGTTTCCACCAATAGACTTTCAGTCTCAGATGGATTGCTGGTGGTGGTATTGTCTGGTCTTCTCAGTGTGCCCAGTAGTTGACTGGGTTGGCTGGCTAGTATTTTCCTTGTTCTGTTGGCTTGTGTGCTGCTGGATATGTTGTCACAGAAGTTCCGCCATGAGGCAGATCTTCTGTATCTTATTCTTTTTTTGTACTCTGCTTTGACTGTTTTATATTTGTCCCAGTCGTCTTCAGGAGGAGGGAACTCTATTTTTTGAGCTAGAAACTTGAAACTTTATAGAAGGGTTACCTTTGTTTTATCAAAAAAAAATTGACAAATTATCACTTCCCAAAACATTTTTCGTAGAACTTCATTTGCCAAATAATCGTTTGCCAAATTTACACTCTACAAATAATTCTTACGCAAACCTTATGTTTGGCATATTCATGTTTAGGCAATAACTCGTTTACCAACTGGTACTTTGACCAAATTTCATTCAGTCAAATGTATCAGTTGGCATAATATGTTTTAACCAAAACAAAATAAAGGCAAATGATTTGTATCGTCAATATTTAGTTGACCATTTCTATTCCGTCGGTTAATCAGCACAGGAACTCTTCAATGACAAATCATTTGCATCTTTATTTCAATGGTGTATAAGATACATAACTTACAGATAGATTACTTTTTTTGTTATGTGGGTAGGGTAAATTAATTTGTGTAGAGGTCGCAATTCTAACCTAACCGCCAGCGTGTCGACGTCACCCCGCTTCGCGGGGTGCCTATTTCCGCTCTAAGGGACTCAAGCTAACCCTAACCTAACCTACCAAATAATACCATTGTTAAGATTGTTTGTTTTTTACTGATAGGAGGCTTCGCCCCCCGAGCCCCCCTTTTTTGGCTGCCCTAACCTAATTTAACGTCTTTGCATACCGACCTACTTAACTGTGCATTTTTTTATTTAAGGGACCAAGCCGTTTTATTAATAGTATTTTGGTAAAATGTCATAACCCAAACAAATGTGATTTTTGTCTATTTATAGTTTGCCGTAACATTAATTTGACGAAATGTTTATGGTCTAATGTTTTTTTGCCTTATTAAAGCATTCGCTAAAAGACCACATGCCATATTGTACTTTTTCGTAATAGTATTTTTCTGAATGAAAATTTGACGTAATGAAAATATTCGTATTAAAATTGTGCCAAAGTTTGCATTGGCAAACAAAATAGTTGCTAAAATTTGTTTGGGAAATGAAATTTGACCAAAATAAATTTGGTAAAACAACAGGATCCCTTTATAGAAACATTACTTATTAAAATACAAAAAAAGTTATATCTGCGTTTTAGAAAATTCTACCCCTAAGGGCGTTAAATGATGGTGCAATATTTGTATGAGGGGTTTATTTTGTAAACTAGGGACTTAAAACTTTGTACAAAGATTACTTTAAAGAAACAAAAAAGGTAATTTCAGCGTTTTAGAAAATTCTACCCCTGGGTTAAATGGGGGTTCAATATTTGTATGGGGGAAACATTTAAAGAAAATTCCACCCTTAAAAGGGTTAAATATGGGTGCAAAGTTTGTATTGAGGGAACTTTATTTTTTGAACTAGAGACTTGAAACTTTGTAGGAAGTTAACTTATTAAAATACAAAAAAAGTAATTTCAGCGTTTAAGAAAATTCTATCCCAATGGGGGTTAAAAAAGAGGTCACCCCCACTTAAACTAATATCGTTAGTGCTAATTTCATTACACCTAACAACGTTCGATATAATTTTCATTAGCCCTAATATTCGGATAAGTAATTTTATATGGCATAATTATTTGCTGCGCCTAATTTCAAACCTCCTAATCATTCCTAATACTAAACATCATAATGCTAATATATTGGAAACTAATAATCATTTTTCCTAATGACTACTAAGCCTAATGATTAATGTGCCTAACGATCACTATGTTTAATGTTCACTACACCTAATCTCGTCACACCTAACTATCACTTGACCTATTAACTTTTGCGCTAATGTTTGACTAGTACTAATTAATGCATCCCTGATGAACAGGCTACTTTTTACCGCGGAGTATGTCGCGGCCGTCCCATGATAGATGTCCTAATCTCGTCAAAATGGGAGCCAATAATGCACGGCCAAATAATGTACGGCCCGATAATCCGTGTCCAGTTTTCGTGGACGTGGATTATTGGATCGTGCATTATCAGGGCGGACGAAAATGGCATGTCATAAGCGAACTCTATCTTAGTTCGGTTAGGTTAGGGTTCACTTGTGTCCCTCAAACCAGAAATAGACACCCCGCGCAGCGGGGTGGCGTCGACTTGCTGTACGGCTATCACAAGACGGCGCACGAGCTCTCTCATTTTTTCTCGCATGAAACTTCTCTGTCTATTAAGAGTGAGCTAGATAGACATCGGATTACCCACCTATTCTACCCTAAGGCAGGTCAGTGTAGGTACGACGACGAGCGAAGCAAGGAGGAGTGTTAGGTAGAACTGCGACCCTACAGCGAGTGAGCGAAGCGAGCGTGCCGCGGCAGCGGCCGGCGAAGCGCCAGAACCGACATTATAAGAAAAAAAAACAGTGAATTAAAATTAGTACTACTGACAATTCGGGATAATGACATTAGGGCTAAAATACTTAGGCAAAATGAAGATTCGGGTTAGTGATTTTAGAGACATTGATAATAAGGTGTAGTCATTATTAGGCATTGCAATATTAGGCCTAGGAAGAAATCGGTCAAATAAAATTAGTCTTAGTGAGAATTCGGTCATGAGAAATTAGATATTATGAAAATTCGGGATACTGAAATTAGGGCTAATGAATAATTAGGAACAATAAAAATTCGGGTTTGTGATTTTAGGGTTAATGAAATTAGGGCTAGTAAAATTAGGTATGAAATTATTAGGGCTAACGGAGGGGAACCTTAAAAAAGGTTGAAGGTTTTGTACAGGGAACACTGGATTTTTTAAAGAGATGTACTCTTCATTAACCTGTATCCATTTCTCGATTTCCAGTGCTGAGTTTAAGATTGTTTTAATAGCCTTACGATATTTAACTTTTTTTAAATCTCACTCATAATAATTAAGATCCCCATTTTCTAGCTTCAAATCCATGCGTCGCTCTATATCTTGCAGAGTCATTTTTGCCAAAGATTAAAATTAGATGAAAGCAACAGGTAACTGACGGAATAAGTATTAAGCATTCTGCAAACAATTCCCGTAATCTGATTGGAAAATCTTTAAAAATTCTTTTACAATCGCATATCAGTGTCTGCCACTGTTTGAAATGTAATATGTTTAGACCATTTTAACTAAGAATAAAATTCACTTACCTATTTTATATCTTTTTTGTCATCATCAAAAATCTACGCGGACGAAGTATTTAATTTTACAGTTATTATGTGTTTAATGGCTTTCTGGGGGCTACCAACGGCATTTCCTCCGCCCGCAACAATGAGAAAACCAACATGGCGGCGAGCGCGGGCGGTGGTTCTGGGGTTTGCAGGTTGGCAGGGGCGGATGTGACGTCACAGCGATGGAGTGGAGCGACTCCTTTGACGCAAACGGCTACTTCCGGTCGTGGGCAGTGACGCCCTCTCTCTTTGACGACCGGTTAGCCTAGTGGGTCAAAGTGGACAAAGCTGAAGGTCCTGGGTTCGAATCCCGGTAAAGGCAAATATTTGTGTGACGAGCATGAATATTTGTTTCTGAATCATGGATGTTTTCTTTTTATTTAAGTATTTATATTTATTATATATATCCCCATACCACAACCCATACCCGTACCCATAACACAAGCCTTGCTGAGCTTATTATGGGACTAGGTCGATTTGTGTAAGATTGTCCCCGTATATTTATTTATTTATTTATGTATGCGACTAAATAAATTATCCCATTTTTCTGAATTTGAGCGCATCATTGTTCGGTGTTCGGGGGAATTACTGAACGAGCCTAAATGATCTCTCTCGAGTCGATCTGTGTCAATATTCTAAAAACAGCTTACCTGTAACTTTAGAGTTAAGGAAGTACGGGTCAGGGTGCCAAAGGTTGTCAAAAAACTCGGGGGGTAGTGTCACATGGTCGTCGCCTTCCTCGAAGATGTCTTCTGGAAGTTGCAGCCGACTCTCCATCCACGTCTGTCTTATGAACATGTCAACCCTGAAATGTTTAGTGATTTCCATATGAGTCAGGACGGTTAACCAATGTAAGACTAATAAGTTGTTGAAGGTAATAGCGAGCTGCAGCGACTGCCGCAGCTTGTGGCTCGGACGCACACTGTGTGATTGAGTGGCCAAACGCTCAGTGTGCGCGACTATGCTATGCAAAATGTATAAAATAACTCGTCTGCAATAATTTGTATGTTCCCGCCTCTAGTGGTTCAACAAGCCGCTACTCTATGTCTTTTTGTTCTACAAATAATATATATTGTGTATTTTACGCTTGGTCTTTGCAAGCAGTGTTAGTGGTTCGGAAGAAGATAATGAAAAAAGCGATAAAAAAGCGATAAAAAATCACGCAAAACGTCGTTTTTACCAATTCTCAATTTTTATAGAGATGATCTACCTGACCCGCGTACAATGCGTTACGTGATAGACCTGCAGATCTACATGATAATATATAATAAGTCATTGTAATAAATGTAAAGTATTGCTACAGGTAATAAGAGCATTTTATATTTTTTTTAGTAAACGGTAAAAGCTCAGATATTGATAGCACAGTTTCAATATTTTCAAATGCAATATAATTGTTAGTATTGTTACACAATAACAATGGCGATACGAAAAACGTACCTATTTTTTAATAAAATACATTTTATTGAAGAATGATTCACAGATGGACTAATTAATATTTTGTTGAATTTCCTATTCTGAATGCTAACCGTGCGGCCGCTTTCCTTTCATCTATGCCGCCTGTGCCCGGCAGTGGGACGTATACATAGGCCGATGGTGACATACAACTTGAAATAAAAATGGGTTTCGTTCGCAACAGTAGTATAATAGAACTTATATTTAACGAAATTAATATTTGCTCACACAGCAATACAACGCAATACGTTCATTGATTTCAATAAATTCCGCACCGGTGTATATGTCGCAGTGAAATGACCAAAACAGAGATTTGAACAAATCCCTAAGGGATATGATCAAATCACGCAGGATGTTAAAATGGCGAATCCCTTTTATCATTTACCTAATACAAATCAGTCATTTGATCAAACCTCTGAATCTGTTTAGTGAAATGATGAAATCGGACAAAAAAGGCAACTCGTTTTTTCCTTTCACTAGATTTGTTTAGTGATTTGATAAATCCCTGAAACGCGTCAGTGAATTGACGAAACTAACTCGCAGATATTGGCTCCTAAATCATTAGTCATTTAAACGGTTCTGGGACTTAGACTCGGATGGCGGATAGGTTAGAAGATGTAGCGGTAGCTCTGCTCGCCACCGTCTTCGCGGTTATTTTTTTTATAAAAGAGCAGAAAAATCTTTATCGCGTTAGTTTCGTCAACTCAAAGACGCGTTTCAGGGATTTATCAAATCACTAAACAAATCTAGTGAAATGAAAAAACGAGTTGCCTTTTTTGTCCGATTTCGTCATTTTACTAAACAGATTCAGAGATTTGATCAAATTACTGATTTGTATTAGGTAAATGATAAAACGGATTGGCCATTTTAACATCCTGCGTGATTTGATCATATCCCTTAGAGATTTGATCAAATCTCTGTTTTGACCATTTCCCTGCAACAAATACATGACTACTATTTAGAAGTTGATGGATATCGACTTGTAAGCTATGATCACGTTGCTTTACTTACCTATGAGCAGATGAAGTCAATAAAAAGCTTAAAAAACATCTATTGGCTCCAAAACAGGTATAAAAACAGGATATAGGTATATTATTTTCCAGTCCGAACCATCAAGGTACATTGATGTGCCCGTATCGATTTTACAATACGTTTATCAGAAAAGCTCAGCCAATTTAGTCTTATGCAAACGAAAAGACAATTAAGTACGAGTACATTTCCATAGATGATCAACGATAAATAGATTACCTACTCGTTCCTCATATGCCACTTTGCAATGTAATAGTAGTGCAGATCGAAGGTAATGATCGAAGTCGATTACCCGATCGAGGTCAACCGATATCTATTTTGAAAATCATCTAAAATTAGCTGTACTATTTACTAGTAAAGAATGTAGGGTGCATCAAAGAAGGGCATATTCGGTAGCGCATTGCTATTCCAAATATGCATTTGCATTTTTCATTTTTTGATTATGTTTGTTAACATTGATACCTATTTTGATTTTGTTTACATTACAGTCTCTGTTTATGTTGACATTGCTTGTGTAGAAAGTGACAATGACACTTCGTCGTTCGCCGCATGTTACATGCTTACTTGTCCCCTATGAATTATTGATAACTCATAATTAAAACAACTACAGAAGATCTACCGTCGCTGTCAGTAGAAATACGCCACGGATCAACGATAGTAATTTCACACGTATTTTTAATATCGCGATATTAAAAGAATAGAAACACAATAAGAAGTTAAGTGCAGTTTATCTAATAGATATCATTTATCAATGGTTTTATGAGTTTTGCAAGTAAAGAACCGCGACGCCGCACGTGCACGTTGCGACCTTAAATGTTCTTATACTGATCGTAAACAACCTTCAATTGAAGTAAAAATATTTCATTTTGTAATTTGAAAAAAAGCGGAATTATTCGCATGTTGCCGACTGTATAATGTACGCTTTAGATTTTGGTATAATAAATTTACTTCTTTCACTCAGCCTTTCAGAGACTGCATGCAATGAATCAGGAGGATGCCAAACGGCGCGTGATTTGAATTTGTAAATCCATTCTCAGAAGAAACGTGCTTGAAAAGAGATCTGAGAATCTTATTACATTTTTCTATACGCAATACTTAAAAGCTGACAGCAGCAGCATTGAAAATGTTGCTTTAAACATAGGATTTGGGTAAGGCCGCGAATTTTGACCAATTTTGACGTTTCAAAAATATGCTCATAAAAAAAAAAGGCAACACCGAGAGATTTCAAACAATTTTATTATATAAGGCCTGCAACACACTAGCGCGGTCTGCGGTGGCGGACAAGTATACTATTGCCCGCCCCGGCCAGGCCGCGCCAGTCTCTGAAAGGCCTTAAGCGATAAAAACTGTCAAGGTCGCAAGTGACATAATTGATTTAAATCCTTTCAAATAAAGAATAAAAATATATTTCCGTTCAAAACGTAACGAAAGTTGATAATTTTTTTCGACCACGTTTATTTTACTTAAAGCCCTGTTATTTTCTCAATTTTCAACTTCTCATTAGCATGCTTTGGTTTAAACAAAATTTTATGATACCGATTGCAAAAAAAAGTACGAATATTTTTTTTATCTTCAATTCTTTTATCTGGCCACAATTCTGCGTTTTCGTTACGAATACTTAATTCGTTTTTGTACACTAGCAACTCATATTCTAGTAGGGCGGAAAAAGTTTTTCTAAAACTTCGAAAGTGCATGTGTGATTTTAAGGGTAAGTAGTGATTATTTTCAAGCGGTTGTTTTTTCATATGATAAGTTAATGCATAAATAAATATATCAGCATATAAATCACGCACGTGACTATATTCAAAATATCGTTATTTCACCATGATAATCAATATTCTTCCTAAAATACGTGACACTTTCGTTACGAATACGTTTCATTTTTACAAAAACGTATTCTTTGCGTAACGCGACTAAAACATGTGGTAAAGAGAAGAGCACACAGAAAAGTACAAACTAAAATGAGTGTTTACTAGATTTCTAGCGACAACTACAGTAAGTTATTAATTCGAAATTGAGGTACAGGGGATCGTAGGGCGGGGGGGGGGGGGGTACAGGAGGTACAGGGATCAGCTAGCACGAGAGAATTAAGTCTACACTACCCATATCCATACGTACTAATAGGGAACCGATTTAGATGAAGTTTTGTCTAGAGATAGTTTAAGTCCCAGAGAAGGACGTAAAATAGTTTTTATCCCGAAAATCATTCTCTAAAGAGGTAAAATAGACGGTGAAAATTTGTGTGGAACTACGATATAAACGAGTTCCACGCGCACGGAGTCACGGGCAGAAGCTAGTACTTATTAATCGAACGAACGAGCGAAGCGGACGAAGTTCTGTGCTTCAGGTTGGGCCGAAAATCGTTCGTATGTCCAGTCTCTGTCCAGTGTACGTCGTCTGTCTGTCCGTTTTCCTCTGGCGCATTTCTCAACCGATTCTCGTGAAATTTTGTGAGCAGGTTCGTTAATTATATAGAAACTCGAGTAACTTTTTCGAAATTCAAAAAAAGGAGCCTATTTTTAAAAATAACACAAAATTTATATGAAAATTATTATGAAAAGAACTTAGTGGCCTTACCCATGAATGAAACCCGCCCGAGAAACTTGTGGTAATTTAAAACGTCACTTTTTACAGAATGACGATGCTTAATCTTAATACCCAGGATTTATATAATCAAAAATCGACCTGCACTAGTCATATTTGGCTAGAAATATCGCAAAAATCGCAAGCTACCGGCTAGTTGTGGCTTTTTAATATGTTGTAAGGATCACTACCAGTACCGTATATCCAAGTTTGTAGCTTCGAAAAGCCTGTGTGCTAACATTGCAGCACTCGAAAAACTACGAAATTTTCGCACTCTAGGCTAAACCGGTCGTTTATTACGTGCATTACTTTATGTTCGGGTTACATTGTAGTAATTTAGCATACCTATATAAAAGAACAGTACATTATTTACGTACCTAGGGCGGAGAATTAGTGAGCGGCCCAGATCGCAGGTGTTCGTGGCCCGAATCAAAGGTGAGGCCATAAATATGCAATCTGGGGCTTTACGAATTACCGCCCGCGGTGAGTTGTGTACTCACTACACTCACGTACGCGCAGCGTGCGGTAAAACTGGCATTATGGCCTGGTGTAACGTAATAGTTATTTTGACGACCGGTTAGCCTAGTGGGTAGTGATGCTGCCTACGAAGCTGAAGGTCCTGGGTTCGAATCCCGGTAAGGACAAATATTTGTGTGATGAGCATGAATATTTGTTTCTGAGTCATGGATGTTTTCTATGTATTTAAGTATTTATATCTATTATATATATCGTCGTCTAGTACCCATAACACAAGCCTTATTGAGCTTACTATGGGACTAGGTCGGTTTGTGTAACATTGTCCCCTTATATTTATTTATTTATTAGTTATTTGTAATGCAAGGCTGCAAGTTGTTGTTTGGCGCATGTGCTTGTATTGAAAGCCGAGCTAGCGAAGGATTGTAAAATTGAACCATGAGCGAAGCGAATGGTTCAAAAGTACAATCCTGAGCATAGCGAGGCTTTCAAGGCACGAGACGCCAAACAGTTTTGCTGCCGAGCGAAACACACAATTTTTCACCTCACCACCGCGAGGAAAATTAGTAAGTAAGTAAATGTAATGGAAGTAATTTGGACCTTATACTCATTTTCAATAAAGGTTTGTTTACATCTCATAAAGATGTAGCATTTGATGATTATTAAATGTAGCATAAATATTTTTGCATCTTTAAATAACCTCACGCTTACCTACACTAAAAAAGTCAAAGTATTGTTGGGTACTGACGGTTTAAACTGAGGCTCAAATACGCTTATTTCACTTTTTTCCGCTAACTTATCAGGCATCAAAATTCATATATGTAAGTATATCTTCTGGACTAAAATCTATAAATAACCACCATTATTTTGATTTTACTGTCTGTGGCTTTAGAACAAAACAAAATTGAATGTAAATGAGTTTTTTCTTGAATTAACTTTTCAAACGGTGCGTTCCAAATTTGAAAGAAGCGAAATTTTTAGAAAAATAAAACGACATTTTAAAATTATTTATTCGTATTTTATCCTCATAAGTCAGTCTATATACTAATATTTCGTATGTACCTACTTAATTAAGACAGAATAAGTATTATTAATTTTATTTTATTAAAATAATAACAATTTATTACTGGCATAACACCATCAGTTTCTGAACGTACCTCTCATTCTGTATAGAAAAAGTTGGGTCTCGCGATTGACCGTCACGTTCCAAATTCAAAAACTCTTTCCACGCTAGCGGATAAAATGGACTTTTGAGCGCAGATTTTGAGCGATAAAGCAAGCCTTTTCGAGCCGGTGAGGTGAAAAATATAATTTTCACCTTACCGGCTCGGAAATGCTTGACTATAGAAAACCATTTTAAAGGTTTTGAGCTTGAGTCCTAATAAATGGCTCGCGCGTGGGACAGCTAATAAAATACTTCACTGGTTTTAATTATTCCCCATTAATTATGCAAAATATTTTAATGAATACCTATGCTAATAAATCTTCTTTCTAATCGTTTTTAGGGTTCCGTACCAAAAATGGTAACAAAGGAACCCTTATGGTGCGACTCCGTCCGTCTGTCTGTCTGTTACAAAGTGAAATATCTCACGAACTACTCAAGCTATCAACTTGAAACTTGGAATGGTTATAAATGAGAGTTATCCGCGTGCATGGAAAATGAAAAATTTAAATTACATTTAATTTTTCTATAAGAACTTACGAATATGAGGGGGCAAAAAAAAAATTCAGCTATAGGGTCAAGTGGGGTATCATTCGAAAGGGCTTGATTTGCACTTTTGGAAGCAGTTTTTCTTTTTTTTTCTACACTCGGAAAATTTTAATCTATGAAGGAAAATGTAAAAAAAAATACCATTCCCCCCCCCTTATCTCCGAAGTTATTCAAGCGAAAAATTTGAAATAATTACTTGCGATTAAGATAGGTAAACATATATATTACGGGAAAAGTTCTTTGTTTTCAGTATCTAGCATATTTTTTGTTTTATTTTCAAAAATCATTTCCTAGTTAGATTTGCAATTTAATCAACTTTATAAGTATTTTTTCAATTTGAAAATCCTATAAGACTACAATAGAAATACTCTCTTTCAAATAAATCAAAAATAATGGAGATCGGTTTACGTGATAAACAATAATCGCTAAAAGACCAACATACATACTAAGCCGATTGCCCTTGCACGTTAGTACCAAATGGGGCCGATAGATGGCGCTGACCCCATTCGCGCTGTTAAGATTTTTCTAGAACTAATGGGGTTGGGATTGGGACGCGTATATTTATTTTCAATAGCAGGTCAAAAAAAGATCGCGATTCAATTGTCTTGGTGTAAAAGTTACTCGTTGTTTGAAATTGAATACTATTGTGTTGGGTTAAAATAAGTATATTAGGAGAACAATATTTCTTTGCTATTCCGCTAAAAAACGTGCTGGTCTATTAGTGGTGGTGTTTAGGTTCGTGATTGTTAGTGAAGATTTGCTCAGTGGACGTGGCGCAAGCAACATCTCCTGCCAGCATCTCCTGATGATGCCTCGTAGAGAGGCGAAACACGTGTCGAGGTTTTTGTCATTATTGGTGGTGGTTTGCTGTAATTTTTTGCATGTTTTTACGCAAATAGTTGCATCTTATCTTCACTAATAGACCAGCACGTTTTTTAGCGGAATAGCAAAGAAATATTGTTCTCCTAATATATCATGGACTTCCGCAAAGTAACGCCTGATTCAATAAATTATTTTAAAATAAGTAATTTAACAAATATATTGGGACTTTTACTTTACCTTGAGTTAATTGTTAGTTTGCACGGAACCCTCGGTGCGCGAGACAGACTCGCACTTGACCGGTTTTTATTTATACGTTGCTATAGTCTATAGTTATGAATTTTTGTTTGAGCAGAACCGCAAGTGGGACACGCCAAAAAGCGGTATATTTCGCTGTTTTACGATATCAAATATATATTTTTTCAGAATCAATAAATATTTAAGGTATTGTTATATATATTTTAAGTACTTTATAATACTCGGAATACAAATATATATGTATCAATACTCCATGTTAAACGGACTTGAAATCATAGCCGTGGGACAGCAAAAACAGCTTGTTTGAAAATTGACCCTAAAATTGTATTAAAAGGAGGTATTTAGTATCAAATTTTTATACATAGTGCAATTCCAATATGGTAATTTATTACTCTGAACTATGTCACTTGTGAAACTTCAAACACGACAAAATCGGTTCGCTCGTTAACTGAAGACTTTTGAAAGAAAGGTGTTCGAAAACAATTTCAAATTCTTACCTAAAGTCCATATCCTCCACATTGATGGAGTTGACGTCCACCACATATATGCTGAATTCTACTGTCACAGGGTGGCCTTTGCGAGCAGGAGGACGCACTTCTGTTGAAAGATTAATATTATTGATTTGTTTTTTTTTGCAATGCTTCCTTCACACCTTTGTGTATGTAAATAAAAGTCTTACTAAGAAATGGACATATTCAAAGATCGATACAAAAAGCTCAATGATTCCCAATGGTTTCATTAAAGTAGCGTCGGTTGAAAGCAGTGGGGGTTCGGGAACCGAAACCCAGTATGGGCTCGTATATCGATGTCCTCCGCTATTGTTTTATTTAAATATTTATTTAATTAACGAGCGAGGGTTTTAGAAATGCCACTCTCGTAGTGGCTCTCTTATTCTAATTACTTCTTAATTTTAATAAAGTCTTAACTAAGTTGTTAATTGATTTCGCCTCTACAGAAGTATGCGTTTATTTATTTTTTAGGTTTGATCACGCAAAATTTTATTTATAAAGGTGAGGCGTGAATATTGAACCAAAAAGAAATCAAATTACTTCTACCTCCTTCAATATCCATATAATTTGATTGAAAAAATCTGACGTAATAGGATGAAATCGTACTTCTTTTTCTTTCATATTTCATTTTAAGTGTTGAACACACCTCAATACCCTGTACTTGTACCAGTATTCAGAAACTCTTTTCGTTCATCGTATATATAACGTAATTTTGAGGCAATTTTCTAAGTCTCAGTTTATCGTCGAATGCTTTGAGAATGTATCCGTTTAATTTAATACTTATCTGTAACTGCATGGTTGGGCTATCTAGGGGGCAAACAACCTCATACAACAATGTGTAACTGAGTATTTTTTTAGATCTAAAAATGTTTGTCATTATGTTTTGCGCGTCGGAAGTCCATCGTTGAACTTACAATGTGGCTTAATGTTAAAAAAATATTCATACATGTAAAATAATAGTCACAAAATGGTTGTTTTGTAACATATATATTTCCGAACTCCCACCCTTATTGTTAAATAATAAAATGTGTTAATCGAGTATTGATTTTAATAATTATCGATTAGCTGGCAGAATGCACCAAAATTCGTTTATTTTAGTGTTTTATTATACAGCGTTCCGTCGCTTCTTAAATTTAGTTTTCTTTTAGAAAGCTGTTTTGGCCATTTACAAAAACAACAAAACTGACATAATTTACGACATCAAGTTATTGGTATGATAAAATGTCGTCTGTGAAGATGCTACAATTGTGTAATATACATTGTTTAATAATGTTACTTCTTCAATTGCTTACATACATACATACATACATTCACGCCTTTATCCCTAAAAGGGATAGGCAGAGCACATGAAACTTATGTTCCAGCGCCACTTTTAGCATAAATGTGGGTATAAAAGATCGACCAAATGTGTGAATTGCTTTATTTCTGTAAAATGGAATTACTCAGCTTTACGGAACTTATCGTACAATAAACATTACATTATCTTATACATTTATGTATACTTTCGTTTTCATATATATATATATAACGATAAGAGCTTAATTCATGAAATTGTTTTCGTAAATTTTTAATTAATTTTATTACATATAGAAATGTCAATTGTTAACACAAAAATAACGTAACTGCCAATAATTTTACAAAAGCAGCATAAGTTACAATTTTTTTAGAGATAACCTTCTTAATGGAATCTAAGATGCAAGAGTAACTCTATCGCCATGCCATACAACTGCATCGTAAATTGCACGTATTGTTTGAAGAAAATTATTTCTTCAGGGAATCTATTATAGGGGAATTAAGTTTTTTTCGCTTTCTGTATAATCGAAACCAATGTAGTTAAATTGTTTTTGTAAAAATCTCTTAATGTTTTCTTAATTAACCGTTTAACCTGTGGGTTCGCGTCGGCTAAAATACTTGTTTGGATTTTATAGCTGGCAAGTTTTTGCGATTTTCGTCACTGTCAGGTCAAGTTGACAGTTAATTCCCTTGGACTTGGTCGGGAGTTATGTGCCCCTAATTATCTTCCGAAGTTGCTTTGTGAATCGGTTAGTAATAATGTCTTAGTGAAGTTTGGATTTATTCGTTACTTTCTCTTCTATTCGCAACTGATGGTAGTTGTAGGAAGGATGGCCACATCCGAGCGCTTGGCTGGCGCCCGGTCACGTGGGCTTCTTCCTATCTAACCCTCAACAGTTGAAAGCTGTTCCACCCGGAATTGGTATATATTACTGTCCTCCGAGGTAAGAACTGCTTGTGCACCAAACATTCGTGTCGTAGCAGGAGACGCCTCAAAGAAATGTAACCCAAAATCTCATTTAACGGTCTTTGGATATACCATCTTGCGAGGGACCGTCTCGGGAAATAATGTCTTCTGGGACCAACCTTTTTGAGAGTCGTTTGCGAAGCGAGAACTTAACGTCCAATAAAGAATTACTATTATTATGTATCTCTGGTTTCAATTCACGGGACCAAGCCCGGTAATTTGGAAGGGGTGCGTGGGGATAAGGATCCAACACCTAGATGCCCTTTGGAGACGAAGTAAGGATTACATGTAATGTAATACACACATATATACATACATAGAACATATACATACATAGAACCCATTCACGGGTATATTGGTAGATACCCGTGAACCGGTTCCAAAAAGCGTAGGGGCTATTGTGGATGAAATGGATATAAAACCGGGTCTATGGTGATGAGATATGAGATATGGGTGGATTATGAAACTGGGCTATTGCAAAAAGGGGTTACTATTATGTTGCATAAAATTGATTGTCATAATTTTATTTTGCATAACAGCCCTTGGCAGAATCATCATTGCGCAGAATTACTTTTCGAATAAATTTCATTGCATACAGTCATTTCGCATAACTTCCTTAGGCAGAATAGTACAATCGCATAATGATTGTAATAATAGTCCTATGATCGAATAATTGTGTCACCGAAATTCGTATCGCATAATATTTAGCTGGCATACTGTCATTTGGCACATTTTTTTTGGCAGAATCTGTATATTCTGTATAAAATATTTATTTTTATAAAAGAGCAGAAAACTTGTTTGAATATGTTTGTTGATATTAAAACAAGTTTTCTACTCTTTTATTAAAAAATAACCTCGACTAACTAACTACTTCTAACCTATCCGCGATCCGAGTCGGTTTTGCCAATAAGCCCCTGTTCCCTACTGCCTACGTGATTCGTGAAATTGCAAGTTAGTATTTTTGATAAACAATTCATAACGTTCTCGCTTGGCTCACGCGTTTTAGGGTCGTCGCTTCGCTCGTAGTACCTACACTGACCTGCCTTAGAACGCTTTCCGCGCTAGTTGTCACCTAGAGCAGCACGGTTCAATATTTGCACGGTTTCAGCGAAACGTATATTATGGCACATAAAGTTATGCAAAAATAACGTCGGTGATATTAGTTGTCAAGAAATTCGGTGGAATAAACGTTCCGCTACGTAAAATTCTGCGAAATTAAATTCGGCCATATTACTATTCTGTACTTCAAAATTCTGCCAAATGAGTGTTATGCGACATGATAGTTATGCTAAGTATATGATTATGCTAAAGTATCATTCGGCTAAAAATGTTTGCGGCTGTTATTGGCTGTATATGGCTGTTATGCGGAGTGTATTTCGGACAATCGATATTATGCCAGATAAAAGGGAACCCTGCAAAGAGGTCCAAACACCTGCCATAACATTGTTTTACACAAAGTTATCGAGGCTGACGGTGACTAGACGCTCATTAGATGGCCCCCTGAAAGCGTCGTCGAAAAGATGACAAGGAGCAACACTGGGGTGGGGCTCTTTCTCCGAAGTTATTCGCTGCGGTATGCCCCGTAACACTTCCACCCCTGAAGCATATAGCTTTATTATTATTATTATTTGCGTTGTCTGCTCTCTGGGAGCTGGTCCTCCGGTCAGACAGCTGGCGACGTCAAGCCTCAGGAAAGTGGCCCAATATAGTTCGCAGGTCGGTGTTATTTTTTTAAGCCCGTCTTTTGGGTGCCCCTTCCCAAATAAATATTTTTAAGCCGAACACAGAAACAGCACAGGTAGAAAGTTATTTGTCTTATCGCGAGCAAACCCAGTATAACCCTTGATCCACACTACCAACTAGCCGAGGCATCTAAAGGTCAAATATTTGCATGGTTATTTAAAGTAGTTGTGATTTCATTGGAAGACACGTCCCTGGAGGGCTCCCGAGAAATCCAATAATTAAATTAACTTTACTGAGCGATTTCTGGTATTAATTTCAATGGCAAACGATTGTTTTGTCATGGTGTTTGCTGTTGTGATGGGTCTGCAGTATTTTTTGACTAAAACCATAGTTGTTGACCATTTTAAGATCCATTATAACTATCAAACGACTTGTGGGTCTCCATTTAGGTGTCTTGAACTGAATAAACACTCTAAGCTGAAGTGAAGAAATAAGATTTATCAGCTCGAACGGCTATCAGAGGACGAGCCGCGAACTGTTTCGCGGCAACATAGACTATTAGTCTCTTTCTAAGCTTTTTAATTAGAAAGAGATCTCGCCCCTTAATGTCTGTTTCTTCTCTTCATTTAATTTTTAGGTTCTACGACCAACTACCGCCATCGATGAATCGGCGATTGCGGGATGAGATGGACTCCTTTTTTTAAAGAACTGGCCAAATTAAGCTCAAAACCGCGAGCAGTGGAAAAAAAGGGGGGAGGTTTTTGCCCAGCAGTGGGACACATCAGGCTCTATATAATAATAATAATGATAAACTCAGCACACTAGAAAAAGTTAATAACATTACCTGCAATAAACATTAACTTGGTACATAGAAAACTGTCAAAATGGAAGAATATTGTTTTTGCTGCAATATTCACGCCTAATCCCGTATAATGAAGAGGAAAACTCTGTGAGATTGAAGCGGTGTAACTTTGTTTGCAGTGGATTACCTCCGAGAGAGATATCCTTCCTTCTTATACTAGTTCTAGTATTAGAATGGATCGTCGGGATGGACATGGACTATATTTGATCCCGTGGCTTCGCTGGTATTTTGGGCAGAGCCGCGCGGGCAGCTAATGGTACAATAACTAGTTAAAATAGAATAACGCTGTACCTTTGACATAGTTCTCTGGTAACACTACCCGTGGTTTGAGCGTGTAATTTCTTTTTGATACAACGTCATTGCATAACCTGAAACAATAATAACAATTAGATTACATTTTTATATATGTTGAACAATATCGGCTTTCGGTGAATGAACACAATTGAAAAAAAAAACATTGAAAATCCCTCCTACATAATGAAACCTGTTATTAATTATTTAGGATTTTGATTCTTACTAATTAATGTACAAAAAATATTCGCTAAATATTTTCGGCTGAATATGTATAATGTAATTTTTTAGAGGTGGCAATAAAACTTTTTTTATTTTAATTTTTTACTTTTTGTATAATATTTGATGGAAAAACACGTTTATACACTAACTAACACGTATACACGGTGTTTTTTTAACCGTCTTAGAGCCGAACCCAATACCCATTATACCCATCATTACACACGCCACCAAAACACATAACAGATATTTTTAACTTCGCTCGATCATAAAATACTATGAAAAACGGGAAGTGTTTGATCTTCTTTCGAGTCGCAGGTAAATTAAAGTGTCTACTTTTGACAAGTCAACATTAACATTAAATTTCGTTCGCGTTGACTTCCTTTTGGTGGACTTTACTGGGAACTGGTATACAAATTATTCTATATAACCCTAGCTATACAATTATATGTATTAATGCTTGGTTTTGTAACAAACATTGAAACTTCCAAACTTTTGCATTTATAAACAAGTTATCTGGGAGAAAGGTTTGTGTGCTGTAGCGCGTCTCATTTAGTAGCAAGATGGCCTTGCGGCCTCGGACTGGACGGACGTCTGTCGTTTTTTTTTTCTTTTAATTTTGACATTTGTGTTATTCGCTAATTAACATTCGCGTTCGCGGACGTGTTAAGTTGCGTATCTATGTGCTTAACAATAAGAGGACATTTAAGCATGTGTATGTCAACATTCTTATAAATATCATTCGGTACCTATCGATATTAACTTAGTTAAAAATGAGCTGATATACAACGTTTTTTTTAACCGTCTTCGAGCCAAAGCCCACTTAAAGTATCCAAAACGTATTAATCATTCGCGACTTAACTTTGAAAATATGAACGATAATTAACTTTGAAAAATCCTCTATGCTGCACGGTGCGAAGTTCAGTCACCCGGTTAGAGTTCGTACCTACCTACATAAGATGGCGACTAGCCGACACTGCGGTTATTCGGCTGGATGTTTTAAATGAATATTAATACGAATAAAAACAATATTAATACATAAAATGTTTAAAAAAAGTATGTAAAACCTTATTTTAAGTTCTTTGTAATGTAAACATTAACTACATTTGGGCGGAGGCAAGTCCAGGAACAAGGAAAATTTGCGACCGGTCGCTACTTGCGTTGGGTCTGTCTCTATGGTACAGATGCCGTCAAACTTCTTGAACATTTGACCTTGCCTGCGCAAAGGCGAATTGTACCTGCGAGCTGCCCCCCCACTTCGTCCCGCATGTTCAAGAAGTTTGACGGCATCTGTAGCAGCCTGTCCGGCGGTTAACATGGTAGATGGCCTCGTTGGGAGCTCACAGTTGCTAAGATCCTCGAGGCAAAACTGATTGGGATCCTTCACGAGGTTACCGCCTGTTAACTGCCTGGTTCTACCGTTGGAAACAGGCAGAACGGAAACAATCATTTGGGCCCATACTTTATATCCCAACCCATCCTAACCCGTTTATCCCATCTAATCAGCCGTAAGCGATGACATGGCATGTCGCAGCGGGCTTTCCATCCACAAAGAAGGATGGTTAGCGGTAAAATGCCATCCGCGTGTTTGTGCCGTGCGCGGGGACGCGTACGGGTGGAGAGGGAGGTCCTGGTGGCTGAGTCGATCAGCGGTCGGGATAGTTACTGCTGGGAGACAACACTCTTCCTCGGCTCAGGATTCACCTCACACGGGCGGTCATGGTCTAGCCAGCCATGATCAATCGGCTGTCGTGTCCAGTCTGATGGCCACGGGCGAGTGTCGTGGGGTATGGGGTCTGTAGTCGGTGGAGCACGGGTTGCGAGTCGTCTGAGGAGATGACGAGTAACTCGGCACCGTGTGGATTCACAGACAACATACTCTTGGGGCGCTATATCGGATTGGTAGCCCTGATGCGTTAACGCATCCCCAGGGTGTGTGCTCCGTGGTAGGGGGGGAGGCAATCTGATGAAGAAAGGAATAAAGGTCACATGGATTCCAAAAAACCAATGACGAAGGAAGGAGGGAAAGTCGGACCCGCAAGGGATGAGGCCAAGGCGCATAGCGCAAATGCTGTACCGGCGGTACGCACTTCTGTCTCAGGAGCGAGAGCGGGTAACAGCCGAGCAAGGGGGTCCGTATGGACGCAGAAGGCGCGCAGCGCATTTACAGGTAGAGGCCATGGTGGAGCGGTCCGAATCGGAGGCACAGTCCGATCTTTTCCCCACGGGTCGAAAAGCGGACACGCCCAGCAGGTCCCCGTAAGGAAACCGGCTGGCGCAGGTGCCGGAGGGGAGGCCAGCGGAACTGTGGCCATATCAACCAAAGGCACTAGCAACCACAAAGATGGCCCCGCTCACATCCATCAGGGACAATGACGGTAGAATGACGAAAACAGACATGTGCGTTGGAACAGATCACAAGTACAAGGACAGGGCGTGCCTGGCCTTCGCAAACGTACCGCGTGTGTGGAGGATGGTAAAAGTATCCTATCTACCCAAACCAGGTAAGGCGGATTACAGTGAAGCCAAATCGTATAGGCCGATAAGTTTATCGTCGTTTTTCCTCAAAATACATAAATAATAGGCATCCACTGCACGAACTACAATGTGCATACCAGCCAGGGAAGTCAACGGAAACCGCACTTCACCTGGTGACAACCAGGGCTGAACAGGCTATAGAGAATAAAGAACTATGTCTTGCAGCTTTATAAGACGTGGAGGGAGCGTTCGATATACGTCCGTCCGGTACCACGTATAAAGCTATCAGCGAAGCAGCTGTAAAACATGGTGTAGAGCCCACCATATGTAAATGGATAGGCAAAACTAAATGGCAGACTACTAGTCATCACTCTTGGGGGATGAGATAATGGCCACGGCCACAAAGGGATGTCCACAGGGTGGGGTACTCTCACCAACTCTTTGGAGTCTGGTGGTGAACTCACTCCTGGTAGAACTCAATAAAGGTCCCATCCACACGGTAGGATATGCTGATGATTTAGTGATACTGGTTAATGGGAAGTTTCCAGACACGGTATCGGAAATTATGAACAAGGCACTGCAGACAGTGGAGAGATGGTGCGACCGACACCAATTATCCATTAATCCAGGCAAAACTATAGTAATACTCTTTACTAGGAAAACGACCCTTCGAGGCGTACAGCTGTTAAAACTGTACGGGAGGGTACTAGAACTGTCTAATGATGTGAAATATCTAGGTGTCACACTAGATAAAGAACTGAATTGGAAGAAGCATACAGATCTCACCATTACAAATGCACTGAGGGTATTTGGAATGTGTAGATCAGCGTATAGTAAAACATGGGGTTTGAACCCAAAGGTACTTAAATGGATCTACACTATGATGGTGAGGCCCATATTATTGTACGGTAGCCTGGTATGGTGGCCAAGGACTTTAAAGAGCACATGCAGAGATGCTCTGATGAAGGTACAGAGATCGGCATGCATGGCTATAACAGGGGCGTTTCGTACCACGCCCAAAGCGGCGCTAGAAGTCCTACTGGACTTACCGCCACTTCACTTGGTGATTAAGGGGCTCCCATACGCCAATGACCTTCGATCTGAATCCCTTAGTTTTCTTATGTTTTTTTTAGCTTACTATATTAACAACAACGGCTTTAAGCAATATAGTATCCCATATTTACTTCAAAGGTCATCGTTTTCGAGATATTTGGCATCAAAGTTGAACCATTTTAGGTCAAAAAACCCGTTTTCTGGCCATATCTTTTGTGTTAATTGGTTTATAATGAAAACCCTAGACCAGTTTTTAGAGACGTCACAGACGAACCCAAATATGTAGATTTCATATATGTTAGATCTTTCACGTCAATAGAGATACGAAATTAGTGTTTTTTTAGACAATCTTTAAAAAAATCATACAACATTAAGTATTCATTTGTTTCAAAATCCGGTAGACCAAAATGGAGATAAAAGATTGAAGAACCGATAACCGTTTGATTCATACTTCTATCTGTAGTGCAAAAGAAGGAGATACGATTCAAAACTTGACTAAAATCGATGGAAACCTCGGGTAGCCCCTTAAGTCAGAGGCGCGCAAATCGCTCTACAGATTAAGAACCCTTGAACTGTGGAGCGACAGTAAGCCAAAGACTAAGCACACAAACATGGAGACTGATGGTTTCTTAGACAGAATAACAAGCATGGGAAGCGACAAAATGCTACCCAAGTTTGTATTCCATAGGAACTACACAACAAAAATTCCATCCAGGGCTGAATGGGCCGAAGGTCTAGAACCACCGAGGTCTGGTATCGAAGACAGTATATGGTACACGGAAGGATCAAAAATGGGATCCGGTACGGGAGCAGGCATTTATGCGAATGACTACAGTAGTAGTGTAAGCATGGGTAATTTGGCAACCGTCTTCCAGGCGGAGACATACGCCATAATTGCCTGTGCACAAGAGAATATAGACAGACAAACCAGAGGGCAGACCATCTATATACTCAGTGACAGTCAAGCGGCGCTTAAAGCACTTACGGCGCCGAAAGTGGAATCTAGGCACTGAACAAGCTTGGAAAGCACAATAAGGTGCAACTGGTTTGGATTCCAGGGCACGAGAGCTTCATTGGCAACGAAAGAGCGGATGAGCTTGCTAGAGGGGGGTCTACAAACCACTTTGTAGGTCCAGAACCATTTGTGGGACTCTCGCAGGGAACCATAATTTCGGCCTTTAAAGCCTACGCCAAAACCAAACACCAACACGAGTGGAGGAATGGGGCGGGCTTAAGGCACTCAAAGCTCTTCATAGAAGGAGTGGACTCGGGCTGGACTAACTCCAATCCAGTAGGAAGCAGCTCAGAATCATATCTGGGGTGTTCACAGGTCACTTCGGGGTCAAGGATCTCTTGGCCAAGATGGGACTATCAGACAGCTTAGACTGTAGAATGTGTGGCGAGGAGGATGAGACTATGGAACTTTTACTGTGTGAATGTCATGCCCTTGCCAGACAAAGAATGAATTACTTTGGTACCGGCTATCCGCAACCAAAGGAATTCAAGGTACTTCCGCTGAACTGCATCATCCGCTATGTGGAAATGATGGAGCGAAGTTCGAAGTAGAAATAAGGAGAGGGCAAATGCACAAAAGATCCCACTGGGTCGAAGTGCATCCGAAAGGGCCCTCATATATAAGATAAGATAAGATAAACATTAACTAGGCTTCGGCTCTAAGACGGGTAAAAAAACACCGTGTATATTATGTAAAGACCTAGTGTAGCCTGATTGTTACTACACCCTTCAAATCCAAATTCACAAATTTAAAATTAAAATTTTTTTTTTTAGAATACAGTTACGTACATGGTCTTAGGTTATAGTGTAAAAGTCCTCGTATTCAGCTCAGCATGCAAGCAAGCATACAAATATTGTATTTAAATTAGCTAAAATAACATGTCAATTAGGTATTAATTCAATATTGCTTCCAGGGTCCGTGTATCTTAGTTTTAAGTACTTGGTTGCAAATAAATATTTTCTTATCTTATCTTATTTTATCTTAACAAGACGCATGAATAATGGATGGATGACATTGATATAAAATTACAATGAAATTGTTTTTGCGGAATGATCGCTCCGTTTTCAGGCCAAGGCAGTGGCGGCATACTTAATCGATTTGGTGGCGTGCCCGCAATGTCACTATATTCAGATTCGTAATGCCTACTCAATCGATCGATGTACCCTATAATTTTTGTTCATCAAATCTGAAAATGTAAATATAAGAACGCTAGCCTTGTATTTTTATCAACATAAGAAAGTTGATTTAATTTTTTTCATTGAGAAACAAAAATGTATTAACTACTCAAGGATATTTTTTTATATAATATCAGGGACCTACGTAATATCGCAATCACAAAATTTTACTGACCGATTATTGGTTTTCCGAAAACTTTTCGTATTTTAATGATTTCTCCGAATATAGGTAGAATACATTGCTTTTTACATTTACCATTATATGTTATCCAAATGTTACAGTTGTCCGAAAAACTTTTACCGCTGTAGTCATTTGAGCTTTGGGCTAGCCTATTTTTTACTTTGGGCGTTGATTTAAGTGAGTGAGTGAGTGAGTCAGTCAGTCAGTCAGGACTTTTACGTTTATATATTTAGACAATTTCAACCATAACATGTTTTTACATAAACACGCCACTGGTTGATTGATAAAGAATATGCAAACGTTGTCTGATTATCCATCATTAGTCATTACATTCCGCATTCCAAACTTTCAGCCAAAAGGTTTATTTTGAGTGATGTTTAAAGTAGTTTCATAGAGACGCTAAGGAAGGTCGATGTAGCTACGACGACGAGCGAAGCGAGGAGGAGCGTTAGGTAGAACCGCGACCCTAAAGCGCGCGAGTCAAGCGACCAAAGCGAGTGTACCGTGGCGTGGCAGCGGCCGGCGAAGCTCCAGAATCGAACACTTTTTGACTAACTCACACTTCCAAATGTATTATTTAAGTATAATTTGCAAAGCGTGATAACTAATTCATATCAATAGAGATAAATAATTAAATAATATGTCAAATATAATGGAGTCCATACGACAAAACACGAACGGATTATCCACAGAATCGTGAGGTCAGAATAATGATATTGCTGCTAAACCAATAATTGGGAATCTTTGATTTGTCAAAGAATTACAAAAGCGAAACCATAAAAAGATCAGCATTTAACGTTCGAAGTGAAGTCGGACAAACGTAAAAAAAACAAAGTTTGTCGGATAGTAGTTAAATTGCAAAATAAAAAAGGACAAAAAAGTTTAGTGCTTCAGATGGGAATCCATCGTTTTACCGAAAAAAGTTTCATCGATTATCTTTCCTGTAACACTATTTGCAGAATTTTATCATCAGCATCACTTTTTTATTATGATGCCATTAGTGTAATTTCTTTTAAAATATCATAGTATTCATTGACAGAAGTTCACCAGGCATTTTATTAACTAGATATCGCATGCTTCTCTAAACAATGTTTTATGCTGCTTGTAAACAAACATACACGTTTCGTAGATTCAAAGCGTGGAAAGCGGTAAGCCAAGGTGTTTGAACAGACGCCTACATGGTTTGTCAGGTCGCATTTTATATATTGCTCGTATACACTTTTTGCGCGAAATAAGACCAAAGTCGTGGCCGAGCGGTTACACCTGTACCTGGTAATGTTTATTGCAAATAAAGAGCATCATTATTATTCATTACTTACATGTTCGTATGAAAAGTATACCTGCTAAAGATAATTGATGATTTGATGAACAGTGACAGTAAGTGTCCAAATTTTACACGTAGTGAATTTTCTATATACATAGATTTTTTGAATTCTTTTGCGTACCAATAATGATCATGTAAAGCGAAGAATTATTCTCTAACACCTGTACCAGTAAATAGTATTATTATTATTCGTTACTAACAAAATTTCGTATGAAAAGTATACCCTACCTGCTAAAGATAAATTGATTAACAAATTAAGGGGTTGCCTTGATTCGAGTCGACCACACCTCCTTAACAGAGAGTTTTGGCGCACGGCAATTAGAGATGCAACACACTTCGGGAATGGCTGTTTTGGACAAATATCGATAAATACCTAACTTGGTGATCCCTTGTTTTACAGACAGAATTTTCATAGAATTTTGTTTCGCAGAAAATGATTCATATAATATTTGGTTCTTGTATATTTAGTTCGAATATTAGTGTTTCAAGTTCCATTTACTTGAACGAAACATATTTCTCATAAATACTATTACATTATTTCTTGCAAATATTGTATTTATTATATTTATAATAAATATTATATTCGTTAGGTGTTATTATATCCAAAGACGATATGTTTAAGTACCTAACGTGTTTTTAAATGACCATCACCCACCCAACCAATAAAAAATAGAAAAAAATAACAACTTTTGTAAGACAATGTACAATGGATAATGGATATAGTCAGTTTCCCACTATGTAGCTTTTTATTATATATCAGAAGTTTCCTACGCTCTTGTCATATCGCGAATAAAACATCGACGCTTCGCATATTTTACATTTCTCAAATTAAACCTAGATATTTTTCTGGCGTCAATGTATCATGTGGTTAGTGCTTGACATAATAGTTACAACGATAATCCTTGTACCGATAAACTCCAGCGTCAAAAAAGAGGTTACATTGGTATACTGCGGCGCTACCCCGAACTTCGAAAGTCGAAGTTCGGGTATTTCCATCTCTATCGCACTCCCTTACTCGAGTGACAGGGATGCACGTATTACGAACTTCGACCTTCGAAGTTCGTGGTAGCTGCTCTGTACCTACCCAAGTGTTAATTTGCAATTTCATCGAAATAATTAGAAAGCAACAAAATCGTAACACAGGTTTTATTTTACTGTTCCAAATACCAACGTTAAGTAATCAAAAGTTATCATGTTCATTGTCCTTATTAACCCAACTTAGCTGCGATTGACTTTTACAAGAAAGTATGTTGTTAGTATGCGAGAGGGACGAATGTTTTATGATATCTATAACATCAATGCAATCATACTAGCTAGGTATACTAGCATGACAAGTCTCAATAGATGACTATTAGTAGGTATCTAAAGGCACATACAAAATTTTACAACCTAAAAATATTGATTTGCATAACTAAACAACAAATTGTTCATCGATGTTCGGTTTTGATGAACAATTGGTGACATATGGCGACCACGTACCGAAAGGCGCGGCGTGTGTAGCCCCCAACAAGGTGGACTGATGACCTGGTAAAGGTCGCGGGAGTCCGCTGGATGCGGGTGGCGCAGAACCGGTCACTGTGGCACTTTCTGGGGGAGGCCTATGTCCAGCAGTAGGTAGACGTCTTTCGACTGATATGATAATGATGATGATACATTGTCATTTATTTCATATGGTGATCAAATTAATGACAATATTCAAAGTTACTATACGTAAATGATCATTAAAATTGTTTGTCCACGAATTCAGCTACCTACCGAATAATAGGTCTTCTGCATCACGGCACACCTGACTGTTTTTAATAACTTCCGAAATAATACAGTGCCATTTAGGAGCAAAAAGGGCGTGTTAATATACTACCGGTAGACACTGTGCAATTACTCCAACAAAACTTTCAGTTTCCACATTTTCACCATAAATAGGTTAAAAACACGCCATCGAGTAAATATAACACAATTTGAATATCCGTATAACATGCCAGTCTTAAAACAAATTTTCTTTGACGTCATAGCTCAACAGACCCAAACGAATGTGAACTTTATTGAAACTAGGTAAAATTTGGAATTGATTGTTTGAAATACTTCGCACGTGCTTAATTATAAAATTTGTAAATGTTGATTGGTATAAAAAAAATGCCGCTTAGTTCTACCGATTCTTAACTTTAATTTTGATTCAAATAGTGTTTAAGTGGTCGCATAAATATAACAATAGGTACTTTTGTGTTTATAATAATGAATATAGTGATGGAAATTTAAATTTGTTTTATAATTTCTCCACGTCTTCGTGTTATCCCTAATGCATGCTAAAGTAGCATTTGAAAAAAAAATGTTATTTTATTGCAATCGAAGTGAAAAGCAGTGAGTATAACTCGGGCACTAATTAGCCATTTTTTCCCTCGATTTAACTATTCTCCTTTGCCGTTCGTTCGGGCGGTCATTTATAAACGTCTCAGGTGAAATGGTTCCTTTTATGCACTTGTTGTACAATTTTCTGGCCCTCGCTAAGTCCTTTCGTACTGAATTTAAATGTGAATTTGAAATGAGTTTTGAACTCTTGTGAACGGGATCCTGTTGTTTTACCAAACTTATTTTGGTCAAATTTCATTTACCAAACAAATTTTAGCAACTATATTGTTTGCCAATGCAAACTTTGGCACAATTTTAATACGAATATTTTCATTACGTCAAATTTTCATTCAGCAAAATATTATTACGAAAAATTACATTATGGCATGTGGTCTTTTAGCAAATGCTTTAATAAGGCAAAAAAACATTAGACACTAAACATTTCGTCAAGTTAATGTTATGGCAAACTATAAATAGACAAAAATCACAATTGTTTGGGTTATGACATATGACCAAAATACTATTAAAAAAACGTCACGATCCCTTAAATAAAATAATGCACGGTTAAGTAGGTAGGTAGGCAAAGGCGTTAAATTAGGTTAGGGCAGCCAAAAAAGGGGGGCTCGGGGGGAAAAGCCTCCTAGCAGTAAAAAACCAAACAATCGTAACTATTGTAGTATTTGGTAGGTTAGGTTATGGTTAGCTTGTGTCCCTTAGAGCGGAAATAGGCACCCCGCGAAGCGGGGTGACGTCGACACGTTGGCGGTTAGGTTAGAATTGCGACCTCTACACAAATTAATTTTCCCTACCCACATAACAAAAATAGTTGTTATTTTATTGTGTATCTTATACACCATTGAAATAAAGATGCAAATGATTTGTCATTGAAGACTTCCTCTGCTGATTAACCGACGGAATAGAAACGGTCAATTAAATATTGACGATACAAATCATTTGCCTTATTTTGTTTTGGTTAAAACATATTATGCCAACTAACATATTTGACTGAATGAAATTTGGTCAAAGTACCAGTTGGTAAACGAGATATTGCCTAAACATGAATATGCCAAACATAAGGTTTGCGTAGGAATTATTTGTCGAGTGTTAATTTGGCAAACGATTATTTGGCAAATGAAATTCTACGAAAAATGTTTTGGGAAGTGATAATTTGTCAAATTTTTTTTGGTAAAACAAAGGTAACCCCTTGTGAACAGGATGAGAGTTACAAATTCAAAAAGTCAAGAATCGCTCGGGGCCCTTCAAGATAAACAAAACAGTCATTATTATTTGGTGTCTAATCAACATAAAAAGTTGTGATAAAATTCCATACCGCATTGTCATACAAAATAAGCCTATTCGCGACCTAATATTACAAATTTTGCTTTCGGGTATAAGTTTAGTGTTTCAGTACAGCTTGAGACCGTTTTATCTGCTAACATATATGTCCGCGATAGTCGTGGGTTAGGTACTATTGGATTACATACATACAATAGGGGTAGGCAGAGCACATGATATTTATGTTCCAGTGCCAGTTTTAGCATAAATGTGGTTATAAAATCATCATTCTCCTAGCGTTATTCCCGGCTGTGCCCCTAAAGGAGCCCAGGGTCCGCTTTGACACCTAATCCCTGGTTATAAAATATCGACTAAATGTGACATCGCAGTGGTAGGTTCCTAGCACATCGCCCACAACACACTTAAACCTTGTTCCTTTAGTACAACTCTTACCACAGGAAGAAAGGGGGTGATGCTATTCTAACTCGACACCACACGGGGTTACTACTATAATTTATTTAATCGTATGTCGTGTGCACATAAAGATACAACCTGCTTTGTTTTGCAAATGACATGAAGATTTTTGCCTAAGTCAAAACTGTGCAAGATTCTATCCTAATCCAGGAAGACCTTATGCGTCTCGATAGGTATTGTCATTCTAATAAGCTAGAGCTCAACCCATCTAAATGTTTCACCGTATAACCTTCTCGAGGCAACGTTGCCCAGTTCAAACTTCTTACAAACTCAGAGATCAGCAACTATCAAAAGTACCAGTTATGAGGAACCTCGGTTTGCTACATGACTCTAAGCTTCTATTCGATGAACATATTAATAATGTTGTATGTTGTGCTACCAAAGCATTGAATGAAAGCTTAGCTAATAAATCAGAGCAGTCTACATTATCATTAATAATCTCTCACTTATAATAAATCTCTAATTTGAAAATGGAATCAGCCAGTATCAAACTAAGCATTTACGTGTCCCGAATGATCTCGGCTTCCCATGAACGGAAAAACATGTTGATTTTTTCATAAGTACATTATTACTCTAGCTTCGGTTTAGGATAGTTTTTATCCAACTGCGACAGTTAATTAATTTTCGGAAACATTTGACCTCATTAAATTATTCAGTTCTTCTGCATAAAATCATAGCCGCCATATCCGTCAACTGTCAGTGACGTCAAAATGGCGGACTTGCCATATCTAACTAACATTAATAATTTCGATCCGGTGTTGTGATAGACCTTCACAAAACGCATATTAAATTCTAAAGCATAAAAAAATAATCGATTCTGATATGGAAACTTATACGCGCTAAATTCGTATTGAGGCGTAATTTCAATAAATGTATCAACAAATTTCAACAAAATAACGTCAAAAGTCTGACTCTTCCTTTTTTTTAATGGCATGGCCTAGCGTTGTCTCGCGTTTAGCCAAAACGTCTAGGTTTATGAGTTTCTACAAGATTACACGCTGAGTATTTGTCACGATACTTATCGGCTATCACAAGATGGCGCGGGAGCTCTCTCGATTTTTCTCGCACTATACGTCTCTTTCTAAGTTGTCTATTACGAGAGAGACGGAAAGTTCGAGAAAAATAGAGAAAGCTCGCGCGCCGTCTTGTGATAGCCGTGCTGGTTTGTCAGTATTCATATTTATCAGCAATAAACAGTAAAACTATATTAAATCAGTATAGAACGGGCCCCATTTTAAAAACATTAATTATCAAGCGCGTCAGTAGGTATTAAGGCGGTATTTTACTTCGTACTTCGCGCCTTCAAGTTGACATTCAGCTTATATAGAGACACAGGAATCGGCCAACATACAGATAAAACTTTTATCACAAAGCCTGCAATACACATTCCTTAAGTTGACAATGGCGGGAACATACAGAAGATCGGCAGAATGTGATAGTGCGATCTGAAACATTGCAATATGAAAAAATAAACATATTACTTTAATATTTCTAATAATTACATTAATTACCTTTAATAGAAAGGGACTCGGACTCGCGTTATGGTTCTAGAACTTAGTGAGTGCTTAGGTATAGCTTGGAAAATATAAATTCAGACGTTAAAAAAGAGATCTTTTGTTCCGCGTAAAACACTTACCGGTCAATGGGTACCTAATCCGGGTACTCGAAAGGATTATTAAATCTATCTATTAATTCCATACACATCTTTACCTGAGAGTCGGAGTGACTCAAGATGATTTCAGTCATCACGTTTGTATTTATTTAATATAAAACAGTGTTATATTATAAATATGTAGAGAAGAAGATATATAAACATTAATGCTGCAGCCTGTGTCCTACCTGTTGGATCTACAGCCACAAACATCTACTAAACTATTACCCCATAAAACGAGTTTTGTCCCTTTCTTACTAATTTAAACATCAAAGAAAAGCATTATAACGGCATTTTAGCTAAAATAGGTTTGTTCAACATTTTACTGGAAAGGTTAAATTAGAACTGCATGTGTCTGAAAATAAGAAATTCGTTAACTCCCACCACATTACCATGCAAATGAAGTCGCAGGTACAGCTAGTGTTAAAATATAAGTAATATCAGCTAAGTCCCGACGCGTGGAAAGTGGAAGAAGGTGATGCTTTTTATAGATATGGTTGTATTGAGATGATTTGTAAGGAGTTTTTAGTTTAAAGCAAAGATATTTAACAAACTTTTTTTGGATACACTCAATTCTGTCAATATATGTCTGATACTGCGGATTCCAGATTGGCGATGCGTAATCAAGTTTGCAACATAAGCACAAAATAGTTATTTATGATACAAGTGGGGAAAGTAGGTAATTTGGGAAGTTGTTATGTTAGTAGTTTGGAATTACCAATCCCGCACGTGTAGGTATCATACAAAAAAGGTTACATTTTAATTGTCATGAAATCTCATTCGCGCACGTGTGTGGGAATATTGGCTCGAAATCTAGACTACATTTTTACACTTTAGTATAATTGTTATACAATTGATTCGGCTAAAAAAACATACTGTTTATAAATAGTAACTATTAAAACTGAACTTTGAAAATCCGGTTAGAGAATTTTAAATGAAATGGAACGGTATATACCCAACCCAGCAACAGCAGATCAACAGCAGACTGTCATGTCACTGTTACTTTGACATTGTTTTACTTGCCTTTAATTATTATTTATCGTTTGTTATATTGTGTGCAACAAGTGCTCTGATCGGTTGGACCTCGTCCCACTCTGGCAAATATGCGAGTGCAAGAGGGACAAATGCGTGTGCTAGGGGGTCTGGTGGAGGCATCTCAGATTTGCGGACGACATCGGTGGTACTGCTCGCCTCTACTTGCAAAAAAATAGAGAGGATGATCAACTCACTCAGAGCGAAAAAGTAAGCTTGAAGATGAACGAGGCTAAAACCAAGCAAAGACAAAACCACATTAGAGTATGTAGAACGCTACATATACCTAGGAAAAGAAGTATCTTTTAGCAATGATAGCAAACAGGACGAGATAGAATGACGCACAGCCAAAAGTTGGAAAAAATACTGGTCATTAAAAGAAATCTTCAAAGGAGACTCTCTGCATATTTATGAAAAAAATAGTGATAATGGCGATGGGCTGGACACTTGGCGAGATACATGGACATGAGATGGACCAAAGAAGTGGCGCTTTGGAAAGGCCCCGACGTAAAAAGAAAGTCAGGGCGGCCACGTACGCGCTGGAGCGACGACATAGCAGCCGCGGCCGGATGCAACTGGCTAAACAAGGCAAACGACGGTTGGTATATAGCAAAGGGTGGCCGTCCCAGGGACTTATTATGAAGTTATGAGAGTTGGCAAGTTTGGATAATAGTAGCCGTCTCAAGGACTTATCGTGGCAAATCCGACTTGGGTGGAGGATAGGTTTGAGCTCCCGCCGGTGACTTTGTGGTTATTTTTTTTATAAAAGGGCAGAAAATTACTACTTTAGAAAAAAGTTTTTAAGTATATGATGCTTATTTTTATGTGTTCTATTCATTACAATCATTTAAAATAGGTGTTATAATGTAATGACATCACTTTCGGTAAAAATATACCAAGTGCTGAAAATTATAAAACTTTGTGTCACTATACTTCAGCCATTTTTTTCAAATAAAAAATGACTTTTTATTATTATTATTTTTGTATGTCTTTCCCGCCCACGAGACAATGATGTCCCGGACTTTTGGGAGGCGTGCATGGAGCTAGGTACCTACAAAGTACCAACTGACCCAACACGTGTAGAGGCCCTTTTGACAATTTAATGAAATGCAAGGAGTACACCGAGCGGATGCTGGCCCTGCCCATGTCATGGGACGCACACAGAGACAGCACCGGCTGGGGTGTATAAGGCCTATTGATGGTTGATGGAATCTAACTGGTTATTGGGTTAAAATGATGGAGTTCCTATCAACCTATAATTAAATATTATACGAGCAAAATGAAATATAAAATAAAATAGTAACTAGTAAACTAACACAATAAGTAAAAATAATTTAATTGTAATTAGTTGATTAAGGAAATAAAAAGGCTTTTTATGATTATTATTTATTCTTATTATTAATTGTCCGATAAATTAAGCAGTGTGTCTTCAGTTGGAATTTTGTGTTAAGTACACGCAATCAAGTGCGAGAATTCCAAGTTTCCAGTTGGAAACATTTTGCTGCATTGTGCATGCAGATAAAAAGAGGAATAAATATGTATGCATGTATGTGTAAACCGTATACGGCTATAGCTCGCGCTTGGGCTGTTGACGAGTACTCTTTGCTTATGGAATGGTGGCCACAGAGTACAAGAGGTTTTAATAGGGGTGTAGACTTTGAATAAAATAATCAATAATGTCATATTTTGTTCGAAAAAGGATTAATAAAGTAGAAAATAGGAGAAAAATCAACGCAAGAGGTTAAATAATCACGAAGTTGTGTCCAAAGGGATCTGTCCCTTTTTCGCAAAACGCAACTTCATATGAAACAATTGACGCTCGCAGTTTGTGACGTCACTAGAAGACGGCAACGTGCCGTGCCCCATCGTGTTCGGCGCCGCCATCGATGCGGCCTGCCGCGCGCACAGCCTCGCAGTTTGTGACGTTTGCTTGCGTTTTCTCTCTCTAACAAGCAATATTAAAAGGGTTGTAGCTTTGTAATTCTTTGAGATATCTGAATGAGATTTTCGTCACTAGGCACATTTTTTTGCCTTCTTTCTTTTGGAGTACTAATAATATTTTTTTTTCTACACACCCTATTACAGAGTTTCATGTTGTCATTTTAATAAATATACCTGTATGAAAATACCTGTATACTGTTTTTATTTCCATATCGGTACGTTGCTAAGCACGGCTCATGAACATAATCCAATTGTGACAAATACATTAAAATAATTCATTCACGCGGGTCGAGCCGTGGGCACGTCTAGTACTATAATAATTTGTTGCCAATGGTATGGAATGTAGGTAATTAAGGGCCACCATAACTACAAACATGCTATGGTATAGATGTACATATTTGCATGTGGTTTGTAACAGCTGGAAAAGGTAAAAAAATAATGTATTTCCTCTAAGACATGTAAACTTACCCTTTTTCTACACATTTATCATTATTGTGTGTTTTTTCCATATCTAATGGTCAATGGGTCCCGGACTCTTGGAATTATTATTATTGTAATTATTCTTTTTCTTTTCCATTATCAGTATTTTCATCATATCATCATCATCACATCAGCCGAAAGACGTCCACTGCTGGATATGGGCCTCCCCCAAAGAGTGCGACAATGACCGGTCCTGCGCCACCCGTATCCAGCGGACTCCCGCGACCTTTTACCAAAGTCATCAATCCACCTTGTGGGGGGGCTGTGCCTTCCGGTACGTGGTCGCCACTCGAGAACCTTTCCGCCCCAACGACCATCGGTTCTACGTTAAATGTGCCCCGCCCACTGCCACTCAAGTTTAGCGATTCGGAGGGCTATATCGCTAAAGATATCGCTTAAGATAAGATCATCTTGCCGCACACGAGCTCTCTCGATTTTTCTCGGACTATCCGTCTCTCTCTTATTAGAACACTTAGACCAAGAGGTATAGTGAGTATGTCGCGGCCGTCCCATGATAGACGTTCTGGCACAATTAAATCAACCCCGCTTCATTGGCTCCCGGTTCTCAGCCATATTGCTCCACCACACCTCCGCGGACAGCAAGCGCTGAAGAGAGAATCAGACATGATGCATTCGCAACAGACCAGTCTCTACCTATTCACCAGACATTCTGCTACCCTCGTGCTTCTTTGTTTACCGTATTTCTAATCCTAAAAAAACGGACTATAGTAGGATTGATTGTTTACACGTATTTTTTTATACCACGTGGGTGACAAATAAAGCTTAAGGGCCCACCTGATGGTAAGTGGTTACCATAGCCTATGGACGCTTGCAACTCCAGGGTTGTTACATAGTCATTGCCGACCCTTAAATAATTTATACAATCCTTTTTTGGAGAAACCCATATTGTAGTCCCGTACTGTACTTACTGTGTACGAGCGTTAGAGTATTCTAGTGCTAGGACCGGCGGCCTGTGTGCTGCGTTGGAGATTATTATTAGTAGTGATTAAACACAGGCAGCTGACCCTGATTGCGTCTTGACGGACTAGTTATTGGACAATTGTTATTATATAGTGTAAATGAGTTCTTTGATGGCAAGGAGTATATAATGTTGTGTAAGTTTGTCTTTTAGTAATTGTTATTTATGCACACACATAATTATGTAATGAAACTCAAGACATTTGCATGTCTGCATGTGAGCTGAATACTCTGAGCTGTGAAATCTTATTGAAATCTATATTATATACCTACTGTATTCTGGCAAACAAATGATGTTGATTGATCTTAATCATAGTTCTCATAGCACAATTTAGATAGATTTGCTGCTTTTGATAGTTTGGCCAGTCTGTTTGTAAACTGATTAACACTCATTTTTCTCCAGGCTTCCTACTATGCATTTCGATCGTTCTACTGGGATAATCATTCAATATTTTTAATTATCTGATGATGGAGACAGAAAGTGGCCATGAGAGTTCAGTATTTAACCGACGTATCCCCGTTGAGTATCAGCTTGTTAGAATCGTATCAATGAGTAGTTGATGATGATGACTGAAAAGTACAGTCGGTAATAAAAGCCTGCACCAAAATATTAATTTTTGACAAAAACTTATTTTTCAACACAATTTCTCGTAACGTACCTCTTATTGTGTCGCTTTTAGGCTCATAATCCTGGGTATTAAACACGCGTGTTTTATAATATTACAACACTTGTGTGTTATGGTTATATCCCAATTAAGTCACGTTGACACGTTGCAGCAAGATATACGCATGAACACGGTGCATTCTTAAATTAACCGGGTTGTACAGAATGTACAGCTTTTTTTTAATTCTTGGCAAATGGATTCTTACTCGACTAAACAATTTAAATCCATTTTGTTAATTAATTGACTATTTATTTTTGTATATGATATAAAAACGTTTAATTTAGTACCTAAAACTATTCACTTTTGATAACATTTTAAACCGAAAATATTATTTTATTTTGTATTGGCTGTTTAGAGATTTCTGTGCCCGCACTGCACAAACTTCACGAAAAAAAAACTGTTGCGCGCCATTATAGGTGATTTCACAAATATTTGTAATATTTGTTTATGCGTGTTTGGTTATTGATCAAAAATGTTGACTCGTGGTGACTAGAAAAGTGTTAAATAGAATGCACGCCACTGGAAATTCTTGGCGATGTGCAATTGTAAGTAAAAACCTGTTGTCATCTTAATGATTTACTTAATGAAAAGAAAATAATTTGGCAGGCCTATAAAATTTCGAAAATGATTCTTTCCTCACAAAATGTGTTGAAAAACGTCGTATGATACGCGTGAGCTTTGATAATTACATCCTCGGCTTCGTTATCACGCTGACCTGCGGTTCGCGTGAAAAATTTCGCCTCTGATGTAATTATCAACATACTTGCCCTTCACAATGTACTATTCTATGTAAGTTGACTGAACCAAATATAAAAAAGAAGAGTTTTAAATAAGTACTCGTATTCCTACCGTAGGTTTAGGCACAAATAAGTTAACAAATTGGTTGAACTCTATTGTGTACGGAACCGGAATCCGTATTTAAGCCAACAAAGAACTGCAGAACTGATTGCAGTTCCACATTTTCTTTCTTCTTCCAACAATTACTATTATTCAAAAAAGTTTGCGGTTTGCATACGATGAAGTGCCCTCGAGCGGTTCTTAATTTGATCAAGATTGTTGAGTGCGGGGCGGTCTTATAACAATCATTATTTGATTTCTGACTAACAAAATCGATATACTTTAGCCTTGTAACATGAGAAGACAGGGTTTAATACCAAGTATTTACAGCTTTGTAGCATGTTCGCTGAAAATCTGATCGTTTGATGATAATGTGAGAGGTAAGGGGGCAAACCCCCTTCTCGTCCCTCCATGGTAACTTAGACATGGCGATTGTCGGGCACGATAAACAAGGTAGATATTATATTGGATATTTGGGGTGCGCCAAAATTTATATAAAATTGCAAATTCGTTTACTTACTGGATTTCCCAAAATTTATCTCATACAAATTAAATTATAATAATCACTATTCATCATTATAGGTATGTAGGTATGTATGTAAAACCTTTATTGTACACAATACACAGGTAAAAATACAGACAAAAAAAGGTTAAATCAGTACAAAGGCGAACTTATCCCAGTAAGGGATCTCTTCCAGTTAACCGTTGAGCAATTGAGTTGAGATTAGGAACAAAGATATAGACAAACTAACACGTGTACAGACGTATTAACCTTGAAGTTACAGTACATTAACTACAAAAATTAAAACTTTGGAAATAATTTATAATAGCTTATATTTTCTGTGTATAACGGATATATTATCAATGAAATAGTTACACCCAGCGGCAGAATCCGGCAAAATTAAAAAAAAAATAGCTTTTGAAGTCTGAAAAAATATTAAAAAACAATTTTGTCTTTATTTTAGATCTTTTACATTTGCAATATAATAATCAAGATAAATCATAAAAAAAGACAATGCATGCTTCATTTAAATCTACATCATTACATCCGGGCGGAAAGTTTGTCGGATTCTTGAATAAAGCATCTCCTAATATCATTTTGAAATGAAATCAACAAAATATACGCTATTATAAATTTAATGTTTTTCAAAACCGTATTCAGACTATCGGTGCCTCATTTATTTTGTAATTGTATTAATAGTATTTTGCCGTTTATGGAATAAATTTATTCTTTTATAATATAATTTACCGATAATTTATATATATATTTACGTTAATATATACACAACATACAAATAAACATCTTTACACAATAAAAGTACAAACAAATCCTATTAAAACACAAGTCATTAGAGAGTTATGACAACTTTTTCAACTTTTCTGTTTTTTTTTTTCATTATCTTTAGAAAGTAACTGTAGGAACTCCGAATCGTCCATATTCAAAATGTTATTCAACAGAAGTGTCTCTGTTACAACTATCTATGTTTGTAAACTATTTTATCATAATGTTTCTTTTCATTATCATGTTTATACATACTAGTAGTTATTAAATTTTGTATTTTAAAGAACAAGTTTATAAAATCATGAATGTTGAACAAGGACAGTTTATACATATTAATATTAATGATCTAAATCTAACGCAACCACAATATTTTTGGATACTTTGGCCGTGTACATATTGTTGTCACTTTGGACATATACATAGAGCTCTAAGCCTACCCACCTCTACCTCTCGATATCGGATAACCTTCCTATTTTACTCTAAGGCAGGTCGGTGTCGGTCCGATGATGAGTGAGTTAACACTCGTTCTCGCTTCACTGAAGAACTGCGACCCTACAGCGCGCGAGCCGAGCGAGCGAAACGAGCGTGCCGCGGTAGCGGCCAGCGAAGCGCCAGAACCGACGTTTTAATAATTTCATTACATAAGTAGGCTTACTCGTAATATGTATTACTTCTGTAAAGGATCATGCTAAGATACAAATCCATGATAAATTCACTACACACACAGATCGAGATATCAGCGCTCGACCGGGCATACCCTCAAAAGATACTGCGTACCCTCCTCAATAAGAAATTAAATCACCACAACGTTCCACTCCATTCAATATAACTATTTAATATGAGTTTAAATACCGCTATAAAATAATTTGATTACTAAAAAATATTTAAAACAATATTGTGTAAAGCAATATAATATCTGTGATGACATTATGAGTCCAAATTCTCGGAATAAATATTATTATGGTGGTATTGCTAGAAAAAGTCGACCGAAAGTAATTTATTATGATTCAATTCGCCCTCGTTTCATGTCACGTTTCCTTTCCACCCGTTTTATAATGTAACCGAAAAATTACGCGGCTGTACGCAGGGTATTCAAGTACGTAATTGTAATCGTATGAGAGAGCGAGAAAAGCTTTCAAATTACTTAGTAAGAGCCGGAACACGAACTAAGAATACCTATTGGAAAATAATTCACGGAAATGACGTTTACTTGACTACGTTTCGTTTGGACGCCAGTTTTCTGGCCGTAGTAAAAGGTAAATAAATGTCACCGGTAAACTCGTGCAAAATAATAATTTAAATACCGATAATTATGTACAAAGCGCGAGAGCTTTAATAAATTGTAAACTTCATTTTAGTTAATATAATTTGTAATTTATCCGACATCGATATTAATTTAGCCGAACGAAGTAGTAAACAATGAAATCCTTACTTACAGTCTTAACGGCTTGATGGATCGTTATAGATTAGGACGCATAACTCAAGACGGATGTACTTTAGAGCTGAGCTGCCATAGTAAATATTATTATTGTTTGTACGAAAGTACTCTACACATCTAACATGATTGCGTTAGTGTGCCATCAAAAAAGGCACCATTTTTGAGCAAAGCCCTTTTTGTTTCCTTGTTTATTTGCCTAAACTTAAATTTAAACTAAAGTATTCACATTGCTGGTTTTGGTTATTATCCTAAAAAGAATTATTAAGTGGTGGCAACTTTGCTGGTTGATGTATATCCTATCGCCGCGCCGTAGTTTAAGTGTTATTGTACCGTTGTTTGCCCAAATAAACATTAAAACATAATATGTCTCGGAGTCATTCCCATCGTAAACCCAAAACGACATAATTTCGGAAAGCCAATAGTCTGGAAGCAATATTTTCGATTACTTAGGATACATATAGAAATCTAACCTAATTCTATTGTTTGTATGTTTAATTACATCATCTATTTGTATTGTTCGTTTAGCGGAAAATGACGTTCGGTATCCCGAAATTTTGGAAATAATTATGAATTCCGGCCAGTAGGTATCTAAATTTTCTTCAAAGTGCCAAAAACCTACATTATTATAAAGTACGTATAGAAACTAAAAATAACACTGTTCAAACAGCCGAGTATAGTTTTCAGTGTTTAGCCGTAAAGGGCAAGCAATTAAACGGTTCAGACAGGAAGGTCGTGGCCGAGGCCGCATGAATCAAGGCGATAAGGTATGCTATTCACGACATGTCTTGACTCACCTCATAGCTCACTTCGAATATAACTTGGCACTGTCTGAAAAATAGCATTTTTCGGTCGTCATTGTTTACTATTGACGTAAAAGATGATGATGAACATGATCGGATAAGTATAGTGCGAATATTTTTTCTAGAAGAAAATCACATATATTTGTACTAAGCACAAATATCAGACTAAGATTTAGCTCTAATTGCTTACGTTGTAGGTACTAACAAAAAGTTGTTAATGCCGGTAAACCTTTCGCCTTAATTTGAATCTTGTTACTTCAACAATTCACTATTAGAGTAAATTATTTATTAAACATGGTCTTTGCATTACGAAGCGTTTGAGGCACGTGGCTAAACAATGGGCTCTGTTTGACCGATGGGTCAAACAGAGCCCACATAAAAATAAAAAAAATCCGTTCTAGTATAAAATTTCACTATACATTCACTAGGAACCAAAAGTAGTTTCATATATATAAACATAAGATCAATACCTTTATTTCCAGAAGGCCTGCATATATTATCTTATTCAAGAATTGGATGCAACTAGTTACAGCAGTTTTAAATATGGAGATAAATTTTCCATCTCAGACCAAGAAAGAAGATAAAGCATTACGAACAACCTAATGAAGCCGGTTTTCAACGGTTTAGTACACGCTCATGCACACATATTATAAGTACAAACAAACAACAGAAGGTAGACTCACAGTGGTCCGGCTTAGGTAAGTAAGTGTGTTGTGAATCATATCAGATAAGATACCATCGCTGCATGGCTGTTTGCCCACTGCAGTGGCCCTGGACGTGTGCGTCATTGGACGAAGGTTCTGCAGGGGTGATTCTTGAAACCAGATATAACTTACTTGGACCGTTATCACCTTAAAACATACAGTGTGTGGCCTGTAACAGGGGCAAATATTTAAAAGGACGCTTCCTTAGAGCATCTGAAGTAACCCTTTGTGTCCAATTTTTTTTTTAATACGGAGTAATGTTGACCTAAAGTTATGAACTCTAATTATTTAGAAGTTAATAGCTGTCTTTATCGAAGAGTACGTAAATAAGATAATAACCACGGCTCGTAAGCTCAGAAATATAGGGTTTGTGTATCGTTGATGAATGGTTCGGTACTTTATTGTTGGCTGGTTTGCCGGAGCAATACAAACCGATGATTAAGGGCTGGAGAGCTTTGATGTAAAGATAAGCATAGATTTAATACGGAGTAATGTTGACCTAAAGTTATGAACTCCAAGTAATGTATCTTGGCACCACGAGATCTTAGCACAGCAGTCAATGCAGATTTTGAGGTAACATCATGTACTGAGTCATAATAGTTTTTGTATTTTTGTTTTTAAAAGATATTATTGTGATTTCTTAACATTTTTTTATCTTTTTAGTGTTTTTTAAATAAAAAAACTACCTGTGGCACCCCAGACGGGAAAACACGTGAACTTGCTTTAAAAAAGGAAAATAAACTTTATAATTTTCAATTAAAACTACCTGGAAATAAGTGCTCACACGCCGAATAGTCTACCGTTTATTTTTTGCCTCTGTTTCAGGTCACAGGCCCTGTGTACCCTCATTCATATTTACGTATGAAGTAGTAGCTAATAAGTCCATTTTAAAGACACGAATATTTATATTTGAACGTCAATTAGTATTTATAATAATCCAATTATTTTCGGTTTGTTCTATGTGATTATACCAAAAGGGTTGTTGTATTTTTTGTATACCACGACGCAACGCGCGACTTTGCAAACATAAACAAGGAGACAAGATAAAGTTAAAAAGTTATACGCTCGTTGCCGACCCTTTATTGACTCGAGGATGTGATTCACTGTTGTTGACAGCCAGAGACAAGCAGCAGTAATCACTCTCAACATAACGCGTGCTCTGGCCACCCCACCAGGAACACAACACCGCGTCCGTACAGAACAAGTAGTGGTGTAATATAATAAAGCAGTCGGTAATAAAGTCATCAAACCTCATCTTAACGTGGCTACGTTTGCACCTCGTGACATGTGTCTTTCAAAACTGTGTAAAAATAAGATTATAGTCATCGTCTCATTTGTTGTTGTGACAGTTATTCTGCTGCTAAAATAAATTGCTGTTGTTATTAGTAAGTTCGGTCCAGTTCCGCGAGTGATGTATGATTTTTAGGTTTGCCGTTGAGACCCCGTTATATTTGAATTGGCACCGATACAATGGCCATGTCTAACTTGCAAATAGAGAAACTGTTGGGAAGAGAACATTACAGCACCTGAAGAATTGCTGTACAGACGTATTTACAACACGAAGACTTATAAATGGGACTGAGCTAAGTCAAAGATATCGTCCACGGCGCAAAGACTTCTAGAGAAGTGTGACTAAATATACAAAAAGCGTTTAAAGACTCTTGTCGCGTAGAGTTGGGTTACTCAGAGATTTAGTGATCACAACCCTCTAATAGCTGTCTTTATCGAAGAGTACGTAAATAAGATAATAACCACGGCTCGTAAGCTCAGAAATATAGGGTTTGTGTATCGTTGATGAATGGTTCGGTACTTTATTGTTGGCTGGTTTGCCGGAGCAATACAAACCGATGATTAAGGGCTGGAGAGCTTTGATGTAAAGATAAGCATAGATTTCATCAAAATAAAGCTAGTTCAAGAAGTCAAGGAGTCAAATGCAGCAAATTATAATAAAACCACCCTCAAAAATGAGAAGCCAACTGCACCCCGTTGCTACACGCGTAAAATGTATGGTCACTTGAGTAAGTTCTGCAATAGCAAGAAGAAGGTTAATGATACCTGCGCAGCACATATTGGTATATCGATTCCGGGGCGTCACAGCATCTGAGGAATAACTCTGATTGGATGTACGATATCTGGGCACCTCCAATTCAACACATAATGGTTGCCAACAGTACGTAAGTCCCCCGTAAAGTAGATAACGATAACCTGGACCTGCTGAGTGAAGACGGTATGATAAATCACATTTCGGCGAGAGAGAATTTACATCAACTGATAAAAAATACTGCCACGTTATTTTTAATAAGCATGGTTATGAAATATTCAATGCACAGAGGCGTTTAGTAGCAACAGCAACACTCACATCACACACATCATCAGCCTTTATACGTCCCACTGCTGGGCACAGGCCTCCTCTCATGTATAAGAGGGAATGGGCAGTAGTCCCCACGCTGGCCCAGTGCGGATTGGGGACTTCACATACACCTTTGAATTTCGTCGCAGATGTATGCAGGTTTCCTCACGATATTTTTCCTTCACCGAAAAGCTCAACAACAGCAACACTCATTAACAACGTATATAAGCTGAACACTCAAAGGAGATGCATTTAACTCGATCGCAGACCAACAATCTTTGGACATTTGGCACAGAAGAATAGGACATCTCAACTACGATGAAAGAAATAAAGAAAGAAAAACATTTATTCCTGACATATAAGCAAATCATGTAAGGATGAGATTGCCTCTATGTACTGAAGGTGCGAGGTTGGTAAGCAATGCAGATGCAAACAATGGTTTTTTTTTTTATTATTTATTTATCCAAGTTACTTAAAACTATTACATTGTGGTTTCGAACAGCAAGCGAAAACCGCTTACGGTTTATCGGTCGCTATTTATCGCTCGTTTTATTACAATTTTTTGTTGCGATTTAGAAAGGGTAGGTTCCCTAGTTGTTACATTGTGCACCGCTCGGGCGCGCATCGGTAGTTGACAAGTACATATTTTTTGTAATGATTTTTACATTGTTAGGATTATGAATAAGTTTCTGGAAAACATCATTAGGCCATTCGTTTAATATATAAGGTAACAAATACTCCCACATTCTTTTTCCGTATGCATTGTTATACGATGGCAGTACGTATTTAGGTAAGGTACTTATGTTTCTCAATTTCTGTGACCTACATCGATTTTGAAGGTTGGGTAAATTTGAAATTTCATCACAAATTAGCATCATCTTAAATTTATCGTATACATTTATAACTTTGCAGTATCGAAATAGATAATTATCGTCGTCTTTATGATTTTTTCTAATATAATTGGGTATAATTGTTTTTATCATTCTTAATTGTAGCTTATATATGTTATCTAAGTAAGTCTTGTAGGTTCTGCCGTAGCTACTAAGGCTGTAACTAACAATGGGTTCCGCTTATGACATATATAACATTCTGAGAGTATTAAAAGGTAATTTATATTTTAAAATGGATAGTTTGCATAAGATGGATCGTAATTTGTTACAAATATGGCTAACATGGGGACCCCAATTAAATGAATTATCTATGACCAAACCGAGGTATGTATGCTTATACACTATTTCCAGATGTTCACAATCACAGGTACGCGTATTGTTTTGGTGCATACATTCGTGGCTATGCGCTATAATTTTAGGTGTTAAAGGTTTAGCTTGCATTCCGTTCCTGAATGATAATCAAACTATACTTCCTTTTAACAATGTTGATACAAGGGCTACTGCTCCCTATCCAGATTATACAATCCGATTTGTGCGGCCCTATGGAGGTGCCTTCCATGGGTGGACGATAATATTTTATTACATTTTTGGATGGTTATGCTGAAAAAGCGAATGTCTAATATATTGAAAAGTAAAACAAATGTAAAGGGTGTTTGAGATTTACAACAAGGAAATGGAAAATCAGTTGAACTGCAAAATCAGATTAGGAATACAGAAATAACGAAATCAAAACATTCTTGACAGGTTCAGGCAATAAGCATCAGACAACAGCGCCATACATAGCTGAACAAAATGGAGTGGTAGAACATATGAACCGGTCACTGGTCGAACGTGCCAAATGCATGCTAATGGACTGCCGAAGAAGTTTTGGGCTGAGGCACTCGAAACCGCTGCTCAAATAATTAACCGATCTCCTACACAAGTCCTTAACTACTTGACGCCATTTGAGAAAGTGACAGGCGTAAAACCAAACATTTCTCATTTGCAGATCTTCTGCTGTAAATCGACGAAACAGAGATTGAAGTTGGATCCAAAGTCCTCAGGGATGATATTTATAGGATACTGCGAAAATACCAAAGGATAGAAATATGATATGGGACTAAACGACAGTGCTTTGCCAGATGATAATCAAACTGACGACCAGCTCAACTCTAGCTACACTGAAAGCGACCAGCATCACTCTACATTGGAGGAAAGTTTTGAAACTATGATGAAATATGTACACAGACAGAAGAAGAGGAAAATGTGGTCAAATACGTATTTTTGGCTTTGTATCAAGACCCGTTGACATCAGAAGAAGCTGTGGCGAGGATTCAAGTAAACTCGGGTTATTAAAGCAACGAACTTTATTTAGTATCACATTAACTTGGTTAAATTGTAATACATATTACTTAGTAATAGGTTGTAAAACCTCTATGCAATATTTAAATATTGGCATACCTACACTACCCCCTACCGAGACCGTGGCTATGGTCGGTAGTCTTGGAGATAAGTAGGAAACCGAACGTGGCGACCAGAACGCGTCCTCTGTGCTAGGCCCCGCTCTTGGGATTCTTCGTTATTTGCTACGACTGTTGGTACCATGTCCTCTCTGGCCAAGTATGCTGGCTTTAGCCTATCAATTGAGACTGTAACCGGCTTTCCATTTACGTCAATATCGTAGGCTTTTGAGCTACGCCGTAGCACTTTGAATGGGCCTTGGTATGGTGTTTCCAGAGATCGTCGCTCAGGGCCTTGACGGAGGAAAACATATTCGGAATGTTGTAAGTCCTTGGGAATGTAAAAGGGGTGATTGAAGCTCGTGTGCCAGGATGTTGGCTGAGAAGCCAGTCTGTTCATATGGCTTCTCAGGCGACTGGCAAAATCAACAGGATCTAGTACAGCGGGCGTTGACGTCGAGAAAAATTGACCGGGAAGAGTAAGTGGTTCACCATAGACCAATTCTGCTGGTGAGCCTTTCAGGTCTTCTTTCCACGCGCCTCGGATGCCCAGAAGTACCAAAGGTATAACCTCAGTCCATTGAGTGGTAGCGTGGCACATAATGGCAGCCTTCAGCTGACGATGGAGCCTCTCCACAAGACCATTAGCGGCTGGATAATATGTTGTGGTAGTAAGATGAGTTGCCCACGGTCTGTGGTTATCCTTTCTGGGCAGCCAAATCTTGCTATCCAACCCTCGATGAGGCGCAGGAGTCGGCTGTAATATCTTGAAGTGGATAAGCTTCAGGCCACCGGGTGAAACGGTCAACGATTGTTAAGCAACATCTGAAGCCCGAAGATAGTGGTAAAGGGCCCACTAAATCGATATTTACATGGTGAAATCGAGATCACGGCAGGTCGAACTCTACAAGTGGTGTGCTTGTATATCTAGTGACTTTGCTTCTTTGGCATTGTTGACATTCTTTAGCTCAAGTTTGACAGTCTTTTCGTATTCCTGGCCAGACGAATCTTTCTGTTAATAAGCGAACCGTTGCTTTAGCCCCTAACCTAACCTGACCCGGGAACATTAACCTTTTCAAGTAGTAACGAGGAACCTCCTTCTAAAAGCCCTAATAGCTCTGTATCAGTAGACTGAGCTTGAGCGAGGGACTGGTAATCGAATGAAACTTCGAGTTCCTCAATCCTAGAAAGCGTATCTGCCACTATGTTATCTCTACCAGGGACAAACCGGATGTCTGTTGTAAACTGCGATATGAAATCCAAGTACCTAAACTGTCTAGGTGAGCATTTGTCACGGTTTGTCTTAAAAGCGAATGTCAGCGGCTTGTGGCCAGTAAGGACCGTGAATGTGTTGGCTTCCACCATGTAACGGAAATATTTTATAGCTTCATATATCGCTAGGAGCTCTCGGTCATATGGACTGTATTTTTGCTGAACAAGATTTAATTTTTTGGAGAAGAAAGCTAACGGCTCCCTCGAACCACGTTTGAGTTGCTGTAAAACCGCTCCGATTGCTACATCTGAGTTTGTAAAGCCAGCTCCGCTTTAGAATCTGGATGTGCCAGTAAAGTAGCGTTCGACAGACACGACTTACTCTCATTAAATGCCTCACGTAGTGCTGGTGTCCAGTCGATTAACGTCGACCCTTTGGGATCTCCAGCAAGTAGAGCAGTGAGGAGTACTAATATTCTAGCTACTCCCGGGACAAATCGTCTGTAGAAATTGAGCATTCCCGAATACCTTCGCAACTGCTTAATCGTCTGAGGTGCCGGGAAGTCATTAATGGCTTTTACCTTTGACACTAATGAACGGATACCATCTGCTGATACACTTTATCCCAAGAAAGTTACTTCGGGCTGTCCAAACACGCATTTCGAAGTATTTATCAGAACACCGTAGTCTTGAAGGCGCTTAAAGAGCTGGTTCAAGTGTTCTCGGTGATCAATTTCTGAAGGTGATGAAATCAAAATGTCGTCAAGGTATCCGTAAGCAAAATCAAAACCGCGCAGAAGTTCGTCCATAAATCTTTGGAATGTTTGAGCCGCATTTCGTAGCCCAAATGTCATGAACAGGAATTCAAATATACCAAAAGGGGTTGTTATGCTAGTTTTAGGGATATCCGGCCCATATACACGTATTTGGTTATATGCCTTAATGAGGTCTATGGTTGAAAAAACTTTTTACCTGCCAGAAGATAAGCGAAGTCTTGTATGTGACCACAAAATAGATAGGTACAGAAATCAATCTACATACTAAGTGCGCTCGAGTAACGCACACATAGACACTGCTCACCTACACGATATCTCAGACCAGTACGGACCATCCGCTTGAGACGCGTCTGTTGTGCAATAATGGAGCAACAAAATAAAGTTATTACTTGTAACTGTTCAGTGGACGGTTGTTTAAATTCAACATTAAATGGTGAATTGTCGTTTTTTTAAGTTACCTGTGGTTTCAGAGAGGTAAGTAGCTACGTATCTGCTTGTATTTCGATGGTTCGTTTTACACAAAATAGCACTTCTAGTCTATCATGCGACGGCCGTACTTTCACTTTTCTCGCACTATATGTCTTGTTCTAAGTGTTCTTATAAGAAAGAGATGGACAGTGCGAGAAAAATCGAGAAAGTTCGCGCGCCGTCGCATGATAGCCGCGCAAAACAGTTAAGTAGGAGGAAGCGCGCCGCCCCGGCCCCCGAAAAATTTATCGAATATCGATTTATTTAATACTTAGTTTCCTATTTTGAATCAGTATTAAACGAAGTAACTTATTTTTTGTAAGGTAATTTCCTTACGTAAGTTGAAAACATGTTTTTTTGTTTGTGTAGATATTGTGTTGTTTTTAGTGTCATTTCATAAGTTTAGGTCTAAAACATATAGGCCAATGGAAATTGTGTAACTAGGGTAATCCGCTTAGAAGTTATTAGGGATTTTCGATAGTGAAAATTGACAAACGTAAAATGTTGTATCCCAGTAGCAATCGCGAATGAGGTTAAATCTAAAAGTTCTGTAATCTGCCTTTATACTTACATGTGTCTAGAACAGAAAATATTTTTTTGGTCTACTTTTAGTTTAATTCAAAACAGTATCATATTTAGTACTTTAGATAAATATGAATTTCTAAAACCGAATTAAGAAATACGAAATCAAATTCGGGTAAAGTATGACTTAAAAAAAATGCCTATAAGGTCTGATTTTACTATAAGTACTTAGTTTTTTATGTATTGTATTGTAGTTTATTTGAATTATTTGACATTAGAAATAAAATATTTTAGTCAGTATTCATTTATATTTTCATTCTTCCCGTTTCATTCTCAACAATAAATCAAACAACTTAATACGAGCGAGTGCCATACCACGATAGTTGTTTGTGCATAAGTTATAGTTGACAACCCTAGAGCGAACGCCGAGAGTAGGCATGAAAAGTGAGGTACATACATATGATTGACTTCTGTTCCTATCTATTTTGTGATGTGACGAACGGGGTATTGATCAGGCACAGTTCGAGCTTTTAGTGCCCTGTAGTCTCCGCAAGGTCTCCATCCGTTGTTTTTCTTTCGCACCAGGTGTAAAGGTGATGACCACGGGCTTTCCGATCGGCGTGCCGTTCCATTTTGTAGCATATCGTCGATTTCCTGCTTTGCAATCTTTAACCGTTCTGGGTCCAGACGTCGATGACGGCTTGCAACCGGGGGACCAGGAGCTGTCCTTATATGATGCACTGTATCGTGCTTAGGGTTACCTAGTTTACCGGCTGGACGGGTGATGTCTGGGTAAGAGCGTAGAAGAATCGCGTAATCGGAGTCATTCCCAAAGGTTGTATGAACCGAAGATATAGTTTCGGTCGTACTAAACTGCGGTACAGTGACAGAGAGAGAAATAGTGCCATCGGTAAGCTTTTGGTTGCGGCAGTCGACAAGCAAGTTGTAAAAAGATAAAAAGTCAACACCGATGATTGGTTTCGCGACATCGACTACTGTAAAACGCCATTCAAAGGCTCGTCGTAAGCCCAAATCGAGGTGTAAAGTGATGTAACCATAAGTAGCTATGGCTGTTCCATTAGCAGCGAACAACTCGTATTTAGTCTTATTGCGGCGCTCGTTCACAGACACTCGAGGGAATACGCACAGGTCCGAACCCGTGTCGATTAAATATTGAATTTTTGTAGAACGATGAATAAGCGGCCATAGTGAAGTGGGGCAGGCGCTTTCGGCCACTACTGCCTGCCCTGGTTGTTTCCCGACTTGAATGTGCATGGCATCACGCATCTTTCAGCCTTAGACCCGAAACGATAATGACACCAGCAAATAGTAAGACCTTCGGGAACTGCATGGAAGAAGCGTTGCCGGGATTTGGAACGAGATGCACCTCGACTCTCAGATCACTAGTGTCAAGTCGGCTCCCTGCCTTGACGTCGTGGATTGTCAACTTTAAGTAACGCTTCTACTTGCTGAGTTAGCTCTTCGACGCGCTGGATAAGTCCTGAGGCTGTATCCGTCGACGGCTCAAATGATGTGCTGGCTATGTTCCTCGTAGTTGGAACCAATTCCTAGATGCGGTCGGCCAGCTCCGCTACGTCGTCGAGCGAAAGTTTGGGTGGCGATGCGACTATGGTTTGTATATTGTTAGGCAAACGGCCAGACCAAACTGGGCACAGGAAGTCATCGGGCACCGTCGGCCCGTAAATGTCTCAGGAATTGGGTGGGTTTACAATCGCCGAGTTCTTCGTGAAGCATAAGTTGTCGGGTTTTTTGCTCTTGGGAGACAGATAAACGCCTAATTAGCTCCGTTTTAAGTTTCTCGTATTTGTTTGTATCAGGCGGCGACAGGATTATATATTTTACCTCGCAGGCAAACTGCGGCTCAAGCTGTCCGATTACATAGTAGAATTTAGTGGAGTCACTTGTTATTCCTGATAAAATAAACTTACCTTCAAGCTGTGCAAACCATACCGCTGGTTCTTCGGGCTAAAATGGTGGCACTCTTACGCCGACCCGAAAGACATCCTGTATGCCTGTCGCTGGATTTGCACTACCTGATGGCGTGTTTACTGTTTGTGCCTTTGGCGATTGAATCGCATTACTAAAGTTTTCGTCCTCGTTCGGCATCCTTGTTTTGCTCTTTGTCGGGGTCACCAATGTGACGAGGATTCAAGTAAACTCGGGTTATTGAAGCAACGAACTTTATTTAGTATCACATTAACTTGGTTAAATTCTAATACATATTACATAGTAACTGTAGTAAACAATTTTCTCACTGACTTTTCATTATCCATCAAGTCTGCTTTAATCGTGCCTCGCCAGAAGCAAATGCAAAAACCAAACCATGAAGGTTGTAAAACCTCTATGCAATAGTTAAATATGCCACGTTACCTGCAAAGCTTTGTCTAGTCCAGCGTCTAAAATTGTCTTATTTAAAAAAAAAACCATCTGATTTACACCACGTTCAGCGGCTACTTTCAAGTCATCTGGCCCTATTGGACAGTGATGAAAAGTTCTATTGACTGAAAGACGAAAAAAAACCTCCCGATTGATTGTATTATAAAGTATAAGCTAACTTTATATCATGCTGAAATAAAAACGTCAGCTGGCTATAACAGGGTGGAATATACGTCAGCTGGTCACAATTACAATTAGTGATGTGGTTTCTGTGGAAAGTCTAATGACGTTTAATAGTATCCTTGCTAATGCCTATTATTCAGGAGAAGTATTCAGCGATTAACGATAATACGTCGCCGTCGGCGGCAGAGACTAGTTATTCATATAACAAGACCAGCAATGTTCAGTTACAAACACGAGTCACAGCGAACTTAGATTTTATGGTAGTAAGCATTTTTAATTTCAGTATGATTTGCGCTCGCTCATTCTGATACGTAAACTCAGCATGCGAGGAAGCAAGCGCGCGCAATTGGCCGACTCTAATTGTCGTCCTGTTTATGAAGATATCTATCCCAAGTTTCCCATAAAATAATATACAAAGCTCACATTTGCATGTCACAATGAATTATGTATTTAGTACGGTACGGTTTATTTCATGGGCGCTTAAATATGCACCGTTCTAACTTATGGGGGCCAAACGTTTGATTTTATATTAGGACCCATGAGTGTAAAAAAAACCATTCGTAGCATCTCTGTGTTATTTAATCTAAGTACATGGTGAGAGTGTTGTCGTGGGGACTACTGCCCGTTCCCTCTCATCCATGAGAGGAGGCCTGTGCCCAGCAGCGGGACGTATATAGGCTGATTTATTATTGTTGATTAAGGTTTATTGCAGATTATAATTAGTGTTTTTCTTTTTAGTAGGTTGAGTTTGTAATAAAACCAAAAAAATTGTGAAATGAAGGTACAAAAATAAAATCTGATTTTAATTTAAACTGTTTAGTCGAGATATAATGTCGTTAGTTAGTCAGTTATTAGCATGTTAAAATGCCCAACAACCAAGGTTCTTGTTAAATAAAATACTGTTGACTCAACACCATCACCAAAACCGTAAATAAAGAAACGTCCGCCATTGAAATGAATCCCTGAAATTGCTCAATGATTAACCTACCTAAGGTTTGGACGACTTTAATTTTGTGGAGTAGTGTAAAGAACATTTTGTGAATTTTACATGTGGAGTCATTTTGTAACATCAAACACATTGTCAGGTCAATGATGGACTTCTTACATGCAAAACATACAACCGAATTGAGAACATCCTCCGTTTTTGAAGGCGGTTAAAAAAATAGAATATCGGACTTTGTTGTATGTGATTGTTGTCCTCCTAGAAAGCCAAACCAGACAAATTTATTTTAGTGGGTTATAAAAAATATTCAACGGATTTATTCCAAAAAACAATCGATGCTAAAGTCTCTCGTAAGAGGTTTTCTTTAGAAGTGGTGTATTCCAGACTTAAAATTAAATATAATAAATATTAATGAAGAGGCCTGTCTGTGCCCAGTTGTGGGACTTATGTTGGCTTAAAAGCTAAAAAGTTTTATTATAATTTCTTAAGGATTTCACGTCAGAGTTTTTCAATAGAATAACGAAAATCTTGAAGGAAGCAGAAACATTTTGACTTCTTTTTGGGACCGATTTCACGCATAACTCAGGATTGTTACCCCAATAATTTACTTTACATACAAAGTTTTAATCTAAGCCACGTGAACATTTCCTTTCCACTTTACCACATGAACATTGACTAATAATATTACAGAAAAAAACCAAATCGCTGTATGTGGGCCGATAATATTTGAGGAGTTCCCGTTATTCCTCATGGATTCCATCATCCAACTGGATTTTGGATCCAAAGATTGGGTTCGATCTGAAAGCATATACTTACAAACAAAAAAAAATTTACGAATCGGTTCATAAAAGACGTTCTGAGGTAACAAACATTAAAATAAATATACAACCGATTTGAGAACCTCCTCCTTTTTAAGTCAGTTAAAAAAGGGATGAGTATTTAATTTAAGTTTGTTTGCTAATCAGAAGGTTAGTTAGTGGTCGGACTAATTAGTTAATAACTTTGAAATCGGACTAATTTTACTGAAAGGATTTCACTAAAGAGTTCTTCTGGCGTTTGTATTTCAATTAAATACGCTAGCAATAATATAAACGTGTAATGTGCGTGCGTGCAATTTATGCTATCAATCAATCGATATCGTATTGTCGATACCCGGATTATGGTGGTGCGTAGTGGGTGAGGTATGACAAACTTATTTCTCCGGCATTTTAGCTGAGATAGGTTTCAGGGACGGACGTTTATCATTAACGACGCGAGTTTCACCGGGTTTTAATATTTAGTATAAATCATACAGCTCAGAGCCCCTTAGGATGCGCAGTGTTCAAAGCATTGAGTTATATTATTAGAGTAGACATCACCTTGCATAAGATGGTGGCCATTATTTCAAAGATTAAAAATGTAGAAATGACATGGTCCTAAGACTATTTTGCCTTATTAGTGAAACATTAAACTTAATAGACTTGACTATTTGAACCTTTAAAGATCTTTATTTTGCGCCATAATAGCAGCATATTTGCGCCATGAAAAGTATAGAAGACAAAATAAAATCTGCATTCACATATTTAAAAAGCCTGTTATTTGGCCAGCTATCGCACCTGCTTAATCTGTCGAAAATCAGGGTATTCTCATTTGTGGTGTACGTGATATTAAATAATTTAAATAGTAAACGTTTGACTAAATTTATGGAGTCCATATATTTAGTTTAACGTTTTTATTTATGCTTTAACCACGTAATCATCTTATAAAAGCAAGCAGCAAAAATGTTTTTTTTAGACATTGTTAGGTAGGTAGTCTAGGTCAGACAAATATTTTTTGTCGATTTTTGGTAACGCAGATGAAACAATTGAACGCTAATAAATAAATAAATAATGATGCAACCGCAGAACAAAATCATTACAAACACAGCGCATCGCTACGTCTAACGTTTCTAAAAGTTTTAGGATACATAAACGTCATTTTCAAATTCGGCATATTACTTTTAACGATATCAAATGTCAGATTGAAGTGTCAGAAGTAAAATCTATAATTCAGCTGGGAGTGACGAAACTGAATTGTTAAACCAGCAGGGTCTGATCTCTAACTTATTCAGTGCACGGCCTATTATATAATCTGTGGCACGGCTTTCAGCTGTGAAAAGCCGTGCACTGAATCACCGTCGCCTAGATCACAACTCTTTTTTGTTTCCGCAGTTGCGTTCGTGTATAGGCTGCTTAAATCTTCTACTGTTCAAAGAACACCCCTGAAAAATAAACGCAGATTTTAAGCATGTAAATGAACGAATTAAACAGGTTTATTGGGAGGTTCTCACCGAATAATGAATCAATAATGTACATTTTTCTCTAAAATGGATTAAAAACGCAGTCAAACGAGGTTTATTAAATTATTTTTTTATTGATTCTTTTTTTTCCATTATTTATTTTTATCTGTATAAATAAAGATTAATAAACCCAACCATACATATTAACATCGCCCGTTGTGGTGTCGGGTTAGAATAGAATCACCCCCTTTCTTTTTGTGGGTGTCGTAAAAGTGACACTGAAAATTAATTTAATGACGAACCAAAAATATTTGAAAATCTATACTTATCACCATCAGAGCTTCAGTAACCGACAACACCTTTCGGGACCCAGTAATCGACAGTCCTCAATAATAAGGAAAGTCTGAAACTATGTACAAGAGGTAGATACGGAAAAATCTTGAGAGTTACGAGGCCGATTTGATTTGATTTGGCCTATCAAATCGGTATTGCATTGCGCCCGCGTCACATGTCCGTCTTGTTTGACGTTTTAGTTGCCTAGAGCATTCGGCTGTCATAATGGCGCTAGTTGGTCGGTTGGCGCGGTTATGTTGCGTTCGGAAATTTTATAACTTGTCCTAATTGTATTGTTTTGAAGTGGATACATCTTTGCTCGCGTTCTTGTATAGGGGTACAATTCAAAATGTATCACGTGTCTTCCGGAATAACTTTTTGTAGAGAAGCCTAATCTGATTTCAAATAATTGTTTGTTACATGTTTTAATCCTTCTTTATTTGCCATTAGCTGTTAATCACAAAATGTTATTTAGTTTATGTGGCGGACATGAAAATAATGCGGAAATGACCGCCATTTTCAATGTATCGCGAGTCATATGAGCTACGTCAGTCGATGTTGCCATATATACCGTTTTATCTGTACTTATACAGATTTTAGTGAATTAATTCAGATATATATTTTACGGGTACACCATAATAGCAGATTCCTTTAAATAATCTACACATTAAATTTAACAATAGCACACAGGGTTCCATAGCCAACAGAGAAGTATCCACTTGAAAAATTTAATTAACGGTAATCTAGATATTAATTTGTAAAAGCGACCATGAATTGTATGCCATACGACTAAATAAATTAACGGTTGTAACTCCGACACAACCCGCTTCTTTTTCTTTTATATTACCTACTATTATTATTATTTTGTGCGACTGTAAAATGTGTGTTACGCCGTGGAATCATCGGATGGTTCCATCGGAAGACCAGCGCTGGCCACCAGGCCAGCACAACGCTGAGATGGAACCGTTTCGTGGCAATGTTCTTTTTTGTATTTTTTTTTTATTTATGTGCATGCATGTGTTGTTGTCATGAATAAATGTTATGCTATTCTATTCTGTTCGATTATAGAAAAAATGAAATCTGCGTTAAATTATTCAAAACAAAAAGCCGCGAATCGAACTCGGCCAAATCTGCGGCACTGCCACGAAAATCGATTCTCGAAGTTCGTATATCTCTATCTCTGTCGTTCGAGTATAATAAAACAAACAATTAGTACAATAAAACATAAGTACATTAGAGACGGAGATATCCGAACTTCGCGATTCGATTTCATGGTAGCGCCGCTCACAGAAAAATGCCGTATTTTAGTATTAGTTATTTGCGGAATAGGTATTTTAATAATTATCAGCCATAACAACTTTCTTATACCCTTTCCCGAGATTAAAACTATCTCTATACCAAAATTACTCATCATATAATAAATAAACCATCGATAAATTTCGATTATAAGAGACTAGTACTTTACTGGAACCATAATGACAATTCGACACTATCTATTTTACAAAAATAACCAAACCTCAAACTGTTCATTACACAACATAAAATATTTAAAGGATATGTAGAATAAGAATAAGAAAATGGGTGTACATAAAAGGTTTTATAACTTATTTTGGCGTTTCCATTCTCAACCTGAGGCACGGACATACAAATCTATAGTATCTTATCTTACAGCGTAATAACTAACTTACGAACTTTACACATTTTTATCACGGGTGTTTCAAAGTGTTCCGAATGCTATAATACGTTTTGTCAAGACACCAAGCGTGTAATTTACTTTTCACACCACATGCTCGACAATGCCGAATTATAGGTCATGTAAACCCTACCGAAAGCAAGACATTAAATCCCTTGGTATTAGCCGGGTTATAATGTTGTACTGAATTTCATTATAACCCGCTGGTTAATAATATGATTTCACTTTTCATAATTCTTATTACTATATGCATAAAGTTTAATTTTGCTAAACACAATTTGTCCTAGGCCATGGCCTACTTGATTTGACAAAATAAATGAAGTTTGCCTCCGTGTGAACCCCGGTCCGGAGGAGCGCGGTGTTCGAAATTCGAATTTCGAATCTAGGACCACGGCTTGTGCTTTCGAATTTGGAACGTCGCGCGCCTTCATTTGTTCACGCGTGACGAACAAATCGAGTTCTTGTAGGTGCCTATAGAAGATTTAATTTCAAAAATAATATTGAAAATGTCGAGTGATGAAAGTGTTTTGACTCCTGAGTTTATCAAATTAGACAACTCATCCTCAATAAACGTACCAAATAAAAACATTACCTTATCTTTCCATAATTGGACTAACGTGTCTAATGTTACTATGTACTTTTAATTTGCTAAATAAACATTATTTATCTACTGAGCCTGTTTTTTTGTCTCGCATAAGGTGTGAAAAGTAGAGTATACACCTCGGGGATAAGACTGTTTTAGTCTTGGGCGGTTGAACCCCTCACTGCACTCAGGACTCAGTCTTAATTCCCTCGCTTCGCTCAGGAATTAACTTATAACTCATAAATTATGAGTCCTTCGTTACGTTCGGGATTCAATTCGCTCCCGTGACATAAAACAGTGCTTTATCCCCTTGGTGTATAATCTACTATTTAAACTGGGGCAAGTTTACTTCCTTCAGCTCTTTAGATAAGTTTGTTATAAATTTTGGAGCATGAATACAAAGTTTTTATTGACAAGAGCAGATGTAGTTCTCGGATCATTTAAGTTTGACTATGCCGAGTATTGTACTTTGAGGTGGACTTAAGACGGTGCAAACAAAAAGTTCGTATTTTAGCTAACGTAAGGCTTTTTCACAGGCCATATTTTCGTTTAAATGATTACATTGTTATAGTAAACTTATGTTTTGTATAGATACACTCTTATTCTAGACCATAGCAGAGCTGTAATTCTAATTCTATATACGGTTATTGAAAACAACCAGGTTTTCGTCGGAGTGTTTTCCAAAAATACGCGTCAGAGCTTTCTTTTAGGTAGAATATTTCCATAATTAACTTTCAAAAACGTATTAATCTTTGCCTTTTACAATAGGATATATAGTCTTTTAGTACATAGTAGACGCACTTGTACTAAAATATTTGTTTTCCTATAAAAAAATGATACTACAAAATGTCTAATTCGGTTAGGTTAAACATTTTTTTATTGACGTATATGATGATGTTTTGGAAATATAACATTTTATTATAAAACTACGGGCCTTGTTTAATATGACGTGATTTTTTTTAATGCTTATGGGTGACCCAGTTAATTTAGACCATTTTTTAAAAACCACTATATAACCGCGCGCGTAAACGTCGTTCAATTCATTACGCGCCGGGCGCTCCCAGAGAACGGACGTATCGCTCTCGTCACCGCGCAAAGGTCGGTGACCGAGCGTACGCTACATGCACCTGCGTATAGCTGTAATGCGCCCGCTTCAGATTGATACTTGGTTGGTAAGTAATTTTACATGTTAAGTAAGTTTGTTCATTTTGTTGTTTTTCCAAGCACTAAAGTGATATTACTTTTTATAGAAATGGAGAATAAACGAAAATTATTTGGGATTAAATAATCCGTTCCTACCGCGGCCCGACTAGTTAAAAGTTAAGTCACCATGTTACCAAATATTATTCATATCATTTGTTTATACTCGTACTGCACGTTACTAATAATAAATCAGCCTATATAACGTCCCACTGCTGGGCACAGGCCTCCTCTCGTGGATGAGATGGAACGCCCAGTAGTCTCCACGCGGGCCCGGTGCGGGTTGGAGACTTCACATACACCTTTGAATTTCTTCGTGGATGTATTCAGGTTTCCTCGTGATGTTTTTCCTTCACCGTAAAGCTAACGGTAACTATCAAAACTCATTGGTACGAGCCTCACGACCGTTGTTTGACAGCCGCATGCCTGAACCGCTAGGCTACGGTAGCTTCATGGAAAACGTTATAGGTATTTAAACCTCCGGTTATGAAACTTAGGACATGTACTTTTCAAGAGAAACCAATGTTTTTGGCAATTAATGTTTGTGGTAATGATGATCTTTATTCACAGACAGAAAAAAAATGTGAAAAGTCGACAAATTTAATGGAGGATGGGTCAATTGATTATGTTTATAACAGGTTTATAATGAGATGGCCAGTGTATGTATATTACAGAATGTTCCAAATAGCAAAACCTCTGTATCCTATGAATTGTTTTTTTATTTATTTTACCGTTATTCCCGGTTGTGCCCTAATGGAGCTCAGGCTCCGCTTTGACACCTAATCCCAAGATTTGGCATAGGCACTAGTTTTATGGTATGTAAATAAGTGCGTCATCATCATCCCCTACCATTATTGCCGATTGTGACATAATGGAGCTCGGGCTCCGCTTTGACACCTACTCCCAAGATTTGGCATAGGCACTAGTTTTATGGTATGTAAATAAGTGCGCCATCATCATCCCCTACCGTTATTGCCGATTGTGACATAATGGAGCTCGGGCTCCGCTTTGACACCTAATCCCAAGATTTGGCATAGGCACTAGTTTTATGGTATGTAAATAAGTGCGTCATCATCATCCCTACCGTTATTCCCAGTTGTGCCATAATGGAGCTCGGGCTCCGCTTTGACACCTAATCCCAAGATTTGGCATAGGCACTAGTTTTATGGTATGTAAATAAGTGCGTCATCATCATCCCTACCGTTATTCCCAGTTGTGCCATAATTGAGCTCGGGCTCCGCTTTGACACCTAATAACAAGATTTGGCATAGGCACTAGTTTATTGGTATGTAAATAAGTGCGTAAGTTTAATAAAATAGAAACATTTAAAACTCATCTGATTTTTATTTCCTAGCTCACTATCAAGTTAAAGTATAACAATGATCAAGAGAGTCGGTCCAACCGGCCGGCAGCAGTCAAACCGCACGCACACAATAACATCGTAGTGTGGGTAGCTATCAGGGCCGCGCGCAGGCGATCGCGACTAGGTCGAGTTGTAACGAAATGTTTGCACCCTCTTAACACTAGAAATAGGCTCACTTCGTAAATGTACAGATTATGTAAGTAGTGTCAATTAGTTTTTTTTAAAATCGGTTGACATGAGTCTGTTTTTTAGCACCATAAAGTCCACGTAGTCATTTTTTTCGGAGTCGAAATACTTTGGGTTCGTTTGTTCTGTTGTCCCATAAAATTATACCATAATCTAAGACTCGACATCATATAGCTATGGAATGCCAGCAGGGCTGTTTTTTGACATGTGATTGCTTTAAGCCGTCTGAGAGCAAAAACAAACCTGCTAAGCTCATCAATGAGATAATCTTTGTGTTCTTTCCAATTTTTGGACGGTCTACAGTTACTCTTACGAAACGAATAAAAGGGACTCTTTATATCTGGTTATTACAGCAGTTAAGATTACAAAATACACTTATTTCTCACTCACTGTATAGCAATCCATACAAAAATCTGATATATTTAAATGATATGGATATGGATACCCATCAACAAAGGGAGAGAGAGAAAGGTACCTGGATCCAGAAATGCAAATTATCACATTTATAACTATCATCGATTGTTTGTTTTGTTTTTTTTTCTGCGCGAATAGTCAGGAGGTTCCTGTCTCTGTCGCCCTGACCACCGGCAGCCTAGGCCCCGCCTCGCTGCCGGCGGTACCCTAGGTTAGGTTTTTATAATGGTTTTATGTTTTATATGTATAGTATATTTTACTTTTTATATCATTATTGTAAAAACCTAGCCTAAGAAGAAGATTAAATAAAGAGAATAATAATAAATATCTTTATTGCCACGAACTTAACCTAGACATTTTACATAGAGCTTAAAACTAATTAAATTGTATCACCAAAAAGAAAGAAGGAATACTTATCATACATTTGAAATTGGTTAAGTTAGGCAAGGGGTCCCAATCTCAGCATATGCTGGGTTAAGTTAATACCCAGCGCTGGTTTTCAGACCGGTCCCTGGGAAGAGGGCCGGTCGCAACGTATATCGCGTACAGTACGCTTACCATGAGTTTGACAATGACGGCTTACGCTAACGACTATCGAGTTTTCTATCTGTGCATCTCTATTGCACTTTGACAGTACGAGCGGGATGCACAGATAGAAAACTCGATACTCGTTAGCGTAAGCCGTCATTGTCAAACTCATGGTAAGCGTACAGTTCTTGTTAATAGCGTTGGTAAGAGTGGGACGACGCATCTCCAAACATAACAATGTATAATAAGAACATGTAAGAACTTCTTGGGTAGCACACAAGAATTGTGCACAATCGACACGCAAATATACCTCACATGATATTAAAATGATAATGATAAAGTACCTAATTTCTAAAACTTTATTGCCGTTGGAATATTCCGAAACTTAAATTGTTTATGCGACAAATAGCTCAGCTTGCTTGAAAAGTTTCATCAAACTTGAGTTAACATGCACAGGGTGTTCCAAAATTCATTTAAGAGTGCAAAATGTAAATCTTGAAAGTATCGAATTTATAAACGAATTCCTAATATGCTTTAAATGTCTAAGCTTTGTATTTTCAAGTTTCACAACGTTTTAGTCAGTTAATTTAATATTATGGTAAGTTATCAAAACGCTGACAAAAAAGTATCTTAAACAGAGCGTAATGGATTGGTTTATTTTCTTTAGACTCGTATGTATACAGATATTATTATTCGTGTGTAGATATTTAAAAATTAACTAGCAAATCCAGATAATTACTTACGCAGATATATTATATAGAAAGAACAATTTATCGAACACAGATTTCAATGCACGGTCCGTTACACACCTTAATAGTTGCAGGCTCACTGCTCATTAAACTACCGACATCGACAATGCAAACATATTAGGGTATCATTAATGGAATCGATATCATACGTCACATAGTCTCGAATGGAATAACTGTGATTACAATGTTCAGCATACTTAATGGTTGCGATTATCGCTATGGATAGATAAAGATCTTTATTTGACAAATTTTTGAAAGATCTTTTTTTGTTTTAGAGACGAGTCGCTAAACATCTTATTTTCGTTATTGATTATTGTTTATTGGATGATGTTAAATCTTAGATGAGTAGGTACAAAAGGTATATCTGTCAGTGCTAATTATTACAATAAATATTTTTTTTATTTAACAGCAAGTTACGTGCCAAACATGGGTACATTTACTTGAAATGTTTTTTGCACCTGCTCTCACTACGATTTATTGTCCTCAATAGTAATTAGGGTCGAAGAGGCCTAATATGGCCAGCAGTGGAACATTTATATCACGCCTATAATATTGTTGAAGATGAATCAGTAAGTACTTAAAACTTTCCTGAATAGCATCGACTTCTACTTACATTAATGTTGAGATCCAACTCCTCTGAAGCCATTGTCAAGATACTGACGTCAGGAGTCTATCGCACTAATCATCAAATTAACAGCAAGCGCAAACGTAAATATTATGCTTACTAAGTCAAATCCTCCATCTAAGAGATTAAAAGCGTTATTCCGCTTGACTTGGAGTGTTTCTTTTTCACGGAACAATTTAATCCTGACTGTGACCTCGTTCCCAGGAAGCCGTTTAGATCCGCGATATCTATACTTATGTATAATAGGGGTGTAGATATCCAATAAAATAACCAATACTTAATGTAGAATTTTTCCAAAAAAGGGTTAAAAATATTGTCAAATGGAGTTAAAAGTGAAACAGGGAATTAAATACTTAATCATAAAGTTATAAGAGTCCAAAGTTTTAATAGGGGGTATATTATGTCCCTTTTCTGTTAAACGCAACTTCACATGAAACGAGTGTCATTTACGTTGTAACGGCGTAATATTTTAATTTATTGGCATCGTGTAGCACTGCCTCTAAACATCAACACAGCATCTAAAAAGAAGTCTTAAACAGCTTTAATTGTGTTGTAATGAACCTGTGGTCTGTGTTGTCAGCTTAGGGAAAAATCCTATTTTTAAATATAAAATTGAGTTTTTAATGCAACTTGGTAGCAATCAAGATCTAGATAGGTATATAGAATTTTGTTAGTGAACTTACAAATTCCAAGTTTGAAAATGGGGCTAATTCTGAATTAAAGGAAATTACAAAGAATTAGCAATCCCCAATTTAATTTTCATATAAATTAATAGTAGCAGGTTTCAATTAGGTGAGATAAAAAATTAAAAGACAGTATTCAGGATTGGATAATTTATTCCACTGCAATACCAGAGATAAGGCCTGAGGGCCAGTGGGTTTCCCAAGATGTTCATGGGGCCATTTTTGAATTCGCGGCTGACACAGCAGCATCAGGTTTCTGAAGAAATCTTATTTCTGACCCATTGGTGGTCACCATTTTGGGAGCTGATTCCGTACCGGTGTCCTGAAAGGGAGAAGAACCGTGAGTATTAATTGTGATGGATTGAGTGTAATTCCGCGTGGCGCGAAACACGAGGAATTAGGTAGTAATCTGTTCTCTGGTCTTTTCAGGAGAGGAATTCAGCGAGGAGGGAGTTTCGCGATAGGAGGAACTATGAAAGTTATATAGTTCACTATTGGTAAGATAAACTTACCCATTCTGTGAAGGTTTCATGTCGGCGTGTAGTAGGTACCCACCGTTCACTAATTAATCCAATTTAATTATTTTCAGTGAACGGGAAATTGAGAAAGAAGGAGAAGGATTAAGAAAGTGTTTGTTTGTTGGAAATGCTTCTTGTCTAGCAGCTTCGGCATCGGGTCCCTCTAGCGAGACGGAGGAAGCTACCCAGTTTCAAGGTCCGCCTGCTGTCCGGTCGCCTTCCACAGCAGTAAATTCAGGTGTGTTCGCTCCAGTTCGAAACAGGCGTACCAAAAATAAAGATATAATTGTGTAAATAATTATAGTTAGAAATTTTATCCCTGGTGCCAATCCATTGCCATATTAGTATTTAAGAAGTACAGTGTAATAAAGGTGTAACTTACTCATGGTAGAGATTCCAGTCCTTTGGACCTAGTGTTACACGACCCAGCTCTATCCTTAGCAATCGAAATAGGTCAGGATTCATAGATTGAAAGGTTGACTGGTCTCGCCATGACATGCAAATTGGTGTAAGATATATACAGCTTCCGTTACAGTTACGGTGCCTTCCTGTGAAATAAAGAGTATAATAGTATTTGGCAATTGTTTCTTTCATATCCAAAGCTTTCCCAGGGTTTTAGCTTCATTACTGACCTTATTAGTTCTTATTTTTTTCTTGACAATTTTCTGCGACAGTGTTTTGAAGGGGCACATAGCCGGGAGAAAGCACTTGTTACAACGTTGATTGAATTCTCAGTGAACGAAATGAACCTACAAATAGAATCCTGAGCTTACCGAGGGACTCTCAAGTACAATATGCGTAGACTACACTTTCATTTTGACCGAATTTGAAAATCATGTTAATAACCCTATTGCCTATACTGACGAGTAATTTTCTGGCCACTGTTCTCAAAACCTACGGCAAAACATAACATAACCCTATTTTAGAGACAGTCACGTAAAAATAAAATAATAGGTCAATTTTTCCTTTAATTTAAAATTTATAATTTCGTTAGCAGCGTTACTGTTTAAAACAATAACTTAATATTAACTATTTATTTTTTTTTCAAAATTATTTATTTTCTTGATGGTAAGTTTACATGTCAATAAAAATACACTTAGTCAAATAACCCGCCCCGTCGCATTTCGGGCGCAAATGTTAACTAGATCAGGTATTTTCGTGTTACATTATTATTACAATAAAAAGCTTCGGGTGAAGATATATATTAGACAAACATTGTTCCAGTTTAAAATTTCGTAAAAAGAGATTTATTGTATGAATATAAAGTAGGTATATATACCAAGTTCATGAAAATAAAAAGTTAGTAAAACCCTTTTTTAAACTTTTTAGAGTATCAGAGTTCTACATGTGTACTAGTGAACTATATTGGAATCGCGTGTTGTGAACCTTATTACAATCTTTACCTAGACAGTTTTTTGATTTTTCGGAGCGCGAAAATGGCCCCATGCTCACCCGCTAGCAGAGACAGCATGCATTGTTTAGTTAAGTCTCTCTTTTATGACATACAACCACTAGTAATAAGATTTCATTGTTTACTAACCATGATGAACCCGGCCCGGCCACGACTTCGAGCGGCGACGGCAGCGGCAGCGGTTTTTCTAATCCATTGCGTGTGATCCCAACTAACCACAGTGTGGTTTCGACCGCGCAGTGAACAGATAAAACGCTTGCCGCGCCGCAATTCTCGCAATGTTGTGGCCGAGGCCTAACGCCCCGGTTAGTCTGACTGAATTAAATGTTTATTATAATTTATCATTTTATTATAATTAAAAGATTTTTAAAAATCGTTTTATAATAATATTAATTAGAATATCGTTTATTTGCTGCGTTTCAAAAAGGTAGTAAGGTGCAACATACCTTTTAGATTATTTTCAAGCCAGTCAAAGTACAAGTGATTTATTTGTAAACATAGGTGACAGTATAGGATGGTACAAACAATGTGGGAGCGCTGTGTTTCGCCGTCAGGCATACAAATTCATTGTTGAAGTTACATAATCAATACATAGTATAATATTAAATTTAAGGATGACAATTATAAAATTAGATTTACGTAACTTAAATTAAATTCAAATTCAAATTGATTCAAGAAACTGTAATACGTTATACAGTTTTGGCAAAAAAACATTTCTTCAGTTTTTGAATTATTTTCTTTTAAAATATTCTGGCACAATTGGCGTCGCCGTCGCTACGTAAGTAAGAACAGAGTCACACGAAGGGCGGGCCGTGGAGCGTCCATATAAATTGCATTTGTTTTATTTGGACGCTGCACGCCCCGTTTTGGAACTTAGCAATAAATGTTGTGTGTGTTTAACCATTAAAATAACAACGTTCCAATAGTTAGGATAAAATAAACCCTTTTAGGATTACTTCGTTGAAGCTTTCAAAAAACAATTTTCAAGTTTGTACGGAACCCTGCGCTTAACCAAAATCGTTCGGACTATTTAACGTTACCGAGTATGGCTCTTTAATTAGGATTCCGTACCCAAAGGGTTAAAACGGGATACTATGACTAAGACTCCGCTGTCTGTCTGTCTGTCTGTTCGCCTGTCTCATGAACCGTGATAGTTAGACAGTTGAAATTTTCACAGAAGATGTTTGTATTCCTGCCGCTATAACAACAAATACAAAAAACCCGGTTTAAGTGCGACTCGGAGTGGGGCTCCCATACAACAGTAATGATTTTTTGCCGTTTTTTATAGATAGTGGTACGGAACCCTTCGTGCACATTTAGCGGGTTTTTTTATTTTATTAAAGTTTTGTCGAATTCGGGGTTAATAAAACTGTCGCACTTCACCGATTTTTGTAATGAATGAATAAATGAATAAATTATATTTGTTTCATACTAGCTGTGGCCCGCCATTTCGTTTTATATAGTCTCAGAAAAATGATTGCTATTAAATTATGTTAGGCGTAAGCCTAACTAATGCTGTCCCAAACACATTTCTGAGATAAAAACTATCCTATATCCCTCCACGGGTCTCATATTATCTCTATGGATTTATCTAAATCCGTTCAGGGATTAAGCGTAAAAGGAAACGGTGCGATATGTTAGTTTTTTTAAATTGCTAAATCTTAATTGAAAACTCCGTTTTCACAAATAAAAATATCTAAAGTATCATCGACAGACGTTTCTGCTTAATTTGTAACTATATTTATCTATAATTTATTTAAGTTTTTTTATGTCTACTGTAGCTTACATTTGGATTTTTTTGCCTGAATACCTCCAGTAGTTTTATCAAAGAACAATTAGTAGTACCTAAAGGTACAGATGGTCCACTGCCTAAAAGTGATGACGTTAGCTGTATTTTTTTGCAACAGGCAATCATAGACTGAGATAGGGTTGTTAACGTACCACATAACTGAACATCCAAAATGAAAACTATTTTTGTTTCTATGTTTGGTATCGAAATGATCAAGTAATTTTATAATAATATGATACGAGTATGATAACAAAATAAAATAAAAGCCGAGAAGTCAGGATTAAGTAAAAAAGTTATCAAATACAGATTAAGTATAAAACAGTTCATATTTTGCAATGGGATTACTTATTTCGTCGTTGACATTCGTATACCGGTTCGATCAATGAAATGATGTTGTTACTACGTAAAACGGTACGTCTATATGAAACGTGATGTCATTGAGTGCGATAGGTACGCTGTGCAGGTCTTGCTAAACCTCCACAGGAGGTTATCATAGACAGACTTTGTTTCGCGCCAAATTGACAGTGGGATAGGCCTGGTTTTACTCACGTTAGTTCGGGCAACCTGTAATCCATACTAATATTATAAATGGGAAAGTGTATTGTGTGTGTTTGTTTGTTTGTTTGTCCGTCTGTCACGGCAAAACGGAGCGACGAATTGACGTGATTTTTTGAGTGAAGATAGTTGAAGGGATGGAGAGTGACATAGGATAGTTTTTATCCCCGAAATCATCCCCTAGGGGGTGCAATGGGGGGGTAAAAGTTTGTATGAAGCTGCGATATAAACGAGTACCACGCGGACGGAGACCCGGGCAGAAGCTAGTAGTTTATAAATCAAAATTATCTTATGCTAAAAGACGTAGAACTTTCCATCTCTATGTGCAGTCCCCATTTAACGGTGTTAGAGAATTAATTTATAAGTGGAGGCGATTTAAAGCTAGTTTTCTCTCGTAGTAATATTATAGTTTCAGTGGGTTCTATAGTCAACTGGTAGTGAATGCATTGACGCATAAAGTCCGCCTTTTGTACTTAGCGTGAGATTTGTAGCTTTGTAATTTGTAACTATGTATGTTATTGGCAATCTCCGGAACGACTTCTCCGTTTTCACAAATGCTTTCATATGTTAAGAAAATTTAAACTCAGGGGAAATAATTCCTGTACCTACTTTTGTAAATTGGTACCTTGTCGCAACCAGATGAACGTACTAAAAGTCCTCGAAGGTGGGGGCTGTGCTGAGGGTGTTGGGGAGGGAGGGGGGGGGGGGGGGGATTCAAGGTACCTTTTTTCAGACTTTCGTTCATATCTCGAATATCTGTACGAAAAGCGTTATGATAACTTCAGACAAAAGTTTGTACATAAAATTTCCTACAAAATTGGTCATAAATATTTTTACTTTACGATCAATACTCTGGGAGCTACAGGATGTTAAAGTAAACAAAGAGATAAAAAATGTTTATTTAAGAAAAAATCGTTTTTTCGTAGTTGTTCATCATAAGTATTATAATTACTTCAGATAAGCTGGATGGACAGCAGAAGCTTAGGAACAGGATTCCGTTTGATATCCTTTGGGAACTCGACTCAAAAAATATCTAGTTTAATTCCTTGACTTAGACACTAAGCTTGTGATTGTACGTTATTAAGAACTCGAGATATTAATGATATGTACGTATTATTCAAAATGACCGCCATAAAATTAAAGATGGCCTACCGAGGAGTTGGTTCCTATCAAAAACTTAAAGCTATGGACCTTACAAGTGCCTGACAAAGAAATGGTGCTTTTGTCCAGCGTGTCCACATTTACGACAATTTGTTCGAGCACTCTGCCCCACTGTAATGGCTTGAAACAAAAGATAAATGACCAATCAAAAGGTTTTCATGAAATAGAGTTCAAGGTGAGTGGTACGTACTGGCCGAAGATTGATGCGATAGAGGTTTCGGGCAGTGATGAATTTTATCTACTCACGAAAATTTACACGCTACCTTCCGCATAGTGATTTGCATCTTATTTGTAATGTAGTTATTTTAGTTGATACAGGGTGTTGCGAACGCAACCGTTTTTAGTATTGTATACCTACTTAAACATTATTTCTTATGCAGTAGCAAAACGCGCCCGTCGGGCACGGTTAGCATGAGAGGGGCTTTTGAAAGCACCAATAGAAGCGCTACACATATTCAAAGTTATCCCCACCTAAATTCGTTAACTCAATCATCAAATCTTGCTAGTCACTTTACTTTCATATACGATACCACATATAACACCACTTCTTTACATCTGTCTTTCGGTCAAACTACCTTTGTATCAACCAGAGCCTTTTGGGAAATTATAATACAGTCAACTTTTCATCGAAGTTTTATTTAAAAGTCGTCGAGCTACATTCATCACCGGCATCGGCGCTAACAAATGGTCCTTCGCAACCTTCAAGACAAGGGTAGACTTGGTCGTCTTCGGAGTCTTCGCAGAAGTGGACTTTGAACACCCATCGAGATTCTCGTCACTGCTGTCTTCGCAGTTTCTTCGGCATAAGGAAGAACACGCAGCAGAAGTCGAATTAAGGAGTCCCAGCGTTCACCGGCATAAGGAGGACGTTCGTTGGAGTACCACCACATCATCAGTTCTGAGAACATTGCACCGCCTGAACACGTAGTACTTGACTGAGTGAGTCCGTTCCAATTCCTTTCTACTTCCTTAGTTCCCATTATTCTTGGAATTACGAATATCACTATACGTATCAGGCATACGTCATCATCTCAAAATCATCATTTCATACCGTCATATTTAATTGAAATACATACTTAATCTTAAATCATAACATTCCATTACCTAAAACTCATCACAAACTCAATTTCCTACTATACATTAAGAAGCCGTCTCCTTTGCTTATTATCTTTCAACACGGCAACATAAATTTACCTACTGCTTAATCCGCATAAACTCGCGCAGCTGCTTATCTATTCTGAGTCTTTTGTATTACCTCAGTCTTTCATTAGCTCGTTAGCAGTCACATTCATTTTGCACATAAGTTATAACTTCATAAGTTAAAAATACCTACACTTAAAATCTCAGTAATATGGCCGACGAACAGTTAAAACACTTAATTAAAAAACGTGGCAGTGTTAAGTCGAAATTAACGCAATTTAGAACTTACATGGACGTGGCTAAAACGTGTGACAAATTAAGTGAGTTGCAAATAGTGGAGATGCAGTGTCGGTTAGATAAAATCGAGTCGCTTTATCCAGAGTTTGACGCCTTACAGATGGAGATCGAGGCGTTGTCTCCGAACCCCGACGATGCATATGCGGAGCGGGAGCAGTTTGAAAGCCAGTACTATCTGTTGGTTTCGACTGCTCGACTCCTACTGAGTCCTACCGTGCAGGCCAGCGGCGGTCCGGCTGGGTCCGCGTCTACGTGCTCCACGCCCTGTGCAGCAGGCCGGCATGACTTCGTCCGTCTTCCGAAGATCGATCTTCCTCACTTCGAAGGGAACTATCAGCATTGGCTCGGCTTTAGAGATACGTATATTTCACTTATTCATAATAACACCGGCATTAATGACATAAGTAAATTTCATTACCTTCGTGCATCATTAAAAGGTAGTGCCGCCCTTGTTATTCAAAGCCTTGATTTTAGCAGTGATAATTATCACAAAGCGTTGCAGTTGGTGTCGGAGCGGTATGACAACCAACGATTATTAGTTAACAATCACATTCAGGCATTGTTTAACCTTGAACCTATGCAACACAAAACGAGCTATTTATTGCGTAATATGGTGGATGTTACTAATAAAAATTTACGGGCGCTCGCTACATTGGGTGAACCCACCGACCACTGGGACACATTAGTTATACATATTATGTCTAAAAAGTTAGATTCAGTAACTAACCGTCAGTGGGAGGAACACCGGAACCTTTTAACGGGTTCGCCGACATTACATCAATACACTACTTTTTTGAATAGCAGGGCTGACTTATTAGAATCAATTAATAATAAAAACATCGATGACAAACCTTTGAAACATAAAACACAAATACATACACACAATGAAACACACAAATCAAAAAACTTCCTCAACACTACGAGTAATACCTATCGTAAACCTATTGTTTGCCCATTTTGTAAACAAAATCATTTCTTGTTTACATGCGAGTCTTTTCGTAAGCTAGATGTCGATACAAGGATAAGTAAGGTGAATAATTACTCCGTGTGCAAGAATTGTTTACGACCGGGACACATCGAATCACGGTGCGTACTCTCGCATTGTAAATATTGCAAACATAAACACAACACCCTTTTACATAAACATGCCGATGAGGCAACTTGTAGTACTGATGTTCCGATTCCAAACGTTCAGTTTAGCGCTAATATTCAGGCAAACGCAACATACTCCGTAATTACCCCCACTCAATCGTCCGTATTGCTATCCACAGCTTTGGTGCAAGTGTGCGACGTGAATGGAAGTCTTCGTGATGCTCGTCTTCTCCTCGACAACGGAAGTACTTCGAACTTCGTGACACGAGACCTGTGCGGACAGCTTAGGTTAGCGCGGCGCAGCGCCGGAACCACGATCACAGGTATCAATAATCAGCTTTCACATAGTACAGAGTCCTGTGATATTGTTATTAAGTCGCGTCATAGTGATTATAAGATAACCGTAAACTGCTTCATTTTGCCTCATCACGGAGTATTCCGGAATAGCACGAGCACGCGCCTTCGTGTCGTGTTTGATGGTTCTGCGGCCACGACCAGTGGCAAAAGCTTCAACGACATTCAGATGGTCGAACCGACCGTCCAGGATGACTTATTGTCTATATTACTTCGATTTAGACAACATAAATATATCGTTTCGAGTGATGTCGAAAAAATGTACCGTGCTATACTAGTCGAACCTTCTCAACGCTCATTGCAGCAAATTATATTTAGGTTTGATCCCGCTGATCCCTTAAAAACCTACAAACTAAATACCGTCTCATATGGGACGGCGTCGGCTCCTTACTTAGCGACAAAGTGCCTTGTTTCTCTCGCTGATCAGTGCCAGGATGCTAGAGTCAAACGAGCCATACAGCACGACTTTTACGTAGACGATTTTCTCAGCGGCAGCGACTCCATCCAGTCACTGATCGAGATAAGCAAGGACGTTATTGCCACATTAGAATCAGCAAAGTTCAACTTACGTAAATGGCAGTCAAACTGTCCTGAATTATTGCACTCGATTCTTGACCATGAAGAAGGCGACAACAAGGCTCTTAATCTTGACAGCACGTCGCCTTGCAAGACACTGGGCTTATATTGGCAATCAAAATTAGATAAGTTGCTATTTTCTATCGACATTCAAATTCCAGATAAATTAACAAAAAGAAACATCTTATCTGTCATTAGTCAGGTCTTCGATCCTTTAGGTCTCGTCGGTCCATGTGTAGTGCAAGCTAAATTCATTTTACAAAAGCTTTGGCTTCTCAAATGCGACTGGGACGACGAACTACCTACAGACATCAACAATGAATTTCTTTCCTTCGCGTTGTCACTCTCCAAACTAAACACACTTCAAGTAGATCGTTGGGTATTCAATGACTCGCCGTCAGTAATTCAACTTCACGTTTTCACAGATGCGTCCGAGCGTGCATATGGCACTTCTGTCTATGTTAGGACTGTGGACGGTAGCGGAGCAGTTTGCGTACGTCTTATAGCATCAAAGAACAAGGTAGCCCCGCTTAAATCGTCCACTATTCCGCGGCTGGAACTTTGTGGCGCCTTGCTTGGTGCAAGGCTCTGGACAAAGGTCACGACATCACTGACCGTGAAAGTTGATCATAGTTACTTTTGGTCTGATTCCATGATTGTGTTGGGCTGGCTGGCAGGGTCATCCAACCGTCTTAAACAATTTGTTCGTAATCGTGTGAATGAAATTCAAGAAATTACGCGTGGACAAACGTGGAACTATGTACCCTCAAAGCTTAACCCATCAGATCTTGTGTCACGAGGTATGAAGGCTGATGATATCAGCACTTCCTCATTATGGTGGACTGGGCCAGAATTCTTACATCACCCAGCCATTCAATTTCCTCCGACGCCTAACACACTTAACGTTGACCTGCCAGAAACTTCACTACATACAAACATACATACACACGTAAATGCAAATCCTATAACTACGCTTATGACTAATAACTCAAAACTTACGAAATTAATAAGAATAATGGCATATATTTACAGATTTATATACAACTGCAGAAACAAAAATAATAAAATAACTTCACACTTAACATACACAGAAATAATAACATCTCAAAATAAATTATTACAACTTGCACAACAGGAAATGTTTCCTGAAGAATATAAAGTCTTATTGGCTGGCAAACCATTACCACCAAAAACTCGATTACTTTCGTTGACCCCATTCTTAGATACACATAACTTAATCAGAGTCGGTGGTCGTCTTAACAATGTCAACTATAGTTATAACATTAAACATCCAATTTTATTATGTAGTAAACATCACTTGTCAAAACTCATTTTTGAAACGCAACACCTGACATTATTGCATGCTCCACCACAGCTATTACTTGCAAGTATACGGCAAACTTACTATCCTCTTGGTGGAAGAGATTTAGCTCGTAAGATTGTTCATAATTGTGTTCGTTGCATCAGATTCAAGGCAAAACCTCTTCAAATGGCAATGGGCAATCTACCTACAGACCGCACACAGTTAGAATATCCCTTTTTACATACGGGAATGGATTACGCCGGACCAGTGCTGATAGCAGACCGTAAGGGAAGGGGGAGCCGAACCATGAAATCTTATATTTTAGTATTCGTCTGTCTTTCAGTCAAGGCTCTTCACTTGGAGCTAGTAACGAGTCTTACCACGGAGTCCTTTTTTGCTGCTCTTCACCGTTTCATGAGTCGTCGGGGCAGGCCTCAAACTCTTTACTCCGACAACGGAACTTCATTTGTTGGGGCGTCAAACGAACTCAGTAGGTTCCTAAAAAATAACCACGACATGTTGCAGTCAGGTATGGCAGAAAAAAGCATTAACTTTAAATTCAGCCCAGCATATTCTCCACACTTCGGCGGGCTCTGGGAAGCCGCTGTAAAATCGACGAAACATCATCTCAAACGTATTCTCTCTCTTACACACCTAACGTATGAAGAGATGAACACATGCTTGATACAGATAGAAGGTATTCTTAATTCCAGACCCATTACACCTCTATCGACTGATCCTTCTGATCTGACTTACCTAGCACCTTCTCACTTCCTTATTGGACGCTCGCTTCTGTCAGTGCCCCAGGAATCTCTGATTGAAGCAAACATCTCACGACTTGAGAGGTTCCAAAGAGTTGAAAAACTTAAGCAACATTTCTGGAGCCGCTTCTCTAATGAGTATGTTACTCTCCTCCAGCAGAAAACCAAGTGGCAAACCTCATCGGACCAGCTGCAGACCGGCACACTAGTCCTGGTCAAAGATCGCGGGCTACCTCCTCTACTATGGCTGCTGGGTCGCGTCACGAAGATCTACCCGGGCACGGACAACGTCACAAGAGTCGCCGACATAATGACGAAGAAGGGCATCATCCGACGCGCGTTCAACAACTTGTGTCCTCTTCCCTCTTCTTAAAATTTGTTTTTAATTTATTTTAATTTTTTATTGTATTGAGTCTCTCAACGCCGGGGAGTATGTTGCGAACGCAACCGTTTTTAGTATTGTATACCTACTTAAACATTATTTCTTATGCAGTAGCAAAACGCGCCCGTCGGGCACGGTTAGCATGAGAGGGGCTTTTGAAAGCACCAATAGAAGCGCTACACATATTCAAAGTTATCCCCACCTAAATTCGTTAACTCAATCATCAAATCTTGCTAGTCACTTTACTTTCATATACGATACCACATATAACACCACTTCTTTACATCTGTCTTTCGGTCAAACTACCTTTGTATCAACCAGAGCCTTTTGGGAAATTATAATACAGTCAACTTTTCATCGAAGTTTTATTTAAAAGTCGTCGAGCTACATTCATCACCGGCATCGGCGCTAACACAGGGGCTATCTTGGCATTATCTAGCTACGTTAGCCTGTGGTGTGGCTTAGCGACTGCTATCTTTCAGGGCAATATATATACATATACCTATGCGCACGAAACATACAAAACATCTGACTTAAGCTTGAGAACTGTAAATGTTTATAAAGCAGTATCCCCACATAGAAACCTGATTATCTCACTTACGCGTATCGTCCTAACGCCCGCCCACGAAACAGTGATACCATATTTGATGTGTTTTATCAATGGTGACAATCAGGTGCGACAATAATACGTTTATTTTTATTTTGAGACAATCTTATACACATTGTACTAGTCCCATAGTAAATTCAATGAAGTTTGTGTCATGGACTCTAGACGACTATTAGGTATGTTGAATAGTTGCGTATAATGAAAAAAATGTATATATCCAAGGTTCAAAAAAGTAACATTTTTAAGACCCGAATATTGGCCTTAAGGGATTTGCCTTTGCAGTCAGTTATTCTGTTTTTGAACATATATTTTGGGGAGACGGGTCATACGTTCATCTATCATGATCAGTGATCACCTTCACTTAAGCCCACCGTCCACCCCAACTCATCCGCAACACACGTAACATGTTTTTAATTTGGTAAAAATAAAGGTTTGTGCATTTCATACAGGACATTTGGCACGTATATCAATCACCATTAGTTTGCGTTTAGGATTGTGTATGTTAGGAAGGTAGATGTGTAGGAAATTAATGGTTTTGCTTCATTACTTTTGTTTATTTTTCTAAATAGGCTAATTTTCTAATTATATTAAGCGGTACAAAGGCGAACTTATCCCTGTAAGGGATCTTTACCAGTTCACATTAGAGCAATAGAGTGGAGATCAGGAACAAAAAGATAGACAAACTAAACACGAGTATAATAATACAATATAATTATACAGATATACGTATATATATATGTGAAGCTGTCTTAGACAATTAAAATAAATACGTATTTTTTTACTTTTTCTTGCACATTACAGTCTCATAATGTTTTATTATATTTTGTTATTTATAATTAATTGTAATAATTCAATGGTTTACTATTAATAAATCAAACTACGTACTTAATAAAATTTGCAGAAGTCCATTGCCTTCGTCGGGCGTCTCCTTATGTTACCCCAACTAATGTCGGTGCTTATGATGAGTGAGGACGATCTAAAGCTTGATTTAGGGTGAGTTTCACCAAACCGTCTGTAATCGTAAGCGGTGTTCGTTAAAATCTGAATGTATGGAACGTTTGTCAAGTTTCTATGGACTGACAGCTGTCAGCGCCATATTTAACGTTGATCGGTCTGTAATCGTAAGTCGATGCAACCCGCCCTTAATGCACAGGTCGTTAACGTAGTCGTACCTACTATTAAACGAGCCATATAATAAAATATGATTATGTTAATTAGGTTTACGAAAACGGCTCTAAAAATTTGATAAACCCAAAAAAGATGACGCTTCATTTTAAGGCACCGTTGGTTCAGCGAAGTTAAGCGAACAGAGTTTTTGAAACAGTATAATGCGTCTGTTTGTAATAAAATAGTTTCAAAAAATACGAATAGTAATCATGAGGCTTTTCTGCAGGGACATCAGTGATTCGAAACATGATTAAGCAATTTTCACTCGATAGAATTTTTTCTCACGAATGTTTGTCTAAAAGGGTCTAAAATACAATTAAAACATTCGTAACAAATTATGCACAAAAGCTAAAAATATTAAAATGGCTTCTAAAAATCGGCAATATCATGTTTGAGAGAAATCAGTGATTACCTTTTTATTTGTTTTGTACGGCCAAAAAATTAAAATTAAAAAACATGATATCCGCGCTTCCGAGCACGCACTTCCATCTCGCTCACGCTTATGCTCAATGAGTGGGAGAGAAGACCATGAACCTACGGCGCCTTAAAATCGGTTAATTTACTCACCATATTAAAAAAAATAGTGTGGTGGGCCAAGAGACTGGTCTCATTTTGAGGCTCGAGGGTGAGCGCGTAGGGGGACATTCCAATGATGCCAGGATATCTGAAAAGAAAATGAAAAATTGGTTTTACTACAAGCTTGAGCCGTCCCCATGTAAGTATGTTGTCCTTCAAAATATGCAAACCATTTTACAGCCACTTTCCACTATCGTATTGAACTGCATTTCGGCATTGGTACTTATATATAGGTACTTAAGTTTGGTGACAATGCAACAGCGGTGTCGACTCATGTTAAAATATTATAATAATGTAGTATACAGGGTGGAAAGATCGAATGCCACATGGATGGCAACTACCTGAAATATTGTAAATAGCACATTTTGTGTAAGGGAGACTTTCCTTTGTTTTTAAAAACAATAAATACTGCATTTAAGGATTTATGAAAAATCGCTTGCCTCAGTCGGGACTCGAACCGGTCAAATGTGACAAAAAATAATGTGCTGTATTTTATGATGCAGATTGAAACGATTACTGATAAGGTAAATTTTTCTCTAAATAACAAATACAAGTGTAAGGATCTATTATATAAAATCGGAAAATCAGAACGGGATAAAACATGAAGGAACGAGCGAGATAGCGCCTTACAAAAAACACGATCTTTGGCGACACGTTTCTTAAAACCAACGCAACGAACACGAGAAATAAATGTACGAATCAATTCTCTTGATATTAACTTAGAACAAGAGCATAAAGGCTTCCGGTTCTGTTCCATATTTTTTCTAAAATCACGTAATGAAATCTCGACAAAATTGACAATTTGAAGCGTCGCCATTGTTCGGAAATGTTCGGCTCTGACGTTCGGATCTGAGAAATCGGTCTCTCCATTTTACGTAATTTGATTATATCTGAGACTACATTTACACGTTAGTATAATCGTTATTGGTGTTTTCTCATTTGGACCTTGATTTGGTTATTTACGATATCATATTTCCTGGCAGCATGAAGGCATAATAATTAAAGGCAAGCGGCTAAGCTATCTCGGGATTGCGGACGAAATCGTACTGCTCGCCTCTGCTAGCAAAAAAATAGAGTGATCAACTCATTCAGAGAAGAAAGCAAAAAAGTAGTCTGGATGAACGAGGCTGAAACCAAGGTGACAGGCAATGACAAAACCACATTAGAGTATGTTGAACGCTACATATACCTAGGAAAAGAAGTATCTTTTAGCAATGATAGCACACAAGGCGAGATAGAACGACGCACAGCCATAAGTTGGAAAAAATACTGGTAAAGGCGACTCACTGCATATGAAAAAAATAGTTATGGACACCAACATTCTCCCTACACTTACATATGGCTGCCAAACTTGGAGTTACACAGTAAAGACCAAAACCAAAATAAGGACAACGCGCGATGGAAAGGAGTACGTTAAACATAAGGAAAATCCATTTAAAGTGAAAAGTGAGCGCATACGAGCTTAGACGAAAACTACAGACGCCCTGCTCTAAATCCTTAAGTTAAAATGGCGATGGGCTGGACACTTGGTGATATGCAGTGGGATGGGTGATACACGGACAAGAGATGGACCAAAGAAGTGATGCTATGGAAAGGCCCCGATGTAAAAAGAAAGTCAGGGCGGCCACATACTGTTATATGCACGCATAACTGTTTTGCTTCCACGTACATATTGCCTAATACAGGTAAAGCATCGACAGCATTATGACATTATAAAACGCCAAATATTAACGAAACATATGTCAGTCGTTGTTAATTAGATGGCACGACTATCCAAGTTTCTTTAGTTGTTATTTTTACTAGGATTTATTTGTTTTGAATTGTAATTGATAATGCTGTTCTCGCGCGCGCTTTGCCGGCCCCAAGGCAATGTTGACGCGGTAAGGCGAGCGCGGGGCGAGGGCGGCGGAGGCAATCGCTTGATGCGCGCCGCCGCTATAGTGAGCTAGTCTGCGCCTAGCAACCGCACTGCTAATTGATCTTACTTTCGCGCCGTAAATTATGATGTTCTCGCTATTAAGTTGTTAATCTACCCATTGTGTTCTTTTAGTTTGTGTGTTTCCATTAAGTATTAGAGTCTTATCAGTTCACTTTGCTTTTTAATTTCTACCTATCCACTTCAGTTATAATCAACCCCGCACCTCCCGTACAATTTGTGGTCCTTCGAGCCGGATGAAGTAATCGGTAGTCATTATGAGTGACAGTGATCGGAAACCAAGGACACGTAGTGCAACGAGAAATGCGATGGAAAAGGCCGAAGTACACGCAGATTCGGGAATAAATACTCCGTCGTGCCCCGGACTACAGTCGACGCCGCCTCAACAACTTGCCGATGCCTCCAAGGTAGGTGGTCTTAGTGACCACGGAGAGAAACGACTGCCGTTGGAGATCAGTACGCCGGTTACAGAGCGCACCATGAGAGCGCGGAGCAATGCCAGCCACACGTCGAGACTTAGCCAGGCCGGGCGCGAAGCGCTTCGAATGCGCGCGGAATATGAGGCGGAGCTAGAGGTGGCTAAGCTCAGAGAGAGCCTCATAAAGAAGAAGCTTGCACTTGAGATGGCAGAGTTAGCGGCACAGGAAGAGGAAGAGGAAGAGGACGGCGCGCCGGCGAGCGTCGCGAGCGGTGCCTCAGCGCGCGTGGCGCGCTGGCTCAGCGACGCGCCCGCCGCCCCCCGCGCGCCCGCCCCGGACCTGCCGCACGTGGCCGCCGAGCCGCTGCCGCCGCCGCCGCCGAAGAGCCAGGCTCTAACAGATATGGATCGGCTGGCGGAGGCCATCGGCAAGCTAGGACAGGCGAGAGGAGTACCGCGACAGGTGCACGAGATACCGATATACGATGGTAACGCCGCGGACTGGCTCAGCTTCGAGAAGGCCTACCGGAGTACCAGTGAGATTCACAACTTCAAGCCATTCGAGAACATGGCGCGCCTCAGGATGGCGCTTGTCGGGGAGGCGAAGGCCGCCGTCGCGGACCTGCTAAGAACATCCTACGACCCTGAGGAGGTCCTCAGAGCGCTCGAGGACGAGTTCGGACACCCTAATCGCCTTCTAGAATGTGCCATTAAGAAAGTGCGTGATTTACCTACAGTTACTGAAAATGGACCCGAGATACGTAAATTTGCCACAACAGTACGGAATTGCGTATCCGTGTTAAAAAGTATACATGCGGACGGATATCTAAATAACCCACAATTAGTCAGCGAACTATTAAATAAATTAACTCCATATCAACGCTCGCAGTACGGAGAATTTGCGCTGCGCTTGGACAATAACACTGGTGTTGATTTACGAGTGTCTCCAAACCTAAACATGTTAGTCGATTTTCTCAGTCAACTCTCACGCGCATCGTCATATTACACACCGATAAGCTTAAGTGCGGAATGTGCGCCTTCGTCCGGCGCTGTCCGACGTGATAAGGACAGGTCTATGGTGCCAGTGCGAGCGGGCGGACAGAGACACCGTGTTCATACTCAGGTTGAGACAGTAGCTGCTGTTACTAAGACTGATATTAGTAATCAAAGTGTGTGTGCTAAGTGTAAAGCGGGTCATAAGTTGAATGAGTGTAGTCAGTTCAAAAGTCTTTCTATTGAGGAACGTTGGGACTTAATCAAACAAAACAGACTGTGTTTCAAGTGCATTTTGAAGACTCACTCGAGTAGGTTCTGCCGCGCTAAACGTTGTAGTAAGTGTAATTGGTCACACCACGAGTTACTACATAAGGAGACACAGAACGCTTCGCCGCCCGCGCCTGCGCCCGCGCCCGCGGTGGGACCACCGCCTAACGTGCCGCCGCCGGCCACTACGTCGCCCGCGTCGGCGCCTGTGAAATATGAAACTGTGACAAACATTGGAGGGTGCCGTGCGCGTGCTTTATTAAAAGTGATACCTGTGACTTTAGTGACAAACTCTGGTGTTGAACGACCTTCGTACGCACTCTTAGACGATGGCGCGTCCGTGTCGATTTTAGATGCGAAACTCGCGAGTGATGTGGATGGACCCGTAGAGCCGCTTAAGTTAAAGACCGCGGGCGGACATTGTGTAACTGATAACACCTCGCGAAGTGTTAAAATCGTATTGCGCGGACCGAACGGTGTGTGTCATGACATTTCAGTGCGTACTTTACATAATTTTGACTTACCGTCGCAAGCGTTGCCGGCGCGAGTGCTCGAGGACAACGCACACCTGCGGGACCTGGACTGCAGCGAAATGAGGGAGGCGAAACCCATGCTGTTATTGGGGCAGGACAACTGGGAGCTCATCGTCGGCAGGGAGATTCGACAAGGTAAATCCGGTCGTCCGGTTGCTTCTCTTACCCGCTTAGGCTGGGTCGTCCATGGCCCGCTAGGGGGGGTTGGTGGTAGCGATGTTGATTCAGCCAACTGCATATCTACGCCACTTGACGATTTACACGCGTTAGTGAAGGGTCAATTTGAATTGGAAGCGATAGGTATTTCACATGTTTTGCGAAAAAACTCTAATTCGGAACGCGCTTTAGAAATATTGGATAAGACATGTCGCCGCGTGTCGGATAACTCCCACCAGTGGGAAGAGGGCTTGTTGTGGGCTCGTGATAACGTAGAGATGCCTGATAACTATGATTATGCGTTCAGGCGTCTAGCCGGAATAGAAAGAAAAATGGATCGGGACCCTAGTTTTGCAGACGCTTACACAAAACAGGTAGACCGATTGTTAGCCGCGGGTTACGCGCGCAAAGTCGACGGTATTCAGGCGAGCCCCGTTTGGTACCTTCCACATTTTGGGGTGTTCAATCCTAACAAACCCGGAAAATTGCGCCTTGTCTATGATGCGGCTGCCACTTACCAGGGGGTATCGTTGAATAGTAATTTATTGAGTGGGCCCGATTTAATGAATTCCTTGTTGGGTGCTCTAATTAAATTTAGATCTGGGTGTATAGCTTTCACCGCCGATATTGCGGATATGTTCATGCGCGTCAAAATCCGTGAGGCCGACCAGGGGGCACAGTTATTTCTATGGCGGGGTCCAGATAGGGACAAGGATCCCTCAATTTACGTAATGAATTCGATGATCTTTGGCGCCGCCTCCTCTCCCACTTCGGCCATTTATGTCTTGAACAAGAACGCAAACGAGTTCAAGGACACGCATCCCGCTGCGGTGGAAGCTATAAAAACTAAGCACTATGTAGACGACTATTTGGATAGTGTAGACTCTGTCCATACGGCGGAACAGTTGATCGCTGACGTCACCCACATTCACCGTGCGGGTGGATTTGACATCAGGGGGTGGGTGACGAATTCACCTGAATTGGGGGAAAAGCTACCAGCTGTTGTGCCGGGTCGAGTCAAATTAGATAAGTCTGAAAACGAGCGCACGCTAGGTATGATTTGGTGTCCAACAAATGACTGCATGCAATTTGACTTGTCATTTAAGCGATTACCGATTGAAATAGTTGATGGCCAAATCAAACCTACTAAGCGCGAGTTCCTCAGGTTTATAATGAGTATTTTTGATCCACTTGGCCTAGTCTATCCATGCATAATACAATCACGAGTCCTTATGCAACGCATTTGGCAGTCTGGAATAGAATGGGACGAGTGTATCAAAGACTCCGAGGCCGCTGTCTGGTTTGAGTGGCTGAACAAATTAAAAACACTATCGAGCGTAGCTGTACCTCGATGGTACGGCCTGCAACGAACAGCAAACGTCGATCTACATGTTTTCGGAGATGCTAGCGAGAAGGCGTATGCTGCCGTAGCATTTTTAGTAGGCACTGGTAGTGACGGGAATAGGGTATGTACCATGGTAGCTGGTAAGGCACGAGTAGCACCCGTGAAGGTAGTGTCGATTCCGCGTCTCGAGTTACAGGCGGCTGTATTGGCATGCAGGTTGGCAATGACAATAAAATCTGAGGTGAACTTCGCTATCACCAACCTTTACCTCTGGACTGATTCTAAAACAGTCCTTATGTGGATCAACTCAGACGCAAGGGACTATCAAAAATACGTCTCACATAGATTGGCTGAGATAGATAATTTGAGCAAGAGAAGTAACTGGCATTGGGTACCTTCCGAGTCCAACCCTGCTGACGAGGCAACTAGGATGGACTGGCCTAATAATAAAAACATGTGGCTTTCGGGTCCCCCCTTTCTTTGTAATCCACAGGTGCCGTGGCCGAGCTGGAGCCGCGAGAAGTCTCCTACGAATGACCCGGAGCGCTTGGAGAGGGCGCTAGTGGCGGCTGAAGATGACCAGCCCCTAATCGACGTGACGCGCTACTCCACATGGATAAGAGCCGTGCACGTTACTGCGCGTGTACTTACCTTCATAAGCGCGTGCAGAGCCAAGCAGAAGACAGGGGTAAGCGAACTTACAGCGGAGAAGCTGCAGGAGGCCGAGCGCCTTCTACTGAAGCAGTCACAGGCACGCTCCTTTCCTGACGACTTGAGCGCGCTGCAGGCTGCTCGCGCTTTGCCTAAGTCGAGCCGTTTGATGAAACTCGACCCGATGCTTTACGATGACGAGTTGCTCCGTGTCAGGGGACGTCTTGGGGCCTCTATCGAGTTATCTTTCGATGAAAGACACCCCGTGATTCTCGATGGTAGCTGTCACATCACTCGACTTCTAGTGCAGCACTACCATACCCGTGCGCTGCACGCCAACCACGAGACAGTCGTCAACAACGTACGAGAGAGATTCTGGGTGACCTCCATTCGGCCGACTGTGAAGGCGGTCGTTGCGCGCTGCCAGTACTGCCGCGTACAGCGCGCGCGACCCAATCCACCGAAGATGGGTGACTTGCCGCTCGTCAGAATCACCACGACGCGGCGAGCATTTGTCAACTGCGGGATCGATTATTTCGGTCCAATGCAAATCACCATCGGACGGCGCCGGGAGAAACGTTGGGGCGTGTTGTTTACTTGCCTCGCTACACGCGCCGTACATCTTGAGTTGGCTGCATCGCTCAGTAGTGACTCTGCAATACTTGCCTTGCGCCGCTTGATAGCGCGTCGCGGGCAACCTGCGACGATCCTGAGCGACTGTGGCACGAACTTCGTTGGGGCAAATAAGGAACTACGTGCCGCGCTGCGAGGCCTGAACGCTCAACGACTGCAAGGTGAAGCTTTAACTAAGGGCATCGACTGGCGCTTCAACCCGCCTGCAGCGCCACACATGGGCGGTGTCTGGGAGCGGCTTGTTCGCTCCGTGAAGAATGCTCTCCATGCCACGCTGAGGGAGCGAGCGCCGTCCGAAGAAGTGCTGCACACCGTGCTTTTGGAAGCGGAGCTAGTTGTCAACAGCCGCCCGCTCTCATATGTTGCATCCGACCCCGACGAACCAGTTGTACTTACACCTAATCATCTGCTGCTTGGCACAGCGGCAGGTGATACACGCTCGACGACCTACGATCCCTCGGATGTCGACGCTCGCCGCCAGTGGAAGAAAGCGAACGGGCTTGCTGAGATGTTCTGGAGACGGTGGACCAGAGAATACCTGCCCACTCTTCAGAGACGGCAAAAGTGGGCCACGGCAACGGACTCTGTCAAGGTCGGTGACGTGGTGGTGTTTTGTGACGGGAATCAACCGCGTAACATGTGGCCCCGTGGCATAATATCAAAAGTGTTTCCGGGCAGTGATGGTCATGTGCGTGTGGTAGACGTAAGAACGCCCACTGGGTCGCTGCGTCGTCCCGTTGCTCGGATAGCCGTGCTACCTACTGACGGTACATTTATCGGTTGAAGCCTCCAACTGGGGGGTGGTAATGTTAATTAGATGGCACGACTATCCAAGTTTCTTTAGTTGTTATTTTTACTAGGATTTATTTGTTTTGAATTGTAATTGATAATGCTGTTCTCGCGCGCGCTTTGCCGGCCCCAAGGCAATGTTGACGCGGTAAGGCGAGCGCGGGGCGAGGGCGGCGGAGGCAATCGCTTGATGCGCGCCGCCGCTATAGTGAGCTAGTCTGCGCCTAGCAACCGCACTGCTAATTGATCTTACTTTCGCGCCGTAAATTATGATGTTCTCGCTATTAAGTTGTTAATCTACCCATTGTGTTCTTTTAGTTTGTGTGTTTCCATTAAGTATTAGAGTCTTATCAGTTCACTTTGCTTTTTAATTTCTACCTATCCACTTCAGTTATAATCAACCCCGCACCTCCCGTACAGTCGTAATTTAATTTGGTTGGGGTATAGCAAAGGGGGCGCGGGACTTGGTTTTTGTTTTGATGGGGGTGGTGTCATTATGACACCTGTTTTTTATGATGCTATCGTATAGAAGACGCTAAAATAAGCATGTTTTGTGTGGGCAACTTTTCTCTATATTTGATAATTACCGAGATATTGGCTCCTAAATCAGTTATTTAAACGGTTCTGGGACTTAAAAAAATTCGGTATCGTGAACCGACTCGGATTGCGGATAGGTTAGAAGACGGTGGCGGGAGCTCTGCTCCCGCCGCCGTCTTCGTGGTTGTTTTTTTTATAAAAGAGCGGAAAAAAACTTAATCGCGCCCCCTTTGCTATACTCTGACCTTTAATTTTGATATAAATATTTTCAGTGATACTATAAGTCGTGCAGTGTTTGTAATTGGGATAATAAACTGCTTGGGTGTATACAAGAGTTTTTTTCAAGCTCCACGGAGGCTCACTGTAACAGTACGCGCTGGAGCGACGACATAGCAGCCACGGCCGGAGGCAACTGGCTAAAGAAGGCAAATAACGGTTGGGATATATATAGCAAAGGGTGGCCGTCCCAGGGACTTATTATGAAGTTATGAGAGTTGGAAAGTGTGGATATTAGTGGCCGTCTCAGGGACTATATATATAATCTAAATAGCTTTTTTGAAGTTAATTAAAAAAAAACTTATTGTGGCAAATCCGACTCGGGTGGCGGGTAGATCAGAAGTCACCGGCGGGGGTTTCGGTGTCTTCGTTGTTATTTTTTTTGTAAAAGTGCAGACAATTACTTCCTTAGAGAATAGTTTTGATGTCTATGAAAATAGGTGTTATAATGACACCACTTTGGGTAAAAATTTACTAAGTGCTGAAAATTATGAGACTTTGTGTCGCTATAATGGCTGAAGCATTTTTTAAAAATAATAATTATAAATAAATCAGCCTATATACGTCCCACTGCTGGGCACGGGCCTCTCATGGATAAGAGGGAACGGGCAGTAGTCCCCACGCTGGCCCAGTGTGGGGTTGGGGACTTCACATACACCTTTGAATTTCTTTGTGGATGTATGCAGGTTTCCTCACGAATGTCCCCAACCCGCACTGGGCCAGCGTGGGGACTACTGCCCATTCCCTCTCATCCATGAGAGGAGGCCTGTGTTTATTACTGAGTTTCATGTTGACATTTTAATAAATTTATATGAAAATATTGAAAATACCTGTATACTGCTATTATTTCCATATCGGTACGTTGCTAAGCAGGGCTCATGAACATAATACAATTGTGACAAATAAATTAATATAATTAATTCACGCGGGTGGAGCCGCGGGCACGTCTAGTATTGCATATAAGTCAAAAGAGTCAAGATTTGAAGTATGTGCAATATAAATCCCACTACTTAACAAGACACTCCTCGCGGTCGCTAGCGCGTGCTCTACCACAGAATAGATAATAGTGACTCGACTACCAAGGCCGCAGGTCAAACGATTCGAAAAGCTGGCAGCTTCCTTGCTCAACGCATTAGCATTGCGATTCAGCGAGGAAACGCTGCCAGCATGTTAGGGACTAAGCCGCGAGATGGCCCGATCTTTTGAATATTTTATAGTTTTATTGTTAATATTTTGTCTTAGTTTCTTTTTTACTCAAAAAGCAAAATACTTATGATCACGCCACGACGTGCCGTTCATTTCTACTTCATATGTGTAAGTTGTCATTATTGGTGGTACACGCTAACCTTCAACCATTTCGTAGCGCTACTCGTAACCGATTATTTGGGAAAAACTGTATGTAGCGGAAAGCGCCTATGAGCAGAAGGCACTGAAAGTGTTATGAGGTCACGGTTATACTTTGATATAGCTGAGTGGCTAAAGGACACACAGACAAACAGGAAGACACCCAAGTTTTGCTTGCGGTGCCAACTGTACATATAAAGAAACCATACGCTCGCAGACTTTTCGGATTTAATAATGCTTCCATTATTTGGTACCCTTTAAGGTTCATTCGTTGAATAAGCCTTATTTAGCCGAAATACAGTTCAAGGCTTCGATTAAAGTAAACTGCTCTGTATAATTTTACGTCAAATTTATCGGTTACATAACCACACGCGATGGCAGTGAATGTGTAGCTGTAGCTGCTCAACTCTATCGGGTTATAGTTAGCTTAATATTATACGCACCTATAACAATTTATGGCCATGAAATATTTATATTTATAATGATCAATATTTAATACTAATTATATTTACGCTCTTTTTATTATAATGACTTTATAATTATTTAAATTTTGACGCTTGGAGACCTTGGGTACAATCTCTAAGAAATATAGATTGTAAAGTATAGTTGTGAAAAGGTAAATATTGATGTAGTTTTGATTATGAATGATGCACTCGTACTATTTAGGGTCTACAGATATAGATTTTAACTTGTTAAAGTGCCCTTGTGATGGTCTACTTGCTGAATACTTTTTTTGATTTTGATTTGTGTTTAATTAATTTGAGGAACAGTGATCCGCAAATTATTCACCCTAATGCATGTTGGCAGTTGGAAAATTAGGAAAAATAAACTTTACACTCGCTCGCAAGGAGCTTCGCACAACGAGCAGGCAGACAGAGCTACACTGACCTATATTACTATTCTAGCGAAGTCTCGCGAACGCGTGAGTAAAATTCGTGTGAACTTGCGATTGTCAATTGGGACACCAATTCGTGTGCAATATATTGTATGATCGCGCGCTCGCGCGAGTAAAATTCGCGCGAACTTGCAATTGTCAATTAGGACACCAATTCGTGTGCAATATGTTTGATCGCGCGCTCGCGCGAGTAAAATTCGCGGGAACTTGCGATGATCGCGTAGTTGCGTTGTATTACGCCTATCCCTTATGTGTCAAATTCAACAAAATGGAGTCCGCGACTGTAGTTTTTATTACAATTAGTAGGTAAGTGGTAATTTCGTGACTATTTGTTTCCTCGTAAATGTAATGAAAAACGTTGTGTATATACACCAAATAGTACTGCTGCTATTTGGTGTAAAATTAAATAAGGCTTAATTTTGTCTTAAATCGCAAGATAGCGGTTAACCCCTGTGGTGAGCTACACTTTCATAAAGTTGTATTAATTATTGAAAATATGATGCGTTATATTAAAGTAATGTTTAGTAAATTAATTACTTGATGACTATTGTAGCTATTTTAAGAGTCCGCAGTAAGCTCGATTCTCCATACAAACGTAGTTACGCTCTCATTTTAAAACTATGTGTTGGATTGTAACGAAACTTTTCATGTTCAATGAAATGAGGTATATCTATGTCTGAAATTAGTTTACGTAGCTTTAGATACCATAATAAAAAAGATACAGTGAATTTAAGTTTTTCATAAAAAACTAGTTTTTACTGTATTTACTTTGTTTTATAAATTGGAACCATATAAACTAATTACAGACATAGATATACCTCATGTCATTGTATATGCAAAGTTTCGTCACAATCCAACACGTAGTTTTAAAATGAGAGCGTACGTAACTACGTTTGTATGGGAAGGTGAAATTCGGCCGAGCTTACTGCGGCCTCTTAAGACTTTTGAATAAATGACCGCTTCAGAACCGCGTCCGAAAAAAATAAACAATGTTAGAAACCCAATGGTATGCTTAGTTATTGATTTATTTATTTATTTATCATTAAGGATCACCAACAGCGGCAACAACAAACACAAGATCTTATTGTATAAAAAAACCAACCACCAATGAACACAGCAGTTAAAAAAAGCGTCGACTTTAAAAATTGAATAAAAAGAGACATTACAGTAAGGGGCATAATAGTAATTAATAATAATATACTTAGAACTACGTTAAGATTAGGAGGGTCTAAAACTAATTCAAATTGCTATAGTTATTATGAGGCATTTCAATCGATTATCGACAGCAATTTCGTCCTGAATCGATGTAAACTGTCATGGTGTATCCAACTCCTGCTCTAAACTGTTGCTCAGACCCCGTATCACGCGATAAGTGTCAAGATAGAGCGTCCGTCACTGGCTGACACCGTTCTATGGAACGAGACGGATCGCGTGATAAGGCCGACCATGATACGGGGCAGTTTATTGTATAGACGCGACAGACGGGCCACCACCGGCGAGTGGGCGCCTAAACTCGAAACTGGAATTCAAGACCAAAAAAACTACGACAGATACGTCACTGTCAAATCTGTCAAAGTCACTTATGTCATTGTCAAATAAAGTTTTCAGGTTTCGCCAACCTTTTTGTTATACATATGCTTATTTGTATTGGCTGGCACAATTAATTCATTAGGATTTTCTCAAAAAAGGAACTTAATTACTAACTTTATTTTCAACTCAACCAACATTCACAAAATTTTATTGTAAAGAAATTAAACAAGTTGAATTACCAATGAACACACACGACAGTGTGCTATATTATTAAGACAGTATGGAAAACTTAAATAAAACAATTTTTTGATAAATTGTTTTTATTGAACTTCGCCTTCACCATCACTAATGTCAGAATCACTAACTTCGGAATCTGAGTAGGTCACTTGTATAATAAATTTTTCCACCACTCCAGTAATTAATCCGTCCAGTTTGCACATCTCGTCCTCTACTCTCATGACATGACTTACACACGACTGCCACTTCTGTGGTGTCACCTCCCGGAGGCCTTCATGAAAAAGGTCTTTGACCTCTGCCATTTTAAATGTTTTATTATTCCTGGCTAAATGCCCTTTTACCTGAGCCCATACCAACTCAATTGGGTTCAATTCGCAGTGGTAAAAGGCAAAAGTGGCAATTTTTATATTTTGACATTGTGTGCCGCTGCCATCTCATCCACTGCAGATTTATTGTGAGCAGGCTTCTCCTTTGCGACAATTGTCAGCACGCTACACACACTCTGCCATTGGCTAAATGTATGCAAAAATAGGTTATTAATAGTTTACATGTAAAATGTTTAAATAAATAGTTTACATGTAGTTAAAATGTTGCACCAAAGGTTATTAACACCTGAAGTGATACAAGCGCAATACCAGCTTTGCAACCAAAAATTACGGATGATTAAGTTTTTATTAAAGCGTCCTGTATTTATGTAAAAATAAGTGAATAAAATTATTTCTTTATATTATAGAATTAAAATTACCAGTAAATAAATTATGTCAGCGTGCGTTTTTAGATAAAATGGATATTACTATTGTACGATCGTTTTATTGCAGTGGCAACATTGTCGTAGTTTTTTTGGTCTTGAATTCCAGTTTCGAGTATAGCTTGGTGCGGAAGAGTCGTAGTGGACAAGGGTATCGTGGAGCGCGGGTGGGTACTTTGAGCCCAAACTTTTACGTAAACTTGGACAGTCTGTCATGTTATTTAAAGTTTTATACAGAAACGTCATATCCAGTGTATCTCTCCAGCTTTTAAGAGACATCATATGAAAGCCTTAAGCCAGTCTTTGTAGGTATGAACATCGACTAGATATTCTTATAATACTATATTATGGTACAGTCAAGTGTAAATATGGGTGCATACAACTTACTCATAAATATTATTAGCTTTTATCAGCGGATTAAGGTTTTGATACATATTTATGAGAGGATTAAATCGATACATATTTTTGCACTTGACTGTGTATAAAATCCATTTAATAACGTTATATTTCATATAAATATAAACAAATAAAATTAGTTGTTTAATGTAACCGCTTCAAAAACACGCTCAGGAAATGTTCCACATACTCGTACAAACATCATTAAAATCAGTCAAGAGTTCCTGCCTACATGGTCGAGCACACAAACGCGTAGTTTCAGTTGGCTCAGTTCGGATTGCACAGGGCGGGCGGTTCCACAACTCTTCGGGAGCTCAAATACCGCAAGCCATCCGGTTGCCTCTTGGACACTGCAATTACTCGTCACTCGGGAGGAAGTAGCTACATGCGTGAGTTTATATATGTGATGTAGTACATCGTCCGTTTGCTAGGAGAGTTAGTGTTTGGGACGGTCAGTAGGGCATCGTGCCATGCATCGATCGAGAACGATCGATGGAGATTTATTATTCAACACCTATCGCCGGCCGGTCCGTCATTCCTTAACTGCAAGATATTAGACTTATATCAATTCAAAGGTCTACATGTCATCATACGGGGTTATCGTATCGTAGCTTAAAACACGTAATTCTTAATTTCATTGAAATCATTTGTTTTTATAAAACAAACATAACCTAACGTAATGGGTTCTTCACAATTACCATTAGGTTTAACCTAAAAAGTTAACGGTTACTAAGAAAAAAGAAAGCGATGAAACAGAGCATTCCGTGAAACGTGTGTCGGTAAAATAAGGGGATCCCCACAGAAATACATAGAAACCAGTAGTGCGCGACACGCCGTCTGCTGGACTATTATTCGGAACGTGTTGATGCACCTCATCTCACGCGTCACGCCTCACGAAACTAGACCTCTAATTATTTTATTTTATTTATTTCAAAAGGTACATAAAACAGACAGTAATCCAAATAAACAGAAATACACGAGTAGACACTTATGACTAGATTACAGTCCAAAAGTATATGTACACATCATGGTTATGAGTTATAATTTAGAAAAGAACATGTATACATGTATTTTTGAGAAAGAATAGTTGTTTACATAGGAATTTATTAATTTTGAATAAATTTTAACTAAGTACAATGAAAGGAAAATGATAATAAAAGGTAAAAACAAGGACTTGTGCATTTAACAGTTATTGAAAATAATAATAATAATAATAATTAAAAGTAATTATTTGTGGCAGAATAAACAGATTTTTTAAATTGAGCAATTTTTGACACAAATGTCATTATGCTTAACGAATCGCGGCGTTTAGATATATTTGTGGGTGAATCGAGAGGTGAGGTTAAAACCAGTTATAGAATAGCGAGGCTGCTACTGTCTGCGGTCGAACTCCAACCAGCGAACGAAAAAAACCAGTAGCGCCGCAAAATGGCCCCACAGAATGGGTGCCGGTGTGTCAAAACGATGCCGGGCGGGGTGTCAAAACGATGCCGTTTAATTCGGACATGCGCATACCAGGTTTTAGGCACGTGTTTCGGTAGAAATTTGTAAGGAGCTCGCATTCTATAGTTTTTTTCGTTTGCTGGTTCCAACTTGTACCTTTCTGTCGAAGAGAGATTTTTGCATTTTTCGCCATATCACAACGGAATAAGATACAAGTATGGTGATCGTTGCGTGAACATTATATTTAACGGTTTTTTTTTTCAGCTCTTAGACTTGTATATCAGCATGAAAGAGGTCGGTTTCTGAAGGATGCGGGGCATCACTAATTATGAATTAACTAAGTACTTATCCATTGGTTTATGTCCAATAATTAACAATAAAATAGAAATATTTATGTGTCCCTTATTTTCTTTTGAGCAATATATTTTGTGGGAAACGTGAAATGTTAAAACAATACAATTTTTACAATAAATGACATACTCAAAAAATATAAACATTCAAATCGATTACAATACTCAATGCTTTATTTAATTATTTTTAAGTAATATAATTTATAATGATTAGTTATTAAAGATTAAACGGGAGTGAAATCTAAACGAATTTCAGTTGATTTTGTATTTTATTTTGAAAGTATTTCAATATCGAAATTTAAAACTATTTGAGACATATAAAAACGTCACTAAGGTCGCTTTCAAAAGTAAGCATTTTGTCTATGAAATTGAAAAAAAAAGAAAATTTGGTAAAACTTTAAGCACACTACAAACGAGTGCAATTTATCACGCCAACTTGCAATAGTTGGAAAGGGACGTACATTACCAACCAGTCTAACTATAAAAAGTTTCTGTGACAAATTGCTTGGGCCTTTAATCGTACGAGCATTTGGCTGTTTGTAGTGATTTGTCTTAGTCCAAACATGGTTAAAAGGTAAAAATAGTATGCAGTAATGGAATTTCATACACTTTGCGCTTGCTGAAACTGTACACTTATGACTTTTAACTTTTAGAGTAAGAAACAACTTACCGTACGTACGTACGTACTTACGTACCTACCTACTATTTTTGCTACAAAGTAAGGCGAACGTTTTCGAGAAAATTAGAGAAAAAATATTTTTAAATGGAAAACTAAGATGAAGCGCGATTTTTTTCGAGTATTCTTTTGAATTTGGATAGGTACTGTTAGCTTTATGGTAATTTTTAAATACCGGATTGAAATGAGTTGAAATCGAACATCAGTCACGAAAATTACACGGTAAAATGTGCACGAAATTAAATTAAGTAGCCGTCATTGTAAAATTAACCTTAATTCCAAGCACGTAGTACGAAATTTGAACTACTAAGCGTCATAAGAGTCGTCGAGAATCCCCCAGAGACAGGTATCGCGTGGCGATATCGTTTGACACTTTGCGTAAGGCGCAGAACACACGAGGCGTTTTAGCACCGCGCAACGCGGCGATGCGCGTTCGAGAGTTTCGAAACGTTACTCTGACAATGTATGTAAAACTTGCGACGTTGTCACACGGCGGCATAGACATATATATTACTTCGTAAAGATAGGCCCAACGCCCACGAGTAATTCGTCCAATGCGGCGGCCCACCACGGGCAATTGCGGGCCACCGTGCCTTAGTCTTCAGCTGTCACAGTGTGTCACCGTATGTCAAGCGAATATTGTTCGGACAGGCGTATCTTTACTTTCGATATCATTGCACGGCGGACGATTCTATATACGCAGATCGCGAAACGTGACGGAGTGCGGTTCAGAATAGAACATTGTTGTAGACGCTAGAAAGTAGGCAATAAATAGCTGGACGAGCGGGTTCGACCTCAAAGGAGACGAGTGCTACTAAGCCCACGACTTCGTCCGCGTATATATTATTTCAAATCTCCATATGAACCCACCAAAAAACAACTGAGTAAGCTAAAGGTTTGTCAGCACTCTATGGAGCGAAGCATGATGGGCGTAAAAAGGAAAAACAAAAAACGACTTGATGATATCCGTAGTCAAACAAAGATTGAAGACAACTGTAAAGATTAGAGAACTAAGATGGAAGTGGACAGGACACATGATGAGAGGAAAAGACAAATGGAGTCGCACTGCCACGATATGGTATCCTAGAGACCAAAGGAGGAAAATAGGACGACCGTATAGGAGATGAGTGGACGAAATCGTCCAAGTAGCTGGGAAGACCTGGACAAGCCTTGCAATGGATAGGGATAAATGGAAAATGTTGGAGGAGGCCTTAGCCAAAAGGCAAACAGACAAGTAATGTGTAGTAAAAAGTAACCGTAATACGTGAAAAAAAAATGAATATATATTATGAATATTAGTAGGTAACGGTTAGTATTTCATATGAATGTAGTGAAAACATATAAATAAAAGTATATCTAATTAATTCTAAATGCTACATTTTATATTCAACGATTACTTTTACTTACTACTTATATTTAGTAAACACTGAATGCATAATTATTGATCCTAATGTCATTGATTAAAATTATTCTATTATAAAGGTTACATTATCTGAAAAGATGTTACAAATAAATAAATATTGATAGTATAAATCAGAAATGAATTATGATATGAGTTAGAAAATTATTATTGTATAAATGTATTATTATAATTGCCATCACACTATTAAATGATAGGATTATGCATGTAAAGAAATTGTCTGAATAAAAGGCTATTTTATTTATTTCATTTATATGAACCCATCACCAATGGGTTTCATAACCATTTAGTGCACTAATATATCTTGAGGTCACGATGAATAGTAACAAAGCGTAACAAAGAGGTCTAGTTTGGTTAGGCATGGACATGAGCGTGGTCAGAATAACAGCCCTGTCTGCACGCTTTCACGAAGTCCGTGCCTCGTGTGTTCAGCGCCTAATGTGAATTTAGACGTATGTACAATTTGTACAGTCGATGTCAATGATATTTACCCGTATATATATACCATACCTTATTCATATGTAGTGTACACAGGATTGAAATTGACTGTAACCTAGTACATTGCATGACTTAGTTGTTTATTACGCTGGCTCGACCCAAAGAGGATCTTGGCCGCTGACATAAGAGAACGCCATCGGATGCCTCTAGGGTGGTCAGTTCCTTGAGAGCTTCGTCACGCCAGCGGTACTTGTGCCCTGGAAAATGTCCAGTGGGCCACTAGGCGTTTCCCACTGGGCGTTTTCCATTAGGCCGACCCACATACGCTCCTTTCACTGTACGATCGTCCCCCATCTCTCCAGATGGCCGAGCCAGCGGAGTAGCGTTGCCTCTACTTTGCCAATGGCGGCGTGGCCATCAGTTCTTGCAGCTACCTATTTTTCCTCCGCTGCCAACTCCCGTCTACATTGCATGACTAGATCCTTATGTTTACTTACCAAATATTGGTATTCTCGTGTTCGTGAATACACTCCTGTTTTAATTAGGCATTTCAATTTCCGTGAATAAATTCACAGAAAATTAAATACTGTTTAATTATAATTGTTCTTATTTGTGTTGAGTGTGACAATGCTTTCCTTTCATCTCTTGAATTCATATTGCGTCGTGCCAGAAATACAATTTTCCTAGGGACTTCCGAACGATAATAATTTATCGATACCTACATTGTGTTTACTTATGTGTTTAGTTTAACATAAAATATACAAGATGCAACTGTGCGAAATCGATAAATCTTTACTATTAAGAAGGGTAAGTCGCCAATAACTGGCTACCGTTCAATAACTAACCACCATACCAAAAATTATCCCAGAAAATGATTTAATTTGTATTGCTTAAGCTTAGTCATAAAAAATGTGCTGAGGATTATGCTGACCTTTTGTAGGCCAAAAATACTTCACCTGTTCATTTTTAGTATAAGGAGGTCATTTATGGAAGGGTAGCCAGTTATTGGTGATTTACCCTACTATACTTATCCGATTTTTAAACCCCGACGCAAAAAGAGGGGTGTTATAAGTTTAACGTGTCTGTCTGTGTATCTGGGTATATATCTAACGGATGGACCAATTAGAATGCGGTTTTTGTTGTGTCATAGATAATTTTATCCCGGGTGTTCTCAGCCATGTTTCATGAAAATCTGTTTAGCCGTTTTTGAGATATTGGACTTTGAAATGAAAATGTTGGGGGTTTTTCAACTTTTCTAAGCTGCAGTTATTACGAGTAAATATTATTTCACAAACATATGGATCGCACCTTCAAGATGGACATAGTCTCTTTTGGGCAATTTTTATGTAGCTACCTACTTCAACGCAATCACTACAACTCGTACCATATACAAAAATGTGTCAGTTTACTTCTGTTTAATCAAATCGCAATGTCAAGACAATAGAAATAAAGTACCAAATAGTACCAATCAATTTATATAAGAAATGTAATAAGTCAATTACTTATATTAAAACAATGTCAATAATATTCGACCCGCAACCGACTCAAGTAACTCTCTAACATTACAGATGAATGAACATGTAGGTATTGTACCAATAGTTAACACATATCCGCGAAGCGAATAAATATATTGCTGGTTCTTTTTTTATAGCAAGGATGACGTCATTTGAGCTTAGGGTCCAATTTCAATGTTCTATCAGTATCCTAAAATTTTATTAAGTAATGTTTGGTGGTGACTTATTTGGAGGACTAATTTTTTAGGTATTTCAAGCTCACCCAGTGATCAATCAGAACTCATAATAGTCATAATCAATATGCACATATGAGAAGACGTAAATTTTGTATCAGTGTAGTGTTGCTTACAGAATTGATGTAAACATTGACAATCGTAATTCCTAATTGAAACAATGTTAATTACATTACCTAATTATTAATTTTAATGATAGTGTTTATAACCAAATTAAGGGGGTGCCTTGTTTCACCTATTTCTTTGAGTCCTATTATTGGAAGTCCAAAAATGTTCTTCATAAAATTATACGCCATTATAATTCTTATTCCTAACGATCGTGAGTCATAATTACTCGAAGTCATAGTGACACTAATCATAAATTTCTGTTATCCTGATTTTTTTTCATTATAACACTCACTTGTCCGTTATATTTAAATTCATAACCACACTAGTCATACATTTTTTAATCCTTAAGTTGTTTTTCATAATTTTTTTCATCATAATTGTTACTTGGCGGTATGAAAGTAAATAAACGTGTTTGTTTTTGTCGCAAGGCGCGAGGCGAGGCGACAAGGCTCTAACTAGACGATAAGCAAGCCGCCTGTCTGTGCGGACGTAGCCTAAGGCAGGTCTGTGTAGGTACGACGACGAGCGAAGCGAGGAGGAGTGTTGTTGTACCACGAGCCTATGCGCGCGAGCAGAGCGAGCGAAGCGAGCGTGCCGCGCTAGTGGCCGGCGAAGCGCCAGAACCGATTTTTATAATTTACTTAGCTAAAACGTTCATTAGGAAAATCAAAATTAGTAGTTGAAGTATGTTCTTAGTTATTATATTAAGACTAACAAAATTATGATACATGTCTGTTATGAAGAAAACTAGAAAAATTTTAGGACAACTGATCATTATGACTTCAGATGATAGTTACAGAAACTTAGGAACAAAAAAGTTAGGCCAAAAAAATAAGGACGCGATGATTATAACTACAATACGTTAGTATAAAAAGAAATAGGATAACGAATTTTATGGCAGCCAATATGGACCCCCAAATTAACCCGTAAACGCCACTATGATCATCATCTCAACCGAAAAAAGTCCACTGCAAGACATAGGCCCCAAAGAGTGCCAAACTGACCGGTCGTACCCGTCGCGAAATTGCTACAAAATCTACAATGTCTGCATAAATGACACAGTTATGACGGTATGCGCTTACGCCGGTATTTTACGTCGCGAATGAATTGCGCGCGCTTGCGTCCAGATGGCACGCAATTGTCCAGTTGCGCTCAATTGTTTCCGGGAAGCATGCTCGCTTCGGCATTGGCATAGTCCAGGGTCGCAATTATGGATTGGTTTTGAACACAGCAATGATGTTACGAAAACTGTATGTACACTTCGACTTTCTAATACTCTAGGAGTGTAAGGAATCCTGAAATATTCAGTTTTTTTTTTCATAATTTGAATTCTTTGCTATTACCTCTATATGCTCGTACGTATACTATGTACATCAAAAATGTATTTTTGTACTCGTCGATTAAAATCTGTGTTTTAAGATTTCATAGAGAATACTGCAACGTCACTCTTTTCATCATTGAATAGTCTATGTTACTTCCGAAACAACCGATATAACTGTTTCGATACGCTCTAGACAACCGAAAAAACTGATAAAGGCGCACGAAAACACGTAAGTACCACGTAACCCCTTATTCATAAAACTTGAAATGCCTCTGCTAAATAAAATGTCCCTTGTCCCTTTCTTACGAGCACAAAATGTTAAAGTGACAGATAAGGACAAACGAATTTTAAACGTCATTTTACTTAACAGGCTTATAGGATGTTTATGAATTCGGCCGTTAATATTTAATACCATTAACAGCCTGTCACATCATCAGCCTATATACGTCCCACTGCTGGGCACAGGCCTCCTCTCATGTATGAGAGGGAACGTACAGTAGTCCCCACGCTGGCCCAGTGCGGATTGGGGATTTCACATACACCTTTGAATTTCTTCGCAGATGTATGCAGGTTTCCTCACGATGTTTTTCCTTCACCGAAAAGCTAACGGTAAGTATGAAATCATATTCCGTACATAAGTTCCGAAAAACTCATTGGTACGAGCCGGGATTCGAACCCACGACCGCCGTTTGACAGCCGCATGCCTGAATCACTGGGCTACCGTAGCAGAGCTTTACAGCCTGTAATAGCAATAATATTCTATAAAGTTCATAACTAATCCATTCTGAAAAGGCAGTTGATAGATTTGATTTGATTTGAACCGAAAAAAGTCCACTGCAAGACTTAGGCCCCAAAGAGAACTGACAACTGAATTTATTATAAAGAAGATCAAATATATCTGTTTAAAACTATTCAAGTGTAGGCTGGACAGTTTGTTGGATTAGATATGGCAACAAAATACCGAAATATTATTTAAGGGGCTCCCCGTTCTGAATGACCTTGAGCCTCCGGCTACCCTGCCCCCCGCACAAGCTATCATAATTACGATAACCAACGATGACAGCGCCACGGACGGTCTGACATGCATATCACCGAGATACCACGTAACGTGATGTATGGACTAGTTCTCACTAGATGGCGCCTTTATTTATTTAATTTCACGTACACTCTACTAATAGACTTATAAAAAATTAATGAACAAAAAGTTGAAACCGGATTTTAAAAAGATATTTATATGAAGACATAATTTAGGTTGCCCCTTGAGTAAGTCATGAAAAAAAGACCCTCTTTATGGGAATCGAACCCGGGCCTGTTGCACGTAACGCGTGGATTGAAAATAATATGGTCTACTAGTGACTACTACTGCCAGTCGGAAAGCATAGTATAATGTCAGTTGGGGTAAATGCGACCCTCGTAGATATTGGTTTTTTTTGCCATAAAGCGGAAACTATGTAATAATGTTAGTAGTTAAGTAACAGAATAAGTTAATTGTAAATAAATCATGGAACTTATATTTCTTGTAATCAGAAACTAATGAAGTTAATGAACGCCCTAACGGTACGTCGTATGGTATTTTTGGGATGTCCTGTATAAGGTTTAGCATAAAAACAAGCTTGGGTGCGTAATATAATACTACACTTTAATTCACTGTATAAATAGAGCGTTTCTTTTCTGAAGCACTTATCTATGTGAACCGACCTAAGCAAGTTGTAACTTCCTTCCATAATTTTTCTTTCATCTGATACCATCCGGGAAACTACTTTTTTCCCCATTTGTTACCACGTGGGGGGTAACAAAAGTGGGGAAAAGTCCCTGCTGTGACCAGTGGTAAGAACTCGGTGGTAACAAGTAGGAATAACCGAGATTTATTACAGTCCAATCCCGCTTAATCTATAAATCATCAATAAATCTTCTTCCCTACCGTCTTTTCTCTATTACTATAAACAAAATTCGCCACCGACGTCTGTCTGTCTGTGAGCGATAAACGTAAGAACTACTAAACCGATTTAGTTTCAGTTTAATGCTTGATGTATAGTGCCATATTAGGCGGGTCGCTAGTTAGCTAGACCCTATTGATTATCGGTCTGGCTGCTTGTTGAGCGTTCTTTTTTCTTCCTTCCTTTTCTTGGATCGGTGGCGGATCTCTAATAAGCTCTTTAAGCTCGGGTCATGTAGAATGTGGTTAATTTTGCTTTCTCTTGTTTTGCAGAAAAACGTCATCTTTCAATATGAACTCTACCGTTAGAGGTTCATGTTCATTGAACCACGCAGCAAATATAAATTTTGTCTCTAATTGCGCTTGACCACAACCAATTGCTACCGTGCCAGCTACAGCACAGCAATGAAGGTTTACAACGTTTTCATCACAGCAATCACTATTTACATAAAACTTGCTATTGCACATTTTGCACCGAAAGGTAAGAGTTGACAGTAAACCATTTTGCTTTTCACCATGTAGTTCAAGCTCTTTAGAAGTACAGCCCATAGGTCCATGGCTTGCGATTTCCAATAAATACTTCACTTTTTTTTAAGTAATTGATGTCCACGATCCTTCTTTCATTAATTGTTTTTTTTTTCGGGGTAGTAATTGGTTCTACTGAAATTTCCAACTGAAAAACACAAACAAATCATGAATTTAGTAATTGTTTTTCTCAAATTATTGCTGAAATTCACTAAATAATCTTCTTGAAATCAAAATTTTGCCAACATTCGCATACATCTCTTCTGCATCCTTATATGTCAAACGAAAGCATCGGCAACATCCTCGATTTCATTTAGCCCGTCCGACTGCGCTTGTCTCAAACAGTTTTTTTATTTCGTCTTTTTTTAAATTGTTTATGGTTTAAGTACATTTTTTTAAATCTCAATCTAACAGCACTTCTCAACAGGAGAGCCCCGTTGAACGTCCGCGCAGTCAGTCACCTTTTAAATAAAATACACTTAAACTAACAAACCCCAATATCCTCCCCGTCATCGTTATTATAAGACATGTCGTGGTGATCCTTTAATGGGCGACTTTCTTCCTCGAAAATGCTAAAAAGTTCAAAAGATCAGTAATGACGTAACTTATCTCGTTCTTTATCTAATGCGAGACAGGCGTGATCATTATGTATGTATGTATATTTACTATCGACATGGCACTTTAGTTACGAACGGAGCTTATTAAATTCGACTCACCAAATCACAGAATCCTCAGTTCACAGTACTAGATATAACCGAAATTACGCGCCTCGAAATACAAAAACTTACGCTTGTCTGAATTTAACCTTAGTGAAAACCGCGGGCGGCGACTTTCGTTTATAAAAATAGATACAGATGGGTAGGTACCTAAAATTAATACAGTTACCGATTGCCCGTTGCAGTGACCGTTGATTATCCTTCACCAAATGCTCAAGTGGGCCATTTTACAGAAAGTTGTAAACTATAGTTTTTTTTAAGTGTTGATATACATAATCGGGTTTTTTCTACTCAGAAACGAGCACGCAGCTTCACATTCGAACCTAATAGTAGAAGAAAACTGTCCAAAATTTTACACATAATTTTCGGTTTTCCGTTCCGTTACCACCGTACAAGCTTAGTATGGAAACGGTAACGGAATGGAATAAAATATCTCGGGACACTTTTTTTCTCTTACAACATTCAAAAGTTCTCTATTCTGAGTAGAAAAACCCGATTATGTAAATCATTTTTTTAACGTCCTTTTTGTACAATGGCCCATGTATAGGTATTTGACATACGGACGGAAGGACGAGTGAGATGTCCCGCGTAGGCATAGGTTTTTAGATCTTACCCAGCATTACAAATATTACGATTGCCAGTGTCGGCGTGGTAGACGTCGGGAGCTACGTTGGTATTTTCTTTTTCGTACAAAGGGTTCAACGACATCGAAATATCTTCGTTGCGTTCTTCATAACTATAAAACGTTGAATAGAAGTGATTGTTTGATACTGTGTCAAATTACACATTTTGCAAATTAATTAATTTATTATTAATATTACATTAAATAATGGTAAATAGTTACTTACTAAAGGATAATAATCCTTCCGTCTGCGGCTTTAGATGAATAAATCGTTTGTGCCGAGACTTTGCTGTTCATATTCAAAGCCTGCAGGGCATCTCGTTTTTTTCTCCTCCTAGAAAGATTTGAGAAACATTGATGTATTCGAAAAACATGAAAAAAAAAACGATTGCTGTTTGCAAAATAGTAAAAATAAAACACAAAAAGAAAATCATCGGTGCGGTTCGAACACTAGACCACTCGTGGACATGAAGCAACATTCGCCCAACATTGATACACAGCGCCATTTCGTATGTGACAAGTAAGTGTGAAATATCGTATTACATTCTGGTTAGGTCAATTTCAAAACAGAGCAAAACGTGGAAAGAAACTTAACTTTCATGAAGTGTCAACATCCCAAATAAACATCAAGTTGACATTGTTGACAATCACCAATAAAGCCAGCTGAGCGCAGCGAAAATTTGGCACACGTCCTACGCGTGTTAGAGTCGAAACGACACTGACGAGCCCCCGCCCGTCGCCCGCGTAGGCACCCGCTACATTCTTACGTTGCGGTTTTTAGGTTTTGTCCATTTTTATGAATTAAAAACACAAAAAAATATAAAACGCACATCAAAATTATACCTAAGTTCAGTATGTATGAGTAGGTATGAGTTTCAGGTGTATAAACGTTTTAATGAGAATGAGGTGTCGGGTTTAGTATTTTTACAGACCTTTCTTTAAGAGTCTATAACTAATCATGTATTAACATTTTTCAAGCTATTCAATATCAAAAATGTTAAACAAAAATCAAACTTTCCCATATCTACACCTGGAAAGCTAGCTTCTATAAACCGAGGACGAGTGTGGAAATGAAAACTACTAAATTTCGTTGATTTTTGACGGGAGCCCCTTAAGATGCTAACCATGTATTATCAGTATTTACACCTAAGAGAACCTTAAACCACGTTGTGTTTGTAAGTACTACGGTACAGTTCTAACATACTCGTATGGTTTCATATTGTAGGGTAACCTGTCTAATGAAGATGATTTATTTAAACCTTTTTTATTCCCTTAATTATTTATTCCCAAAGTACAGTCAGTATAATCATTCTTCTAAACAATATTCATCCTGGTATAGTAAAAACCTTATACGTTTAGTGCGTTGTAAATGAAAGGCACATAGAAAATGGAAACGTTTCAAAAAATAACCTTGACTACCTAGAATTTTCTTATTTGGGGCACAGAGTTAATCAATTGTTACAAATTGTAACAATAATTACAAAACTTTTCTTATAGCAACACAAGAACAAATTAAAGGCAATCCGAAAAAAATGTGGAGTTACATCAAATCAATGCGTAAAAGCTCAAATTATCCTAAAACCATGACCTTAGGTAATGAGTCGCCGAGTGACGGCACAGGTATTTGTAATGGATTTATAAACTTTTTTGAAAGCGTGTATGTTGAACCGGACAACTACGATACAAGAAATCATATATTCCAACTGTTGTAGGAGATGTAAACACTCTCGGTAATGTCATTGTCTCAGTTAATACAATTGCTACATTACTTGATAAAGTAGACACCACAAGATCAGCAGGACCTGATAGTATTTCACCACACTATATCCGCAACACAGCTAAAGCTATTAGCTACCCATTGTCGATCCTAATAAATAGATCGGTTCTCTATTGTATGGGCAAAAATCATTTCCCAAAGTGTCACTTCCCAAAAAATGTTTCCCAAATGATCATTTGGCAAAAAATCACTAGTCAAATTATTGTTTCGCATTTTATCACTTGGCAATATCTCCTATGGCAAAATATTACTTCGCAAATTATTGTTTGGCAAAGTTTTACATAGTCGAGTTTCATTTGGCCAAACGTATTATTTGGCATAACATTCGTTTTCCAAATTATTGCGTGGCATATTTGTACTATAGGTACTTAGGTAACAATATATTACTTATAATGCAAATAAGCAGCATGCATGCAAGCAAGCCCCGAGTCGGTTTCACCCTTTTCATCGAGGTCTCCAGCAAATCGACGCCACCCCGCTGCGCGGGGTGTCTATTTCTGGTTTGAGGGACACAAGTGAACCCTAACCTAACCGACCAAAAACAGAGTTCGCTTATGACAAGCCATTTTTTCCACCCTGATACCTAATGTGCGAAATGAAAATTTGAACAAATGTTTTGTTTGGAAAACAATATTAGCCCGAACAAAGTGTTTGCTTAATAAACTTTTGTCTTAATAACATTTGACAAAGCAAAATTATGCCAGATGATATTTTGACCAAATGAACAAAATGCGAAACAAAAATGTGCTATTTGTTCGTTTGGGAAATGAAACTACTGCCATAAGTTTTGTGGGAAGTGAAATTTGGCGAAAAATATTTTGCCGAAACAGCAGGATACCAAATAGATCTCTATCGGAGGGCATATTTCCCGATAAATGGAAGGAGGCCCATATCGTACCAGTGCATAAACAAAAATCAAAAACAGCTATTGAAAACTATCGTCCAATTTCAATTCTAAATATATTTAGTAAAATCTTTGAGAAAATCATATACTTATGACCAAATTTATCCAACTATACTGCGAGGCATCAGTAGTAATCAGCATGGATTTCTTAAGCGCCGATCTACAATCTTGCGGAATTTACTAACTATATCTTAAGTAACATGAAAGGACACACACACAGTAACACAAACTGATGTGGTATACACAGATTCCGAAAAAGCCTTCGACCGAGTGGACCAACTCATCTTGTTGGCCAAATTGGATACATTAGGCATTCGCGGCTGTCTATTGAGGTGGATAAAATCATATCTCTCCAATAGATCACAGATTGTCACAATTAGTGGTTTCAGATCGAATCGTATATTTGTACTATCAGGCTTCACACAAGGATCTCGCTTAGGGCCTTTATTTTATAATGCATATATATATTCGATATTTACACATTTATTGAATCGCCTGAGGAACACCTGTTATATACAGATGACAAAAAAGTTTTTGTCAAAATTAAAGATCCGTCCGACTGCCATGTTTTGCAAAACACTCTTGATTCTAGTAGAATAAGTATTACCACTGGAACAAGATAACGGTAAACATATCTAAATGCCAGATAATAACTTTGTCTAGAAAACCATCGCATATTAACACTTCCTACACTATGAACAATATTATTTCACAAATAGTCAAGTTAATAAGAGACCTAGGAGTTTTATTAGATAGCAAAATGTTAATGTCTGATCATATTGATACTATAATAAACAAAGCTTACAAAAACTTGGGTTTTGTAATGAGAGACTGTAAAGCATTTTTGCATCAAAATAATTTATGATGAGTCTGGAGGATAGGAGAGACATGCTCGATATCGGTTTGCTTTATGACATTTTCATAGGTTATGTAGATTGCCCTAACCTTGTAGCAGCCATCTAATACTTTACACCGAAAACCAATACCAGGGACTCACGCCTTCTTAGTTTGCCTAGCCGTCAGATCAACTAAGGTATGAACTCTGTAATACATAGAATATGTAGGACATACAACAAACACACACACACACACACACACACACGCGCGCGCACGCATGCACGCACGCACGTACGCGCACACACACACACACACACACACACACACACACATACACACACATACACACACACACACACACACACACACACACACACACACACACACACACACGCGCACGCACACACACACACACACACACGCACGCACGCGCACACACACATCAATATGTATATATACAATTGTAATAACTACTTAATAACACAATTTCTAAATTCCAAAGTCATGCAAATTGTTTACTCGAAATCAGTCCTCATTATTACCTGGTAATTTTAAAGTTTTGCCTTTTTGTCCCCAAATTCACGTATGTACTCCGCTACTGCCCCTTTTGGAAATATCAAAATTTGCTTTCACCAATGACAGGTTCATTGGCTCGACGATTGTAATCTAGCTGTTAGACTATTATTTTGTATGTTAAAGCTGTTGGTGTCTAATAAATAAATAAATAAAACCCATGACTCGTGTTTGGGTCCTCAAAACTCTACACTTCAAACCATTACTCATATTTCGGGTTACACGTATTTAAATCGTTGTATGTGTATGAGTGAAATCAATGCCTGTTTTCAATTATTGGGATAAAACCTTCAATTTGTGATCGATTTTATTATACAATCTTTTGGTTAATAACTGTTTGTCGTCTGTCGTTCAGGAAAAATAAATTCCGTACGTATTCATTACCATAACTATATGAACAACAAGCCATCTTATTCATATTTAGAATGCGTATGAAATTTGTTAAATCTACGTTATCTATAAAAGTCTGTCAAACTTATTTTTGTTTATGTACATGGAGAAAAGTTCGTGTCTTGTCCTTGTCTATTACTTTGAAATTAGTGTTTGTAAAAAATATAAGTACCTACCTATTACTGACAGAAGTTTGTGTGTTATGAATACAATTTTGACATTTAGCAGACATACCGATGGCTAGAGTTTTACTGCTTTTCACACATGTCTGGCTTTTACAGAATCGATACTTTAATTTACAGTGCTGACTCGTCATCATCATATCAGCCGAAAGACGTCCACTGCTGGACAGTGCTAACAATTTTTGATTATTTGCAATTCCTATTATTTTGTCGGAAATAGTGGTTCCCCTCCGTTAGCCCTAATAATTTCATACCTAATTTTACTAGCACTAATTTCATTAACCCTAAAATCACAAACCCGAATTTTCATTGTTCCTAATTATTCATTAGCCCTAATTTCATTATCCCGAATTTTCATAATATCTAATTTCTCATGACCGAATTCTCACTAAGACTAATTTTATTTGACCGATTTCTTCCTAGGCCTAATATTGCAATGCCTAATAATGACTACACCTTATTATCAATGTCTCTAAAATCACTAACCCGAATCTTCATTTTGCCTAAGTATTTTAGCCCTAATGTCATTATCCCGAATTGTCAGAAGTACTAATTTTATTTCACTGTTTTTTTTTCTTATAATGTCGGTTCTGGCGCTTCGCCGGCCACTGCCGCGGCACGCTCGCTTCGCTCGCTCGCTGTAGGGTCGCAGTTCTACCTAACACTCCTCCTCGCTTCGCTTGTCGTCGTACCTACACTGACCTGCCTTAGGGTAGAATAGGTGGGTAATCCGATGTCTATCAAGCTCACTCTTATTAGACAGAGAAGTATCATGCGAGAAAAAATGAGAGAGCTCGTGCGCCGTCTTGTGATAGCCGTACAGCAAGTCGACGCCACCCCGCTGCGCGGGGTGTCTATTTCTGGTCGGAGGGACACAAGTGAACCCTAACCTAACCGACCTAAGATAGAGTTCGCTTATGACATGCCATTTTCGTCCGCCCTGATAATGCACGATCCAATAATCCACGTCCACGAAAACTGGACACGGATTATCGGGTCGTACATTATTTAGCCGTGCATTATTGGCTCCCATTTTGACGACATTAGGACGTCTATCATGGGACGGCCGCGACATACTCCGCGGTAAAAAGTAGCCTGTTCATCAGGGATGCATTAATTAGTACTAGTCAAACATTAGAGCAAAAGTTAATAGGTCAAGTGATAGTTAGGTGTGACAAATTAGGTGTAGTGAACATTAAACATAGTGATCAATAGGCACATTAATCATTAGGCTTAGTAGTGATTAGGAAAAATGATTATTAGTTTCCAATATATTAGTATTAGTATGTTTAGTATTAGGAATGATTAGGAGGTTTGAAATTAGGCGAAGCAAATAATTATGCCATATAAAATTAGTTATACGAATATTAGGGCTAATGAAAATTATATCGAACGTTGTTAGGTGTAATGAAATTAGCACTAACGATATTAGTTTAAGTGGGGGTGACCCGGAAATAGTGTATTTTTGCCTCTATTAATAAAGCATTTACCTGTGATTTAGAAATTATCTTGCTGCACTATTATTAACTGATATCGTACCTGTGATTTGTTATTTTGAAATTGCAATTATTTCCATTGTAAAATAGTGTAAATTTGCTCCATACTGCACCATTCATAAAAATAAGTTTGTTAACAGTAGATTAACAGAATTTAAATGAAACAGTTGTTTGGTTTTAATAACGCTTTTGTGGCCGATATCAACGTGGTAAAACATACGGCAGGGTTTTATTTGTCTTATCGTATATTTTCTTATTTTATTTAAACTTTTCAACAAATTCCTGTTTTATGAATAAATTCTGAATTTCTATAGAACAATATTTTTTACCACTGTTCGATTTGTTGATAAAAAAAATCATTAACAAGATATCATAACCTACACACAAAATTCAACAAAATAGTCAGTCAAAGTCTCACCAGCACAGTGTCATCATCAAAAGCACAACAATCCTCAGGAGCACTCCACTGACACTATTAAGTCACTTAAACTCAATAAACCTACGATAACTCAAAAAAAAATCATTACGCGCTCTATGACGGGTATATGGATTTTTAAATATATTCGACACCGAAAAATAAAAAGACATGTGAGAATCTACCATGGAAACGACAGTTTTCAAGTTTCAATATACGATTTCACATTTTCAGACACGACTATATGAGTGATGTATTTTTTTTAATTTAAAGTGCTAAGCGGTCATGGTGCGGCACGATGTTTATAACTGAACCCCGTTGCAAACCTTGCGTGCTGGGTACACCCACCGCCCGCCTTGAAAGAAGTGGCCAACCTTCACGAATCACGAGTATAAAAAAGAAAAATGAATTAAACTAACTTACCACGAAGCTCCCAACACACAAATTTTCATTTCTTACTGTTGTAAAACTGGTGTTATATTTAATCATTAGGTCTTTTTAGGGTCTAACTTATATTATTATATGTATAAATCATAATTATTGCTGGAGGTGGATATTATTCCACGATTCACGAAAGGGGATGTTTTACAAAACGTATATACATTTCAATAATTACTATGATGAAAATTAAAAGAGAAAGGAGATTAAATATGAGTATTGCGCATTGAACAACATGAAAAAATATTTCCATCACTATTCGAGCGGTTGTCGGAGCAACGATTGTAGCAAACACAAGGAATGTCAAATGAAATCTCTTTCAATATATACACTGATACTGATTTCTGTATCGATTGAAATTGCAATGTTCTAACAGATTATATTTCTTTGTGTTGATTACTGATGTGCAAGCTAAATATTTGTTAAATGTCACGTCAACACAACAAAGGCGTACTAGTTATTAATAAATTATATCTGTGTTATATACATTCAAGAAACATTATACACCAACAAAACATAAGACAGAACTTAAATTAATCCTTATAGTTTATTTAATAAAGATTGAATGCTTCAAGTCATAATCTAATCAGCCACTAGGTCAAACAGAAAGTTGCAAAGTCAATAATGATTCCGTTTTTGTCATCAGAACTACTTTTAGTAATAAATAAATACCGTCTAGTAGGTACCACATCTGTGAGTCAAACAAATTCCGAGTGATTCATAATGTTAATAGTATCTCGTTCAAAATTAATTAGTGACTGAAACTAAGTACATTTGTTTTTTAAATATTTATATTTTTTAAAGTTTTTTTTATAAGAACTTACTATAATAAATTTTGAAATAAAATTCGTTTATTTCAAGCAACCATATGACTCATAGTTATATCATTCATTAGATAAATTTAATTCAGAAATCGGCAAAAAACGATGACTTAATTTATGGACAAGCCAAGCAAGGAACATCTTTTTGAATTTTTCAGGTTCTATTGCTTAGGGCTGAATGTCCAGGAAAAATAAAGAAAAAAACTACGGTTTTTCCGACCAATTTTTCACTATGTACTTCACAGACTACTGCAATCTTCTTGTTCCATCAGGTAACTGACACAAAATAGAAGATCATTTATCCAATTCCATATCCAGATAAGTTGAAAGTCGAAATAGGTTATTTTTTTTAATTATAACCCAAATAATTTTTTTTGCAGAAACTGTTCTATGTAAGTTTTTGCATTTTTGATGTGCATTCAGTCCATTCTACGTATAATATGTGAAATTCAATAAGATTTAATGTAAGTACATTAACGTTAACAAACATTAAAGTTTGCCATTCCACTCTAATTTTTTTAATAAACACTTCTCTAGTTTTTTTTTTCAAGAAATACGCGGAGCTTTTTTCCATAATGGGTGTGGCGGTCTTTGACACTTTGGTTTCATATAAAAAATAACACTATGAATCCTCAATTTACTGCTCTTCTGCGGAAATTTAACGACCTAAATGAATAATTTTACTTGAATTTTTCAATATTTTTTATGTTGTGTATGCAGACTTTACTACTTCTATATTTGGCTTGCGTACTGCATGCAGATCGCCCTGTTTTAACGTTTAATAGACGTAATACGTTAGGAAATCTAGCCGACATCAGTAAGCTGTCGGTTAAGTACAAAATACCGCATAACAACAGAAGAATTCTGCAAATGCGGCAGTTAGCCTAATTATAACGCAACGATTTAATTATAAATTTCATCTCATTCAAATTGCACAAAATTGTTTTGACATAATGACGTTTCATAATAATAAATTATTTAAATGCAATGTTTTCAGCTAAATATTGTCAAAATTATCATACCTTCATTTCAAACGTTCTACATTTAGCCCGGCTAAAATTGAAATAAACTGTATAAGTTTAAACTGTTGACGACGCCTATCATGACGAACGTCGGCCAGTTAATAGTAACATGACATTCTACTGCGGCACTCCACGTTGCCGGTTGGCTTAGACTGCCGATGACCTTGACTTAGGGATGGATTAAAATATAAACATGTTTAGGGTAAAAAATTGGTTGCACTGAACACTTATGCGATCATTTGGTGTCAGTCAGTCTGTCGAGTGCAGTTTTTTCAAGGACCGCTTGGCATTGGATGATGACCCAATTATTTACCCTAACCTAACCTAACCCAACCAAATCCTTATTTAAGGAAGTTTAAGGGTAATAAGGGACATGCACATTTTTTATAAATCCTTCATTGTTATTTTGAAAATGAGTCAATATAACTTGAACTAAACATTAACCACAATTAAGGTTAAACCGACCTGGACCAAAATGCTGGCTTTGTGGGCTCCATAAAGACCCTTTTGAACCTTACTTCATAATACAATCCCGATAGTATAGGTGACCCAAAATCAGTACTTACAAAACTTCTGAAAAACTACCTTTTCGGGGTTTAAATATATACGTTGGTTCCCGGCCACGGGTCCTTCTTGGACCTCCGAGTTGTACGCAACAAGTACTTTGGAAATCATGGCAGCCAATAATGTGTGATTGGTAATAAACAAAGATGATAATTTATTCGGCAACACCTGCAAGCAAATTAAAAACAAAACAAACAAACCATGAACACGAGGGGTTAAACTTTTGATTTGCCCCCGAAATTCCAGTTCAAAACTAGCTTATTACTACTCATTATTTACCTATTAGGATTGTATTCGTAATTGTGAAAAACTGGAGGAATGGGCTGGTTATTACCGTGCTTTCATATGGCCTTCGAGATTAGGTTTAAAAAAAAAAACTAGTTCCAATAGAAAATAACTCTCACAAAATACATCAAAATGTTCATTACCACTTTGAAGAAAAAAACACTGTGTGCCTTACTGGTGATGACACAGAAACAGCTTTTTTGTATGGATATAAGTATCAAGTTTGAATAGAAATAACTTTCACAACAATGCAAATTATTATTTTCAATTCAAAACAAGGTAAGGCGATGGGAAAGTACGGGGACGGTAAGGTAAGGTAGGGAGGACCCTACCGTGTTATGGCAGTCATACACTGTATTAGAAGAAAATGAAACTTTCACAGAACAAAGTATTTTACTAAACTACTTTATAACAAATTGAAAACCACGTCTTTACTTTGTTTTGGAACATTTGCTGCAGTAAAACTAAGAAATGTATATGAAAAATGTGTGAATTTCGGGATATATTTTTTTGTGCGCAGGAGAATCAGAAAAAATGGATGATACATATATTGACCATACTTTTATCATTTATTTCTGATTCTCCTCAAAAAATTAAGTTGATTCGTTTAAGAATCAAATTTTTGCAACAACGTCCTTTTCTGTGTTTTGTCATGGGACAGCCAAGTTTATTAAGCCTATTTTATCTCCAACTTAAAACGATTAGTTATTTTGGATAAAATAACTTCTTATTATACACTTGTTGCACGATCAACCATTTATCAAAACTACATTTACATTGTGTCATTGTGTGCAAAGTTCGCTTTTTAAATTAGGTACGGTCGAGGAAAATTCAGGTTTGGCACAAGTCAACTCTATTTGAATGACGTTAAGAGTCCGCAGTAAGCTCGGCCGAATCTCACCTTCCCTTACAGACGGAGTTTCGTTCTCACTTTAAAACTACGTTTTCGATTATGACGAAACCTTGCATATACAATAATATGAGGTATATCTATGTCTGTAATTAGTTTGTATGGTTCCAGTTTATAAAACAAACGAAATTCAGCAAAAACAAGTTTTGTATGAAAAACTTAAATTTGCTGTATTTTTTTTACTATAGTATCTGAAGCTACGCAAACTAATTACAGACCGGGATATACCTACCTCATTTCATTGTACATGCAAAGTTTCGTTCCAACCCAACACGTAGCGTATAATATGAGAGCGTATAACTACGTTTGTAACTACGTTTGTATGGAGAATCAAGCTTACTGCGGACTCTTAAGGTCCAAAAGTCCCAGGTATTCAATTTCCTTTTTTTTATGCTATGGAGGCAAACGAGCAGACGGATCACCTGATGGTAAGCGATTACCGCCGCCCATGGACACCTGCAACACCAGAGGTGTTGTGAGTGCGTTGCCGGCCTTTAAGGATGGAGCTCTGGGAACCTTACTCACCATCAGGAACACAACACTACAATACCTACGGAATCGGCAGCAGTGCTATTATGGCTGTGGTCTTCTGTAAGGCGGAGGTACTCCCCCAGTCGGGCTGCTCCAGATTCAAGCGTGATGACATTACGCTGTGCCCTACCTATCTTAAAAACTTCCTCGACTGTACCTACCTAACATGTAGGTAACTTCATTGTTCTGACTCCGGTCAGACTGAGACGGAAATCCTTACAAAGAAAGCAAGGTCATCTACCGCTGAACAAGCATAGTGGGGCAGAGTGCTGGAACAAAATGTCGTAAATGTGGACACGCTGGACAAAAGCACCAATTTCTTTCAGGCACTTCCATAGCTTTAAGTTTTTGATAGGAACCAACTCCTCCGTTGGCCATATTTATTGTATGGCGGCAATTTTGAATTATACGTATATCATTAATATCTCGAGTTCTAAATAACGTAGAATCACAAACTTAGTGTCTAAATATACATATTTAGTGTCAAGGAATTCAAATAGATATTATTTAGAGTCGAGTTCCCAAAGGATATCAAACGGAACCCTGTTTCCGCTGTCCATCCAGCTTGGTGCTTTTGTCCAGCGTGTCCACATTATCACCTGAAACTGCCCTACTAGTAGTCTGTTTCTATTATAAAAGGTTAATAAAATTTCATCAGTCATTACTAATTGGAAAATTGTAATAACCTCCGATCACTATACTAAACTTACTTACATTGATTCCAAATAAACAAATTAAAAACCTGGATGTGGTACGACCTTGGTACGACGTTTTACAGTGATACCTACCTGTAATCAAAATATTAGCCTTTGTCGAGATTTGTACCCGGGACACCGCAGGCACGGGAAGTTCCCAAACCGGTTCATTAATGAACGAGATAGGGAGGCGAACGAAGTTCTCTGCTTGTTCAAAAATTCTGTCGTATGTATGGCTGGCCGGCTGTTCTCCTCTATAAGTCGCATTCCTTAATCAATTTTGGTGAAATTTTTTGAGCAGGTTATTTTTTTTGTGGATACCATTTATTAAAATTAAAGAAAAAACTGGTTTTAGAAATTAAATCAGTCTTGCACGTTCTACAGTTCGAAGAGCTACTAGTTATTTTTTACTCAGTCTTTATTGTTAAAAGTTGTCCCTGACTTATAAAACACATTCAGTGACTCACACTATGTACTCCTTGTACATATTCTTTGCATGACTTCGTATAACGACGGAGTAAATAATCTCCTTGCATGTGGAATTTCTCTTGACACTAAGCTGTGACTAGCTGTATAATTTTTCATTGTTATGTAAGGTATATTTTTTTAGCGATATTAAATTTGCATACACAGTGAGTTTCTTTGTCATAGTTATAAAAAAAATCTTATCACACATGAGTTTATGTAAAAAAAATGTAATGAACCATTTTAATGCAAGGCGGTGTTTTCCTTTCTTCACCGTCCAGAAGCGGAGCGGTGCGGCGCCGTCCGCTGTGGTAGTGCGCTGTGTAATTTTGTATCACGATGTGGGTAATCCACCTAGAGCTAGCAATGCGAGCATACGATTCCGTTCCTCCGCGCGGCAGAGTAAAGCTGGTTTTCCACCGGAGGGGCGAGACAACGCGCGCGCGCCCGGTGGAAATAGGTCCCATACGATTTCAATTCCCGCCACGTCTCGTCTCGTCTCGCCCCTCCGGTGGAAAATCAGCTTTACTACTCGTATGTCACGCCACCGCGGCGTCTGGCTCCACACCGCTCCGTGTGTTCCTCGCTTCACTGTTGTAAACTAAATACAAGGCTGCAAGGGTAAGTTTGTTTGAAATAAGTGAACTAAGAGTACCCGTCTTAGGATCTCTTCATCCGATTTCATAAATTATCTCGCCTGTTATATAAAAAAGGACCTACGGAATAGAGGTAGCCTATCTTTTATCCTGCTCGCGGCTTCGGGCCTATATCCCCTACAATACATAATATATTACGAGTATTATATGCTCTTTCATTATGTCAAAATTATGCAGAATTAAACAATCTATGAACTCGAAATTCTATGATTTCGAGTGTTGAAGTTGAGTACTATAAAGTACGCGACGGGTGCGCGAGCACGTGGCGGTAGCCGACCGCGTTTTAATAGGCAAAAGCCGGACGGAGCCGGTCATATGCGACGACAGCCGACCACAGCCGCCCATCCGCGAGGAGCCGACCGGCCGCAAGTACATTCAAATATGAAATTTAACGTCTATATTTAAGATTCAAATTCGTTTGGCAACATGCAAAAATCGCGCAGGCGCGCTCCGGTCCGGCCCGTTCAGTGAGAATGGTACATTACACTCGCAATGCACAGTAAGCCCAGTTCCAATAAATCTACGTCTCATGACAACACGACAAAATGCATGGCAGCAGATCAACAAAGTTATTTTACGCAAAAAAAAGGCCGCTACACGCAGAGAAATCGGTGACAAACAGAAGTACTGAATTAAATAGTTAAATTAGGTTACAACATTTCTAGTTTGAAATACTCGATCCTTGTTATCTCTACAACTAATTATTCATTCCTACTATTCGTATGTTACATTACACTATTTGATTAATGTAGCCCACAAAAAAATATTATAGAACTAAAACACCAATAATTATTGCATCATAAACAATAATTATGTTAATATGTATATAATGTATTGTATTTAATAAGAAACAGATATTCGCAGTTACTAAATGATCTAGTTCTGGTTAATGATTTACAATGTAACTGGTTCACTACGAGTGTGTCTGTAATCAAAACAATAATCTTGTTACTACAACTACGTTATAGTTTGCAGTACATATCGTTCTAAGTTTCATGTAATATTCGTTAAGTTTGGTTTACTTTTTATATAGTGTAATGGCTTAACGAGAATATTATAGTAATAACCACTCCGGAAACAGTAAACGGTACAATGTATGTATTACTCCGTGCTATTCTGTTAGCGTATTTTAAAATATTGAAAATAATAATGTTACAGTAACAATCGAGGTGGTATTCATAGCAAAGTATCTTGTTCTGTTTATTTAAAACAGTGTTTTTGTAAACAAACTCCCGCGCTCTCTTCCGCGGCGGGGGCGGGGCGGGACGCGGGGCGAGGCGACGCGTCGCCGGCGTCGGCCATTGTGAGTTTTGGACTTAGCGCTGTACGCAAGCTCTATAATAATTAGTTCATCAAATAATTGTTTTTCTGTAAGTTTCGTGTTTCGTGTAAGTGTTTGACATGTCTTGTGACGACGATGAAGATATCGCAAAGTTATTGGAGCAGTGGGGTTTACCCCAATATATTAATACTTTTAAAGGTAAGTTGGTACCTACCATTATGTTAGTATAATTCCAATAAGCGATTTGATTGATGTTGTTTATCCCGGCTGTTTTCGGCCACGGCAAGTGTTTTGTCTCCGGGTCTGTTGGCGTTTTCTTGTAGGGACTCGCATGTGGCTGATGCAATCTTCTTGTTGGTATTCATAGCTATTATTCAATTTAAATAAGTAAGTGGATAGGTTACCTACCTACATGATGACTTTATAAGTTTACAGTAAAAAGTCTTGAAGTTATTTATTAGAATTTCATTATCTATAGAAAGAAACGCGATGAATTGGTTGATAGGTACTTACTTTCACACAGTTATCTCATCATAATCGGTTTGGCACACAGTTCACCGAATGTGTCAGCTCAGCTTCAAAACAGGTGAAATGGATAACTAGTCAATAGGCTTGTTTTATAAAACCTAGGTTACCAAGCCAAGTATTAGATTACCCCTAGTTTAGTTAAATTATGCTTTTTGCGTTGGAACTTTCTTGTATGAGTGATGTTATATATTTTTTATGATTTTCAGAAAATGGTATAACTATATTGATACTGTCGATGCTAGACAGGAGTCTAGTTAAAGAACTAATCCCTTCAATTGGAGATCGAGCCAAATTTTTAAAAAACTTGGACAATTGGAACAAATTAACTAACCCAGAAGAATGCCTAGAAATACCATCTACCAGCAGCAGCTGCAGCCCTGTAAGTGTCTCCTATTTTAAATGCTTTTATTGGCTTCACCTGTAACTATGTATGTAAGTAATGTAAATAAATCTTAGAAGTTGAATTTAGCCAAGTTATATTGTCCCATCGATTTGAAAATTTGCAAATGTATGTCATACTGTTAACAATACAAGAATTTGTTTCTATCGAGCTGGGCCCTATTTCTCGAAACTCATTATACTAATAATACTAGTCCATGGACTAATATTTTTTACTAGTCTGCGTTTCTCGAAGCTACAATAGTAAAATATTAGTTATTAGTTACCAACTAATAAATATTACCTAATATTATTAGAGTCCATTGGGTTTAGGTTTCATGAATAAATATTAAAAAAAAACACTAGTAAAAAAAGTTAATAAAGCTACTAGTCTAAGAAGGTTTGTAAAAAATATTAGTCGAAACTATTAGCGTCACATTTTACTAAACTTTATAAAATGTGGACTGATTGGAATGCTTCCGACGGTGAAGAAGGTTTAATAATAATTAGTCGTCATTGTTTGAATCCACGTTCCAGTTTAATGAAAGATTTGTCCACTTGTCTTGGTTTGTTAATACGTCAGAAAAGCCTAGAAATATAGTATAGAAATATAATATATAATAGATGTCGCGTAGAAAAGGATGCACTATGCCGTACAAAGTGAATGAGTGAAACAATGATACAACTGGCTGGGCAATATTGCATTTAAAATCGAGAGCTTAGCGATCGTCCGGCAACCCCTCGGGACAATATCGGCCATACACGGCAACACCAAACATGTTTGGCTATATGTCCGGGACATATCTACATTATTGCATAGTCTGGCTGGCATTCCTTGCAATGTTGCCGGGCCACTGTGTTGCAGCCACATATTGCACGAAAACATGGCCCGTGTAGGAGCCTCTTATTCACAATTTTATTTTGCAGGCCCCTGTTTTTGTAGATGTGCTTAATCCCAAACACAGACAAATAAAGAGTGTGAGCGAATTTTTAATCCCTCTAAACAATATTAATACCTCAACCCCACTAAATGATTCCGACATCAGTATACTGCCTTTCATTGGTGAGGATCAGGGTGCCACTGGTGAGGATCAGGGTGCCACTAGTGAGGATCAGGGTGCCACTAGTGAGGATTTGGTTATGACAATCTGTAATGAAGATGTATGCCCGGTAAGATGAATACTTATAAAGTAACTATTTGACCTAAAAATAAAACAAATACAAATGTTAGAACTAAATTAAATATGTATATGTCTTTAAACAAAACTTTATCATAATTATCATCATAATTACCTACCTAATTATTAATTTTTTTTTGTATATTTTTTAGCCATTGAAGAATTTACTCTTAAAATCGAACGAAGGACAAGGCCTGCTAAATTTATATTCAGAACAAGGCAAATTATCTAATAATGGGCGAAGGAAAGTGTGCAATATAATAATAAAAGACCTGATGGAATCAGACCCAAATAAAAGAATAGACAGTTCTCTACTACTTACAAAAGCACAAGAAATAACCGAAGTATTCAAAAAGGAAAATTTAAGTACATATTTCATTCCATACATTAATGATACTAAACTTAAAATAAAAAGATGTGCAAAGGGCAAATTATATGATTGTCTACAAAATAGGCGCCGCGAACTTAGGGAGGCTAAGGTTATCAAAAAGAAAAATTGCAGCAACATCGACAATAACAGCAACGAGTCACTAGAAGTCGATGAAGAAGGCAAGTTTTAAGTTACCTACCTAGGTTTTTTTTAATAGCTCAAAGTGATGCCACTGGTAGCTGGTAGGCAGACATGTTATCAATCAGCCCATGCAGTATGTAGGTACAGTCAAGGACAAAAATATGTATACACTTTTTCACCTTTTTGCGATGGTATAAGGTAAAAAGGGTATACATATTTTTTTCCTTGACTGTACTCTGGTAATGGGTATAATCTATATTAATAAAAGAAATTTGTGTTAGTTTCTTTGCTTATAACTCGAGAACGGCTTAACCGATTTTGATGAAATTTTAGTTGGTGGTAGCTGGCACCTTGAATCAACACAAAATGTACTTATAACCTGACTGTCCAAAAACGGCAGATAGGTAATGTTTTTGTGTTTCTTTTCTGATAAACCGCAGGTAACACCGCGGGGCGCAGCTAGTTTCAAATATTTAAAGATAGCATTTTCGCCCACATCTTTATTTTTTTTTTAATCATTTCATGTATCTTTCCAGAAGGTGGTACAGACGAAGATACCCGGTGGCTCCAAAACTGTACGGAACCCTGGCATTCAGTGGTAGAGAAGTGGCATAAAACGGCCAAAAATAGATTGAAGGAAATTGAAACTTCAGAAATGACCATCGATACATACATAAATAAATACCCAGTGTTAAGAACGCCACGTGGACATGAGCTTCTTACTGCTGATTTTCAGTTTTTATACCCATCCTCAGGACAGAAAATATTTGAAATATTCCCAACAATAAAAACAAAAATTTTCAATTTGGCTCTATCTAAAAGCCAAGTTCCTGAAGTAAAAGACATACTGGAACAGCTTCAGCTTCTAAACAAAGGTAAGTAAACCTACTGGGTTTAATAATTAGTGTGTTACATACAAAAATGTAAATTACTTGCAATTTGTCTTCTTGTTTCTAATATATAATTTAAAGAGGAAAGATTTGATTGGTTGTTTGTTTGCATTAAATAGCTCCAAAACTACTTAACTGATTTGGATTAAATTTGATATGGTTTGGTTGGATGTGGTCCAAAATTGATAGTCTGAGATCTTGGGAAGAACATAGGGTAGTTATCGTTCCAAAAAAATGCGAGCGAAGCCGCAGTCGAATGCTAGTAGGTATTACTTATGTAACGTCTTTTATTTGTTTTAGATGATGAAAATTACGAAGAAATCCAGTCAATACTAGCATTTATGCTTTTGCCGCTGCTCCTGGGCAACCCCACTCACAGAACAAAAAAACAAGCGTGGCGGCCATCCAAAGCCGAGGTCAAGGATGGCTTTATTACACACGTGCTGAGACCAATGGACGTGCAGGTTGCAATAGCCCAACGGCGTGAGAAATATTTAAAACACAACTTAACGCTCCAACCGGTAATTGTGATTGTTGGTTCTTCTTACACGGACATACAAAAATACTATGTCGTAGTTAACGATTTATTTTTCGAAACGAATTCAATTTTAAAAACAGTGGATACCTGTTTTAAAATTTTCTACTCTCTGCACTGTCAATATCCGACAGAGAGTGTGTGCGTGTGGAACTTCATACAGCTAGGACTATACCAGTTTAAAACAAAATGGGACAAAACCTATAGCACTGTTAATGCTTTCATAACTGATCTGGACATTGAGCTTTAACTATTAAAAAAAAACCCATTATAAAAAAAAACCACTTATAATGCCTAAATGTTTTGTATGTTCCGTATGTTTGTCAACTTTCAAACAATTGTGTACTCACATAACATTATTTCACCAGAAACGGGGCTTACATTTAAATAATTTCATTTGTCTGGAAAAAGATTGTAATAGGAAATTTTTTCTCTTTAATTCTTTTAAAAAGCATTTAAAGAGTCATGAAAACGAATCAAATTCCTTAGATACTCATACCAATGACATGATATCGACAAGTAATTCGTTAAGTACAGTCCCTACAGTGACAAATACAACTACTTCTGATATATATTCTATGGAAACTGAGTCTTTAACTAACAGCTCGTGTAGTTTAAATATTGAACCTATGAAAAACATTGAATCAGTTACCAACCCTATAGCTAAGTTTGCTTCATTGTTATATGCCAATTCAGTTATACCACGTAATGTGGTTCAAGAAATAATGGACAACTTAAGTAACAATATTATTAAACCTTTACTTGATCCTTCTTCAATGCATGGTACCTTAAAAGAGAACTGTTACCAAACGACATATAACAGAATTGCATCTTTAAATGAGTCAATGAAAGATTTTGAATCAGAACATAAGAGGCTGGCTTACTTTAAACGTCTTGGTACATATATTGAGCCCCAGGAATATACTGTTGGACAACGACTAGAGACAAAATATGACAGTAATAATCATTGCAATATTACTACAGTGAAAGCAACAGCAATGCATATTCCTCTAAACTTAGTACTTAAAATTTTTTTTGAAATGGATGGTGTATTGGAGGAAACTATGCAGTTTTTTACAAAAATTCTAAACAGTAATGGTAATTTAGTCCAAAATATAATAAAAGGGTCTGAATGGCAAAAAAAGCTTGCTTTACATGAAGAAAAAATTGTATTTCCTTTGTGTCTTTTTTTTGATGATTACGAAGTTGGTAACGCTTTAGGCAGTCATTCAGGCATACACAAACTTGGGGCTGTTTATATTAGTGTTATGTGTATTCCTCCCCATAAAATATCACATCTAGGTAATATATTTTTATCACTGTTGTTCCATTCTTCCGATCGTCAAAAATTCGGGAATAATGTTACATTTGCCCCAGTTATATCAGATTTAAATAATTTACTAGTAAATGGAATCGAGGTTAATAATTCTGGAAGGAAAACTAAACTTTATTTTGAATTAGCTGTTATTATTGGAGATAACTTAGGAATACATACAATCACAGGATTCGCGGAATCGTTTTCATCCAACTATCCTTGCCGTGTATGTAAGATTACTAAAGAAACTATGAGAAAGGCTTATGAATGTGATGAATCATTGCTACGTACAATGCCCCAGTATATGGCGGATGTAGAATTGCAAAATGTTTCTGCTACAGGCATCAAAAATAAATGTGTTTGGCATGAAGTAAAAGGGTTTTCAGTTATAGATCATGTTGGAGTTGACATAATGCATGATCTCTTAGAAGGGGTCTGTAAATACGATATGAGTTTCATTGTTTTAAGTTACATTACCGACCTTAAATATTTTTCTCTACAGACTTTAAATAATAGAATAATTTTTTTTAATTACGGACCTGATAGAAGGAATACACCCCCAATTATAACATTAGATCATTTGAAACGCAATACTCTGAAAATGTCAGCAGCAGAAACACTTTGTTTTGTAAGATACTTTGGATTGCTAGTCGGTGACCTGATACCCGGCCATGATGCAATTTGGAATATTTATATATGTTTGAGAAAGATAATGGACATTGTCATGTCAACTGTCATTAATAAACCAGATTCAGATTTATTGAAAAGTCTTATTTCCGAACATAACTTCTTATACTTGAAATATAGTAAAAAATTCTTAACTCCTAAATTTCATTATCTTACTCATTATCCAAAGATGTTAATTAAATTCGGTCCCTTAGTAAATATCTGGTCGATGAGATATGAAGCTAAACATCGCATATCTAAGTTATATGCAAACGTGACCAATAATAGAATTAATATTTGTAAATCACTTAGTATTAAACATCAACTTCAGTTAAATAATAAGTTTATCAGTAGTACCTTCATGAAACAGTTTGACTGTGGAAGAAAAAAAAGTGTAAGCGATCTGAGAATTGCTGAAAATATTGCACGTCAATTACAGTTAGAGTTGACAAATATATATAAATGTAATTGGGTCCAAGTTAACGGAATTAAGTACACTGCTAATATGACGTTAACGTTAGATTTTTATGAAGACAAATTGTTACCAAAGTTTGGCTTGATCGAAAATATTTTTATAGTCGATGATTATGTTGTTATTTTTGAGTTTTCTTTGTTTGATACGTTATGTTTTAATGAACATTTATACTGTTTTGATGTAGAATTATTATGTGATAAAAATACTAATTTCTTTTCCTTAGGAAACATTGCTAGTTACATGCCAAATAATTTGACACTTAGTGTTGATGGTAAACATTATTATGTTACGCCACGATCTTCAATTTAGATTAAGTATTTAATTGATCTCAATTTAAGAATGATTCCGCTTTGCCCCACCGGCCGCCTGTTTGGTGGGGTATATTCCGCGCAAAATATAAGGTGGTGGAATGTGCCCCACCAGTTTGGCAGGCGGTGGGGCGTAGTGGAATAATTCTAATTTAAGATATAATTCAAGTTTTGACTGTTTTAAGAAAAAAACAATACTTCTAATTTACAACTAGTTTATTTCAATGAAAAAAAGTACAAATTATGTTAATCTGATGTTTGGGTCGTTCTTCTTTTTAACCGACAATGAATCGTCTTTTTTCTGTTTTTTGCATTTTTCAACTATTGATAATTACGGTTTTAATGTTTGATTTTAATAAACGTTGGATGTATTTTTTGTTAGGACTAATTAATTATTATTTCCGTGGGATAATGTTTTTTCTTTATGGTGGTTTTTCCATACAATCGCGTGACAGAGTGGTTATCCAAAATGTGGTCCCCGCAGAAAACGACTACTCTGTCACAGTATTTTCCGAAAAAGTACCATAAAGAAAAAAACATTATCGCCACGGAAAGAATCATTAATTAGTCCTAATAAAAAATACATGCAACGTTTATTAAAATCAAACATTAAAACCGTAATTATCAATAGTTGAAAAATGCAAAAAACAGAAAAAAGACGATTCATTGTCGGTTAAAAAGAAGAACGACCCGTTTAACCTTTTCACCGCCAGCTGTATAAGTGACTCGCCGTGCCACGGACGCCACCGACGTCATTAGACGACCGTCCAAAAACCAATAGAAACCACTCTAGAACTCTTTTATAATGTTTGGTATTATTATCTTTATTTTATGGCCACCGACGTCAAATGACGACCGTCCAAAAACCAATAGAAACCACTTCTAGATCCTTTATAATGTTTGGTATGTTTACGGCTCTGGCGTCAGAGGTACGAATGGCACGATTTTTCGATGACGTGAATGGCCGTCTTTGGCGGTGAAAAGGTTAAAACATTGTTATCTATAAGTAGTATTGGTGAAAACGCTCATTAGAATAATTCTAAGATGTGTAGTAATGATAAGTATAGATTGACGATTGTCTAATGATTGTGATGATTATAATATAATAAATGTCATTTTCTATGTACTTAATATTTTTTATTTTTTATTCCAGGAAACCCAAACCAGCCTATGGAGCCGTAGTGCGTGCGATGTCTTAACAAAAATGCCAATAGTCTCAATTTCCATGATTCTAATCTAACACCTGTTGAACTTAGTATTAACTTTATTAACTCTGTTTTCGACTTATTTGTATTATTATGATACTAGATAGTCGGAGACGTTTGATATTGTAATGAAAAAGTCATTTATTTTTTATTTTTAAAGACGTCACACTTACTGCTGGCTCTATGGACTGCATTTAGATGGAGCGCCTGACAATCCAGTGGACTGACAGCACCACAACGGATCCCTTTTAAGCTTTTATTAGTGAAAATACAGTTTTATTTACAAAAAGACAAATCAAATTGTATTTTTGTCTACTAAAAGCCTGAGAGGCCCCGTTAGTACTGTAAGTGCACTAGATTGCGCTTCACCTAAACCAGTAGGTACTGCATACGAAATAGGAGCTATAACAATACCTAAGATGCTAGCATTACTATGTGTATTGTACTGGTTACAAGAAACAAAGCTAGCGAATAGTTATCATTACAGTTCACGTCGTTATGTTACACAAATTCATTAGTAGATATAGCAAAGTATTTAGTAAACCCAAAAAAAAAAGTGTTTATGTTTACCAGATTGCATAGTAGTCCTTACAATTCACGTCGTTATTTTACACAAATTCATTAGTAGATACAGCAAAGTATTTAGTAAACCCAAAAAAAAAGTGTTTATGTTTACCAGATTGCATAGTAGTCCTTACAATTCACGTCGTTATTTTACACAAATTCATTAGTAGATACAGCCAAGTATTTAGTAAACCCAAAAAAAAAAGTGTTTATGTTTACCAGATTGCATAGTAGTCCTTACAATTCACGTCGTTATTTTACACAAATTCATTAGTAGATACAGCAAAGAATTTTGTAAACCCAAAAAAAAAGTGTTTATGTTTACTAGATTGCATAGTAGTCCTTAGAATCGGTCTAGTAACGTCTACTTGACGTATGGTTACAATTATTTATTTACCTTGTAGTGAGTATTATGTTATTTGGTCAGTTACACACAACATCTAGTTGTCATTAATAAAAGATTGTTAAAAATAATAACAGATTGGTTTTTGTAAAGTCAACTCGCTAGTCTTGCTGTCACGACTGCAAACAGAATTTCTAGTTACAGTAGCGTTTTTTCTCGTATAGGTAGCCAGATATTTCTCTGCGTGTAGTTTGAATTGAAAATCCTTCACTTCCGGTCAAAATTTGTACGGGTAGGTATATTTCAACAAACGTAGTTTGGTTTTCATTTTAAAACGGCATACTGAATATGAAACTTTAATACACAATTATTTATGTTTGTTTTACCAACTGTAAAATTGCTATAATAAGCCATATCGGCCTAGTCCGCGTAGAAATATTAAGCCACAGACTAACTTTCCTTTTAAACTCCCTAGGGGCTAAGGGCTGGCTAATTAGCCTGATAAAAATATCATAATAAGTGTGTGACAAAACTGTGAATACAATGAAATTACACTATTTAATACACCAAAATAATATTTGCTTAAATGGGTTGGATCAAGAGGGTTTAGTAACTGGCAGCGGGTGGTGCCGATCGATCAACCGACAAGGTCGTTGATATTAAAAAAAATACTCGCAACATTTTATAACGCATATATAAAAAAACCTTGAAAGATTAATCATTTCAACCCTAAATGTCATATATTACTTATATTGGTCCTCATATACACGATAAATTAGGAACCAATTCTTAACGCACCTGAGTTAAACGGTTTTTTTTTGGACCTGGTTCTCGCCTGAGTGGCTTTAGCTACTGATCGTGGCTGGCTTCTGGGTAAATATTCAACATTTATATTATTTTTTGTTAAACAAGTCATATAATAACTTATATCTTGTTTTCAACCCGATGGCTTTTTTTTTACAAATAATAGAGTCTGTCCCTGCCACACTTAAGTACACACTGCGATCTTTTGCAGCGTTGCAGTCGCGATACAGTATCGATGCGATGTCAAAAACTTGTATTATCTAGAAATGTATTTGAACTTTTCGTTTGTACATTGTACATGCAATTTGTGGCAGCTACGTTTGACGGGAAGCAGTAGATTGCCGTTGTAATTCAAAAGGTGCACGTTTGGTACCGAGGCTACTATTCATCATTTCTCACAGACTACGATATTATCAGAAAAGTCACTTCAAGAAAATTTCTCATTGGATGGAATAAATTTGTTTTGTTTAATACGAGGGAGACAACAGTCTGAGAGGAGTGATCTGGATGGTGAGCAGATGTCGCCCATGGAGGCGTGCAACCCCAGATTCTACTGGCTGGTACAGATGCCGTCAAACTTCTTGAACATGCGGGACGAAGTGGGGGGGCAGCTCGCAGGTACAATTCGCCTTTGCGCAGGCAAGGTCAAATGTTCAAGAAGTTTGACGGCATCTGTAAAGAACAATTCAGGTCATACGTGCATAACACGGGAGGCGTGGTGGTCTCCCTTAGTGACCATCAGGAACTCAACACCACATAGGTACTACTACCGACCAATTAGCATAAATAACCAAAAATCTAGTTTAGATAGATGGGATAAGTTAAGAGTCGTCGCAATTTTTAATTGTCTAGTGATACTTACATTTCAAAATTAAGATTTTTAAGCCAATAGATAGTGTCACACTGCTTGTTTCCTAAAACCTTCATAAATCTCTAGTATTTCTTCCGGCCGATTTTTGACGAATGCTTCTTAATCATCCCGTCACCTCCATTTCAGCCCGTCGCCTGTCATGTAGCATTTACTTAGTAGCTATATTAGCCCAAAAAATTGTTACGAGACTTATTTCAAGTGTTAATGGGTAAAATACTGTAATGCATAATTATGCTTTAGGTACATTTTTGGGCTGCCTGCTTCCTACTACGCCAAGTGACACAAAAAGGGAAGCGATAATACGTGTAACGTATGTGTAAACATAATGTCTTACTTTTATGGTCCCTAACCTAAGTACCTGTTCTTTTTATTTCTGACGCGGTCTCTAAAATAATTCATTTTTGTAATTCAAGTGAATTTCATTAAATATGAACCCATTGCTATAAGAAATAATAAAATTACGAAAGCTTTGCGCGGGGAAAAACAGTTACAGAGTCTTAAGCTTAAAAGCATTCAAACGGTCTTACAGAAAACTGGTTGTGACAGAAGAAAAACTCCGAGTGATGGCATAAAGTCTACATCACACTGGCGCGGCCTCGCCGCGCCGGACGATAGATAGTAGACTTGTCACTAGCTGTCAAATTTACTATTGTCCGCCACCGCAGGCCGCGCCAGTGTGTTGCAGGTCTAAGTGTTCCATTGGACCAATTGGACTACTTTATGTAAAAACGAATTAAGCGACAAAACTAGGCAAACAAGTTATGATTGCAGATCGATTCTAAGCATGATAAACTATGTAGTCACTGAACAGTTTTGGAGTTCAATTAACACTATTGCCTTAATAAAAGGAGTTCAAGCGACAGTATGTCAACATTTGTAAGAACCAGTGCACATTTTTTTTCAGTAATAAATAATGATGCGCCAATACGACCCGGGTATGTCCTAAAACTGGGTACACTACTTAAATACGAAAAACTAAATTCCGACAGTCGAAATCACGAATTTCATAATATCGATTTTCATAATTCCGAATGTTTTAAAACTCCTAATATAAGTATTCCGATTCGCCATAAATCCGATTTTCATTAATCCGAAATTTCAATAGGTTACAATTCCGATTATTAAAATTCCGAATTTCAATACCCCGAATAATAAAAATTCCGACGGAATAATAATCCGAAATATGAAAAATCCGAATTCCGATTATTAAAATACCGATTTTCAAAAATCCAAATATCATTACACCGACCAATTATAAACCCGAATAAACAAAAATCCGAAAAATCTGAATTACGAATTCATGTTACTAATAATTATCAAATTAATAGGAACTATTATAGGAAGATGGGTAGATGGAAAACGAATTACAAGCATTTCCTATACAGAAATGTGCATATTGTGAGCAAATTGTGTACAAAACATTATCCTCGTAAATATATAATAGAAAGAAGAGTAAGAATAAGAAGATTTTAAAAAATAGAATGTTGGGCGTATAAAGGCAGACTTAATTCAATAATGCAACCTAACCGCCAGCGGGTCGACGTCACCCCGCTTCGCGGGGTGCCTATTTCCGCTCTAAGGGACACAAGCTAACCCTAACCTAACCTACTAATAATAAAATTGTTACGACTATATGTTGTTTTTTTTTACTGCGAGGGGCTTTGAAGAAAAGGCAGAACCCTATTCTCTACGCGAAATAAGAATCGTAATTTTCGGACTTTTTATTCCCCGTGTAGTTTCTAAAATCCGAATTTCATAATTCCTAAGAAATTAAATTCCGATTACTGAAAACACGAAGTTCATCATCCCGAATATCAGGTTTCCAAATTAGTAATGAAATTTCGGAAATTTGATAATCGGAGGACCGTTTTTCGGGCCAATGACACTTCGCGCTTTTGATTGTTCGGAGTTATAAAAATCGGAAAAACAAACTATCGACATTGTGAAATTCGGTAAAATGAAATTCGTGTTTTTTAATAATCGTTAATTATAAGTCTTAGGAAATATGAATTTCGGAGTTTTGAAAATGGGAATTAGTAAATTCGGAATTAAATATTTCGGAGTATTTGGGTGTTCCCCCTAAAACTACGAACAAGACCACCGGGGGAGTGCGGTGGAAATACTGCGATCGCCAACCCGCATGCCAAGCGTGGCGATTATGGCACATACCCCCCAATGTCACTTTGGCACTCTTTGGGGGAGGCCTATGTCCAGCAGTGGACGTCTTTCGGCTGATATGATGAAGCATATTGAAAGAAATAGGATTGGATTATAGGGATAGAAAGATCGTATTCGAATTGTATAAGGACCAGGAAACTATGATAAAATAACAATTGGAGAAGAGAAAAGATCAGCAAGAATTACGGACGGGGTAAGACATGGCTGCCAATGCCCACTCTCCCCAATTTTTAATGTTTTTATTAATTCAGCCATAAGAACAAGACATGAGAAAACAGACGTAAGTAAGTGTATAATGGACAAAGTATTAAATTCATGAGATTTCCAGAAGATATAGCCGCATGAAGTGGAAACGCAGCCCAATGGGTGAAGAAACATGTAGACTCATTGACTAATTAATATATCCATACGATTAAATAAACAAAACATTTGTTTTTAAGATTTCTTAAATGCAGTTTACCCCCGTGGATAATTCATTCAAAGGACATTGCCACACATCAATAGTATGTACGTTTGTACCAATACAAAACGCTTTGTGTTTTAATTCTTTTTAATGAACATTTTACAGGTCTCACTATGTCTTCGCCATCATCAGATCATCACTATATGAACAAAATTTTTGGTTCCCCTCCGTTAGCCCTAATAATTTCATACCTAATTTTACACGCCCTAATTTCATTAACCCTAAAATCACAAACCCGAATTTTCATTGTTCCTAATTATTCATTAGCCCTAATTTCAGTTTCCCGAATTTTCATAATAGGTATCTAATTTCTCATGACCGAATTCTCACTAAGACTAATTTTATTTGACCGATTTCTTCCTAGGCCTAATATTGCAATGCCTAATAATGACTACACCTTATTATCAATGTCTCTAAAATCACTAACCCGAATCTTCATTTTGCCTAAGTATTTTAGCCCTAATGTCACTATCCCGAATTGTCAGAAGTACTAATTTTATTTCACTGTTTTTTTTTTCTTATAATGTCGGTTCTGGCGCTTCGCCGGCCGCTGTCGCGGCACGCTCGCTTCGCTCGCTCGCTGTAGGGTCGCAGTTCTACCTAACACTCCTCCTCGCTTCGCTCGTCGTAGTACCTACACTTACCTGCCTTAGGGTAGAATAGGTGGGTAATCCGATGTCTATCTAGCTCACTCTTATTAGACAGAGAAGTATCATGCGAGAAAAAATGAGAAAGCTCTTGCGCCGTCTTGTGATAGCCGTACAGCAAGTCGACGCCACCCCGCTGCGTGGGGTGTCTATTTCTGGTCTGAGGGACACAAGTGAACCCTAACCTAACCGACCTAAGATAGGGTTCGCTTATGACATGCCATTTTCGTCCGCCCTGATAATGCACGATCCAATAATCCACGTCCACGAAAACTGGACACGGATTATCGGGCCGTACATTATTTGGCAGTGCATTATTGGCTCCCATTTTGACGAGATTAGGACGTCTATCATGGGACGGCCGCGACATACTCCACGGTAAAAAGTAGCCTGTTCATCAGGGATGCATTCATTAGTACTAGTCAAACATTAGAGCAAAAGTTAGTAGGTCAAGTGATAGTTAGGTTAGACTAAATTAGGTGTAGTGATCATTAAACATAGTGATCATTAGGCACATTAATCATTAGGCTTAGTAGTCATTAGGAAAAATGATTATTAGTTTCCAATATATTAGTATTAGTATGTTTAGTATTAGGAATGATTAGGAGGTTTGAAATTAGGCGCAGCAAATAATTATGCCATATAAAATTAGTTATCCGAATATTAGGGCTAAAGAAAATTATATCGAAAGTTGTTAGGTGTAATGAAATTAGCACTAACGATATTAGTTTAAGTGGGGGTGACCCAAAATTTTTACTAAAGGTTTATAACAAGTAAGTCAGTTTAAGTTAGTCTTATCTAGAACCTTAATTATATTTATTAAAAAAAAGAATGATAAAGGTCCACAAGATATCCGCAACTCCGGCTTCGTCAATTGCGTACAAACAAACAAACATCCCCCTAGGCACTTCAACTGACAATGATAGAATCCGCAACAGGCTTCGTCAATAACACGTTATACCCTAAACCGCCTAAACTAACAGAAAGGACCGCCCCGGATGTGGCGGCGTTGGCACGCTGAATGGCCAAAGAAATATTTGAAACGAATTACGTTATTTTGAGGTAATCTTTGTGTTTACAAACAGTTTTGAAGTGTCAAATGATATTTATCAAGCTACAGAAAAGGAAGCGGGAAGAGCCAATAGGTATTTGTGTCACAAGGGAGCAAAATAGTATATTTACGGCGAGGGCGGTGTATTGAATCCTGAACGAAGCGAGGGATCCTACAATAGAATCCTGAGCATAGCGAGGGATTCTAACGTAGGATCCTGAGCGTAGTGAGGGATACAAGTGTTTACGCCCGAGACGAAAATAATTTTGCTATCGAGTGACACATACTATTTTTCACACCGACTATGAGGAAATTCAAAAAAAGCTATTGTTAAAATGTATCTAAATTATCTTAATTTTTATTACTAATTTTTAAATATTACGAAATATTTATAAATTTTTATACAACGTTGTTGGAGTTAAAGCTTGAAATATGTTCGTTTTGAATCGACTACGCTGAAATTACAATCGATTATTTTATTAACATCTGTGTTCAATTGGCACATTGCGTACAAATGCTCCAATGCCAATGTTTAAATTAAAAAAGTAGCTTGAACAGAAAAGTAGCGTTTTGGTCCCTCTCGTCGTGGAGCAAAACTTACTTTTCCAAATGAAAGGTGTGAAAAGAGAATATAACACTTGGGGAAGAGCTTTGACAGGTAAGGAGTTGTCCTATACAAATGCAAATAACCATTCATGAGCGTAAGCGTCATGCATACTTAATACTTAGCACTTTGATTGTAGCCTCGTCTAAACTATGGACAGTAATGTTTCGGGGCACTAGAAATGTGGAATGAATGCAACGTCGATTCGAGAAATCCTCGATTGTGTAATATTTTTCATTAACACAATGTAATCCTTCATGCGAAAGCTGGATTTAGCATGATTTGATGTAGGTATTTAAAGGTTGTACGTGTCTCTGTAGAAAACTACAGATATACTACCCGAATAACTGCTGATACATGCAAGCAGAAATAAAATAATAATGTAATTGCCTATTTAAATTGTTTACAAATACTAACATTTTAAGGAAGGTTTGCCGTTGCATGTGTATCTGTGAAAATTAAGCTGTAAGGGTCACAAGTTAGCATTTCATATAAATAATTATTATGCTTCATTGCTGCTACTAATATGGTACAGTGTGTCCGGAGGTTTATAATACAATATGTAGGAATACTTTTTTGAGGTTGGCAGCGACGAAGGTAACGTTTCTGTCATATCATAAGGCCTGCAACACACTGGCGCGGCCTGCGGTGGCGGACAATAGTAAATTTGACAGCGGCGGACAAGTTTACTAGTGTCCGCCGCGGCCAGGCCGCGCCAGTCTGTGAGAGGCCTAAACCGGGATGAAATTGACTAACGTTTACCGGCCATTCACATCAAAGCAAAACCAGTGAAAGTCTGACCTCCGGACATGCATAGTTGTTATGACTCTCGGAATTGTTATACATGTTGGTTCAATGGTGAGGTTGATTTGAAAAGGTGATCTCACATTTCTCTGTTCGTATGTAGCTATAATAAAGACAAATACATAAAATAAGTTTATACTATTTTTTATAAGGGTTTATGACGCGTGTTTGGTTGATGTGGCATAAACGAAACGTTAGTACAGGATTCGGCAATGTCCTTTGTTTACGGCTACTTCGTTAATTATGTTTTTCTAAAGATCAAGCACAATACTTGATAATTATGTTCGAATGTGAAATTTAAGTTGAAATAACCAGGAAGGTATCCATTCATTATTTTATAACGAAGAACGAACGAAGTTCTTTGTTTCAGCTTGGTTCGTAGGACTGTCCGGCTTGTCCGGTTTGCCTCTATAGGTTGCATTTCTCAACCGATTCTCGTGTGTGAGTAGGTTCAATTATAATATAATATAGATTTTTTGATCGATTCAGGTTTTCGAAATTTAAATTAAAAAAGACCGGATTGCGCTCCCGGAGTGCCGGCAATAACCCAAACGTATTCCGCAAATCCGCATTTTCATTTAAAAATCCGCGTTTTGAAGCGCAACTCCCGCTTTTTGTATTCCGGCAAGTGGCAACACTAAATCCTACGCTCTGTCATGTGACCTCCTCCTCCTACGCTCCTACACCTGTCGCCAGTTTAACAATTTTTCCCCATCCCAAAAAGTGCACAGCGCCGCTAAAGAAGTTTTCACTTTCAAAAAAACAATTTGAAGGTTGCATGTTCTGCACCTCAACGAGGCACTAGTAAGGCCTGCAACACACTGGCGCGGCCTGCGGTGGCGGACAATAGTAAATTTGACAGCGGCGGACTAGTTTACTAACACTCTGTGAGAGGCCTAATAAAGTTCACTTTAGGTTTAGATTTTCGCTTCTATTGAACTCCGCATTATATACATTTGTAATATCTGCGCATACCTGATCTCGTCTATGACGTAAACTCTGACAATGTCGGCTAGCGCCGGCCAATAAGGATGTGTCGTCCGAGCCACCGCTCTTTAACTGCCAATTACGGCTCCGCTAATCGACCGAGTCACGCATCACTAACGTGGTGGGGGAACATTCGCGAATTAATATTTTTTACCAGCTTATTCGTATAAAGGATTCCATGCAAGTCCACTCGCATTGGTTTCATTCAACTTCCATTTTAGCATTTCGTTACTTTCATTAAAGCATGTATAGAAAAGTAACGGAATGGATATACATACACTTGACAATTATTTTTCCTATAAGGTTGAATTGGGTTTTCGATTCTGCGTACAGATACTCGTATAACCTAAATGTTCAAGATTCCGAGAAAATGTTTTTTTCATAAAATGGCTTCCTGGACACTCCTTGTCTTATTATTTTTTAGATTTTTTCCTTAACTGAGTAAATGTTTCATGGAATCGATGCCTGGAAATCTTGACGTAGGGAACATACGTTTCATGTGCTCTGCCTACCCCTTTTGGGAATAAAGGCGTGAATGTATGTACGATCATAAATTTCGGATACTAGTCCATATTTGTAAGTAGCATACAGAAATTCAGAAAAACCAAATTCTAGTGTTAGTAATTACAATATACAATTCATACTATTAAATTACAATTGATTATTAATTATGACTTAATTTATTTTATTATTTCGTATTTGTGTGATTTACAAACACTTCTAATTTTTGTCATTTGTTACTTATCTGTATTTCGACCACAAAATGAGGTCACAAGTAACGCGGTTTGGGTAAAAATAACAGGATAAAGGTTTATGCAATGAAACCACCTTAGTTACTAAATCAAAAAATATTTATTAAAAGACGTTGTAACACTGACAAAAATATACTCTGTGTAAAGAAAATAACAAAACAAGACTTTTCGTCAGTGCCCATCAGTCGAGAATGTTGAGATCAATTTTTGATCGGAGTTTAGATACCTGACTGAACTCCTTCTAAGTGTAGGTTCCTATTAAGTACTATTTAATCATAGTTCTATTCTGATTGGCAATTGTGGCACACACACCCTATTGTCATCATTAAATCAACAAATAGTTATTACTTACAAAATTACATAGGTATATAAAAATGTTACTTTTGTCCCCGCAGTGGTATGTATCTGATGATTTGTCTAGCTCAATAGAGGTTCAAACTACAGCCCAAATTAAAAATATACAAACACAACTAAGTCAAAGCTAATTAATTAAGTAAGCTAATTAATTATTACACTTATTTAGGATTAACTAGTTATAAGGCAGGCTCCTTAACTCAAAAATCTTTTATATTTAAGATTAGCAGTTAAGTTTGTGATTAAACCCGTAATTTTTATTATTGAAATAAACAGTTCAAATAAAAATAAAAAATGTTTTTTTTTGTACCCAACCACGTTTTTAATAATTCACGAACGCTTACCTCAAAATGGTATATACTGAAAGAAAACGAATTATAACAGTATGAAATCAATTTAATCATAAACTGCAACGCAAACAATCGCGTAGGTAACTATCACATTTCTAATAGCATGTAAACAGTAAATGAAAAAAAAGCATCAAAATACTTACTTTTACCCTTTATTTCGTCTAGTAGGTACTAGGCCTAAAAATATGAAAAAATACAGGAAATAGTTCTATACCTATAGATTACAGGAAAACCTATAAGAAGTCTTTGGTATTTAAAATAACCCCGTTTAACCAGTGCGAACACTTATAATTCGCTGAATGGACGAATTATTTAAATTTAAGAAATATCACAGCAACGCTAAATGAAAGAGATTAGAAATAAGTTATACCTTTTTATAAAGAGCATATTCTATTCTTTACTTCAGTCATACATAATATGACGGTAAAGAGTGAAGTTTTTGAGAAAAATAAACTTAAAGCAAAAAAAAAATTTAAACCTTCGTATTTGGTGGCAGATTGCGCTTAAAACTATAAGTGATATCGCTTTTGTGTGTATAAATGGATTATAGTAAATTTATCAACGATTATTTCGTTTTTAGATTTTTTTACGTATCGAGTAAGGTTTTCTTTTAAAATTGAAAATACCGCTCTCCGGGACACTTTTAAGGAAGGGGGAGAGTAAATTTAAACTTTTCTCTATAACCTACATATCCTGAGAGATAAAAGTTGTCTTTTAATTTTGCCAAATTTTCCAGACATTCTGATCAAGTTTTCTTGTACTACCACAGAATAGATAATAGTACAAGTACAGAAGGGACACTTCTTTGATCTTTACAATAGGCGCTTTTTTCTCAGCCAAAACATTAAGATTTATGGCCGTCTGATCTGACGTCACCGACGACGACGTCGACGTTCATCGCTACAAGTACATTCTGGTTCCCCAACGTTGGGGCACCGGCACATGCCGCATGCAAATACATATTTGTAGCGATGAAAGTAAATCGCGGAGTGTCCCGCGCCTGGTACATAGCAGTGCGCCTGCGAGAAATGGATGCAAGTGCGGTCGGCTATCGTCCGACGGGAGCGAAGCCATGTTTTGTCAAAAGCGTAAGCCTACAGAGCATTTTTTACTATGGAGCTGCTGTTACGTTTGTACCCGCTCTCCCCTACATTGGTAAAATATTGAGTTTCAAAGTAAGTAGGTATCTATAATTAACACCAATTATACAAGGGGTGGAACTGGATATCCGGCTCCAGAGCAAATATCGGGGGACGTTAAGTACCTTTATTTAAGACTATCTGTTGCCCGCGACTTCGTCAGGAATTAAGCGTAAAAGGTAACAGTGCGATGAGTTCGTTAGTTTAAAATATTGCTAAATCTAAATTAAATATCTTAAAAATCATCAACAGGGTTTCAAATTTTATTTTTATTTTTTCATAATGTATTAAAGTATTTTTTTAATATCTACTAAGCTGTATTACTGGATTTTTTTGGCTAAATCCGTCTAGTAGTTTTATTCACGTTAGTCCGGAGTACCTATACAGTTTAGAAAGCAATATTATGTCATGCTAAAAGACGTAGAACTTTACATTTCCATCCCCAGTCCCAATTTAACGGAGTAAATAAATTATTTTGATTATCCAAAATAAACTGTTTATTAACAGGTGTAGGTACTCAATCAAATTTTACATTATTTTCGGTTGTCGGCTCGGAAGTAACCTACATTTCTGGTAGCTGTTCGGTTTTGTAAGGACCGTGGTTCTAACTTAACCTAACCTACTATTCTGTTAGCAGTTGGATTATGTATTTTGACAAATAAATGGTTTACAAAAAATTCAAATATTTGTTGGTGACAATGAAAAATAAACAGAACAAATAATAATACAATAGATAACACAAAGTTTTGTCACGAAATGGACCCAGCTGAACATGTTAGCTTCTATGCAGCCAGTGCTGGTCTTCCGCTGTTTACCATATTTTAACTCCTTTTATCCCCTTTGGGGGATGAATGTCTTTTAACCCCATTATGGAATCAATTTCAAACAGTCTAAAATAGAAGATATATATAACTTATCATAAAATTTTCTTGCTCTCCATACAAACTCTGAACTGGAAAGAACTTCAAAAGAGACTGATACTTACTTGTTTTCTAGTTAACCGGAAATGAAATAAAAACACAGTGTAGGTATTTCTATTAGTTCAATTTATTTGATAATATAAGAATACATTATTAACCAAGGTACCTTATAGGTTATAGGTTATAGGTGTACGCGGGCTGGGTTTCCGCAACTCGACGACATATCTGCGCCTATTTTGCGTGTGGGTATTGGCACTACTACTATTCGTGCCAGCCCAGTTCCACCAGGAAGCCTAGCAGACCCTTTATGTTGCCGACGGCCTCCGGTAGTGACCCCGGTGTTCCGAGGTGTTTTGCCCGGTGTACTGCCACCCCAGGGCACGTCAGGATGACGTGGGTGGCTGTCTCTTCCTCTTCCATGCAGGCTCTGCAGAGAGGACTGTCTGTAACACCTAAGGTGAAAAGGTGTTTGTTTAATAGTGCATGACTACCTTGCTACTACCTAACTAAGCTACCTTGTATTATGATCGTTGCATAATTTTATAGAACCTACACTGGTATCTGCCTATAATAAACCTATATTACGAATGAACCACCAGTCTCATTGAATTGTGTCAATAGTTCCTTTCCAAGCAACCACAAATGCCACAAAAGATTATTTCTAAAGATTCGAGATCTATTGAAAACCATCCTAGTAATATTATAAATGCGAAAGTAGGGATGCTTGAATATTTGTGTTTGTTTGTAGGATTAAGATGAATTTGCTATGCATATGGCTGGCGTAGAGACTGGATAAACATAAATAATACTTGTTATCCCGGGAACCATCCCCTAAGGGGGCGAAAGTTTGTATGGAGCTACGATAAACGAGTTCCACGCGGACGTAGTCACGGGCAGAAGCTGATAATGAATAATACGAACCGGATCCTTCAACAATACCCGATAATAATTAGGTACTCCAAAAGAAAGGACGCAAAAAAATATACCTAGTGACGAACCCCATTCAGATATCTCATAGAATTACGAATCGTTTTGATATTGCTTGTTAGAGAGAGAAAACACAACAGTCTGTGACATCACAATCCGCGACGCTGCCGCACAGCGAGCCGCGCAAGCGGCGGTCCGCGTCGACGACGGCGCCCAACACGATGGGGCACGGCACGTTGCCGTCTATTATTAGTGACGTCAGCAACTGCGAACGTCATTGTTTCATATGAAGTTGCGTTTTGCGAAAAAGGGACAGAACATACCCCTTCTTAAAACTTTGGACACTTATAACTTCATTATTTAACCTCTTGGAGTGCTTTTTTCTCATTTGACTACATTTTGAATTAATTTTCCAGAAAATATGACAAAATTGATTATTTTATTTGGCGTCTACACCCCTATTCTAAAAATGACAACCCCGCAAGAGAACCTTTCGTAACGTAATAAGATTATCTCTGAGCCTATTAGTTCAGAACTGAAGCCTATCAGTTCAGTGTTCAGCTCATCGCTCTACAAAATGGTCGATGGTGAGTTTTAATACAAATATGTAAATAACTTAAGATGGGCTGTCGTAAATATTATAGCATCTAGGGTAGTGTAGTGTTGTTTATATTTACTGATAATAACAAATTTTAATGCTTAATTAGTTAATGACTTTAATAATATCCTCAATTAAGAGTTTGATTGATATTGTCCGTACCAATTCCGTTAACATATTCACTGCCAAGAATCCCTACGCGCTACGCTCGTAGCCTATCTCATTGTTTTTCTCGTATGGTAGTGGAATGCGACTACGCCGTAGACGCAGTGCTTCCTGGCTGTGAAAGTGTTAAAGGTAGAATCAGACGCTTCACTCAAATGAATGTTCATTCGCGTGAATGCTACATTTTTCAATCATGTTTAGTTTCACTTTTCGTTCAGACGTTGAAAGGGTCAAGGCCAAGCAACACTACGCATGCTACACCGTAGCGTGTAGCATGTTTTTTCCGCCTATTGTAGCGGAAATCGCTTGGAGAACCATTACTCATATATGGGTCATTTTTCCTTGCAAAATAAACAAGATTAACTGCTAACGATATAAGAAAATCATTCAGTGTCGTTATTACAAAAATATTTCGTGAATATTCGCCAATAAATAACATGTTAGCGTAGCAGATACCGATCAAGATAGCTGGACTAACAAACTCTGGAAATCCAGTAGGAAGCCACTCAGAATCATATCTGGTCACTTCGGGTTCAAGGATCGCTTGGCCAAGATGGGACTATCGGATAGTTTAGACCACAGAAATATATCAAGATACAAGGAAAGAGTGTATGTACTCCGCTCGGCGAAATTATGACACGGTGTCACTACTGCCCGTTCCCTCTCATACGTGAGAGGAGGCCTGTGCCCAGCAGTGGGACGTATATAGGCTGATGATGTGATGTGACAAGGAAAGAGTGTATGTGAGCGCGAGCTTCAGTCTGCTCCCGACCGCGGTTTTGGTTGAGGCGGCGGCGGGTTTGCCTGTATTCATTGCAATATATGATCGAAGCCACGCGAGCAGTTAAATATGAATGAAAACCGTTTCTTCAGTTGTAGACCCCGGTGTCGTGAAGACCGGTGCTTACAAATACGAGGATGGAACCCGGTACGTGGGCGAGTGGAACTCGAAGGGCCAGAAGCATGGCATGGGCCACTTGGTGCTCCCCGACGGCACGCGGTACGATGGGGCCCTGAGCGGCGGGCTGTGCTCCGGGCTGGGAGTCATGGCCTTCCCTGATGGAGCCAAGTAAGTTGCAATTGCTTGAAGGCCTCCACCCACCGGACGCGTGTCGTGCGCGGCGCGTGTGCCGCGCGGCAAACGCGCAAGTTGTAAAGCATTGAAACTACACTTCAAGCACACATCGAAAGCGTTTTGAAGGCGGGCCCGCGCGGGTCCGCGGCGCTAAAGTTACAACTCGGCAGCGCGGCCGGGTGGTAGTGGCGCAGCTGCAGCGCAGCACTCGCGCGGGACACGCGCAGAACCTGCGCAGCTGCAGCGTAGCACCCGCGCGGCACACGCGCAGCACCCGCGCGGGCCCGCGCTGCTGAGTATGATTGAGATAGTAAGATACATATTAAATGTGTTGGTAGTGAGAGAGATATGACGCGCGGGCCCGCGCGGTAGCGGCGCAGCTCACGCGTGGCACACGCGCAGCACCCGCGCGGCACACGCGTTGCTACACGCCGCCCGCTTCCGATGTGAATATACCGCTTCAAACGCGCCCGACACGCGCAGCACACGCGCAGCACACGCGCAGCACACGCGCAGCACACGCGCAGCACACGCGCAGCACACGCGTCCGGTGGGTGGAGGCCTTAAGAGCGGTCGCACATTACAGCTACTTGCCGCCGCTACTAAACGCCGCCACTCGACTGGTTAGATCGGGTTCCCCAAAGACGTTTATTCCACGTAGCAACATTCCCATTTGAGTTTTCCCACTCGAATTGGGACCTGCGCGTCTTTCGCTGAGTTTTACTATTGCGTCATAACAAGAATTGTATTTTATTTTTAGTCGCCTTTAACGACAGGCGGGGGAGACCGAGCCTACACGTGGTACGTAAAGTACACGAGTCCCTTGAGAGTGTCGAAATATATTTTTTGCGGCATGAACAGCCGTTTCTTTCTTTAGGGTTGCGTACATAAAGGGTAAAAACGGGACCCTATTACTAAGACTTCGCTGTCTATCCGTCTGTCTGTCCGTCCGTATGTCTGTCCCCAGACTGTATCTCAAGAACCGCGATTGCAGATGACAGTTGAAATTTTCACAGATGATGAATTTTTGTTGCCGCTATAACAACAAATACTGAAAACAAAATTAAATAAATATTTGAGGGGGGCTCCCATACAACAAACGTGATTATTTTTGCGATTTTTATAGATAATGGTACGGAACCGTCCATGCGCGAGTCCAACTCGCACTTGGCCGGTTTTTAACGTTAATTTAGAAAATTGATTTTGTTACAGATAAAAGGTCTTGACAGACAGACAGACGGATAACAAAGTGATCCATAAGAGCTGTTTTCTCCTTTTGACGTATACGGAACCCTAAAAAATATATGCTGTATCATAAGCAAAAGCAAGACAACCCACGAGCCTCAGGTTATCTGTACACATTAAAGGCGACCTAAGCGCTAACCTAACCTAACCACGCCACCGATTCTTGGGAATCAAGACTTAGACCAGTTGCGCCTGGTCCGGTGCGGTATCCAGTGTCAACTGTCAGTTGAGCTAATACAGATTATTTTCAGCGCGCCTACATTTAAATGAGTGTTTCATTTGCACGGGATACGCGGATGCGCGGTGATCAACTGCTCCGCTTCCGCTCTTAAAATAATACTGCGAGAATGTAATAATTTACTGACAGTATACCGACAAGTATAGAAATCTGGGCGACAGTAGTAAACTCACGATAAATGACAAAATACCGTATAAATAACAGAGATTTGTAAAAGATAGGTCAAAATTTACGACGACCGATTTAGCCTAGTTGGCTACGAAGCAAGAGGTCCTGTGTTCGAATCCCGGTAAGGGCATTTATTTGTGTGAGGAGCACGAATATTTGTTCCTGAGTTATGGATGTTTTCTATGTATTTAAGTATTTATTTATCTATATAAGTATGTTTATCGTCGTCTAGTACCCATAGTAAAGCTTTGCTTAGTTTGGGACTAGGTCGATTTGTGTAAGTTTGTCCCCTAATATGTATTTATTTATTTTTATTTTATTTGTATTGGTAACAACAGGCGGTCTTATCGTTTTAAAGCGATCTCTTTTAGATATCGGTTCGGTAACAGGAATATTCAACAACGCATACCGATTCTGCCCAGACAAACGTGGAACAGGCATTATCTTATCTTATCTTATCTAGATGAGATCTTTTGTGCATTTGCCCTCTCCTTATGTCTACTCCCAACCTCGCTCCATCATTTCCACAAAGCGGATGATGCAGCTCAGCGGGAGTACCTTGAATTCCTTTGGTTGCGGATAGCCGTTACCAAAGTAATTCATTCTTTGTCTGGCAAGGGCATGACATTCACACAATAAGTGTTCCATAGTCTCATCCTCCTCGCCACACATTCTACAGTCTAAGCTGTCCGATAGTCCCATCTTGGCCAAGAGATCCTTGACCCCGAAGTGACCTGTGAACACCCCAGATATGGTTCTGAGCTGCTTCGTGCTGAATTTCCAGAGTTTGTTAGTCCAGCCCGAGTCCACTCCTTCTATGAAGAGCTTAGAGTGCCTTAAGCCCGCCTCATTCCTCCACTCGTGTTGGTGTTTGGTTTTGGCGTGGGCTAAAGCCCGAGATTATGGTTCCCTGTGAGAGTCCCACAAATAGTTCTGGGCCTACAAAGTGGTTTGTTGACCCCCCTCTTGCAAGCTCATCCGCTCTTTCGTTGCCAAAGAAGCCCTCGTGCCGTGGAATCCAAACCAGTTGCACCTTATTGTGCTTTCCAAGCTTGTTCAGTGCCTGGACGCCATTATAGACAAGTCTAGATGTCACTTTCGGCGCTGTAAGCGCTTTAAGAGCCGCTTGACTGTTGCTGAGTATATAGATGGTCTGCCCTCTGGTTTGCCTCTCTATATTCTCCTGTGCACAGGCAATTATGGCGTATGTCTCCGCCTGGAAGACGGTTGCCAAACTACCCATGCTTACACTACTACAGTAGTCGTTCGCATAAATGCCTGCTACCGTACCGGATCCCATTTTCGATCCGTCCGTGTACCATAATACTGTCTTTGATACCAGACCTCGGTGGTTCTAGACCTTCGTCCCATTCAGCCCTGGATGGAACTTTTGTTGTGTAGTTCCTGTGGAATACAACCTTGGGTAGCATTTTGTCGCTTCCCATGTTTGTTATTCTGTCTAAGAAACCATCAGTCTCCATGTTTGTGTGTTTAGTCTTTGGTTTACCCTCGCTCCACAGGCCAAGGGTTCTTAATCTGTAGAGCGATTTGCGCGCCTTTGACTTAATCACCAAGTGAAGTGGCGGTAGGTCCAGTAGGACTTCTAGCGCCGCTGTGGGCGTGGTACGAAACCCCCCTGATATAGCCATGCATACCGATCTCTGCACCTTCATCAGAGCATCTCTGCATGTGCCCATTAAAGTCCTTGGCCACGATACCAGGCTACCGTACAATAATATGGGCCTCACCATCATAGTGTAGATCCACTTAAGTACCTTTGGGTTCAATCCCCATGCTTTGCCATACGCTGATCTACACATTCCAAATACCCTCAGTGCCTTTGTAATGGTGAGATCTGTATGCTTCTTCCGTTACAGGCATTACGATCCACTTTCTAATTTCATCATATCAGCCGAAAGAAGTCCACTGCTGGACAAAGACCTCCCCTAAAGAGTGCCACAATGACCGTTCCTGCGCCACCCGCATTCAACGGACTCCTTATCTTATAATTTATACTTATCAATTAAGTGCGACGTATTCATAACGTGAAACTTGATATATCTCCTGGTTGTTATTTCATGAGCGGTTATGAGCACATTGTGGGAGTAAATAACAAACAACAGCTGCCCCATTAAAATCTAGTATCTAGATTTTGATATAGGGGAGCCGAAACAAATTTATTATTCCTGAAGTTTCTGCAACAAACTTGCAACGCAAGTCTTGAATGTTGTAAGTAGGTACTTCTTTTACATTTGAAACTTCGCTTACACAGGACGTTGGCGTTGGTATGTGCTTGCTAAGGCGGTAAAACCCATATTTTTAGCTCAGCCCAGCTGCCTTTCCCAGCTGGGAATTTGCTACTTTATTAGAAAACTACATGAAATGAGGCAAGTGTTTGCCCGACTGTACGACGCATAGGAGGGTAGTTTATTATTATGCATACATACCAGTCTATTTATATACGTATGCATGTATGTAGGTATGTGTGTTCCTTTGTGGCACTCTAGAGATATAACACGTGGGTCTATTTAATGAATCCTACGTCAATCTCTTTGTTTTAATCTTGCAGGTGTTACTGAAGACAAGACAGTAAGTATTCAAAATAGCGGACACGACACCAGACGTCATATTTAAAAGAAAGAAAATAAATGTCTGTAATATTAATTTTACTTTAAATAAATGTTAAAATGAAATACTCCCCAAAGTTAGCTCTCATTTTACTTTTTTTGGTTAGATATCTGGAACCTACCATTTTATTGATATACAACATTTTTTTTTAGCATCCTTTGTATAATACAAGATTTCGCTCAAATCGGGCTCGCGTAAGTTACTCACCCCTCTGGTGACGCCCACGGCTGGACGTTGAGCATTATTTTGCACAGGTTCTGACAGCCAGCGACACAGCGCAGCCCTTCCACTTAAAGTTTGGCGCAACATTCCCTTCGCCCGAAGACGGACTCGTTCGCGATATTTTGAATGAAAGTTCATGTTATGAAATAAAATGATTGTTTCACACCATGCGATTTAAAGATGCATAACAATGTGAAGTAGGTTTTTTTTCGAAAGATCCTAATCAAATAAGTACGTAAAGTAGCCATGAAATATGCGAGTAATTTAATTTTGAAAACAGCCTGTGTTCTTGTTATTTTTTAATTTTTAATAATCTACAAACTAATACGAATAGATTAATATTTCATATTATTAAAGAATATCTCATTTAAGAGCCTAAGCGTTCTTTCTGTATACGATAATTTCGGAGAAGATACGCGCCTTAATATTATATATTTTTATAGCACATAAAAGGAAAGTCGTAACGTGGGAGGCTCACGGGCCAACCAACCACCTGATGGATGATATTATTAGAATCACAGCAGGGCTCATATATATTTACTACAACGCTGTATTAAAAATGGGGCGGAATTAGTATGCGGTGAACTTTAAATAGGTACTGGATGTTCAATGTACGTAAAGGACACCGAGACCTAGTATCAAGAAAAAAGCCCGGTGAATTTTCTTGAAAAAAGAAAACGTTCTAAATATCGTTAATTTCAACAAGTGTTTAACAAAAATATACCAAAAAAGCGTTTGCTTCCCACGTAATGCCACTTTGGAAAAAAAGCAAAACCTTTCTTCAGGAAAATACGTTTTCACATCAGCTATTCGGATAAGGGCTTTTTCTTCCCTGCTAGGAGGGATCAAAGTGGCACTTTTCTGTTCCAGGACATATTGTTGCCAGAATAAAAAAAAATATCTCAATGAATACATGAAAATAGTATACCAACACATAATCTATTACTTATTTTTTTTAATCGATTACAACTTGCATATTTTTTTTTATCTTGACTACTTTATAATATATTGTTACTACTACTAACTAAAAAAAGTAATTATATGTTATTCAAAGTAACACTATATAAAAATATAATTATAATAATTAATTAATACAGCTACTCACCTAATACATGTGTTATGATACTTTTACATTTTGTTTTATCAAACTTTTATATTTTGCTGTTACCCGATTCGACTTCATTCAAAACTGAACACTATTCGTAAGAGTAAAAAGCCGTTAAACACTTTTTGCAATTGCATATTCTGCAAATAAATTTCTAATTTTGTCCACGCGTTCTTTACCGTTTTGCTATTGAGCAAATTCGAATAGGTCGAATTTGGAAGTGGTTCCTAAAGAGACAAAGCTTTGAAAAATATTTGGCAATGGCAAAAACAGATTGTTATTTTATTTCATCGTCTTCTTCATCAATTTTGCTGAGTTAAGTTGAACTATAGCGTATTACTAATAAGGTTGTTATTAGATATATATTGGCAAGCAGGGGGAGTGAGGGGGAGGAAGGGATTTTTTTTGCAAAATTAAAACGTTCTAAATATAATTTTTCATTAGACGTGAAATATTGTAGACATCCGTCGCAATAGTGTTTTTTTCTAGAGTTTCCCGTATTAGTACTCAACAGACGTGACATGTTCTTTATTGTAGAGTAGTGGGATCCATGACGATTTTCATGGTACAGCAAGTTGACACGTCGAGTTTTAGTTTCTCTGCCGGGGTCCTGCCGTGAAATATATAGAGGTACAATCAGTCTCTCCTCCTTTTCATCAATGCCGTAAACATTAACGCGCACATCATTATGCCTCTCGAACCGCTTAATATCTTTTATTTTTGTGGGAAAAGAAATTCCGTCCCAGTTTAATCGGTCTCTAAACTGTGTATATTTACTCATTCGTCTAGCGTTTAGATCCTGCGGAAATAGACCGGCAAGTACAGCCCACATGAAGCATGCGTCGTCATCGTTTTTTACATTTACGCATGCTTTTTTTTTAACAATCCAGTCGGGTAGAGGAATGTATGAGGAAGCTTTCAGCGAACAGTGTTTGTTAATGTTCAAATCAAAGAAGATAATTTTTTCCAACGCCCACCCGCTGTCACGCTCTTGAAATTCTTCCATCTTGCCAATGATTGATGGCACCATCTGATTGAAGAAGAAATTAAAGTCGAAACCGGCGTCCAGCGATATGTTTTTCGTAGAGAATGTTTTAAGGTCATGTATGATTTCATCACCCTTTTCACTAGCCACAGACTTCATATACATGCACATTAGTTCATCTATCACTTTTATTTGTTTATGATTTTCCACTTCTAGCTTCACAAGACGTTTAATTCTCTTCTTGTTGGACGATAGAAATCCTTCAGGGTTGAGAAAGTTGTCAGCACCAGCGTTGATTCTATACGTGATAATCCGACATTTAAATTCCGAACTAACCACGTAAGCACCTCCATCAGATTTTTCCCTCACACACAGCAACTTGTGTCGTTTTGTCTTCGAATGAAGAATGAGACGGTTGTTGGGAACGTCTTCATCACAGTATTGACAGTGGTAAGTCATGATGAACACTAAATTAAATTTGTTCCGACAGCACAGCTAGTTTAACTCGGGTTTATGGGTGGGGAGGTAGGTGATAAGACGAACCAATGAGGAAAAAAACACGATTGATAAGGATTGAGTAATTAAAATACGATAGTTTCCTTTAGCATAAAACATTTATTCACATCAACAGAGAGGTATTGAAAAGAATTTCTATAGCTAAACACCTGAGTTCACAATCTACTAGAGAATTTCTATCATACACGCAGTCAATGAAGAATAGAGCTTGCGACATTGTTGTAGGCTGCTTTAATTTGAGATGTTTCCTGAAGAAATTGAAGCGGTTCTCGTAGGTGATCTTATTCCTGTTTAAATGTTTTATCTGAGCGTTTACACATCCGATAATTCGCTCCATGTACCACCAATCAGAACGTCCGAAGAGTACAGTGTGTCCATCTTCATCGTAGAGAATCAGCTGAGCACCCGGTGAACAGCCTGTTCCAACTGCTGCTGCTGCTGCTGCTGCTGTTGTTGAAGAGGGTAGCAGCGTAACAGGTAGTAGTCTCTTGTTACCTGAGAGCTGTTCCGCGTTCACTTTTGTCGGTTGAGAGAGGAAACTTCTTATGGCTTCAATCTGAGTTATATTACCGAAGCTGTCGAACCAGTCATTGTCGCTGATCGTGACCTTGTTGTCAAAGCTCACACATGTCTTGAAAGCAACTTGAGATCCTAAAACTTCCAGCTTCATGTACACATGTACATTGGCGATCGCCGATGACTCATTCTCATCAATGCGTTGAACGGTGTATAAGCTATGTGCCAAATTACAGCTGTTGTAAATTATGGAGGCGGTATAGCTCGGATAATAATAATAACCGGAAAAGTCCATCTCGAGTGTTGAAAGATAAAGAGTTGCGTGCGATCTCATCAAATGTTGTGATGAAACTGATCAATTTGTCTTCTTCACTCTACCCGTGAGAGCGCTGTATTCAAACAGTGAATCATTTATGATTAGACAGTAGGCGGCAGTGTTGCCAGCAACGGGCTTTTTAAATTCCATCTCAACACGTATGTCCACAGCGCCGGAATTGAAGGTATCCGACTGACGCGACGTGTCAATGATAAACAGAGGAGTTTTTGTTTTAAAATGAGGAAAAGCAACAATCGGACTAACATTATCCTTTCCATAATATACATGTTGAAAGTTTGCAAACGCGTCATACATTAGAGAGTAAGACCCCTTTTCGAAATCTACAGTATACGAATCATACGGATAACACTGTGAGTTTAGATACACCTTGCAGCTTTGCAAATTGCAATGATCAAACTGACTCATGTCTTTAAGCTCATCATTTTTACGAGCTGTCTGCAGTCCAATGATGACAAATCGGGGTTTCTCCAACTGACTGCTAGTTTTGATTGGCCACACATGTTTAACAGTGCCGACTGGTAGCGAGGGGTATTCATAAAGATCCCAGGTGCGGAAAGGTATGGGTAGAGGTACATCATTCTCCACATATTCCATTAAACGGAGTTTTTCTCTATCAGACACTTTTACAATGGGCATGCGCCAAACGATGCGTGTCAACTCAACAGTAACATGTTTACCGACATCCTTCACTATGGCACAGTTTGCATTAGTGTTTGTAAGATTCAAAATCAACTCGTGCTTGGCGTTAATTAACACCTTTTTATAGTCCTCAGCAAAGCCCAGCAAATGTGATAGCGGAATCGTCAAGCTAAAGTCTCCATCGGTGATTTCTTTATATGCACCCATGTTCCAAGAGCAGCTCTCCAACGCATGTTCGCTTTCCTTCCCATAAGAAAGCAGTCCTTTCATCGTAGTGGTGACGCCACAGTTTTTAGTCCTATCAATTTCCACGCCGTTCAATTCGTACCGAATGTCTTGGAACAAAAATGCCATGCCATTGTTTACCAATGTCCATTCTTTATTGATTTTTCCTTCAATCATCAAATAGCTTTTGTGCGGGAGCACAATCAGATCTTGTCTGTTGATGGCAATTCGCACTTCATCGTTGTTTTTAAATGAGTCATTGTAAGGGTTATACGGGTGAATTTCTATACTTTCAATACAATCGTCCACCATCACCTTTTCACCCACATTCAAGATTGTATCTGACGAGGACATATTTTAAAGCCCAGCTGTTGTAGAAAAGTAGCGTTAGATCCGGTTAATTTTATTTTATTTGTCTTCCCTCGTGCAAGTGGAGGGGATGAGGAGGAAGAGGAGTAAGAAGATGCCGCTCGTGTTGTCTCGTCTGAGAAATGACTGCGACTAATGGTGTTAAATGGTACGCCTCTGTTTTTATAGACAATCATTTTGCAATTAATTTTCTAATGTGAAGTCTAAGTGAAATATTTTCACCCCGGAAATTTACTAGATCGCCACGCTCGTTCACTATTCGCACTTCGATTTGTTGTATTCTGTTCTCTCGTTTCAGCGGTAGATAAATGATATTGGTTGGGCACTCTATAATTTGAAATCCTGGCGGAACGTTGGGGGAGAATTCGTGTAGTACATGCGACGGTTTGTTGTTGACGAATGATCCTTCAATCAAGTTGCATTCTATTCTTATAGAATTAGTGATGAGTATATCTATCGGGTTATCAGACGCATACACCTGTCCAGTTCCTCCTTTAAGAACTTTTTTCGAAAATCCGAAAAGAGAGCCGATGCTTCGAGGCTGGTCGAATAGCACGTCGAGTTTTTGTGAAGTGATTAAACACTGTGACGTGTTGGTGTTTGTTTCAATCTCTACAACATTCGTGAGATCATTACCGCTCTCATATCTAATATGTTTTCTTAATAACGTTATAATGTCAGACAGCTCGTAAGCGCCCTCGGGTATCTTAATAACTTTATCACCATAGTGAAACAAGTTGTTTGTTTCGTCCACATTCGGTATTGAATTGAACGTTTTGAAATATATTAAAGCGCATTCGTACGGAGAGTCATCGTCCAGCTCAATTGCAGGTAAAAAGTCTGCAAAGAGCTGCGCTTTGGAAGCACTCATGCTAATTGTGTACGAGGACATTGTTATCGGTTCAAAGCTGCAATCAGTATGCTTCAATGAAGTGTGAAACTGTTTAATTTATAGTATTGTAAAAAAAAAAAAAAAACCTCTGATAACAATAGCACGCGCGGACAACTCGAGTCATTAATTAATTAATTAATTCATTCATTCATATAAGGAAATTAAATAAGTAAACAAGTGCATTGTGCGTATGATTTTATTCATTGGAGAGAGAGAGAGAGAGAGAGAGAGAGACAGAGATGGAGATACTCAAAACATGGTTTTAACAGCATCATAGAGAAAGTTGAGACACAAATGACCGCAATTCTTGGCATTGTATTTCTGCAATCTGGTATAATTGTATTCGATGCGCACCGGTCGCGTCGACGGCCAGTCGATACCGCTGATGGGGCCGCCGACTAAACTGCTGACGGGGCCGTTGAAGGGGCCGTTGCTGTTGACAACGGAACCGTTTAAGGGGCTGTTGCTGCTGTTGCTGTTTAAAACGGAACCGTTTAAGGGGCCGTTGCCGTTGGCACGATCGGTTATGATGCGGTTGTTTGAACGGGGTGCGCCGCCGCCGACGACGGCTTTATTCATGTATTGAACAAACTCTTTAGGTGGTCTCAAATCACCATAGCTGTCAAAGTATAGACAGTTGTCACCCTTTTTCACATAGGCAGTCCAGTGAGTTCCATCACCGACGTCCAAATTCAAAATTCCAGTTTCATTCCGAAGAGGTCCTCCGGTCGGCAGAGTGTTTCTCATGAAGATGCCTCTAAAGTGTAGTATTTTTTTTCTTTGTATACATTTCATCATGTCAATATCCGTCAGAGGGCGCTTCGGAAGGCTTAGTTTTTTTTTTGATAAGGTGATAGATAGAGCCCCATCCCAGACTTGTATGGTTTCAAGTACATGCCATTTCCCACTACTGCATTTTCACCGCGATTTCTCTTCTTCACCATCTCGTAAATGTTCTTTGCGGCCGTAGTCACACCTCCTGCGAGCGTTCCGGTCGCTGCCAACGCCCCCAACAAAGGTATGAGTGGTAAAAAACCGCCCCTTTTCGGTATGGGGATCACTCGTGGAGTTTTCACAATTTTACCCTTGACAAATTTTTTAGCAGCCTTGAATGCCACATTCATCAAAGTCTTGGTTGATTGGTTTTTTTTTCTAGATTTTCTGTGTTTTTTAACAACGTCGCGACTCGTTTTGATGAATTTTGAAAGGGACACGCCCATACCACGTTTGACCTTAAATTTCATTATTTTATTGACTGCAAAAGCTGCCAATCGCTCAGGAAAATGTTTTGATTCACGAGCGCGCTTCTCAGCCGCATCCGCCAAAAGCAAATCCGCTCTATGTCGAGAATCTAAGCTCCCGTTTTGTTTGTATGCAATGTCGTGAAGTTTGCAAGCTTCGTCCAATCCGTTGACTCCCGTATCACCACGCGCCAATCGCTTATCTAATTCAGTACCGGGTCCACAATAATTGTATCCGGGCAAGTGAAGTTCAAATGGTAATTTGTTAATTAAATTATTGATTAATCCTCCGCCAGTTGCTCTCGCGGCTACTTTCCGTGACATACTAACACCGTTTGTTCATCTCATCTTTTTTAAATAGGTTTTATTTTTTGTTTCTATGCGCTAAGAATACGCGTGTATAATTAACTTATTCCACAATCACATTCACAGTCGAATTTACTGCAATCCTGATCCACATCCATTTCTTCTTCTTCTACTGCTTCTGTCTCTTCTCGATTTACTACTACGGTACGATTCATTTGCTGCTGCCCCCTCTTACAGTATGGACATTGAGCGCGAATGAAACCACTCAAGTCGAGTTGTGATATGCTGGGGTCGTCAGGGTACGGATTGACAGGATGTTGTTTACAGTAAAAATACTCTTGTATCTCAGGATCGTTTTTCAAATGTTTAGGTAATTTTTCTTCCCAGTGACGTATATATTGTTTCAAGTAATTTAAGAGGATATTTTTCGATATCCTACGTAAATCTTTGGAAGAAGGATTGTAGATTGATAAACTAACAGCAGATCCCACCATGATGTTGAGGAGCGTATAAAAAAAGCGTCCTTTTCTCTATACTGTACATAACATAATGAAACTTAGAAAGCAGAGCACGTCTTTAAAAATAGGCTCATGGGACTTTCATGACAGTAGTGCTATGACGAAACATGGTAAACACGGTGCTTTACTACCGAACAGTATCCGATGTCTTATAAGCGGACCGTCCGGTTGTGGTAAAACAAACGTCTTGCTTTCACTATTGCTTGAACCCAACGGATTAAAATTTATGAATGTATATCTATACTCGAAATCTCTTCAGCAGCCGAAATACGTTTTTTTGAATGAAATACTGAACAACGTTGAAGACTTGTCATTTTACCCGTTTAATGATAAGAGTGATGTCATTTCGCCGGAAGAGGCAAAGGAGAATAGTGTGGTTATATTTGACGATGTAGCTTTGCAAGATCAGGACACAATACGTCAATACTTTGCTATGGGACGTCACAGAGGGCTGGATTGTTTTTATCTGTGTCAAACATACAGTAAGATACCTAAACAGCTGGTGAGAGATAATGCTAATCTTATACTCTTATTCAAGCAGGACGATTTAAATTTACGTCACGCTTTCAATGATCATGTCAACACTGATATGAAATGGGAACAATTTAAAAAAATGTGTGACACATGTTGGGCTGATAAGCATTCGTTTCTTACCATAGACAAGGAAAAAGACGCTAAAAGGGGGCGTTATCGCAAGTGTTTTGATTATATAATCGATGTGTGAAGTATAATGAGTATATATGAAGCGAATAGCGTGCTCATCGTATCATTCCTAAAATGGAGTCTGCCGACGTCAATCCTATCTTTGGAGATAAACAGTTGAAAAGAAAACTGGTGAAATCGATTGAATCTGTGAAAAAGAAATTCAAATCGCTTCAATCTAACAAAGATCTATCAACCCATTCTCTCCAGGAAACCTTTGAGCCAATTACAAAGCCTCTGAACGTTTTGGTATCTGAAACAAAAAAAGCAACAGCTGGAAATGCAATTAAAACTGAAGCAGCGTCTGCAGCATTACCACCACTAGCACCATCACCACTAGTCAAACACGAAACTATATTAAAGAAATCTACGAAACAAAAGGAAATTGAAACGGATGAAGAAAAGTTCCATGATGATGATGATGATGATGATGATGATGATGATGATGAAGGCGGGTACGAGAGTAGTGTTGATACTCGTTTAAATGTCGATTCACCGCAGAAATATGTATCTCGTCTATTTAAAAAAGAAAAAATACCTTTCGGCGCTTATCTAAACGCTGATAAGACGATATTTGTGGGGGACACTCGAATACGAATTGATAATAACAAAAAGTTTAAGTGTGAAAGATTCTAACTATACCATGTCTCCAGGATTGATGGAGCTATTATTTAAAAAAACACCCAATCATGAACTGATCGCTGAGAGCGACATCGAACGCTATATGGAAATCATTAAAAAAACAAACGCTCATCGTAGAGGCTTCTTATCATACGGTCAGATCCAAGGAGATAGGAGCGAAAAATATAACAGATATATAAAACCCTTTGTCTTGAAACAAAAACTGCCTGAAACGGGTGGGGGTCTGTTAAAAACAAACAATGTTCTAAGTGTTAAGAGATATTATCCTGATACTGATATCGTTTATTGGGATGACCCCAATGAACTAGTCGATCGGTTACGGTTACTGTTAGCGTCACAGAACGCTGGCAATACAAATCATACTAATGAAATAAACTCTATTATAGAAGAGCTAAGGGAAGCGAGAATCATCATTGAATAAAACTAGAATACACATCCCACTATCAATCAGTCTCATCATGCCCATCAACAAGTTTGGACAGTATTTGAATGGAAACAATCACTCGTCGGTTTCTTTCAACAATCGCCCTGAAGCTGACGCCATCGATTGCGGTGGAAAAAGACTGCAGAACGTGCAAAAGGGTTTTTATAAAGGTGATACAGTCAATAAACAACAATTAGACGATGTGTCTATTCAGTGTCTTCAAAAGATAAAAGATAATACAAAAAATCATCGCAGAGCGCTTTTAAGGCTTGAGGCTTTAGAGAATCGTTTTATAAAACCGGCAGCAATTGCGTCTCCCTCAACACCTTTGCCTAAGCCTGCTGATAATAATAAAAAGTATATACCGTTAATACCAGCAGTACCATCACCACCACCACCACCACCACCAAGCCGCCCCAAGAGCGTGGACAAAAAACCTGCGCCTAACCCTATGGAAGAAGAAAAAAAAGGAAACGACCTAATCCTCCTACACCATTAGCCGCGGAAAAGCCACTTGCTGCAGCTAATCCTTAACATGAGCAAAGCGGATGTTGTTCAAGAAATTCACAGATATGCTAGAAGAAGATTCCCTAGAATACGTTTCATACAGAGAGGATTAGATGATACTTGGCAGATTGATCTCATTGATTTGCAGAAATACTCTCGAGATAATGCCGGATATAAATATATCTTGGTGTGTATTGATACGTTCTCAAAGTACTTATGGATGCAACCGCTAAAGTCTAAAAATAAATCTGATGTGAGTAATGCTATGCTGCAAATACTGCATGGTAGGAGACATCCGAAAAATTTACAGTCTGACTCAGGGACAGAGTTTTATAATAAGGACTTTCGCGACCTAATGAATAGATATAACATAAATCATTACTCTACCTATACCGTTATGAAAGCTTCTATTGCTGAAAGGGTGATAAAAACTTTAAAACATTGGATTTGGCAGATGTTCAGCTTGAATGGATCATATAATTGGACGAATCAAATTGTAAGTCTCGTTAAACGTTATAATACAAAAGTGCACTCTACTATCGGTATGCCTCCTTCAAAAGTTAATAAAAACAACTCTAAGGACCTGATGCATAAGGTTTATAATCATTTGAAACTGAAATGTCCTTCAAAATATAAAGTGGGTGATTATGTGAGAATAAGCAAGTATAAATCAACCTTTGCAAAAGGATACACAGCGAATTGGACTGCTGAAATATTTCAAATCATGAAGGTGAACACTACACAACCATCCACTTATCTATTGCAAGACGGAAATAGAGAACCTATTGCTGGATGTTTCTATGAGCAAGAACTGCAAAAAGTTAGACATCCCGACATTTACCTAGTTGAAAAGGTCTTAAAACGAAAAGGTAAAAAAGTGTATGTAAAGTGGCTAGGTTTAAATGAAAAATCTTGGATTGATGAGACCAATGTTATCGTATGAATGTTTTTTAACTTTAAGTATTGTATGAAATAAAATGTTATTAAAAAACCCTTTTGTACCTTTTATTTTGAAACCTATCCAGGAAATCCTATCCTATACTAATGTGAAAAGAAAAAAAAGACATCTTTAGTCAAAGTAAAAAGTATATTATTGATTGTTAATAAAGCACACAAACACACAAAAACATGAACATAATATGGAAAAGTTCAATTATTTAAAACATAACCTACAGTTAATAAGAGAATTAAAGAAAAAAAAGATTACAGTATAGTTGTGAAAAAAAGAATCTACATCTAATACACATTCGTGATAAATTCGCAAGTGACTATTAATAATTAACACATTTCTTATACAATTAACAGTACAACGACAAAATTGAAAAAAAGATCCCCAATACGGAAATAAACTGAAAAACGGGCCAAGTGCGAGTCGGACTCGGGCACTATGGGTTCCGTATCTATAAAAACGGCGAAATAAATCGCGTTTGTTGTATGGCCCAAATGTTTAGTACCTATATACTCGTATTTATTTTATAAGTACGGGTATATATATAAATAAAAATAGCCTGTATTTCAGACAAGTATTTTGTGAGTGTTAACATATATATTATTATAATTGATTTCTCTCTGCATGTCTTTTGTAGGCATAGGCCTCCCCTAACTCTTTCCATTTCTCCCTATCCTTTGCTAATAAACTCCAGTAACATCCTGCTGCACTCTTAATATCATCCTCCCATCTTCTTGTTGGCCTGCCACGCTTCCTCTTTTTGTCTCCAGTAAACCAGTATATTATTGCTTTAGACCACTTTTCTCTCCCTCTAATTGTGTGACCTGCCCTTTTCCATTTTAACTTCTTAATTGTTGTAGTAATATCTTTTGTTTTAGTACATATATCTATACTAGCTTTTGCCCGCGGCTTCGCCCGCGTAGTAAAAGTAATTTTCCAATAATTATTGAATTGCTACGCCGCCTTCTAACCTACTACTACTAACTTCCCCTACTAATAACCCTTCGTCATAACCCATTATGGTAAATTCATTTTTATTTACTATATTTATGCCCGTGTGGTGGCGGGTTAGAATTTCACCACCCTCTTTCTTCCCGTGTGTGTCGTAAAAGTCGATTAAGAGAGCAGGGTTGAAGTGTGTCCTGGGTGATGGGCTAACAACCTAAGCAATATCACTTTTTGTCGATCTTTTATACCCACATTTAGGGTAAGTAATACGAGGTATAACAACTTATCATATAAGGGTCATAATATATACGCTCACTCTATATAACTTTGTTTAGTATAACGTTCATTGCACATAACGAACGAAAGATATAATGTCAAAACATATAATCTCGTAAAGTATAACGTACTTTAGAAATAATATCAACTGATATATCGATTAAAGCGTATAATATTCATAACACCTAAGGTTTATAACATATATTGTTCAATTTATCTAACATCAAAATGTATAATGCTCGTATAGTATAATTGACTTCAGTCATTTTAATAGCAATGCCGTATGAAGAAAATATGTGAATTTCTTAGAGCGAAAGCCTCAACTTGAGTTTGAAAAAAAAACAAACCGGTTGTAAGATTGAAATTAAATTTATTTTGAGATCAAACACGTCAATTGTTTTAACCTAAACTTACCCAATCGCCAGCGTGTCGACGCCACCCCGCTTCGCGGGGTGTCTATTTCTGCTTGAAGGGACACAAGGCAACCCTAACCTAACCTACAAGTAATACCATTTATAAGAGTATTAGTTGTTTTTTACTGCGGGGGGCTTGGCCCCCCGAGCCCCCTTTGTTGTGGGCTCCGCCCCCCCCTTTTCCTGGCTGCCCTAGCTTAATTTTCCGTATTATAATCCTTATACGAAAATATATATGCGTATGATCTGTATACGTTATGTTTGTTATACGAAAAGATATTATACATATGGTATGATCGTTATACGTTATGTATGTTATACTAAATGAAATTAGTCAATTTGAGTCTTATAGAAAAAAATGTTATATAATATGATTATTATGGCAACTGACCGTTATTCCTTATAAAAGTATTGGTATTGTTGTTATAGCTAACGTTCATTATATCTTGTGAACGTTATTAATATGAAATTATATTTTTTGTTGTTATATCTCGTAGGACGCACCCCCACATTTATGCTAAAAGTGGCGCTGGAACATAAAGTTCATGTGCTCTGCCTGCCCCTTTTGGGAATGAAGGCGTCAATGTATGTATGTATGTACGTATTTCGTTATTAAATTTACAATCATGATTATTGAGAATATGTCCTCTGGAATAAAAGCTACTTTATGTTCATGAACATTAATGTTGAAATACCAAAATATCTCCACGAATGTTAAGTCAAATTTGTGGCCTGGACATTGCTATAGGCTTGTTTCCTAAGATTTTTTTCCATGCTTTTCGATTCAGTATTTAACATAAATACCCAAAAATTTGTTTTAATTTAACGGCGGCCAAAATGCTTAACTTATTAAAAGTAAGCAGATCTTCGTGCAGCACCTTGAATGTACTTATTACGGATGCAGGCACTTTCCCAATGTCTCCACCCTCCCGTCCCGCCGCGCCGCCCGCACTCGCCTAGGTACCGATTGCTGACGATCGAGATGGCACGAAATACAAACTTTAAAACCTATAACCCTATATAATCCGGGTCTCGTTCCATACCTCAAAAGCAAAAATAGAACCCTTATTTATAAGATCACGTGTGGCTGCCTGTCAGTCCGTCTGTTACAACCGATTTGCTACGAAAAAAACTGGACCGATTGAATTGCAATTTGGCACAAATATTTTCATGAATTTTCATGTCCACAACATTACATTTCAAAATCTATGTGATTTTCGTTATTAACGTCTTAAAAAACCGTAATAACAACGCCCATATTGATATTTAGACGCCACGTTGGAATGTAAAATCGTTGTTGTTTTCGTAATCAGCGACCCGATAAACCATAGAAACAATAGATGCCGATGTTGATTTTCAGATTTTGTCACCACATGTCTCCTTTTAGGGGTTGCATTCTCAAAAAACCGGAAACACTTGTTTACTCATTTATCGTTAGGAATTATCCTGTGAATTCTCGAATAAAATTGTCTAACTAATCTTTTTTCTCCATACAAACTTTGGACCTCCTTTTTAACCCCTCCGTTAGGTGTCATTATTTCAAAAACGCTGAAAGCACTTTATTTGTAAATGAATAAGTAATCTGTCCACAAAGTTTTAAGTACGTAGTAGCTAAAAATAAGTTTCCCTTATACAAAATTTGGACCCTCATTTAACCCTCTTAGCGGTGGAATTTTATAAACCGCTGAGATTACTTTTTTTGTATCCTAATAAGTTATCTTCCTACAAAGTCTCAAGTCTCTAGTTCAATAAATAATGTTTCCCCTCCACAAACATTGCATCCCTATTTAACCCCATTAGGGGAAGAATTTTATAAAACGCTGAAAGTACTTTTTTGTATCTTAATAATAATATTCCTACAAAGTATCAAGTCTCTCGTACAAAAAAATATGTTTCTCCCATACAAACTTTGCACCCCTACTTAACCCCCTTAGGGATAGAATTTCCAAAAATCCCGTCTTATCCCTTGCCTACGTCATAAAATGAAGTTCTGGTGTAAATTTAAAGTTTCTAGTCCCAGTAGCTTTGAATACGAACTTTGCACCCCTATTTTACCCCCTTAGGGGTGGAATTTTATATAACGCTGAAAATACTTTTTTTTTCTATCCTAATAAGTAAAATACCTAACAAGTTTCAAGTCTCTAGTTCAATAAATAATGTTTCCCTCATACAAACATTGCACCCCTAATAAACCCCCTTAGGGGTAGAATTTTCTAAAACGCTGAAAGAACTTTTTTTGTATCTTTATAATTAATATCCCTACAAAGTTTCAAGTCTTTAGTACAAAAAATCATATTTCTCCCATACAAACTTTGCACCCCTTTTTAACCCCCTTTGGGATAGGATTTCCAAAAGTCCCGTCTTATCCCTTGCCTACGTCATAAAAGGAAGGTCTGGTGTAAATTTCAAGTTTGTAGTCCCAGTAGTTTTGAATACAAACTTTGCATCCCTATTTAATCTCCTTAGGGGTGGAATTTTAAAAACGCTAAGGATATTTTTATTTGTATCCTAAAAAGTAATCTTCCTACAAAGTTTCAAGTCTCTAGTTCAATAAATAATGTTTACCTCATACAAACATTGCACCCCTATTTGACCCCCTTAGGGGTAGAATTTTCTAAAACGCTGAAAGAACTTTTTTTGTATCTTAATAAGTAATATCCCTACAAAGTTTCAAGTCTCTAGTACAAAAAATAATGTTTCTCCCATACAAATTTTGCACCCCTATTTAACACCCTTAGAGACAGAATTTTCAAAAATCCCGTCTTATTCCTTGCCTATGTCATAAAAGGAAAATTTGGTGTACATTTCAAGTTTCTAGACACAGTAGTTTTTAATTCAAACTTTGCACCCCTATTTAACCCCCTTAGGGGTAGAATTTTATAAAACGCCGAAAGTACCTTTTTGGTATCAATAAGTGATCCTCCTACAAAGTTTTAAGTCTCCAGTTCAATAAATAATGTTCCCCATACAAACTATGGACCCCCATTTCACCCCCTTAGGGATAGCATTTCCAAAAATCCTGTTCTATTCCCTGCCTAAGTCATAAAAAGAAGTTCTGGTGTAATTTTCAAGTTCCTAGTCCCAGTAGTTTTGAATACAAAATTTGCACCCCTATTTTATCCCCTTCGGGGTGGAATTTTCTAAAACGCTTAAAAGAACTTTTTTTGTATCTTAATAAGTAATATCCGTACAAAGTTTCAAGTCTCTAGTACAAAAAATAATGTTTCACCCATACAAACTTTGCACCCCAATTTAACACCCTTAAAGATAGAATTTTCAAAAATCCCGTCTTATCCCTTGGCTACGTCATAAAATGAAGTTCTGGTGTAAATTTCAAGTTTCTAGTCCCAGTAGCTTTGAATACGAACTTTGCATCCCTATTTTACCCCCTTAGGGATGGAATTTTATATAACGCTGAAAATGCTTTTTTTTGTATCCTAATAAGTAAAATACCTACCAAGTTTCAAGTCTCTAGTTCAATAAATAATGTTTCCCTTATACAAACATTGCACCCCTAATAAACCCCCTTAGGGTTGGAATTTTCTAAAACGCTGAAAGAACTTTTTTTGTATCTTTATTAATATCCCTACAAAGTTTCAAGTCTCTAGTACAAAAAATCATGTTTCTCCCATACAAACTTTGCACCCCTATTTAACACCCTTAGGGATAGAATTTCCAAAAATCCCGTCTTATCCCTTGCCTACGTCATAAAAGGAAGGTCTGGTGTAAATTTCAAGTTTGTAGTCCCAGTAGTTTTGAATACAAACTTTGCACCCCTATTTAACCCCCTTAGGGGTGGAATTTTGTAAAACGCTGAAAATGCTTTATTTGTATCTTAATAAGTAATTTTCCTACAAAGTTTTAAGTCTGTAGTTCAAAAAATAATGCTTCCTCCATACAAACTTTGGACCCCCGTTTTATCCCCTTAGGGGGTGATTTTTGAAAAATCCTTTCTTAGTGCTCCCATACACCTTATAAGGAACCTACGTACCAAATTTGGAATCCGTAGACCCAGCGGTCTGGGCTGTGCGTTGATATGTCAGTCAGTCAGTCAGTCAGTCAGTCAGTCATCCAGTCAGTCAGCTTCTTCTTTTATATATTTAGATTTCTAACTTTACCAGATTTCAAGCTTTTTGTAGTGGGATTTGTTTAGTGCCCATGTTTGGCAGCCTTACGTTAGAACAGGAAGTATGTAGGTATCGAACAATTTTCTTTTTATGGTCATAGTCATTTCTTTATTTTTCATAAAGTTCCAATATTGCTTCGAGATGATAATTAACATTACCTAAATTAAAACTAAGTTTAGGATGTTTACGGCATTTTTTCGCTGAATTGCAATGCTGATGCGTTGCGCAATAAGCCGCCAGTTCTTTGGTCATAGGTGACATCAACCAGATATTTCGGAATTTCCCCATTTTACTTTTTCACGCCACTGCTCGGAAATGTGGCAAAAGATGGTCAGAAAACGTACAACAGAAGTTGGACGTCGTACGAACAGGCCAGCTAGGAGTTCAAACTGTCCAACAATGCTATTGTTGGACAGTTTGAAGAGCGACTCGCTCAATCACAGCTCCCCCCGCCCCGCTCGCGTGTCGGGGGGCACCGCGCGGGGCGGCCTGGCGCGGTGCCCCCCGACATGCAACAGGTGTTAATGAGGATTCTAGCTCACTTCAATGACAAACGTCACACCTTTATTTAAATCCAACCAACGCGTCAACAGCACCGTCAGCGGCCCCGCCATCGACCTCTTCAAAGCCAACACCAACGGCCTTGACAGCCAACGACCTCTTCACACACATTATTACGTACGACATACTTTAGGTATACACAGAACCGCTCGCCAACTACCTCCTCAAAGGCACCACCAACGGCGTTGGCCGTCAACAACGTCTTCACGCTACTGGCACACACATTAACACACTCATGTATGGAGGGTCCGTCCTGGATCACTTCAAATATATGGGGAAATGTATGGAGCGTCCGTCCTGGATCACACTTCCTTTACAGTTTTAGGGAGTGATTCTGGACTAATTACACATACATTTTTACACTACTAATGTATGAAGGGTCTGTCCTGGATCACTTTTTTATGAAATTTTTGGTGTGATCCAGAAAAGACGTTCCATACGTTTCCCCATACATTTGAAGTGATCCAGGAGAGACAATAATATGCTACTAACAAATATTCTGGATCAATTGTTACAAAGATTTCTCAAAAACTTCAGTATATAGAAAGTTTTTGCCCCTTCACAATTTTTGAATATACTTACACTTTAATAGGTACGTAAAATAGTTTTTTTTTAAAAGAAAATTCACGAAGTTTTTTTTTCCCTAACAGGTGTGCCGTGTCCTTTGTTAGAGAAAAATAAAAATACCAACGATTCTGTAAAAGATGACTATGCAGAGAGGAAGGCTAGGAAAGTACATCCCTTACAAGACCGAAGCCATAATACCAACCACAACAGTTTGCTAAGTAAATGCGTTTTTAAACGCGCCCTTAATATGCGTTTTTATCCAATCATGTGTGTGTCTATTGACCAAACCCGCGTTGACGGTGCGTTAAACAAACGTGGTGTGCATTGCCCCGAAGGTTGCCAGAGCCTCTAAAGATGCACCGTGTTAGTAGTGAGAGAACTGCATTTGATTCCAGCTCGGCAAAGCGCTTTCCAAGGCTCCTTTAGTGCAGAATCATCATTATATCAGCCGAAAGACGCTCCCCGCGCTTCCCCAAGAGTACCACAATGGCCGTTCCTGCGCCACCTGCATCCAGCGGACTCCTGCGACTTTTACCAGTTCATCAGTGTGCCCCTCCCACTGCCACTTAAGTTTAACGAGGCGGAAGGATATATGTGTTACCTTCAATAGTGTAGAATACGGTGTCTTATTAGCACCAGGCTTGCTATGCTTATTTACCACTCTCGTGCTATGAAAAACAACATAAACGGGGAGGAAGTTAGTGACCACACTACGCATGAGAGGAAGGTGTGGAAACGAGAAAAAAAACATGCTGCGCTGACCCAAAATGAGATGTGGGCAAGGAATAGATGACCAAGGGTGGATTGCATCAACTAACAATTAAATGTACAGACCAATCGACGTTATCGGTACTTGTCATTACATCTTCTTCTTCTTCGTCGTTTCATTCTTGACAGAGTGGTCGTGGTCACCATTCCAGGTGTTGGTAGCAAGCTTCACAACACGCCGCCATTTCTCTCTGACAGTCGCCTTCCTTATGCTTGCGTGTAAGGATGCATCTACTGCAGCTTTTATATGATCAGTCTATCTCATTTGTGACCTGCGTCGTGGTCTAGTGCCCTCGACCTTTCCATTGATCACGAGTCGCTCGATAGCTACGTCTCCTCGACGATACACGTGCCCAAAAAACGTTAGGATGCGAGACTGCACTACGGTTGATAAACGCTGTCATTCCAAAGGAAGTTGTCGAAATTTCCATACATTGGGATTTTAACAATCTTAGCTTACGATTACAAAAGGTTTGGTGCGACCACCCATACTTTGTTTTCAGGTACGAGGGTGAATTTATGCAGGGATGGTTCCATGGGCACGGCGTGTTTTGGCGCGCTGATGGCATGAAGTTCGAGGGAGAGTTCAGAGGTGGACGGGTGTGGGGATTGGGTTCGTATTTCTATTTTGTGTTTTTATGTTACTAGGTCGATTTGTGTAAGATCGTCCCGTAATATTTATTTATAATATTGACACGTGCGCTGTAAAATCTCAGAATGCCATCCAATGTTACTATGAAATGTTTACTGCAGGTTTACTGTGATTTTATTTTCAAATTCCCATACGACGTTAAAATCATAGAGGAAGTCGTCCCAAGCAACACACAGATATAAAAAAACAACTCACTTTCTGATGCCGTTTGTACTCAAGATCCCTATCCATCAGGACTTTACTTTGGTGTTCTTGATAATGTACGACACTTGTACCTACTGGGTAACTCTTTAGTACTGTTCGTAATGTTATCTAAGAAGCTAACGGAAAATGCCCGAATCACCATATTTATCAATTCAGTTAATTAAAGAGAAAAAATGTATACTACGAGCATCTATTTAGTAAAGCTAAGTTAAGGAGTAACGCATGATTGCTGTTTTTCTTTTTTCTTTTTTTACATGAATGTATTATTTCGTGCAAGCTTAAAATAAGGCTCGGCCACGACTCCTAGAAAAGAAAAGAAATAGCTTTATGCTAAGAGTTTGTAATATTTGTTTTTAATGATAACAATGCCAAAAAGATAATTAATCTTGTTAACACATTCACTGCAAAGAACCCGCCTAGCGGGCGCCAGGGCCGTAGGTGCTAACTGCTACTTAGCGACAAAACCACGGGATCGGATACGAGTGTAGCACGTCGCGATTATTGGCAGTGGATTAGTACATTTCAGACATGAAATAAGATATCAGCCACTAATATGCACTAATGTGCACGGCACATTATAAGAAATCGGCCACGATAAATAATGTCAGCTATATAATAGGGACGCACAAGCGAACATTTAAAAGAGATATAGCACTGCAAAGTCATAGAAGATCTCGTTTTTTTGTAATGCCGTCGAGATGAAGCATTAGCAGTGTCGCTGGCTAATTATTTTGTGACTGGATGCAATCTGCTCTCGAGACTTGAGATTTTTGCTCTCTGACATTATACTGCGGTTTACTATTCGATATACAAGAATGGAATTGTGTATACGAATATTATTCACCTGAGAACCAAAGTACGCTTTTAAGCTTTGGTTTCATAAGATAGCGGTGTCGTCATATAGCGGCCGAGTACGCCGCCAGCCACCAACGTCAACGTAAGCAGGAGAGAGTTGTCGACTTTGATTCAGCATTAATTATTTAGGGGAACTTAGGAGGATGAACTATCGGAAGAGGAAAATAATCGTAGAGTGGAAGATCATTTATACAAATCTCGAGATCATTTATTCAAATCTAAACTTTTAAAATACTAATAACATTTCGTCATCGATATAGACATAGACATAGACAGACATCCTCGCTGTTCCAGTTGGAGTACAGGGTAGTCGTACGTCGGTCCGGTCAAAAAGCTCAAATATACATTAAAATTGGTTCACCGCTATCAGACCGCTATCAATTAAATACGTTCGAAAAAAACGTTCACGAACTATCCGACAACGTCAAGACGGCCGACGGCACCGTTTTTTGATGTTACAGTGTCCATCACCGCCCTCTAGGAAACCGCGCCATTTAGTTTACATAGACAAAGTTCTAGTGACGTCATTCACCGTTGTATTACGGGCGCTATATGACGGCCCCGCTATCCTAGGAAACCATATGTTGTTGTATAAGGAACTTTCTGAAATTAAGTAAAAGTTATAATTTAATTGTTTGTACTAATTTTTGTACGGGGTCTTAGGAAGTTAAAAGTTTAAATAATAGGAAAAAATACACACTTTGAAAATTAGCATAATTGAGTTTCATATCACATGTTGCAGTCTTGACTGTCTTGGATGACAAAAAATAATTTAATATTAGGGCATTTTCATTGTTTTAATGACCCTTTAACGGATAGTTAAGTGCGGCCCGTCACACACACAACCAAACATTCATGTCAAATGTACCTATACGTTTCGTTACAAAGGCTATCGGTCACTTTAATTAACCATAAACCTACAACTTCAACAACATTCTCACTCTCACGCAACTGAAACAATTGCTCTCTTAAAGTAAAGTAGTCGTGAATTTACTTAATTACGGGCTACTATGCATATTTCAATAAAATATAACTTCTGTTTTGTGCTGTTGTCATCACATGATTAATGCGTAGGAAGTTTCGGCAAACAAGTTTTAAGAGAATTACCTGTTTGAGAGCAATTCATCATCGGATCGGCCTGAAAGGTGCAGTTTGTAACTTCGAAGAATAATTTAACGACAGGTACCGAAAGAAACAAAAAAGGCTTAACATAATTATAGTGTACTAGACACAGCGAACGATTTATGTATTCAGTGTTAGCGACATGAAATATGTTGTTATGTACACGTACTTGTGAATGTATACTAATGTTATAAAAAGGTATTGTCTGTGCGTATGTATGTATAGCCCCACAAGTCCCTATATAACCCTGAGGTAGTGTCGCTGTAAAACGCATTATATATGGCATTAATGTAGGTACATACGCCATGTATAGTCGGGACAGTGTGTATTGGCATTGTGTTGTTTGTTAAATGTAAAAATTCTATACTTTATAATAAATACCTCTTCCATCCATATCTGGCTCCAAGTACATATTCGATATTTAAGTATATTCTGATGTGTCGCTTTAAAGACCGCCGACCTCAATGACAAAACGTTCGGTCTGGGGTTCGACTAAAGGACCTTTTTCTATATTGGTATTCAATTTTTATAACGATATTTAAACAAGAATACATACATACATACATACATACATTCACGCCTTTATTCCCAGCGCCACTTTTAGCATAAATGTGGGTATAAGATACGTATCGATAACATGTGATATTGCAGTGATAGGTTGCTAGCCCAACAAGAATATTTAAATATAATATAGTACTAAAGTCCTTTTTTCCTCGACAGCAACCGAGCTACGTCAAATGCTAGATGACCTTAGCACCGCAAGCCTCGAGGTTGGACTGAGGATGAACATGTCCAAGACCAAGGTCATGACCAACAGCACAGAAAGTAGGGTAGAGATAAACGGGGAACACATTGCATGTCCATGAATATCTTTACCTGGGCCAATTATTCTCTTACCAGGCGCGACTAATATATTATTATATAAATACAATACATATACAAAATACAAGGGCATTTTTATAAGTCAAAATTTACATGTACAGTATAAATCATAGAAAATAATATTTAACTTTACTTACATTGTAAAAGTTTTGGATGTCAAAAACAGGATAAAAACCATGTTTTTAAGAGATAATAGATAATAGAATAGTAAAGTACCTACATTTAATCAATCCTGAGACATGTATAAGGTCTCCAAGCTTCAAGAGGATATGCATGAATCAGATATGTATCCTCAATTCCTCATATATGTGAAAGGTAGAAACCGCATACATCTCTGAGGATACCCTATTGCTATGCTTTTTCCATAGCCTAATTTGGAAAATTTATCGTTGTTTTCAGGACTTGTGACTTTCAGTGACGGCAGCAACGGCTTCCCTCGCAACGAGGGGTTCTTCCAGGACTGCAGGCTGGTGCGACGCAAGCGCTGCCCGGAGGTTGTCCAGCGGGCGCAGAAGGTCGCGTACATGGCCCGGGCTCAGTGCCAGCAGATGTAATACAGATAATGTACGTGTTTTAAAGATTAAGTGTGCAATTTGGCAAGAGAACAGTGGAAGTAGGAACTGACAGAATACTAATATTATTATTATTCTCTTTTTTCACATTTCCTTTAAGAGACTGAGAAGACCTAATTTTGTTGGAATTTGTGTTATTTAAGCAGTTTTTTAAGAAAAAATATTCACAAAAATTTATGTTAATATTCACCATATTTAAAAGACCGTGGATGGACTCGATACAATAATTGGACGAAATCGGCACCATATAAAATAATTGCAAAGATTGGTCTTAAAATCATCATTAAACGGTTCTGTCTTTATTTTTTTGACGTATGGGTCTGCAATTAAAAACATGAAGTCAACGTATTCATATCTAAACCGCAAATTAGGCATATTTCTGAAATAATCCATACTTTTTTTATATCAACATTTATGTATTATTATCTTCTAAAACCGGGCCGCCCAGTGACACTCGCTCTCGTTTACACCGATACAAATAGACAGTGTGCGTGCTATCCCAAATCCTCAAGGGCATTTTGGTGTTGACAGCGTCTTAAGGCTAGATTTTTACAATAATTACCTATATAAAAGTAAAATATGAAACTTACGTACAAAACATAAAATCATTATAAAAACCTAACCTAGGGTGCCGCTGGCAGCGGGCCGGGGCTTAAAGCTACCGATGGTTAGGGCGCCGACAAAGAGAAGAACCTCCTGACTGTCTACTCAGTGTCCAAGAGTACCGCTTTCTGTATTTGTCCCTTGATCCAGCCATTTAGGGAGAGTCGCTATGAAACCGTTCGCAGAAACGACTATAGGGCGGTTACCTCGTGAGCCGGGTCAAGGAACTTGCTGGCTTTATCCTTCTCAGCCTTCGTGAGGTTCTCATCATGGGGGATGGTGATGTCGAAGAGCACTGCCTGGCATTTCGATTGATCGGTCAGCACGATATTAGGCATATTGTCTATCATAGTCCTGTTCGTGGCGACAGATCGATCCCAATAGAGCGTGGCATGACCATTTTCGAGAACTGGCGCAGGTGTGTACTTATAGTAAGGCATTTCGAAGTCCACAAGACCGGCAGGTATAGGAAAGCAAGTTGCTGGTAACCCTGGCTACAAGGTTAGGTCTGTGCAAGTACTCGCCGTTTGCTAGGTGTTAAAATTCCAACTACATAACTATTTCGTAACCTTTCGTACGTACTATGTACTATGTAGGAAATGCTAAAAGTTTTCAAGCACTTTCACCAGATTTTTATGGAAATTGTAAAAAATACTTTTCATATATATATTTTTTTACCATCGCTGTATAAAATCTACAAAAGAATACTTAGGCCAATAGGGATGATATCTAAGATTTTTTTAAATGTCATTCGAACCAGTTTTTGGAGAGGAACAAATATTTGTATGGGAGTAACTACAATTAAAGAACATAAATACCCAAAAAAATGAGACAAAAATTGACCTCGCTGGCCGCAGCGCAAAACGCTCCATACTGAAAGACAGTTAATTATGACGTCACAATAATATTTGTTAGTACAAGGTACTTGTATCGTTGTATGGAAAATCAGGTAAATTGTTGTTACGGTCGCGAAATACTGCGTTTAAGTACATAGTTTTAACTATTAGTGTACATTTTGTTTCCATAAAAGCGTAAGGATTCTATTGGTAAGTTTAAATTTACTCTTGGACATTAAAAATAAATGCATAGTTTTTCTTAACTTTCAAGGTTCATATTTTTCTACGATTTTAATTATAATTTATACTTTATTACGATAATTTGATGGTTTACTATACATTTAACATCACTAAGTTATCAATTTGAACACAAGTCATCATGCCTATTACCATAACAAAATTTTTGATTTGAACAAAAATGCTGATGTCTACATATTGTTATTTTTTCGTATAAATATAGCGTGACCGTATCGTGCTCAAGCTAGCAGGGGCAGATGTGAATTTTCTATTTCAATAAAAAATAAATAAATATTAACGGACAAGCCTACACAAATCGAAATATTCCCAATGTAAGCTCAATATGGCTTGTATTATAAGTTACTAGACGACGATAAATATAATAAATATAAATAATTAATTACATAGAATACATTCAAGACTCAGAACCAAATATTCATGCTCATCACACAAATATTTTCCTTTTCCCTTACAGGGAGTCGAACCCAGGACCTTCAGCTTCGTAGGCTGCGTCCTACCCACTACGAGTAGGCTAACCGGACGTCCTGTGTATGACTAATGTGAAACTGAATTACTCTGTGAACTGTACTCTGCATTGATTGTTGGAGCTAAAATGAGAGGAGCCTTTAATAGGTACCATTTCAAGAGATTTGAGAGTTGAATACGAGTAAATGACTGTAGTAACTTTACATAGTTTGTTTTATTTGAGTTACTCCTTAAGTGTTCGCAACTACCCTACTCTCCCGTACCTATAGGCTCGAATAACGATCTCTCAAATAACCTATTGATTTACGATCTTAAATTGGAGCACGGTACAAAACACCCTTCCGATTGTGACATTGCTACTTATGTTACCAAGTCTCAACATAGTTTTTGACACAATATCAAACTGACGGATATCAGTCCTAAAACTCATGATAACCGAAAATAGTATTTTATACAATCGTTTCATAATGACAGCTCTTAAAGTCGAGTGCCGTGTTTAGGACAGGTGCCGAGTGGCCTAAGTAAGGTACGAGATTTTAAGAGCTAATTATGTAACTATTGTATACAATACTTTTTCTATGAGTCGATTAGAATATTATAATTGAAAAGTCAATCATCATCAACTCCGCTGAAAGACGTACACTGCTGGACATATGCCTCCCCCAAATAGTGCCAAAGTGACCGGTCCTGCGCCTCCCGCATCCAGTGGACTCCCGCGACCTGCCAATGAAAAGTCAATGTATGAAATGTATTGTACCATACTTTCTACTGACATGTTGTCATTTCTTCTGGAGTACCGGCCAAAGCATTCTCCTCGCTATCACTGTCACTCATGTTTTTTTTGTTAGGTGTTTAATCAATAATTTGTTACGTAACACAATCGAACATGCACACGAAACTTATGACACCAAATTTTCAAAGCAAAATTTTCAAAGTAAGCGCCACTTTTAGCATAAATGTGGATATAAAAGATCGACAAAAAGTAACCTATAGGCCTAAATAAATGGATAGGCCTGATTTTAATTCATTTATTATTTTGCCAGAAATAATGCAAATTTTATTCTTCAGCTATGATTAATTTTCAAAAGGTTTTCGTTCTTTTGACTTCGTCAATAAGTCATGGGTTCAACTTAACCATTTTTCCGGGTGTAGTATGGTTGCCATTTTATCACTTATCGTCGTGAATAAGACAACCGTCACTTGTCAGAACGTGACAGATGTCTTATCCAACGATAGATATATAAGTGACAAAATTAAAATTGCAATCGAATGTCATTCTCACTGAAACTAAAATTAAGATACATGTTTGGCAGGCAGTATGTGGCCGACGATACGTCCGGCCGATACCGTCTCTGTCTGAAAATGGGGTCAATGTGAAAAGGCCCTTCTTAACTTTTGAATCGTTGAGTCTAATTACTGCGGCCCTGTACATCTTCGAAATGTTTCTGTGTTTTCATCGATAATGAAATAAAGTCAAGACCAATTACGCAAGGCAAATTAAAGTCATTAATCATTGACAATCAGGATTTTTATGCAGGTCACGTTTCTCTGCAGCTGACTGTACCTACGTTATTAATTATTAATCTTAATTAGGGTTAAGAAGTTTTTAAGTACTTATTCACGTATTACACGATAAAATCTCCGGGAACACGTTTTTTTCCGGAAATTAAACGTCAGACGCTTACACTTTCTAGATGAGACGATAATTTTTATAATTATTTAACCGTGCGAGTGTATTGGCTGGAATAGTACATTATTGCAGCGGCCGGGAAGTAGCAATTCGCGAGTTGATTTTGTCGGATGAAGCAAAGCTGAATCCTATAATAGAGCGAATTCACGAATTGCCGTTCCCTCCAAAAATGTGAAAAAAACAAAAAATATGTTCAATAATCTTAAAATAGCGAATATCAACTGTGTATCGTTTCCGCTCAGCTTATTTATTTAAAGTATGTACCTATACGGCATGTCTCATAGTGCCAGTTGCAATTGCATGTACAAATAAAAAATAAAGCTATTACAATCGGACGCAACTTTAAATGTTTTATGCAATTAAAAGTATTAAAGATTAAACGAGATTGCAATATAAATGCATTTCAGTTCGTTGTGAGTTTTATTTCAATAATATACCTACTTTTATTTTTTCATGAAAAACTATTTGAGACATTTTTAAAAACGTCACTTCGATTACTTTAAAAAGGAAGTAGGTACGCGCTTTGTCTAATACCACTAAAAAAAGAAAAGTCGAGAAAACTTTAAGCTACAAACGGGCGTAATTTCACAGCAACTTGCAATCGTTGGAAAGAGACAGCCACACACTACCCAGTCTAACTATAGCAAGTTATTTGACAAATTGCAAAGTCTTTAAACGTACGAGCACTTGGCTGTTTGTAGTCATTTGTCTTAGTCAAAGCATATAGTTCAAAGGTAAAAAAGTATACAGTAAACAATAATAATACCACGAGCGAGCGACCTGATAGCATGCAAATCTCGATAAGTGTGACAGAAAGGGAAATATCATTTTCATCACACTTGCTCGAAAAGGGTTTCATAATGCGCAAACATACAAAGCTACAATAGCCTATGTTACGCCCACGGGCTAAATGGCTTTTTTCTTAAATTGTATCTGTCACTCATGCCGCAGTTACTAAGCAAAGAGGTTTTATATCAAATACAATGTCAGGAAACGTATTTTTAGATAAAGTTAAACTTATTAACACTACTAAAATATGATTAGAATTATTTACAGATTTAGTATGTAGTCATGTGTCTATGTAAAATGTTTTTAAATGTTTTCAAATCGTGGTTGTATACCGAAGGGTCTTTGCCATACGCGCCTCACGTCAAATTCAAGAAAGTGGACATCTGACAGTTGCAGTTCTTATTACGATTTATATTCATTTCATCCAAAATGTATTTTCTTTCCTTGCAAATGTGATCAAAAACATTGTGTATAACACGGGCGTAAGAATATTGCAAACTTCTGAATACTGAATATTGCAGGCTTCTGATAGACTCTTGTTCGCAATATTCCACTTACTACCCTCGTTAAACAGTGTACTATTGCTGTCCTTCTCATAGTTCCACTTTTTTCATTTCAACTTTAGATAATTTCGGTTGATATTGAGAGCGTTGAGGCTAAATATTAGAATCATAAATAAAACAGAAATACATATTATAAAACCATTTTATACATAAGCAATAAATTATACTAAAAATAACGATAATATGAAAATATATTGTACATCCTTCCAGAGAGCTAATTTGCACCTATTTTCCTCAATAAATTATTTATAATAAAAACATTATTTCTTCGTATTTATTGATGTTTGAGTTTTCTCTTAGCTATTGTTTCTTCGTCGTCCAGGCATTCCCCGTATCGCACCTCCATACATTTGCTTCCCTGTAACAAACATTAGTATTAAATAGTGTATTATTAATTATACGTGAAGGTAAGTGTCTATATAAAACAAGTTTCTGTCAAAAATTTGATTTTTGGTACAAGCTTTTATTGCAGACTGTACTAGTCTTTATACAATTATCAACTGCTCATTAAGACGATTCTAACGAGCCCAAACTGAAAGGGTTTACGTCGGTTAAGTACTGAACTCCCATGGCCACCTTCTGTCTTTATCATCAGATCAGCTCGATGGTACCATAATATTTAATTTTCATCCAAACTATACTTATACCCACAATTTCAGCTCAATCGGTCACCGGGAAGTGGGTCAAATTTAAGTATGCAACTAGCTGCAAATACCAAAAATTCAATTGTTGCGAGAAACTTGTTTTAAACTAAGAAATAGACGCGTCAAAGTGAAAGGGGTCGCCAAGTTGTCGTCACTCCGTCAATACACACCACAGTGACTTCAATAAAAGCTATAATTTATTTTAAATAAGGAATAGCTTTACGCGATGGAGAAAAGGTACAATTTTGCAATACATTTTTTTTTTATTACGGCTGCCACATATCGAAACCTACTTAGTACTTATGGGTTCATTTTTCTGAAAATCGTTTTTTATCAGCTTAGGTACACTTGCCCGCTTAGTAAGTCCTCACCCATTTATAAAGACACCAGCTTAAAATTCTAAAACATAGTAACTGAAATACCGCCAACACGCTCGGTATAATGCCTCGATTGATTTAACTTAGTTTTAATTTATTTTAGTTAATGTTAATGGCCGGAGATTTATTAGGGACAATCGTACACCCATCGATCTAGTCACATAGCTATAGTAAGCTCTATACGGCTTGAATTATGGGCTAGTCGATGATATATTTAATGGATATAAATACTTAAATAAATAGAAAACATCCAAGACTCGGAAACTTCATGCTCATCACACAAATATTTGCCCTTGACGGGATTTGAACCCAGGACCTTCAGCTTCGTAGGCGTCATCATAATACATATTACAAATGCGGAAGTAACTCTTACACTTAACTTTTCACCCTTAAACCACTTAACAGATTGTGATGAAATGTATCGAAATAGATGTTGGTGGGTACCTATAAGTTTCTATGGGAGAGCGATAATTAATTCTACGCCTGTGGGAATCGAATAGCAACAGTCCCTTGAAGTTATTGAAGAGTCTACGAGGACCACTCGTCAACAAATGCAGTCATTATATTTTTACTACCACCTGTTTCTTTACCAGCACGTCTATCATGGGACGGCCGCGACATACTCTCGATTTTTTTCGCACTATATCTCTTGTTCTAAGTGTTCTCATAAGACAAAGACGGATAGTGCGAGAAATCGATAGAGCTCGCGCGCCGTCGCATGATAGACGTGCAGAATAGCATGTTAGTGTAATATCCGTATTTAATTTCTTCGTACAGCAAACTCTATGGGTAACATGCTACCGTTCCTGTCATTTTGTTGTTGATAATCATAAAAAAAATACCTTTTTTTTTGAAATTTTATCACATTTTCTGTTTTGTTTCTGTTTCTTTTGACCATGTTATAATATTGACAGTTCTTTCTTATTATGATTTAATTCATATTCTTAATGTCGCTACATTAATGAGACATATTAAATTTATTTCTAGAACATTAATATCAAATCAAATCAAATCAAATCAAAACATTTATTCGTGACAAACACAACATCGATTAAAAGATATAATAATAAAAAATAAAACACATTTTTGCCACGAAATGGACCCAGCTCAGCATGTACTAGCTTTGCAGCCAGCGCTGGTCTTCCGCAGGGTCCATTTGGTGAGGACACGGAAAGTAACAAACAAAAATTAATAAAAGGAAAAATACCGTCTCAACTAAAATTAAAACTTAAAACTTATAAATAATTAAATTAAAAAATAAATAGTTGTAGTAGTAATGGATTGTTGGCCTGCAAAAAGTTGCATCCCAACAAACCGCTACGTGCGTATGGGCCTTAATGGTAAAAGTGAACGCAGCCCATACGCGAACAGTACTACTAGCGCCAACAAACAGAAAACAGACTAAACACCATAGTAGAAATTATTATCTATATCTAAACTAAACACTAAACGTCAAACAATCAAAGCAGCATGATATTGTGCTTAAAAACAATATTATTAAGTTAAACTACGTTGACAAACTGAAGTACACATTAAATTACGTTTGGCAACCGTATGGCAATGGATGAATTGCAGATGGGGCATAACCAACAGGTGAGGGAGTGTTAAATGCAGCTAGTTTCATGACACAGATTCTCCTGTTTATGCTGATGTTCTTGCATGAATTTTTTGAGATTAATTCTAAATCTGTTAACGTCCGGCAAGCCTCTAAGCGGCGGCGGGACATTGTTCCAGCACTTCGTGGCTGCATAGCGGAAACTTCCTCGGAAAGCAGCAGAAGCATGTCGGGGAGTCACCAGACATATTATGCGCTGACGTCTTCCACCCCGAGACGAGTTATTAAAGGAGAGTTTCTCGAAGAGATACGCCGGCGCCTCGTGCTTCAATACCCCAAAAAGCAAACAAGCCAAATGGAGCTTACGGCGGTGTTGCATTTTCAAGATATTATTCTTGTTTAGAAATGGGGTGACATGGGCCCTCAACGGAATGTTGAAACAAAAGCGAGCGCAGGCATTCTGAACACGCTGGATGAGTTTCTTTGTTTTAGAAAGAAGTCGTGGACCAACAACAGTGTCCACATAATTAAGTCTAGATAAAACTAGTGATTCCACCAACTGTATTCGTAGGCTCTCATTTAAAAATGGTCTTATTTTGTACAGTACTTTGAGTTTATAAAAACAGCTTCTGACTGTATTGGCAATGTGTTTTTCATAACGAAGGCTGCCATCCATCAAAAGACCTAGGTTGCGTGCTTCATGCGTCCGCTCAATAGGCTTATTCATAACCATAACGTGATTTGAAGGACTGGTGCTAGCTAGCTGTTGTTTGCTGCCAAAAACCATATACTTAGTCTTACTTGGGTTAAGAATTAACCCATTTTCTGTGGCCCAGTTAGAAATACTTGAAAGGTCTGCATTAAGATTTTCTATGGTGCTCTCTAGTTCGGAAGGTTTGCATGAGATGTACACTTGTACATCATCCGCATAGATGTGGTACTTGCTGTGTGTTATGTGTGACCCTATATCAGCAGAGTATAAAATGAACAGGATCGGACCAATCACCGACCCTTGAGGGACTCCTCTGTCGAGGCAAGCTAGTTCAGAAGACCGCGTGGAGCCATCACTAAGATTAATTTTTACAAATTGACAACGGTTATTTAGATAACTGTCAAACCATCTCAAAGCATTGATGTCGAAGCCATAATAACTCAACTTTGATAAAAGTAGATTAATGTTAAGGCAGTCAAAGGCGCGGGAAAAGTCAAGGAGTACTAACAGTGTACACATTCCCTTGTCCTGTGCACACAAAATATTGTCAGTGACATCAAGTAAAGCCGTCATTGTACTCCTCCCTTTTCTGAAACCTGATTGAACACTAGGCAGAATGTTGTTCGACTCAAGGTAATGAGTAAGCTGTGAGCCCACAGCCTTTTCTAGTATTTTAGAAATACAAGGCAGAATACTAATAGGTCGTAGGTCTTTGAGTTCAGATGGGTTAGCAGTTTTAGGCAATGGGTGCACAATCGCTAACTTCCAGATGTCGGGGAAAGTTGATGTCAAAATGGAAGTATTTATTATGTCAGTTATAATATCAATAGTGTGGGGCAATGTCAACATAAGCATATTCAAATTAATACCATCGCTACCTTCAGCAGTTCAATATTCTATTACATTGTAATAGAATCCTAATATTATACACCAGGGCTAGAGATACATAGAGGCATGGATAGAACCATTATCAGTTTATCACCTTTATAAGTAATTACGTGTTACATGTAACTGTTACGTTTACGCGACTTTATCCAATCGGTAATTTTCTCTGCGGTTACCTAAACTCCATCCAACTTTTTTTATACGTTCCGTATGGTCTGATGGAGTATAAAAGCAGATAAAATCAGGAGAATTATCTACTACGGCTCGAATATGCGTGGAAATTTGTGATCGCGCTATTGAAGTTTTTTATATCCGTTGTATAAACACTATTGCCTTCAAAATTTTGTTATTATATCACTCTGACCACATATTCGAACTTTTACATAAATAACATCAGTGTGATTACTTTTATGAAATTATTTATACTTGACCCATTACAGTGGTAACACGCGGCGATAACAGCGGGCGATTATCGAACGCCTAAGATGTTACGGGGCACTAGCCATCTTTCTTCATTTTCTTCGTCATTCTGTCAGGCGCGTGACACTCCGCGATTTACGTTCATCGCTACATGCCGGTGCCCCAACCTTGGGGAACCAGCATGTACTTGTAGCGATGAACGTCAGAGGGCCATAAATCTTAATGTTTTGGCTGAGAAAAAAGCGCCTTTTGTAGAGATCAAAGGAGTGTCCCTTCTGTACTTGTAATATTATCTAATCTGTTATTCTGTTAAAAAAAATATGCAAACAGAATGTAATGCTTATGTATACTAAATACCAATATTTAAAAGGGACAAAGTCTGTGAGATTGTAACTTTCCATTTTATAAGTTTGCATGGTAATCTTCGGAACCATTATCCGATTTCAAAGATTGATCACCTCTGTGTAGAATGGACTTTTTGGATGGTTCTAGGCTTTCTTATAGCGCGGGCTCACCGGCGTTTTTCGCAATATGCTGGACAGCTAGTCCGTAATAATCAGTGTTCGTAACTTTTATAGCATTTTTGGTGCAGCGTAGTGTTGTTAAAGGAATTGGTATAGACAATATCAATGAAAATTGTTAATTAAGGTTAATATTTACGTTATTAATTATTATTTTCCGTTAGTACGTTGCACCAAAAATGCTACAAAAGTTACGAACACTGGTTATAAATTTATAAAATTGTATTCCACCGAAACATTATATAAAATAACAGCTGGTTGCGCAAGCTCGGTGTTCTTGTGTGTCTTACTTGTGAGTAAAAGTGCATCGAAAAGCGAAAGTAATGTTAGCCAGTTTCGGTCGGCAAGACGACTTACGTAATAATAGTAACTTTTACAAATTAAATAAATTGGCGAGAGCTGCGAATATATTATTCAAATATACAGGTTGTGCCACGGTAACGCGGCATGAACCTCTGCATCATTTATCTTCATATATCACCCGAAACACATCCACCTCTTATTTAAAAATATTTTGCTCTATCGAGAAAAGAAAAAAAAAACAATTAATAAAATGCTTGCCTCATCTAGAAACCGAACCGAACAAAATGTGAAATACTTAAAAAAAATTGTAAAGCAAAGATTCCAAACGGATGGTATCGATAGCAAATAAATTCGTCGTAAACATTAATGATATTGATATTATGAAGGACAAAGATACAAAAAAACGCTATGAAATATCAGATTTAAATTTTCATGGTTGCATCTATTTCTTAGTGAGTAAAAATTTTTTTTGAATACAGTATTACTTATTCAAAAATGGTTCCATACAGCAAAATTTGCTAGTTTCCATTTAAAATGTGGGTAAGGATGCTAAAATTATTACTGTAGGTATGTTTAGACCGACATTTCCAGTTAAATTTTATCCAAAAAAAAATCATATTATTACACCATAAGTCAGTAAAGTTGATTCTGTAAAACAATAAATTTATATTGATATCCCGTATCGCAAACTAAATAAGGTTCTGTAGACATTTTTAAATGAAAGGAAAAATTGAAAAATTTAATGCTCCGAGCCGGATTCGAACCGGCGACCACAGGCATTCATGGCCCGTCGCTACTAACCAACTGAGCTATCGGAAAAATCTGGTTCGGGCACCAAATTTATATAATTTTCTTTAGCAGCGTTAATGCTTAAAAAACAAATATTAATTAAGGTTCTGTAGTTTATAATTCTTGTGTTTTTACATCAAACCCTCCTAATTTTGGTCGAAATTGCCATGTTTTCTTTAACGAGTACACTACGTAAGTTTTTTTTATTGTCAGAAAAACGTTTAGCCTACCCTAACATTTAAATACAATAATTATTACTTTTTTTGCATGTAACAACTACATTACATTGCGTATTTTATTAATCATGACAGGTGTCATCTTATTATTTCAAGCTTGGTATGATAATTAATTAAAATATGATTGTTTGTTTAACAATGTCATAAGCGCTTGCTTATTATGTAAATTGTAATAGTTTTAGATAAGTGAAGTATTTATACGTTGTCTTGTAAGTGATATATTTAATTTATTTACACATTAAAATTCTTTAAACCGAATTTGTCTTTATCATCTAGAAAGGTAAGCGTTATAATCACTCATTGTCCGCAACGCTCTCATGAAAAGTTATTCGATACACTACTGCACATAATTTATAATAGCCTAAAAACATGCTAATTGTTTAGAGTAAACTTAGCAACCTTTTGATACACCGGAGCTTTTCCGAATTTTTGTCTGGCCTTGGTCTGGCCCCGGAGACACATTATAAGACTTTTCCGTTTTGGAATTTAATAAATATGACTAAAACAAAAGATAATGTATTTTTGATTTGTCGAATATTCTAAAATCTAGCTTGGTTAGTAATCTGAAAATATTTCGAATTCCTGCTCGTTTAAAATTGTTTGGGTTATATATTTTTGTATAAAGTTTAGGAGAATTCGATTATTGTTTTCTTTTTATGTTTCGTAACTTTTTTGCTTTGTTTGAAACAACTGCCATCAGTCGGTAACGACTTTTTCATCAGTTTTGGTGAGTGTATTTGTAAGATTTGGTTTAGTAGATTATCGTCTCGCTCAACCACTATGCATGCAGCCCTACACAATGTGCTTTCTTTCGGTTTAGGGGTTTCACAGCTTGTGTCGTATCTAGTAACCATATAGCCAAAGGATTTGGGTGCGTTTCGTAACTTTTGATGTGGAAAATATACCACAATTTTACTGCGCCGAAAATTTAGTAAAAAATTACAATTCGAGTGCGCACACTAGCAGAGCAGACCGAAAAACGAAGAAAAAAATATTTATATAGTTGGATTATGGAGATTTGCCTTTTTTCCGAATTTGTAATGTCCGAATTTCACTTGCCAACCAACTTTTCGCCGATGATTCACTTTGACAACTACTTAACTAATGCCAAATTTATGTATGACAACGTTTCATTTAGTAGAATTATTGTAAAGGCGATTATTATAATGATTATTATGATGATTATTATGTGAAGTGATAATCGGCAATACAATTTTCGGCGACAAATTAGAGAACCTTGGATTACTGGTCCACTGCGAATACATATTTGCCACCACTGCGCTACTTGTGCTACCATATCTATCACTACCATTGTGCTGGTATCTTTTGTACGTTAATATACATTTAGATATGCTATGTAAACTTGCTAACCTTCGCAAGATAGGCCTTCATGTAGAAGTTTCCGAAGAGCACGATGAAGGAGATCATGTAGACGATGAGTACATAGTGCATCCAGAGAGGGAACTCACAGCCCATACGGATGCCGTTGATGCCAAGGACTAGAGCGGCAGTGAACTGGATCTGGAATTCAAACGGTTCTCCAATTATTTACGATCACGCGTAGCGTCGTTGCTGTCAAAAAAAAAAACACAGAATACATCCTTAAGTCAAGAACAAAATATTTGATACATTTATTTGTGTGGTGTGCATGAACATCACACAAAAAATGGCCAGTATTTAAATACCAGAGAACTAGTTTCGTTAGTAGGGTCACTACCAACTCGACAAAGTGGTACTTGTATAATTTTATATATGACGCTCTTGGTCGTAAAGTTACAATGCTGCTGAAATATCAGCTCTTGGACAAAGGCAGACGTTAAATATTGGTTACAACATCGGTGGCATCAGATCTCATAGTACTCATATGCAAACTCTCCATTCTCAATGACATCTAATTCCGGTCAACGATTTAAGCTTGTAAAAGTAACAGACATACAGACCAACATAGTAACATTCAAATTCAAAATATTAGTATGAAAGTGTGGATTACACTGCTCGTTAAAAAAGCAGCGGCTCAAAATGTAACGGGTAAAATGGATTTTACAGATATTCTTTTACGACTTTAGTATCGGTTAATACATTTGTATCTAGTTTAGTATAGCTAGTTACCAGTTGAAGGATTGTGAGATATTTTTTCCACCAGAGGAATTTGCTGACTGTGGGACCGAAGACCGATAGACCGTAGTAAGTGTACATCAGAACGTGGATAGCGCTGTTCACCATAGCTGGGAGGAAAGCTGAAATTAAAAACTTTGATTAAAACATATCGATATTTAATGAATCAATTATCAATAATGAAATCAGATACCGATGGTTGTCATTTTTTGGCTAAACAACTCTGGGATATTAAGGTATACTAAACTTTTTGTATTCAATCTTAAACACAGCCTCCCTACTGTCTCCTTGAGAGCTAGCTGATTGACTATGAGTCAGCTAGCTCCCTCGTGCTGATATGGAACGGATCTCATGGGAAAAGTTGTTCAGTATGACAATTTTCGTCACTTTTAGTCATTCCGAGGCAATGTCCCGAAAATCAAAAAGTAATTATCAACAAAAAATCAAACCCCTAACTGTGTGGGAATTATTATGACCCCAAAGGTTAATATCTCCTATACTACATACGGGTACGGAACGTAAATCGTACGTGTTCCCATGGTCAGGAGATGGGATTATCTGCACGCTTAGCGATTCTATTTGCCACTACGACCTATGTTGATAAATATGAATCAGTGTCTAAAAGTTCTAACTTACAACCTCACACTTTTCCTGTTTATAGTAGGTATTAGTACTTATAAATTACAGTATCTTGAGGAAACCTTCACACTAAAAATATACCTAAATGGAAAAAAATGCTCTAATAATATAATTCCTAACTAAAGGTTGAAGGTTCAATCGCCCCAAACTACGTTTTCATTGTCCTCACAATTACGGTAAATTGCAAAAAATTGCTACATTAGTTACCTCAGAAGCCCACTCGCATAGGTAACTGGAGGGTTTCCACCGGTATAGGATGAAGGAGTAGATTTGAAATAACTAACATTATTTCATGACTATCCAGATGTTTCATATTACAGTAGGCTTTTCGACCCAAAAAATGATATTCTCTTGTTTATTAGATAAATCCCAAGATGTGCCTATTTAAAATATTTTTTCAAACAGAATTTTTAAAGTTTGTGTTCGCGCGAGTAAACTTCGCTTAAGGCTCCATACCATACACCGAACGCGGGTCGTGCACGGCGCGGGTCGGTATATCTCTCTCACTTACCAACGCATTTAATATCTCTCTCACACACTTGCGCGGGCCCGCCGCGGGCCAGCGTTCTACCGCGGCGGGCTCGCGCTACTGTGCGTTAGAGGCGCTGCGCTACTGTGCAAAAGAGATATTGTAGAGATACCGCCCGACCCGGGCCGCGCACGACGCGCGTTCGGTGTGTGGCGGCCTTTAAGCTCGCGAGCTCGCTGTATTAAGCTGGGTTTTCACTTACTGTTCTGAAAGAACGAGCAAACAGTTGCTCAGAACAAAAGATCGCTTATATCAAGTAGATGTTATCTACACCGATTACAGCAAGGCATGCGATCGGATTGATCACGTAATGCTGTTATCGAAACTGTATTAACATAGGAATCAGTGGAGACTTGCTTAGATGGTTTTCATCCTATATAGACAATCGATCTCAGGCAGTTGTCGTTAATAACTATACGTCTGGTTGGGTGACAGTCCCAAGTGGTGTCCCACAAGGGTCATTGCTTGGCCCACTGTTATTCAATATATTTATTAACGACATCAGCAAGTGCATCATTCACTCTGAACTTCTTTGCTTTGCAGAGGACATGAAGATCTATAGAAAGTTAAAGTCTAGTCAGGATTCTGTACTAATTCAGTCAGACCTTGCGCGGCTTGATGATTATTGCCAGACAAATAAGCTGGACTTGAATCCATCTAAATGCTTCTCAGTCACGTTCTCACGCAAACGCAACTTAATATCCTCCACTTATATACTTAAAGACCAGTCCCTGAATAAAGTTAGTTTTATGAAGGATTTGGGTGTGGTACATGACTCCAAGCTATTATTTGATCTTCATATTGATGGTATTGTGGGTAGCGCCCTTAGAGCCTTGGGATTTATAATGCGTAACTCCGCTCACTTTACACAAGCAAAAACACTCAAAGTACTTTACTGCTCACTCGTTAGGAGTAAAATTGAATATGCATCCCAAATTTGGAATCCGTGCTATACAACTTACATAGATAGGATCGAGCGTATTCAGAAAAGGTTTCTCAAACACCTGTGCTTTAAACTAAAATGTTCATACGTATCCTCCAATTACTTGAGCACATGCAAAAAACATTACATATTACCCCTATATAGACGTCGAGAAATAGCTGATACGACTTATATTTTAAATATCACTAGTGGGAATATTGACTGTCCTGTATTGTATATTGACTGACTGTGTGAAATTTACTCAATAAACTTTCATTTAATCTAAACTACACTTTCCCCCTATCTCACTTAAATGTAGCTCATCTAATTACAGGCAGAATAGTTTTTTGAGTCGCGCTAGTCGCTCTTTGAATAGTTTATCAAGAGAGATGGATATTGATGTATTCAACTGCTCAATTCCTTCTGTGAGGCGAAAGCTAGCATGTCGTTTTTTTTTTCATGATAAAAATTCTCCAACCTATATTTCAAGATAGATGCTGCAGGTGGTGATTTGTTCGGGTGCGTGTGACTTTGCTCATGTGTTTCTTCTTTGTTAACTTGTTGGTATGTAGTTTTATGTACTTTTGTTTTCTCTTTTTTTTCGGGTGCACTATTCTGTATTAGCAGTGTACATTTACCTAGTGCGATATTGTGCGCTAAGTGTGTCAAACATTTTTAATTTTTCTATGCCACTTCTATCTGTGAGTTCCTGTAATTGGCTTTGTATTGCTATGTAAGACTTATGCCATGTTTTTTGTAGCTGTTGGTACTCCTTAAGTATAAATAAATAAATAAAAATAAATATAAAGACAGGCTATATAACGGGACGCGGACGGCGTGCGGGAGGCAAAGCCGAGCGCCCGCACGCCGCGCACGCTCCGTTATCGTCCTACCCCTGCACCCTCGCGCCGCAAAGGTGAGGAATGAGTTGAGTGGTGTGCCTATAAGTAACTTCATTGTATAATTATTATCAAGAAACTTAACTCGAGAGGCAATCTGGACCCAATCGATAATAATGCGCACATTTAACTGCCTACCCAGCACACGGCTCTAACTCAGGTGGTCTATCTCGCTCGACTTGTGGCGGTTATATTGGTATGACAATGATATGTACCCGCATTGGCGCTCAGGATATTAGTATAGTAAGTAGGAGATACTCATCCTTAAGGTGGAATTGTCATGGCCTATTTGTGGATTGTACGGTTCCATTGTCAATCTAACCACTTTTAGGCATTTACGACTATAAACAGTTCACACTATAGAAACACCCGCGACATTTTCATTTCGAAGTTCAATATCTCAAAAACCGCTTTTTATTAAACGTAACTAAGAACCATTTTTTGATCTCGTCAGCTTTTGGACAGAAAAACTGCATTCAAATCGGTCCATTCCATGAGGAGCTACGTTGCCACATACATACACCCAGCAAACACAGATGTATTTATATTGAATTTTAGGACATTGCAGATAAAGTGCACGGATAGTCAGTTAACTGTGTTTGCGATGGTTGGTAAAACTCTATGAAGTTGACTGTATCCTATCCTATACTAAACGAGCAATATTTGTGTGTATATATTTTATTTTTTTCAATCACGTTCTCGGAAACAGCTCTAATCTCAAATAGAATATAAGGGTTTACGGTGGCAAGAAATCGATCCAGCAGGGTTTGGAAAAAAATATTTTGCGAGCTGACGAGCTGAGCTCGGTCACCCAGGGACTAAAACATTATAATATATGGGTCCGCCTGAGTATCAAAACAAGTGCCTGCAGCAAATGTCATACTAATTTTATACCAGAACGTCGGTTTCAAAAATCTTAAGGCGTCTATTCTATCGATAGTCGTAATTCTCTTAAAGTAAAAAAGCCTGGAGAAGTTTTAACAAGTTTTAGCATTGGCGAGAAAATAAATATTTTACGGCAGTTTTTCAAAAAATTAGTATGCAGACGATTTGTTTTAATGTCTGCAGTTCTAACGTGGAGTTAGTTTATTGGGCCACAATGTATGAAACTTTTTTTCTCTGAATACCTATTTTTATATTCTTTTCATCGTTTTTAGCTCAACCCTCTTCTTTTACATTACATCCATTTTTGATGGCATTTTAACCGGAAACTTGTTAAACCATGCAACATTCAATTTGATTAAGATAAGACAGAAGGATATGTTTCCCGGCTTCAGTTAGTAAAAACTAATGTATTTTTACCCATTAAGCCTATATCGTCCTGTCTTTCTGTCTGTCTGATCTCTAAAGTGCTATGAATCAATTGAAAATGGTTTGCACATTGCCTTTTGGCGATTATACAGTATTAGAGACATTGTTGTAAATTACACAACAGTACAGCGAACTGCCTATAAAATAATAATAACTATAATTAAAAAAAAATAACAGATCTCAATTCAGTACTTCGCCTTATTTGAAGAATTCTCTCGATTCCTCGAGGATCCAGTCATTAGGTCAAGACCTGATGACCATAGGACCACATGAGTGCACCTTTCAGACAAAAAAAAATCTCCAAACCGGTCCAGGAGCTTTCGAGTAACAGGGGAACATACATGAAAAAACACCGACGAATTGATAACCTGCTCGTTTTTTGAAGTTGGTTAATAGTGATAACTAAATAAAGTAAACATGCAAGAAACATAGCTAAGGACCCACACGACAGACGAAATAAAGGGTTATAGCCTATATGTATGGGGCATCGGCTCCAGACGCCAAATTGGTTTCTGTCTTTTGCCGATTTATTTGCCCAGAAGATTTAATGCTTAATGTTATTTTTTAGTAGATTTTAGTAGATAGGTAACGTGTTAAGCATTTTAAGTCCGATAAATGCATGGCATATCATAAGTTTGTTCTATTTTCGCTGAGTTGAAAAAAAAAAAGATATTTAAAAATATTGTTGCTTTATAAAATACACAAAATTCGTGGCTGTCGCGTCGCTATCTCGGTTGTTTTTTTAATAACATACATACATACATTCACGCCTTTATCACTAAAAGAGCACACGAAACTTGTGTTCTAGTGCCACTTTTAGCATATTTTTTTTATTTTATTAAATGTGATATGAACAGACATTCGGGACTTTTCTTTGATAATACATCTAAACTACTTACGAGATGTACGAGTATAAGTTACAAGAAAATCGGTTCGGTAGTTAAGATAAAGTAAAATAAAACAATTTTTTTTTACTCAGAAACTTGCATCATTTTGGGAATCCATAATTGGTGAAATAGCATCTGGGCAAATAAATCGGCAAAACAGCAATCAATTTTGCGTCTGGGGCCGATGCCCCGTACGTACGGGGCTTACACCCTTTATTTAAAGATAACGCGAAGCATTTTGACAGGAACAAATTGAGCCCAACAAGGTAACCGACATCTTAGCCCACCGAATCGCTAAACTTAAGTGGCAGTGGGGCACATTTCACGTAAGTACAACCGATGGCGAAAGGATCTCAAGTGTTCACCACGTACCGGAAGGCGCATCGTGGGTAGGCCCCCCACAAGATGGACTGATGACCTGGTAAGGCTAAGTTCAGGTGAACGCGCGGCGACGCGCGGTTGGCTCGACGCGCGATTTAAGATTGTAACAAATCAATGTTGTTGTGTACACGACCGCGCGTTCATGGGCATGCGCGGTGACGCGCGGTCATGTTCATGTACACAATAATGATGATTCGTTACAATATTAAACCGCGCGCCAAGCCAACCGCGCGTCGCCGCGCGTTCATCTGAACTTAGTTTAAAAGTCGCGATAGTTCACTGGATACAGTAAGTGCAAGACCGGTCATCGCGGCACTCTTGTGCGAAAGCCTATGTCCAGCAGTGGCGTCTTGCGGCTAATGAGATGATGATAATGATGAAAGTGATTCAACTTACTTGAGCCGCTGGGCACCCATTTGATGCCAATCCACCAGAAACTGAACATGGTGGAGTGATGGTAGACATGCAAGAAGGTAAGCTGCTCCTCCTTCTTTCTCAGAATAAAGAAGAATGTGTCACAGAATTCTAGGAGCTTCGAGAAGTAGTACCACCACACTGCATCCGCAATCTGAAATAGACATGATTAATTATTATTTCGCACATTTAATGTCACTGTAGTTTTGATTAATATGTTCGCAAAGTGTAATACAGTCTACATTACTATATACATAATATATGCATCAGCCAGAGATCAAAGACTTATCTCGTCATTACCAGACCCCGTATCATGGTCGGCCTTATCAAACCATAAGTTACAGGATAGAGCGTCTGTCACTGGCTGACACCGTACGATAGAACGAAACAACGCTCTATCTTGTCACTTATCGCGTGATAAGGCCGACCATGATACGGGGTCAGATGACAAACGCGGTCATCTTATGTCCAATCCCGATATGCAATGATCCGAAATCTATTGGGAATCATCATCATCATCATCATCATAATATATCATGTTTATGTTTTAACCGTTATATACATTGACATATATGAACAGATTACTTAGCAGCGTACATAAACTTCTACACAGAATCATCATCATTTTCAGCTTGTAGTCATCCACTGCTGCCGCTGGATATAAGATTTTCCTAATATCCGCCACCATATCCGGTCCTCAGCTGTCCACATCCAACCGCTTCCCGCCGTTCTCTTCAGGTCGTCGGTCCACCTGGCGGGGGGTCGTCCCATTTGGACGAGTTGTTTGCGGTCTCCACTCCAGAACACGTCTGCCCCATCGGCATCTGCGACAAATGTGCCCATACCCACTGCCACTTCAGCTTGCTTATCTTCAGCGCTATGGTAACCTTTGTTCTCCGTCGGATTCTGATTCCGGATTTTATCCTTCAGACAAACTCCGGGCATAGCCCTCACCATGGCTCGCTGAGTGACGGAACGAAGACATGGAATTTGTGGACGAGGCCTTTTGTGATTGTCCGCGTCTCAGCTCCGTATGTAAGGACCGGAAGGATGCACTGGTCGCAGACTTTCTACTTGAGGCACTGGGGCAGTAGCGACTCGAAGAGGTGACGAAGCTTCCCATACGCTGTCCAGCCCAACCGAATTCGTCTGTCAGCTTTCTTGTCGAAGTTATTCCTACTTAGCTGGACGATTTGTCCTAAGAAGGTGTACTCCTGAACAACTTCGATGCTAACATTATCGACGTAGATTGGCTCTATCTAAACAGAATACTTACTTGTAATTCATCCGAGTCATATTTTTGCCGGCACGGCTCACAAATATAACTATATCTTAATCGGAATGATGCCGTGAGCAATCTAACAGCTATATACGCGTTTAGACCCGCCATAGCCAGGTTGTAAGGCACTAGCAGCCAAGTGAGCTGGAATGGCTGACGATTCTTCATGAGTTTGGGTCCCGCCCACACGATGAGTAGATACAGCATTGTGTAGAAAAGTGTGGGGCCCGGGGAGTCGACTAGCGGCCATCCTTTTGTTCTGTTGTCTGAAACAAAAGACAAATTATTTTACAAATGATGCCAGGTTTTCAGCAGAAATACCCTTGCACCACAGACCATTAATCGTGGAACCTTGTCATGACGGCGCGGTGGCGGTACAATATCAGTAAGCTGTCAGCTATCAGTGACTCAGTGTTAACTGTCAGTCTATTCAGTACCGATTCTTTACTACAGGGTGCGTCTAAATTTAAATTAGTGTTTCCTGACTGGTGCGGGAAGCGCAAAGCGGGACGGTAAAAATGCAACACTGCAAGCGTTCCGACCCGTTTCGAAGCATGACATTATCATTCATTATTTATAGTCCAGTATAACAACGCTTTCAGGATGCTGTTAGGGCTGCCGAAACATTGCAGCGAATCAGGAATGTTCGTGGAGGCGAGCACGGATGGCTTTCACGCAATATTGCGAAAACGTGTCGCATCTCTGCAGAGGCGTATCGGCCTGAGCCCCAACAGCCTCCTGGAAACAGTGGCAGAAAGGAACGATGGCCCATTTCTGTATCACTGGAATAAATTGCATGTGACATCCTTGTAGCCAGGCATGCCTCTTAGTTTGAATGTAATATATTATGTTTATAAATAAATAAAAATGAATAAAATATCTTTATTTCAGAACATTAAAATTACCTATATAAAAAATCAATAACGTTCACAAATTATTTACTTAATGTCAAGAAGAGGTGGGTCAATCAACTATTTCTTGTTTTTTTGTGTCACTACTGATGAATCTATTTTATCTCTTTAAACATAAAAAATACTTTGATCTTAATATGGTCATCATTGAATTAGACTATTAAACGACAACTTAACAAAATATTGAACAATTCAAATTATAATTAATACGAAATTTATTGGTTTTCCAGGAGACACATTTTCACTTCCATAGTAAAATTTCTTGTCCCTGTACATATATTCAATGCTTACTTCCTATTTGGTGTAAAAAAATCGTTCTCTAGCAGGTAATTTTATGGGTTATTTAAATACAACACTGCATTTAGTATCTTAAAGCATTGTCTGAATGTAAAAAAGTCAAACAGTTTTTTATCATTTCATTTATTAAAAGTGTCCCCGTGAAAGTAAAAAAAACTAAGTCTCCTGACTTACCTTCTAAAAGTAAGTAGTAAATGGCATGACGCCGCCCAACGTTGGCTCGACCAATAGACAGCCTTTCTGAGTGTTACTTGACGTGGTCTGCCATTGCTGTGGCAATTTGTGGAATCGTACATTTCGTCCCTAGCTCTAACACAGGTAGGGTGTGTTTATTCCATTTCCCCTGACTCACTGCGATTATTCGTAAGTTTTTCATAGTCTTGGTTCAAACTAGAGCATAATGCATGGCACGAAGGTCTTATATCCGAAAGCAACCGGTGTAATGTTGTTTTTTCGTTTATTTGTTGCTTTTTACTGGTTCTAACATGAATTTGTCTCTTGAGTCACCAGTCCCCTGGCTGACTTTTATGGTGACCCAAGAGACATTTTTGGTAAGCCATGAGACATTTACCTGTTTGTTAAGGCAGTCTACAACCAAATACCCTAATGGTAGCTACAGGGATGGACATCATCAATGTAGATCATTTTTACAAAGCACTGAAAAACAAAAAGCAAAATAAATCTATTTCTTATTAGGTGAAAAGATGTTGAAAGTTTCAAGAAACACTTGCCATCGAATATAACTTCTTACCTTGAAAGGTACCATCAGTGTGCATCATCTCTTCACAACTGTGCCAGGCCAGTTGCAATATAGCGATCTGAGTTGTTTTTGTGAAAGAGGTTTTTGTCGATGTCGAAATCCGAAACATTGTCAGCCACTTAATACTAAAGATGGTACATTCATTCATTATATTTAAGATTCAAAATCTTGTCGGTGGAGCAATTTCCATTCCTCTCTGTTCTCAGCTATTGTTTTGACCTCTTGATACGACGCGCCGTTTACTTTTTCTTTTATTTGGTCCATAAAAGATCTTCTTGGTCTCCCTCTCTTCCTCTTTCCCTCTATCTTCCCTTCTACTATGGTTTTCATAAAATCATCGTGTCGTAACAAGTGGCCCAACATCCTGCCTCTCCTGTTCTCAATGGTCTTCAACAACGTTCTTTTCTCTTTCACTCTCTCAAGCACCTCCTCATTCGTCTTCTTATCCTTCCAACTAATCCTCTCCATTCGCCTCCAGCACCACATTTCGAAGGCCTCCAATCGTTCTCTGTCACGCTGTGTCATTGTCCACGTTTCGCTTCCATACAACGCTATGCTCCAGATGTACACTTTTATAAGCCTCTTCCGAATATGGCCTGCTATTCTGGCTTTGAGCAGGCTCTTCTTGGCATTGAAAGCCTGCTTCGCCATGGCTATCCTCGCGATAATGTCTGGTGTACATCTGGAGTTATTAGTGATTATGCTTCCCAGATATTTAAATTTGTCGACTTGCTCTATTGTCCTGTTATTTAAAGTGATTGGTCTATAATTTGAGTGCCTTTTTGAGGTTACTAGCATTTTTGTTTTATTAATGTTTATTTTAAGTCCAAAATCTTCAAAAATTGCATTCATATCTGTAACTAATTCTTCTAACTGATTTGATGACTCTGCAAAAGCCGCAATGTCATCAGCAAAACGAATAAATTGAATTTTTTCCCATTGAAATGAACCCCCCCTTTTCTGGACTCTATTAATTTTCTAATGGCACACTCTATGAACACATTAAAGATAAGAGGCGAAAGTGGACAACCCTGCCGAACTCCTTGCCCTATCTTCGCCTTTCTAGCTTCTTCTCCTATTTCAATTAAAGTTCTTTGATTTCTGATTTTTTTTGATTTCTTTGAAAGATGGTACACCTGTGCTTAATATTGACGATGTTGAAGTATTTTTAACTAGTGGTGTTAATGAAGAGCTCAGTTCTGATGATGATTAAGAAGATTGATGCACACTAAAGAGAAGCCTTTGCAAGAAATAACTCTGTCTGACTTGCTGTAATAGTAATAAGGACAAAATCTGCTTAGAAGTTCTTTATATTTTCTTACTCACTCCTCTGGCACAGCGACCCAATGCTTAGGCCTCAAATACGAGTGCACGCCACTGATCCCGATCTTGAGTGGTTTCTCGCTAATCTCCAGCTTGGAGCTCGCGAAGATTCGCGTTCACCACATCAACCCATCGATATCTGAGGCGACCAAGGAAGTCTTCCTATAGGCCTACCCTTATAGGCTCTTTTAGCCGCGCGATCGTCTCCCATTCGCTCTAGGTGACCGAGCCACCGAAGTCTAAGCGAATTCACTCTTCAGTCACTCCGCTGATGTTAGGCTCCTCAACAAGGTCCTCTATTTCAACGTTCTTCCGAATTCTCATACTGCCATCGGGTCTATGTGTTGGGCCGAGAGTTTTGCGGAGGACCTTTGTTTCAGCCACCAAAAGCTTGTTCTCCTCCTTGAGTGTCAGTGTCCAGGCTTCACAGCCATACAGAGAAATTGGTCTAATTACAGTTTTGTAGATGCGGATTTTAGTGCGTCTACTAAGAAGCCTGGACACTAGAACTTTATGCAAGGCGGCGCTACAACGTAAAGCGTTTTGTATGCGGATATCAATTTCTTCGTTCCGGGTATTGCTATCACTGAGGGTACAGCCCAAGTATTTGAAATTTTGGCCCTTTAAAGTTTAAACACAATATCACCAACATGTAGATTGGTAGGTTCACTGCGGCTTGTATTATAACGTCGCATGTGGAGATATTCAGTCTTGCCGTGGTTCATCGTTAGGCCAACTTTCAAAGCTTGGGTCACAAGGGCTGTAGTCGTTTCCTGTATGTTGGCGCGGCATCCACCCAGCAGAGCCAGATCGACGGAACCCAAACTGGTAATCACTATGGATTTTTACCGCAAACGGTTTTAGCCCGTAAGGAGTACGTATGGTATGATGAAATCTTGTACGCAGTTGGGAGCTTTTTTGTGAACGGGACATATGACACTAATGTTCAATTCCAGCGGCTGCCTTGCTGCTTCCCAGATTTTCAGCAGTAATTCTAACAATTCGGATTGCACCGTACCTCCACTGTACCTATTTCCAGACCTCCGAAGGAAGGCCGTCGATCCCTGGAGTTGTATTGTTCTTAAGCGGTTCATTAACGCTTTCCGAACTTCATTGAAAGTCAGGGGTTCTACTTGACAACTATTGCCTTACCTAGTTCGAGGTACGGGTTCAGCCAGTGGAGGGCGGTTCAACAGTTCCCGAAAGTAGTTTTGCCAGTGTGTTTTTATATCATTTCTATCCGTGACCAGGTTGCCATGTTCATCTTCAACTTCTTCAAGGACTTGTGTTGTGGTTTGATAGTCTGTTTCAAGTTCTTACCTCCATGTGGAATTTCCTCGACTCTGATGAGGGTTTCCATTTCCAGGACGATATTCTCTAAATGCAGCCGATTGGCTCTCCTGATCACTCTTTTGGCTTTCATTCTCACTTTATCGTATTTATCTTTCCACAACTCTTCCTATTCAGATAAAATTGTACTGTCTCCGTTCCTTAATTATGGAATCACAATCTTGGTTCCACCACTTCCTACATTTTCTTGTAATATTTTTTTTCTTTTCTACGTTTTTATTATTTTATTTTATTACCGCTATATCGACTTCAAAATAGTGGACGTTCTTAATTTGCCTCTATAATGATAATGCAATAACAATTTGTACGACAAGTTGTTCTTTTGAGCAATAAAGATTAAATAAATATCCAAAAAATATTAAGTTATTTCACGTTAAAAGTCTCTTGAGTTACCATTTTGTCTCTTGAGTGACCAACTTGTCCCCAAAAAAAGTACGTAATTTTTTTAACTTTAACATAGGTAATGTATGGTTTTGGCGTTGTTTTTGCATGAATTGTATTTAAAAAAGAAAAATGAAGGAACCTTAATGATGTATGTTTAAATTGGCTTAGTAATTATTAATAAAAGGTAAAGTTTTTGTATAGTTTTGTCACCAGTGACTCAAGAGACATAATTATTTGTTGTTATTTTCTACACATAACGTGTTTCACAAAATTTCAGATGTGATAGCGACATGAATGTGTATATGTACGCATTGCACTAATTAGACATTTTTTGACTTGATGTATTATTGAAGTATACCATGGTTACCCAGGGGACCATTTTTGAGCTCGAATTCTGTTTATGGACATATAAAACATACATTCAATCATAAAAGTGCGCGGCAACTCTCGTAGTTTACAAGTTCAATATATGTTCTACGATAAATACATATAGAAATGTAAGAAATTGTAACTTTTTATTTTGAATTGTTCTTTCTCAAAAAACAAGAAAAAGTTGATTGACCCAGTACATATAATAATAAAAATAAAAATGACAATCATACAATTTAAAATAATTAAAATTTAGTTTATAATTTTAATCCAAGTATGGCCCCATCTGTTCTATCAGCGATGACCTTCAGTATCCTGTTGTCGCTGCGTCGGATGCGGTTTAGAATAGATGCGACCCGCTTTCGCCTGATCGCATAAAAGTTGTCAGTACGGGCCTGGGCAAACATCCCTGACGCTCTGCAGAACCTTGGCAACCTCATCAGGACTCTGAAGGCATCGTTATACTGGATACGAAGAGCGTTATAGGCTTTCAGCGTGTAGTGGACCCATAGGCTACCCGTGTAAAATACTTGACATTATGCCTTAAACAGGGTGACTTTAACTGGTTTTGAACACCGGGCAAACCTACGAGCCAACATATTGCTTCTGACCGCTAACGCTCTCCGTTCCCTCTCCAAATCAAGATCGTTTATGTATGTAGTTAATGTCTAATGTAAAAGTCTTTTAACAATATATTATTAGTAATTATTGTTATTGTAATTACCCAAATATGGCTTTAATCCGAAATAAAATGATTTGATTTGATTTGATTATCACTGCGCAATAATGATGAAATCGGGACATCTGCGCCTATAGGTATGATATAAACATATTTCGGTTTATCCAAATTAATAATTACCCTCGTTCTAATTTTCTACTTTCAATGATGAAGTACTTATAGATTTTCTGTGATCTTACATTAAATTCAGGTCAGGTTATTTTAAAGTTAAAACTTGTAACAAACTTCTTCTGTTAAACTTGTAAAAAAAGTGTACCTTCTCGGCTTTTACTCAAAAAGCAAATGACGGGTTTTATTTCAAGTAAGTTTTATCTAAGTTTCAAACAGAAAAACGTATTTTCACCTCGCCGGGTGGGAAAGGCTTGCTTTGTAGCTCAAAATCTGCGCCGAAAAGTCCATTAGGTATATCCGCTAGCGTGGAAAGACTTTTTGAATTTGGAACGTGACGGTTAATCGCGAGATCCAACCTTTTTTAACCCCCGACGCAAAAAGAGGGGTGTTATAGGTTTAACGTGTCTGTCTGTTTATCTGTGTATCTGTCTGTGGTAGCGCAGCTCCCTAACGGATGGACCGATTTGAATGCGGTTTTTTTGTGTCATAATTTTACCCCGAGTATTCTTAGCTATGTTTCTGAAAATCTGAAAATCTGTTCAGCCGTGTTTGAGATATTGAACTTTGAAATGAAAATGTAGGGGGATTTTCAACTTTTCGAAGTTGTACCACAGTAAAATCGAAATAATGGAAATGATTTATAGATTTTAGTGCAGAAGATAATACATAAGTATATGAATTTTAAGCTGCCTGCTCAGTAAGCGGAAAAAGTAAAATATGACAACAACAATACATTAACTTTTTTAATGTAGGTAGCGTGATGGTGTTAAATATTTAAAGACGCAAAAATGTTTACGTTACATTTTATAATTATACAATTATTTGATCTTAATGACATGTAAACAAAGCATTATTGAAAATGAGTAAAAGGTCTAAATTACTTTTATTGTATTTGAATTTAAGCATCGTGAAACCTAATTTCATGTTAAGCGAAACATATCGCCACACTGTACCTTTTACAGCATCACCCTGTAACCTATGTTTATAAATACAACCCTTACTTACTTAAATACTTACCTGAGAAATAATTGCGTAACATTTCGAACGAGGGTTAGAACAAACAAACTTTAATTTTTCCAGTAATTTGTGGACTCAGCACGGACGGCTATCACAGGCCTGGAGGGTCGACTGCTGAGATGTGTTACTTTGCAAGATTCTATTATAGAACAATGTAGGTTTTACTTGTATTACATAATTCTATTTAGACATGGAATAAATAATACTGCGTACAGAAGGTTCTCTGTTAACAAATCCCTTGTTTAGGTAGGTATGCCGAACAAGCCTAAACGTGGCCATCCCTTTCTAACGCATGGAAGGCGCTGCGATAGAACGCGTGCCTTCCGTTGCAGCGCTCACATACCTCCTACAGGGGTCGGTAGATCCCTCACTAGTTTTGAAAGTTTCAAGTCTATCCACTTTCAACTAAGGGCGAGTCGCATTTCTTTAGATTACGGACCGATCTACGTTAAATAGTGCACCAAAAGTTGGCATTCCATATAAACTTTCAAACTTTCATACCTACAGATTTTAACGAACACCGCTCACAATTCCAGACATGTTGGTGCAACCCACCCTAAATCAACAATTCGCCCAACGTACACACACTAATTCCCGTCCCTTCGAAAATTATTTCATTGTAATTTAGGCGGATGTCACAGTGCGCCGCATCTCCAATGTTCCCAGCGCATTAATAAAAAAAATATTTTTGAACGTCAATGAATTCGGCTACAATGTCTAATGGGAATGATACAGTCATATCCTGCGTATTTGTTTTTTACTATATCGAACTATTTTTTTAAGAGGTAATTATTTACTTATATAAACACAGTGACTAAAACTAAGACAAATATTAACATTAAAACTAAAGAATATTTAAAAAATTGGGCCCTCTCGGCATTGTCCCCAGTCATATTAGATCTATCTATAAGTACTGATATTAAAGGGCATTAAATATAGTAGCTTTGTATGTAATGGATAAACTCCGAAACCGTTTATTTTCAAAATATCTTTCACCTGCGTGTAGAATGGACTTTCCGAATGGTTATAGACTATAGTTTATCCCCCGGGTTCGCCTGCGTTGTTAGGAATACGCGCAGCTATTCAAAGTAATATAATAAATTATACTACAAACGATACCATTGCGAATACATATTATTATACAATAACTTAGAGTGCAGGCTATTCTGCCCGGCCAATTAGGTACATAAAAACGCAAATTTAACAGACCACAAAGCGATATCAAGTTATGACATTATATAAGTCATCAGACCACCTCCATGACACAAACATTAAGGGTAATAAGTGAGCTAGTAATTCGTGAGAATACGTCATTTTGCTTCTGCAGTAGGCGGGTGAAAGTGGTCATTAGACGCAGCTTCCGTTTGCGTAATCTCGCGAATAGCACGGGCGCCTATCAAAATTAAAAAATGCCGTATCTTTAATGAAATGTTCGATCAAAAGGAATTTTGGAACGCGAGATATAGGGCGCATATTGTATTGCAACGAATGCAACGGGGACGAGGGATATGAAATGATCGAGGTTTGAGTCGTTTGTATTAGGAAGCGCTGATAACTTGGATGTGTATGCACGTTATCAAGTTGTTTCTTCTCTGTAGAGGGTGCTCAATGAACTTGGGGGTCAAGTAGTATTTGCAAGGCTGGTGGCCTGTTTGTATTGGTCACGATTTCTTATGGTGCCGTGGAATGATGAATCGAAGCGATTTGCCACTGCTTTTTGGACTTCTAGTCTGCCTTTTGTTCGCGGCCCATTAACGAATGGGCATAATTTATTGTACCCTAACAACTAATGTGTTAGGGTACAATAAATTATGTATGAGCTATATTCGCTCAAAACGAAATCTTCAAGATGTGCGGTTTTTTGACTTGTGAATTATTGGTTCATCTTTGTTTCACGCACCAATGAAGTTTTACAGTCCAAATACTCCAAATTATATTTTTACTTGAACTGTTTGAGGGTCAGAGTCTGCAAATGTTCGTATTACAACTATTACAAGCTGAGGGATAACCCTTTGCCAAATGGGTCACATCTACAATGTCTTCCCAATTTTCTGCTCGTGGATGGAAATGTTTCAATATTTGTTGAATGATTTCGTGAAACTAGCTTAAGGCCTCAATCGCACTGTCGCGGCCTGTGGTGGCGGTCAACAGTAAACTTGACAATTATTATCAAATTCACTACTGAGAGCCACCGGCAGTCTGTGAGATGCTTAACGGATTTGTAGTGTTCGGAGTTTCGGTGGCAAATTTCACAGAGGTAAATGGAGTCGCCTAACAATTTTTTTGATTAACCGTATAACGATTTTATGATTAATTTTTCATAATACTCCTTATAAATTATCTTGCTAGCATTACCTAATTATACCACGATAGCACTACAGGACTACTAAATAACACAAGTATGTAGGTAAACATTGTTTAATAAATTTATTTATTTTTACTTATTACATACGTATGAGTACCTACCTAATTAATGTCATACTAAGTACTTCAGGTAAATTAATAATTTATTTATTCAAATCTTAAAAAGTTAATGATAAAAACGACCCCCTTATCCACTGTGTGAAATTTGCCACCGAAACTCCGAACACTACCGATTTGAATGGGTTCAGGGAAAGTACCTATATAATCTGGATTAACGGATAGCATACTTTTTAGTTTAGACTTTATAGTTTGAGTTTACCGTCGTATGTTAACGTATATCCACGCTAGTTTTCTTCATTGTTACATTATTTTTTAATTGAAGTGGATCGCGTTACGAGTAACGAATTAGAATTTAGAAATAAAATACCTTTGTGAATATAGCCTGGCATTGACTAGTGGATAAAAGTCCAACGACCCGCGCCGCGACGACAAATGAAATAGTGCAATTTTACACGATTTCCTTAGCCGGTATTGAGACGGCACCATATCAGAGCTGTCCGATGTCAGTATCAACTGTCAGTCGAGTCAGTGCGGATTCTTCCTGGAGTATACTTAATGCACCCGAGTTAATTCACCTGGGGGAATTAAGAACACTAAAAGTATAATTAATTCACCTCAAAAATCTGGGGGGTTTAAAGTATACCTAATGGAACTGCGGTTGCGTTGGAGGGCACTAAAATCCACTCACAGATAAGATAACCTAATTCACCTATCGGGCGAATGAAGTTGTCAAAAAAGTAAACCTAATATACCGTTAGCAGGTCACGGGTGAATAAGGTACCCATTCAGTTAACTTAATTCACCCGTGATTGGACACGAGTGCATAAGGTGTACTTTCCGTATACGCAATTCACCCTTGGTTGGTCGCGAGTGCATTAAGTATACTCCCAGTGAACCTAATTCACCTCAGGGGCATTAAGTTGACTTAAAACATCTTGCGGATTTGACAGGTGAATTAATTATACTTTTAGTGTTCTTAATTCCCCCAGGTGAATTAACTCGGGTGCATTAAGTATACTCCAGGGGATTCATCACAATTTTTACATAATATAATGGGTTCTACACAAAAAAATACCTATTAGCTATATGTACCTTGTGCTATTGTTTGCTAACAATGGTAACTATACGAGATTTTGTAGAACATTTAACCATCACCCCACTTATAAATATAAGATGGCCCCGGAAAATAAAATAAAAGAAAAATACACTTACCTGACAATGAAAGCGTCCATAGATAATAATCGTAGGTATCTTTCAAAACACTCTGCGTTGAATTTAATATTTGTGTCGACATTTTTAAGTTGTATCTGTAACAAACCGAAAAGAACATTAAAAATAATACAGACAAAAAAGCCATCGCACACATTTTTATATGTTTTCGTCATTTTGTCAAAATACGAATGCATTGAGCTTTAATAACACTGATTACCCATGTGATACCCACAGTACTATTTTTTGGGTGAATTGGACTACCGTTGACCATGACGGCTAAAAAAATGCGACTACTTTGGTTGCAACCGTCTCAATTTCGGAAATATGACCTATCTACATCGTGCAGTGCAATTATGTACCTATTGTAAGCATCTTCAAATAACATATTCTTCTTGAGTTCGTAACATATTCTTCTTCATATCGTTGTTGAAATTGGGTGTTATTTAGGGTTCCGTAGTCAACAAGGAACCCTTATAGTTTCGCCATGTTCGTCTATCCGTCCGTCCTCGGCTTAGCTCAGTAACCATTACTACTAGAAAACTGTGATTCGCCATGGGTATATAAATCAATCACGCCGACAAAACAGTACCAAACAATCTTGAGAAATATTTTTTTTTAGGGTACCTACCCTACATCTAAAGCGGGGATGTAATTTATTTTTCTAGTTAAACCCAAGGCGTGGGGTATCGTTGGATAGCTCGTTTAAAAATGTAATGGGTTTCCCTTAACCATTTTTCAAATCAGTGATTCGTTTGCGAGATATTGGGCTTTAAAGCCCTAATTTTTGTTCAAGTTGAATTATATTTATCTACTTATGAGTAGGTATATCTTCATCTAGAACCCAAGACACAAGCTTTACTGCGCGTAATATGGGACTAGATCAGTTGTGTTGTGTAGGACTGTCGTTTAATATTTATTTATGTAGGTATACGTTTGGGATTTTAATAATAACTTTTTCAAATTATTGTTTAAGATAACACAACTCGCGTACCTATTACCTATAATGTTTATCTTTATTTTTTAAATGGCTCCGCTGTTACTGAAATAACCTCTTATCTCACCTCTATAAATGGAACCCTCTGTGAATGAGACGGATTTTCTTTATATCTACCTTTCCTACCTGGATATCTGAGACACTGGGTAAGTGGAATAATCAAAATCATAATCATAATCATTTATTTGCGTAAAAAAGGGTTATAACATAATTGTTGGTGTAAAATATACATGTTCTTGGTTCCACCTTTCTTGCTGTCCGTGCGGCATGCAAATTTTTATAACTCACTTAACCTACTTAAATTTAATACCTGCATAAGCGAGACAAAGCCGGTCCCATGAAGTCCCAGCTAATCCAGGTTTCACTGTATATACTAACAGATTGTAACGAGAGGATTGGAAGGGAGTTGTACTTGTGAACACATATAAACTATGTAACCACTGACGAGTTTATTATTAAATAACCTCATCCTACAGTGGTCTCGTGTTTGAATTGAACCCCATTGATTGGCTATTGGATGTTTTCTATGTACTTAGGTCCTTTTTCATATTTATTTATAGTCAGTCAATATATTAATAGTCAGTGATATCATCATCATCATATCAGCTGAAAGACGTCCACTGCTGGACATAGGCCTCCCCCAATGAGTGCCAAAGTGACCGATCCCGCGCCACACGCATCCAGCGGACTCCCGCAACCTTTACGAGGTAATCAGTCCACCTTGTCGGGGGCCTACCCACGCTGCGCCTTCCGGTACGTGGTCACCACTCGAGAACCTTTCCGCCCCAGCGGCCATCGGTTCTACGTGATATGTGCCCCGCCAACTGCCACTGAAGTTAAGAGATCCGGAGGGCTATATCGGTTACCTTGGTTCTGCTGCGGATAGCCTCATTTCTGATGCCATCACGCAGAGAAACTCCCAACATGGCCCTCTCCATTGCCCTTTGGGTGACTCTGAGCCTTCTTATGAGGGCCATAGTAAGCGACCACGTTTTAGTGCCATATGTCATCACTGACAACTCACACTGGTCAAAGACTCTCGTCTTGAGACCATAAATAAGAGTGTAATCTTGAGACACTGCGGAATATTGGACGAAAAGATTTGCCGTAGCTTTCCGAACGCTGAGTCGGATTCGACGATTGACCTCTTTCTCGAAGTTGGACCTACCTAACTGGATCGTCTGTCCTAGGTATACATAATCGTCTACAACTTCGAGCGTAAAGCGTCCGATTGTAATGGGAGTTGGTACTACATGGGCATTTGACATGATCTTCGTCTTATCCATATTCGTTCTTAGTCAGTGATACATAATAATTATAATGCAGTATAGTATGATATTTGCCGGGACCTTACAAAATTGTAATCGCGAGTACGAGCTTTGCCTAGGTCGATTTGTGTAAGAATGTCCCCTAACATATATTCATTTTATTAATTAATTTAATATAAATATATTTTTATAAATTTGCCTAAAATCTATAAAAATAGACACCAATTAAGTTCCAATAACTATTCAAAAGTAACGGTATGCATTTAAATTATCATACATGTAATGAATCTGCTTTTCGTAAAATTGTATCCGTGTCCGTTAGTCCGGTTACTTTATACATCCAGGGCTTGTGTCAAATCCGGTGGTAGTTTTAAAGGAAACCCTAAAAGGTTAAAAATATTAAAATAAAAACTTTCGCGGTATTTTAAATTATTAACAAAAATGCATGCGGCGCTCGGGGTTACAAACTTGGATTATTCATTGGGCCAACATCATAAACAAGTCTACAAACAATCTGAACTAACGGATTTATCACATATAGAGTACCCCATACTTTCAGGGGACAAGGTTACTAGATTACGTTAATGACTAACTACTGCCGCTAAATTAAATAAATAACCAAACATCAGCAAGGTTTCGGTAGGACGAGTTAATTATCTAACTAAGTCGTGTATTAACTAGTTTCACTTTCACTACCTACATTAAAATAAATTTATTATGCCAACCAACCGGTATAAGTACCAATATTATGTTTAAAGCCTCTCACAGACTGGTGCGGCCTGGCCGCGGCGGTCAGTAGTAAACTTGTCATTCGATGTCAAATATACTATTGATCGCCCCGCAGGCGCACCATTATGATTCAGGCCTAAGTATCTACTCCAGACTCAATTTGATCAGACATTACACTGCTTGACAGATTACATCATTCTAAACATGAATAAATGCAATGCATGTAACTGACAAGAATTTCCTCTGCAATGTTACATAAACAATAAACCTCTCTCTTCATAAAGTATTTCTTACATAAAAATATTATTACACTGAAGCACATTGTACGGATAAAATTCACACAATATGTGTTCACACGGCCCAAGTGCATTTATGGCTTCGAAAGGTACTCGTAAACTTCTAACCTGAGTATCAGAGTATCAGGTGGGCTAGCGAGATTGGTTTCTAAAGTCTATTGTAAGGCTGCGTATCCACCAGAGTTGTGCGAGGTTGCGAGGCGGTAAGCGAGGAAATCCACCAATGGCATTGCTAGGCGCGGTCGCGCATCACTTCCTATTGGCAGGCGCAGAGGACACTCCGCGATTTACGTTAATCGCTACAAGTACATGCCGGGTTCACCAATCTTGGGGGCTATTCAGTGGCTGCCACGCTGTGCATCGGATCCAGGGGCATTTCACTCAGTACTTGACAGCTCCCATACATTAAAACTTGCATGTTTTAGTGTGAGACTCACTCGACAGATGGAGCCATTTCTATAATTTTAATTAGTATTATTAAAATGAGATCTGATTTTAAATTCTTATTTTAATTATAAATAAATACATAATAAAAACACAAAAAGACGTTATTTGGAAATATCATAAATTATGATTGTAATTTTGCATAACTGGCAACTTTACTGCATAAAGCACAGATTAGATTTGTTTTCCGTTCCATTCCACTGACTTGTTTAAAGTTCCTTAATTGCAATTATTATATGAAAACAACCGTAAATGTTCCAGAGTACTGTAAAGTTACCAAGAAATATAATTAAATATTTTTATTTAAAAACAACAGCCCTAATAACAAGTACAAATATTGAGTGCATTAGCCACATAATACAATTCGGTGTAGAGGAACGCAGTGCTTTGTTTTTTTTTTAATTTCATTCCAATGGCGGAGTCAGTCAGTCAGTCAAAAATATTAAAGATACGCTTAATCGTAATAGGAAATATTATGATCTCGCACTTTTTATTATTTTGAATATAATCAGGAATGTAAATCCGAATCCCATCGTACCCATGGATTTTAAGACCCTGTATCCGCCAGAGATGTGCGAAGCTGTATTTTTCCATTATGTTAAAGACGGAAAGGTGACGTAAGAAGGTGTTTTTATTATGTTTAGCTATTAAGCTAAGTATCAACCCTAATATGGAATCACAGCTTCGAATATCTCGTTGGAAAAGTGGCCTACAAGCAGTGATCGTACAATGCTATGCATGTATATATATATATATATATATATGTATATATATATATATATACTATATATATATATACATACATGCATAGCGTTGCATTCTTCTGTTTTTGTGTTGCATTTTTTCTGTTGAAACGAATAAAATAAAAAGACACATACAAGATATTGTATCGCAGCGGGTTGCAAAAACAATGACTAAAATTCGAATCACGCGTTTTTCTTCCTACCGGCACGCCCGAAGGATGCCGAAAGGCAAGAAAATTTAATTACTGAATAATAATAAAAGAGATTATAAATTTTTAAATAAAAGGAAAAATTGAAAAGTTTTATGCTCCGAGCCAGATTCGAACCGGCGACCACAGGCATTCATGGCCCGTCGCTACTAACCAACTGAGCTATCGGAACAATCTGGTTCGGGCACCAAATCCCTCAATCAGTTCCTTCATACAACGCCTCAGGGAGGCGTATGTAGTCAATATCCTAAGGGCTTTGCCCACAGACTATGAGACTGCGGGCTTGGAGGATGCCAAGAATGCTTTTAAAATTGCTTGCCCGGGTAAAGATTTTCCAGACAACCCTAAATCTCAAAGGAGCTGGGACGATATTTATTGCGATTTAACGTACAAATCGATTCTTAGCCGCAGTTCAGGTCCAGAACGCGTAAGGCTTTTGGCGGTCGGAGCCAGAGAGGCTGGTCACTGGCTGCATGCCCATCCTTCACCAAATACCGGTACCTTTCTGGATCCGTCCTCCCTTCGTCTGGCGACTGGTCTACGGCTTGGGGTCACAGTATGCACTCCACACATATGCCATTGTGGCACAGTCGTGGACCGACTGGGTCACCACGGACAATGTTGTCAAAAAAGTGCAGGCCGCTTTGCAAGACATGCGACTCTTAATGACATAATCCGCCGGTCTCTTGCCACCATCAATGTCCCTGCTCTTCTTGAGCCGCCTGGCATTGTCAGAGATGATGGCAAAAGACCTGATGGAGTGTCTCTGGTTCCGTAGAGTTTGGGACGGATGCTTGTGTGGGACGCTACCTGTGTAGACACACTGGCACCGTCCCACCTCCAACGGACTACTACTAAAGCGGGTGCAGCGGCGGAAAATGCTGAAAATCTGAAACGCATTAAATATAGAGGCCTCGGCAGAGAGTACAACTTTGTACCTTTTGGCGTCGAGACCCTCGGTCCATGGGGTCCCAGTGCGCAAAAGCTATTTGCGGAAATCGCGAAACGTTTGGTTGACGTAACTGGTGACCGAAGAGCTGGTGGCTTTCTCGCGCAACGCATCAGCATTGCAATTCAGCGAGGAAATGCCGCCAGCATCCTCGGTACAATGCCTCGAGGGCCTTTAGATTTAACTTGGCTTTAATTTAATTTAGTTAATGTTATAGTTATCATCTTGTATATACCTACTTTAGAAAATAAAATGAACGAAAATAAAGAAAAATATTTCTTAATTTTTTTTTGACTTCTTAGAAGCTAGTTAATTTATTATTTTATTGATGTCTAAATTTTTGTCGGATTCTGTCGCTGGGTGACTATTTATTTGATAATATATATCCTTTACACAAAAAATAAGCTATTATAAATTACTTCCAAAATTGACATTTTTTCCATACAAGTTGTCAGTTCATTGAATGGACTAAAAGACGTCTGCCATGCTTGCCTATTAGGACCACACTAACGCACTCGCAAGCGTGTTAATGCCATCCAAGCGTTTGTGAAGGCCTGGAACTTGCGAACCCTTGCCAAGCCACCGCGAGTGTGTAAATGTAGCATTAGGGTTCACTTGTGTCTCTCAGACGCTCACGTGGCGTTAACTCGCTGCACGGCAATAATAGGTTATAAAACGTTAGGGATGCAGACATAGATCTGAAATAATTTTATGCGAGTACATATTATTAGATGTAAAAAAAACCGAAATAAATAGCCATGACATGAATTTTATTGAAGTGACCATCTACCAATTAAAAGCCCTCGGTTCAAATTACCTAGTACCGAGTCCTCGCCGCAATGACTTGTCGATTAAATGAAAATACTTGAATCGTTGTCTTTGAAATAATAATCGATTAAATGTTTGTCGGCAATTCAATGGTAAAACCCTCTAATTATGCCGCTTTTCAATAGCAAAATTATTCTGTGATAATCGGTAAATTCTCGCTCTTTTCTCCAGTCCTGCCTATTTTGTTATGTTGTACATACTATTCTATTCCAAACACTGAAGGTTAAATACACTCAATGTGAAACGTATGTCGTTACCTCACAAAAGTGGGTTAAGTACTCAATACTCAACCTACAATATATAGATGGGTGCATATTAGCCGAGTGTGAAACAAGTTGCCGAAACGCCGAATTTCTCCAAACAGGTTTCGATGAACTTCACCATTGATTAACTTTTTATCTGGCATCGTGGCGAAGAATGCTTATACAGGTTGTAAAATGATATAATCCAAATGATTCGGTGAGAGAAAATCAGGAACTATAAAATATTGATGGATGGATAAAAAAAGAAACTAAATACGTTTGTGTACGGGTGTAAGCTTGTAAGCATCACATTTATTGCGGTTCTGATGTTGGCGTATTACGTGTCTTTATTGCATAGTATGACCTTAATTGACATAGTTTCGTGTCAATGACTGATTGGCTGACTAATTGTTTGTCAATAAAAGTGTACCTACTCGTATGATTTGACAACTAAGGGGCCATTTTTCAAACTCTAGATAAAGTTATCCGTCAGTTACAATTATCATCATCTTTTTCTTAAGTCATATGAAAGCAAAGGACAGAGCTAACATTTATCTGACAGATAGTTTTATCTGGGAATTGAAAAATCGGCGCTAAGGTAACTTAAATATTGAGTGCACGTACCTTTTTTTTACGCTTAAATGTGATTAGATTTTTTATTTAACCTCGATTTCAAACTACGCTGCGGTACTCAAAATTATAAATTATTTTGAATAGTAATATGGCAAAAGTCATACAATCTTTGCTACAAACTCTTGATAATAATATTATTTTCTTTGAATTTTGCCCTCTTTAACGAGATTATTGAATAGGTTGTTAACGTGGTTACTTATTACTTATTAGTTTATAAATAACAAATGTAGCACATGGTTTATCAGTGTCATTTATAGATAGTCAATAAACTCATTGGGTACTTGTAAAATACACTTTTATAACTGGAGAAGGCTAGGCATCAACATCAACGGCGACTACATCACTCACCCTCGGTTTGCTGACGATATAGTAGTCTTGGCTGAGACCATGGAGGATTTAAGTACGATGCTTGATGACCTCAGTATATTTAGCTTCCAAGCGAGTTGGTCTAGGAATGAACATGGATAAGACGAAGATCATGTCAAATGGCCATATAGTACCAACTCCCATAACAATAGGACACTTTACGATCGAAGTTGTAGATGATTATGTGTACCTAGGATGTATTGTCCAGTTAGGTAGGCCCTTTGAGGAAGAGGTCAATCGTAGAACCCGATTTGGCTGGGCAGCGTTCGGGAAGCTTAGGCAATATTCCGCAGTGTCTCAAGACGAGAGTCTTTGACCAGTGTGTGTTTCCAGTGATGACGTATGACACGTGGTCGCTCACTATGGGCCTCATAAGAAAGCTCAAAGTCACCCAAAGGGCTATGGAGAGGGCCAAGTTGGGAGTTTCTCTGCGTGATCGCATCAGAAATGAGGCTATCCATAGCAGAACCAAGGTAACCGGATATATCCCTCCGAATCGCTTAACTTAAGTGGGGCACATTGCATGCAGAACCAATGGCCGTTGGGGCCGAAAGGTTCTCGAGTGGCGACCACGTACCGGAAGGCTCGGCGTGGGTACATAGGCCCCCCACAAAGTGGACTGCAGGACCGGTCTCTTTTGCACTCTTTGGGGAACTTCCAGCTGTGGCCTTCTTTCGGCTGATAATGATGATTACATTCATAACAATAGGTTATTATTATTTATTAATCTAACTACAAAGTTACATTGAAAACAAAACCTGCAAAACTGTTTTATACAGTTTGTCTGCAGGAATAGTTTTAAAACAAAAGTATATTTACATTATAAATACCTAGGTTAGTTAGACACTTCGGTATACTTTTTAAGTCTGATAGTGTACCTAGTCAATATATTTTTAATTGTACTTTAGTTTCGAGTTGGATGTCTTCGGTATGGAACTGTGTTCAGTATTGGTATGTGACTGTTATCTCATGGTTTATAAAAGAGAATAACTACAAATAAAGAAATTATATAAGTATAGGAACCTACTTATAATGTTTCCTTTGGGCCAACCCATGTAATTTCTGTTTTCTTTTTATGAGAAAACGTACTGCAAGTCCTATTTAAATTTGAACCGCATCCTTAGTACTCGAAAGAATATCCACCGTTGAAAGGATTATTTCAAGTGTCCAAAACAGACAACACCCTACCTTCAAGCATCAAAGCGGTCATCTATTGTACCGTCACTTCCTCTCTCGGTGGTCATTCACAGAAGTGAAAGTGACAGCGAGACGAAAAATACATAGATACGTTTGTTTGAAAGAGAAAGCTTCTGGCCTATAACACGTACCGTTTCTTTGAGAAGAGTTTCCGTATTGAGCGTGGCCGTTCTGTAGGGTCAGCAAATAATTATATCACAGTAGAAAACGCCAAAAGGCCCAGTCGTTAACATGGTTTTGTATAACCTGGCTTATCTCTTTTTTCCTTTTCTAGTGCACACTGCACAGCAAAGCATTTGTTAACATGCATACATTTTTCTTATTTAAGGTTTTTGTAGGTACAAATTTAAATATTTGAATAAAATATAGTGGGATACTGGGTATTAATATAAGGACAATTTCACGATGTTCCATTTTTTTCCCAGATTGGCAAACACTAATAATACAACATTTAGTAGCATATTTCGATATTATAATAACTATCTACATAGCACAGTATCATAAGGTTTACTTTCCAAATTTTATCCGGTTCTAATAAAAAATTAAAACATTGTTTATAATAAGGTGAGTATAAAAAAATATATAGTGTTAACAGAAATATGTTATTTTACGCGCATTTGCCAAACACTAATGCAATAAATAATATTAATATCCATTTTAACAATGTTCTTCAGATTTTGGATTTATATTTCAATAGGATATATTTTTTAAATAGCACTTTAAGCAGTAATCAGCCGAATCACCCCTTACAAAATTTCATATCGTCAATATTTTTATTACTGCCAAAGAAGCACTATTTGTTATTAACCCACTGGGAAACATTATACTTGCACAAAACTGACAAGATACTTTCCCCGATAGTTATAGGTATAACAAAATAATGTATTAAATTTATTGCCTTTGCGCACGCTACCATGATGCGCGAGATCCGTACTATTGACAGATAGAGAAAGCAAAGAGGAACTGAAAAAAACATGCCTATATTAAAATAAACAGTTACGTTTTAATGCAAACAAAAACTAGTAGATAATAAATATAGTACAAATCATTTTAGTTCGTATGGATAAAACTTACTGCATCTAATCCGTCACGATTACGAGGCACATCATCATATTTACGACTATTGATAATTTTCAATTATATAAAAATAACTCAATTGGTTATTAACCCCTTGTGGTTTAACACCACACTGTTTCGTCGCCTAAATAATAAATAGTGTTTTAATTTTATATTGTATGTATGAAAGTCTGTAAGGTATTTGTAACTATGGGCCTTAGTTGCCTGAAATAAATGTTTTATTATTATTAACTTTAAAGGCCGTTCAAATTCGTTTGGTTTTAACAGTATTTTTTACATTTTTGTGTGTTGCGAAAGATATTTTAGTTAGTACCGAAGGCTTGTTAAGTTTAAGGAATAAACGGGGTCAAACGGTATAAGGTCAGTTGGGGCAAGTGCGCCACCGGGGTAAGTGCAGTACCTAAACCTCGTATTTTACTTATTAAGCAACACAGCTCTTATGGGTTACATACATTTGGCAATAGAACAAATAAGTATTTTATCGTCGATAGCATGAAATTTTAATTCTACTGCGCCTCGCCCGGTCGGTGTAAAGTTAATTAAGATTTCATAGAGAATACTGCAACGTCACTCTTTTCATCGTTGAATAGTCTGTTACTTCCGAAACAACCGAAATAACTGTTTCGATACGCTCTAGACAACCGAAAAAGAATTGAAAATAGAACTTCGTATTTCAATAATATGTGTCCTTGTTTAAGGAGACTCGATCCGATACAAAATTGCCAATCTATGGCGTTTCGGAACGTAGCGGCGTCACGTCATCTGTCAAAAATCTACTTAAACTTGCTGCTGTATCCAGGGCATGAAAAAAAAAATTACGCTTTGTGATTGGCTGGTATTAAGACAATCACTGCAACATTACGGACGCCGGTGGTGTGATAACTTTTCTTTTCGAAGCTAAACTTAAACAGTTAAAATAAAAACTAAGAAAATGAGTAAGTAGTGACAGTGACGAAACGTCTTAAACTCCTCAAGAAATAACTAATATGGAAGAGGAAGCCACACTTACCTTGCTACCTGAAAAGTCAAAAAGCGTTTACAATAGTAGAACTAGACAATATAGTACTTACCATAAATAGTTTTCTTATATACGTATGACTTAAATTATTAATTTTAATGAACTCGTACAAAAAGTATTGTTCACAATAGTGTCATAATCAAGCTTTTTAATCTCGTACCTTACTTAGGCCACTCAGCAAGCATCGTGGCCTAAACACGGTACTTGACTAAAAAGCTCTCCATTATAACACGATTGTGAAAAATACTATTATTACGTAATAAGAGAACTAAAATGTCAGCGTGCTCTTAATTTAAACATGTTTCTATTTCATGTTATAAGTTAACTTTAATATTATAGATTTGAGTAACGCGTCATTTCTTTGAACCACTTTGAAATTCCGATACGTACAAGTTATCTGTACCAATCTATACTAAATGTTTTAAAGAGTAATAGTCCGTGAAAGCTTTGTAAGTTTATAAGTTTGTATGTAATGGGTAATAGTCATCGGAACTATTAATCCTTTTTCAAAAAATATTTGACCTGCGTATGGAATGGATGTTCCGGATGGACATAGGCTATGTTTTATCCCGCGGCATTTCCTGCGTTCTTTGCAATACGCGGGCGAAGCCGCACGGGCAGCTAGTATGGGCTAAGTTCAAAACCGGAAGCGCTGAATGCTTTGATTTAAGATGAAAGATAAAATATGAACATTAACTTTTTCTAATTTCCCCTCGGCTAACTGTCGAACGTTGTTTATTTTGTATAAAAATTGTAATATGATGGATCCGACCTCAATGATGGAAAAATATTGAATAGGTCTCAATGTTACCTATTTGATTACTTTGAATTTCTAATGAGTCTATTTTTCCAAGATCTGACAAAAATTAAACTATTCAGGAACTTTAAATTAAATAAATAAATGGAAATGGATACATAAATGGTTAATTTAGATGCAGTTTTTTTGGGAAAACAAATAAAAAATATATCTTCATAACTGTAAGTACTGCTCCGTGCTTGTGTTGCATATCTGTAAAAAAAATTGCAATATTTTGCCTCCTAACGCCACCACAATATTCAGGTTATCCAAAAGTAAACTTTAAACGTTTATGAAACCTGCTTTAGTTAAAATGCCGATGTGAGGTAAGCAATTAAGGTAATTTTTGTAGTTAGTTTTATGAACTCCCATGAAATATTCATAAAATTATACATACTCGTATTTACGTGCTCTTTGTCGGGTAGGTTTTAAATTTTCGATGTTGCTGCGTTCTATCTTAACGTCAAAATAAATCTTAGATAAAATACTTTTTACATAGTAAGAACTTTTTCATCTATGTACAAAGTAGTTTAGGTTACTGTTTAGTTATATTATAACTAAAAAAATGTTTCCAGCTTAACAATAATCCAAAAATCAGCACCGCACAATAAGTTTCAAGCAAACTTAAAATGCCTGAACTCACCTTCAAACACCCTACTATAATCGAACTCACTACACTTTTCGAATTTCAAATTCGGAACACTCCCGCGCAGCGTTCGCTGCGAGCGCCTCTGCGTGACTGCGCGAGTGATGGCAGGCTCGAAAACTCAAAACTTCATGCCAGCATCTTTAACTCTTCAAAATTGGTAAGCATTAATCATTTGACATATAATTATGTATGCAAAATAAACATGAGATTTCTCGTGGCTGTCTAACATGTTGTGAACGTTGTTATGTGAGCATACCTTAGAGCCCTTAAGCGAATCCTCACTCAGCGGATCGGGATCGGTATGCGGTACAAAAAAAAACCGGCCAAGTAAGAGTCGGACTCGCGCACGAAGGGTTCCGTACCTTTATCTATAAAAACGGCAAAAAAAATGTTTGCTCTATAGGGGCCCCACTCCGACTTGCATTTGGCTGGTTTTTTAGTATTTGTTATTATAGCGGCAACAAAATACATCATCTGTGAAAATTTCAAGAGTCTATCACGGTTCATGAGATACAGCGTGGTGACAGACGGACAGACAGACAGCGGAGCCATATTACTAAAATATGGTCTCATTTTGACCATTTGGGTACGCTTAAAACGGTATAAAAAACTTTGAAGTGAGCATACTGATTTTGCACAGATTTCCTCACTAGTCGGTATTATATTATTATGGTAGTGGCTTCAGGGCTGTGAAAGCCTTTATATCACTGCGACCATCGCTGATCGATTGTGATCGCCACTTAGTACAAGTCCTGCGAACGCGAAGAATTGCAGGATACTGTTCACCTCAAGAAATTTGATCTCCTCCGGGCACATGATGTGTTTGCCCAGAAAGGAGTTATGGCTGCGCATAAGGCAAGGACAGTCGGTTAGGGTTAGAATGTGTTTAGACTGTTTAAGAGGGGGCGCTCCGCGAAATCGGAGTTCTTAGATTGAATATTTACCTATGACAAACTAAAGTGAATGCCAGGAAAAAGAACATACAGAAACTACACCATATTTGCAATCTATTTGTCCGAAAAAAACCATACAAAACCAAAATTGCCTCGATAGAAAACAATCGCCAAAACATGTCTTATTTTTACCTAATTTCAATTGTGTGCCGTTCCCGTGCATATAATTTACGTAAACATTTTGTGTATAAATAGCTCTTGATATTGCCTAGTGATTTGACTAGCGGCGTTTTTTTATGTAGTCCCTTTTAAGACTTATTGAGGTAAAATGTGTTTGGCGTATAGGTCTTTTTCATTTAGCGCGATACTGTTTCTCCCGTCGCGTGTTTCGTGCAGTTCGGTATGTCTTCTGTTGCCGTTCGCGGGCGGAGTCAATCGCAATCGCTCCGCTGAGACGAGAGGACTACGTTCTGTGCTCTCACGACAGCACGGTGAACATAATTATTTCAATAATAATGTGACCCAGTATATTCGTCCAGTGAATGAATGTATAATTACATTCCAGTAGATATTTTGGTATATTTTGAAATAATATATTTAAAAGTCGACCTTAACTTGTAGACCTTAAAGTTCAAAATACAACCATAAGATTACGCAGCGATCGGCCGGCGACCGGCTTCTTAGAATAATTTGTGCAGTACATGCAAAACTAGACGAACATTTTTCTGTCGAGCGTGTATTTACTTTATGAATTATAACTATCACTACAACATAGTACTCGTATAAAACAAAGTCGCTTCCCGCTGTCTGCCCCTATGAATGCATAGATCTAACTTAAAACTACGCAACGGATTTAGATGCGGGTTTTTAACAGATAAAGTGATTCAAGAAGAAGGTTTATATGTATAATATAATTTAATATAGTATCCGAGCGAAGCCGGGGCGGATCGCTAGTTGAGAATAAATCCGGTTAATTTCAAAATCGATGTCCTCTCGGTCTCTAAATACGAATTCGAAGTCGGAAATAATTCAAAAAGTGGTCGCATATTTAAATTTATGAAATATTTGTTGTAAATTAGGATGCCCGTTTTTTTTAAAGAACAACATACGTTTTCAGGCTTTTCGAGAAATGATGTCCATTTTGAATTCCAGGATGGCGGACATTGTTTTTCAAATTTAAACTTTCGTGAGACATGTTGAAATAATACTAATACACGGTTCAACTCACGTATTAAATGTCACTACGGGCGACATGTTTCAAACCCTGCGGGGGTTCATCAGGATGAGTGTTTTCGCGGCGGTTTCGCTTGAATCTTGTCGTGATTCAAGCGACATCACCGCGAAAGCATTCATCCTGAAGAAGAACTCCCGAAGATTTCGAAACATGTCACCCGTAGTGACATTATTGACATTGTTTTTCTTTAAAGTCATCACGGGTGTCGCTTTTAGGGTTATCGAGGGTGCAGATTCCAACAATTAGTGCCTGCGAACTTGGACATTTTATATTAAAAAAAGTGAACACAATTAAGCAGTTTTTCTTTAGTACCTACCAGTATGTTCAAAATTGATAACTAAAGGGCCAGAGCGTCTCCATTGTCTCCAAGCAGGAATCCGAGATCAGAATTGAAAAATTTGGCCGCAACACAGTGGCCTGAAAATCTGGCTTTCATAGACATGATCGAAGGTTTCATAATATATAACAGTTTTTTAATGCTACGTTAAACGGCAGCAAAAGCGGCAACAGAAATACATCATCTGTGAAAATTTCAACTATCTAGCTATCACGGTTCTTGAGTTACAGCCTGGTGACAGACAGACAGACGGACAGAGAAGTCTTAGTAATAGGGTTCCGTTTTTACCTTTTGAGTACGGAACCCTAAAAAACGGAAGGTCATATTTCAGTTATGGCTCTCGAAACTGACTTAATAGCGAAAATAATATCTTCAAATATAGGTACAGATTTTGTCTTGCTTCCCACTTTTTATAATAGGGATGATGACTAATTTTTTTTATGATGTCATTTGAACCAGTTTTTAGACAGGAACAAATTTTTGTATTGGAGGAACTACAATTAAAGAACATAAAGACCCAAAAATTTCAGACAAATATTGACCTCGCTGGCGGCAGCGCAAAACGCTTAATACTGAAAGACAGACAAGCGTGACGTCACAGCCGACATTTGTTAATACAAAGTACCTACATGTATCGTCGTATGGAAAATCAGGTTCTTAAATTGTTGTTTCATTCGCGGAATACTGCGTTTAAGTACATAGTTGTTATACAATTTTGTTTCTATAAAAGCGTAAGGATTCTATTGGTACCTGTAAATTTACTCTTGTACAATATTTTTTTTTTTTTTCTAAACTTTCAAGGTAAATATCTTTTTACGATTTTAATTATAATTTATAATGTATACTTTATTACGGTAATTTGATGGTTTACTATACATTCAGCATCACTACGTTATCAATTTGAACATGAGTCATCATGCCTATTATCCATCATGTATTCAGTCATGTAGGTATTCATCATGTTTCATCTGACTGTCGGGGCATATACTATGCGAGAAGGAGCGGGGCAGCAATAAACGCATCAGTGCGGCAGGTGCGGGGCGCGCGGGTGATTTCTGATTTTTCCCTGGCGGTACGCCCGCTCTTAAGCATCTCCTCCGCATCAAGGCAAAGTCTGCACTGACTTGTGTCACACAGTTCTAGCGTTTGCATGTGGGTCATACGCAGATTTAGGTTCGCATCTTTCCCGTGGACGTTATATAAGTTAAGAGCTACCAAGCCTAATTTTTGTTTGGACTCTTAATCCGCATAAACAGGGTCTCCCCTTCTATATTACTATTCGATAAAAAACTCATATGCACGTGAGCTCTTAATTATTGACCACGGGAGAGACGAATTTCGTTTATACACTGGGTTCACCCAAACACAGTGTATAAGCGAACCTAAATCTGAGTATGACCCATGTGCTTGTGAAGGCAACAATGCACTGTAAGCACCCTTATCAACATGCGTAGACGGTTCCTGCTTAGCATTATAAAAAATAAAAATATATATTTTAAATCAACTTCACAAGGATAGTTCGATTGACTTCGTTCCCGTAGTCCCCTAATATCGCGGCCATGAATCGCCAAACTAAATGTATACCCCGTGTAGATTTTGATTATATTCTACGCGTATAATATTATACAGTCGAATTTTCATCGAAGTTTCCGCCTCACGTTTGACTAACATTATACAATCATTTGACGTTTAAGCAAATCTGTCAATATTATATTCCTCTGGAAAGTGTTTTACACACATATTAGTACATAATTATATAATATACCTACATTATTTCAAACCCAAAATGTATTATTATTTATTAGGTATATGAAAAGCAGGAGAATTGGTTGAACAATGAAAGAAAATTCGTTATGGTTCAGAATCGGTTAACATAGGGATTTCGTACTCCAACCTAGCCAGCATGTTCGCTTTTATGTCGGACGTAGCGGTAGCCGAACGTGCCCAATTTCAAAGAAAAACCGCAAGTCGATGTACAGTTTAGCCATTTGGCACCCGCATACGATAAAAACTACGAGTACAGGAATAAACATCTTCCATTCAACCTTCAGACACTTTTTGGTCAGAATCTACCACAAAAACTATTCAAATTGCAGATGAAAAGACGCAGTCAAAGGGTTTAAGAGGAATTTCCCGTTGGATATATGGATACCTCGTATCATTTTATGATTAATTATGTACGGTATCTGCACTACAGTTCCTTAGGTCACGTAAAATAGGTATTGAAGTAGAACTGTGTCACTTTGTAATATTGAAAAAAAAAACTTGATGCGATTATTTTGAAAATTGCTTTTTTGAGGTTAGATATGAGGATATCACGTATCATTTGTAGTATATTCTATATTGCATAAAAAAACAGCCACGTGTTTGGAGGAGCCCAAACTTGGTGTGTTGTATGATTCGAAAATAGTTTTTGTTTTAGTTAAAAAATACAGCTGTAATATAATTTAGTGGTATGCTTTTAGAATCGCCTCAAAAATCCCTTTCATATAATACTACACACCAATGGTTTCTGAAATATATATATGTTTGTTTCGTAATTACTGCATGGCAGAACACGTATACCATCTAGTGCGTCATTGTGACTTACTTGTAGTTCACTGTGATCTAACGTGTGACACAGATCACCTGCACTGCCCATCGCCACAAGCTATACAGACAAAAGTGCCGAATGAATGGTGAAAGTAGCTTTCGACTCGGCCCGGATCACTGTTCGGAGAATGATGTTCTTAACAGACGCCAAGATAAACATTTAGTCGGATACTTGAAAATGGTGGCGGATTATAAGGGTTAGTTAGTTATGAAGCATCATTGATAAGATATTTAGATTAGGATAACGGAACAATTTTGTTAGGTAAGGTTTTAGTTGTGAAAAAGTATGTGTCGATTAACGTTTCGGTATTAGGGTCCAAACGGCGTTACAGGCATCCTGTTTTGGGATGATAGCTTTAAATGTAATATTAGCAGAGCTCTTATCGCACAAAAAAGAGCCATAAAAATAATGTTTAGAATCCCGCAATGGGTGTCTTGCAGATGATACTTTTAGACCTTAGGGATTCTGATGGTGCCTAGTTTATACGTTCTTGTAGGTACTGCTCACTGAATTCGTTAAACATAAAACAAGGTTCGAAACATATGAAGAACAAGAGACTCGTGCACTCACGCGCACCAGAAATATGTAAATTATTTTTCAGATGACTAAAAAGAAAAGCAATGTAAGTACTAGCAACCAAACTGTCAAGTTGTTTAATAAAGTTCCTAAGTTTACGATAACTTTTTATTGTAAAATATAATATTTTTAAGGAAATATTAAAGCAATTTTTATTAAGAGGGTGCTTTTGTAGTGTTGACAAAATATTTGATAGAAAGTAATTACAGTGTGTAGTTATTAGATATTAGAGTGTAGTTATTATATTAGATATAAGATATTGAATTGTCAGCTGTAAGAAATTCAAACACAATCTTGTATTGTTTACCGAATAAATAATGACTAACTAAATAATGTCTGTCTAAAAATTAACAAAACCATATAAGTATTTACTGAAACCGCTGATATAAGAGCATAGATATATTAAACATTCATGAATAAGTTGCATATGCACCCATATTTATACACATGACTGTACTAGGGGTACCTACTACTAGATGTCAGTTAAATTACATATATGTAGATGAATAGGTTAAATACTTAAACACATAGAACACCACGCCTACGCACCGGAAGGTGCGGAGTGGGTAGACAGGGTGGACTGATGACCTGATAAAGGTTGCGGGAGTCCGCTGGATGTGCGTGACGCAGAACCGGTCACTTTGGCACTTCTTGGGGATAGTTCTGTGGGGGAGCGGTATGTCCAGCAGTCTTTCAGGACGTCTTTCGGTTGATGTGATGATGATGACGACATAGAAAACATCTAAGACTCAGTATATTTCTTTTCCATGCTAATCGCACTAATATGCAGGCTGGAATAGGGGGGTGGACACCAATTCAAGTGCCGTTGAATTTCCTCGAAAAAGTAGGTATCAAACATATTGTCACATGGAGGAAAATGCAAATCAGGGCGTAAATAACCACTTTATTAGTGTCCAAAGTTTAAAAAGGGATACCCCTTTTTAAACTTTATGTTATATTCGGTCCCTTTTATATTTACTACTAGCTTCTGCCCGCGACTCCGTCCGCGTGGAACTCGGTTATATCGTAGCTCCATACAAACTTTCACCCCCCATTTCATCCCCTTAGGGCATGATTTCCGGGATAAAAACTATCCTATGTCCTTCCCCAGGACTCAAACTATCTTTATACCAAATTTCATCCAAATCGGTTCAGCGGTTTAAGCGTGAAGAGGTAACAGACAGACAGACAGAAAGACACACTTTCGCATTTATAAAATTAGTATGGATGACGCTGGAGTGCCGTGTCGTCACGATCCCCCGAGCGTGTTTCTTTCTCTAACAAGCAACATTAAAAAGGGTCTCGCTCGGTATTTTTTTTTGAGATATTCGAATGGGATTTTCGTCACTGGGCATTTTTTTTCCTTCTTTCTTAATAATAAATCTGGAGTCCATGCAGGCCAGGGTCACTTACTTGGCCAAAGTGAGAACAAAATATAAATGGAAAGAGAACGGTTGTAAAACGTGCCTGATTTTCTTGAGGTTGGAAAGAAACAAAATGAAGAGTCGCTTACAGTGAAAGTGGGTGGACAAGGAGCGTAAGCGGTCTTTAATAATGAACTCGCAATGTTATAATGAACATTTCGATCGAATATCGACCCATCGTCAATTAGTATGAAGCGTTTCGGCTGCCGCGCCAGCAAGGTCCGTTTTTGACTCATTGGGTAGGTACTATTTACTATGTTCTTTAATTGTAGTTGATCCCATACAGAGCTTTGTTCCTCTCCAAAACCTGGTTCGAATGGCATCGTGAAAAAAATCTTAAGTCGTTCAGCCTTTTATTGAGCGAGAGGGCGAAGCGAAGAAGTTCTCTGCTTAAGCTTTTTTTCGTTCCTACATATGTCGGGATCTCAAGCTGGTTTTTCGTTAAATAAAACACGCTAGAAACTTTTAGATGTATATTGACACCAATAATTAATTAAATACAAATTGAACAGCACGCTATTGCCGTGGCTAGACAAGAAGAAAGAAAATGAAAAGAAGTGTTTTGCCAGCATAGATTTTGGCAAAGACAAACCTCTGTTCATGAACACTGGTGTACAGGTCGTACATCTAAACCGATTCTCATAAAATTTTGCGAAAGAGAGCATGGATGCCATTTTATCAGTTATCGCTGTTGATAATACTTCCATCACATTATGACTTGTATTGCGAGTGCGAGTGACGGATGTCTTATCGACAACGATAAGTGATAAAATGGCAGCCGTGCTACGCCTGCTGGTTTGAGAATTATGACAAACATTTTTTCGACGCAATTTATGCAGGTAAAGAAAAAAAATACAGCTGAAATAAACATTCGCTAGTTCTACAGCACACAGAGCCAGTAGATTACTCAAGCTCTTATCTATCTACATCTACACTAATATTATAAAGAGGAAAGATTTGATTGTTTGTTTGCATTAAATCGGCTCCGAAACTACTGGACCGATTCTGAGAAATATTTTACCAATACCATTAGAGGCCGACTTTATCCCTTAAGAACATAGGCTAGGCTACTCTTTACCGCGGGAAAATGCTTCATTCCTACGGGAAAACGGAAAACTAACCGTGCGAAGCCGAGCAGCTAGTTAGTTATACTTTGACAATGCTCTACCTAGACAATAGTTCAGTATTTGAAAGAAAGAAAGAAAACATCGGCCGTATTAATAGACGTCTTACAAGCCTGTTTTAACTAAAATGGCGTCAAAATTCGTTTGTCCTTATCTGTCACTTTGACATTTGTGTTCGTAAGAAGGGGACGAGGCACATTACATTACAGAGGCGTTTTAAGTTGTATGAATAAGGGGGTTATTCGTGCATGACAAATACAAGTAAATTGTAGACACGTACGCATTTGCCACGAAATGTCACAACTCAGCGTAATGCTGGCAGGACGAGCGCTGGTCTTTCGTTGTGGCCATTTGGTGAGGCACGGAACAATGACGCCACGATCACACACAAGGACAAATTACAAAAACATAAAAAATAAGTAAGAACGCAGACTCATTAAAAGAAAAAAGAAAATTTGGGTAGTTGAATGAGCGAGCGCAGCGAACGAAGTTCTCCGTTTCAGCTTGGGCAAGTCTTGCGTTGAAAATTATATTTGGTTTGTATACGTAAAAACATATCAAGAACAAACGCTGTAAAACTAGTGCCAAAAGCGATCTTTGCATTTCAAGACACTGTATAAATAAACCTTATTAACAGGCATTACAACATGTTTCTAACAATTCTAATTATTGAAGTTCTGCAGCGGAAATGATTTTGGTAAAACTAAATAACAATCGCATCCAAAGTTAGCCTCTAAATGAACGCAGTTATGGAAAGCAACGTGGACATTTAGAAAATTATAACTTTCACTACTTCGTTATTGTCTTGTGGGAATAAAATGCTCATATATTAAACATTGTCCTACTTATAAAGGATGATTCACGGCATATACACCGTGCGTGTCTGGCTCGAGCACCGACCGGCACCCTAGGGCTGATCACGTACCGTTTTGAACGAATGTTAGGTTAAATCAACTGTAATTTTTCCATATTAAAACTGACATTTAGATCTACCCGACGCGCGTACAATGCGTAACTTCATTGACCTGCAGTTCACCGAATTTCGCCATACATTCGCCCATGCGTAATGGCATAATGGCACTATCGGCAACACCTGCACCATTAAGTACTTGGGTTTAACACTCGACGAAAACCTAAACTTTAAAAAGCACATCGACGTGGTCTCTCGTAGAGTTACAAATATTGTGTACCTAATGAAAAAACTCGGAAATTGCGCCGAGAAAGATCTGCTTAAGCTAGTTTATACCTCTCTATGCGAGCCAATCCTTTCATACTGTCTTAGCATCTGGGGAGGGTGTTCCACGTCTACTCTCATATCGCTAGAAAGAGCGCAACGCTTCGTCCTCAAAGTCATGCTTAGAAAACCCCGGCTCTTTCCGACAACTACGCTTTACAGAGAAGCAGATGTACTTACGGTACGGCAACTCTGGATTTTACAAGCCTCGATGGTATCACACAAGAAAACAATTTGCTCTCGACAGTACTTGGACTTACTAAGGAAACGTGTTTTCAAAATCCCCGTGCCATTTGTAAAAACCGCCTTCGCACGACGCTTCCCGCATGTATTACAGCCATATATTATATACAACAAAGTGGTAAAAGAATGTAATATTTCTAAAGCCAATCCTCATGAAGCAAAACTAAAAATCGTTAGTTGGTTAAAAGGCCTTAACTACACAGAAACGGAGCAACTGTTAAAGGCTATAGTCTAAACACACACACACACACACATACACACACTCACACAGAGAGAGAGACACGTTAGGTTAAGTTCTTTAAATAAAATACCTTAAGGACCTCATGTATACTCACTGTACTGTACCCGAATCAGGCCGCCACGTTACAGGCATAGCCTAGTGTGGGGCCGCCGGCAAATTCTTGTAAACTTAGTGTAATTTCTTTGAAATAAACTATTTTGATTTTTGATTTTGATGCACTGGCCCACAAACTTTACATTTAGGTACCCCAGGAAAACTACGTTTTTTTCAAACAGTAATTTATAACAGCGTTTTTTTGTTTGTTTAATTTTCAAATGTTATAAGATGCCTTATCCAAGAATCCACCAAAATTTCCATCGGGAAGTAAATATATAAAAATAAATGGCACATCCAGTATGTTTTTTTGTGTGATTTATTTGTTATTCTTGAAGAGTTCCTGTAAATTAACCAAAACACTAATTAAAATATCTATTAATATTTCTCCTCTTTTTTCAGGAATTGGTTAAAAATCGATTTTTTGATTACCTACTAATATTTTGGTGGACATAACTACCGTAAAACGAACTAAAGATTTGTATATCTCCTATACTCCTCTACAAAATTTTATTAAATAAATGTCTTTATTCAGAGACCAACTTAATCAATCAGTGTTAGTTACTTATTGGTAATCTTATACCACGGTTAGTAACAGCAAAATTAATTATATAGGTACCTAATTATCCGTATTATAAATATTAATAAATAATAATGTATGATTTAATAATATTCATATATTCCTGCGCAATAAGGGAGCAAATGTTTAGATAAGTGCCGTCCACCCTGTCTGCAATCATGGTCAGCCCCCCTATTCTGTAACTTGTTTTAAAGCTCTTTAACGCCCACCCACAAATATATCTTGACACCGCGATGCGTAGTCACCAAGCGTGGTAGAGGTCTAGTTTCGTGACGGGTGACCGGCAGGGTGAGCCGTATAAGCGCGTAGCGAATAACAGCCCAGGATGCTGGACATCTGCAGCTGCACGGACTCTGCGCACCAGGGAGGTTGCTCGCTTGCGCATACTGCAGTTGAGTCTATCCGCGCTTCCGCGAATATCCCTGACGTACGCGCTCTAGAACCTAGGCAGCCCCATCAGCATCCCGTACGCGTTATTATATTGAACGCGCAGAGCGCTGCTTTTACGTGTATTAAGTCTACCCACAGACTGCTGGTGTACAAGCACGTACAATAGGCTCTAAAAAGACCGAGCTTTAGGTACCTACCTCGAGCAGTGAGCAAATATGCAGGCTATGATATTCGCTTTGACGGACAACGCTCTGCGTTCGCGCTCAATGTCGGCGTTGCTTCGATTATGCGCTTTCGATTTATACGCCGGACGTTCCTTACAATTAAAAAAAATAGTTTAACCCCCTATGAGCCCCAAAACTTTGTGTGGTATCATTCTTTCTGACTTTATCTTTGTGATGGGTCTTTTTATAGATGACATTTCAGCTTCCTATATGTCAATTGGTCTTTGAGAAAAATTCCTGCCAAGCACCTTTTATTTATCTGTATACTTTGTATACCAAAAAAAATATTGTAGTTAAAAAAAATTGTTAAACCTATAGATACAGGGATAGAGTAGGCACCGATTAAATTGTATATACACTCCCTACCCTATCGGGGAGGCAGCTTCATACTCGTATCTCATCGCTCCAAAAAGAGTCTCGGAAGGCGCTTTTTTCTGTTTAAAAAACCGTAAAATGTTACACGAAAAATGTGTCAGGAAAACTGAACCTTGATAAATTTACTATCAATTTCTCATGCATATCAAAGCCATATGATCACTCATGGTTCGCGCAGTCTGTCACGAAAAGTCAAAGGGGGTGTGCTACCATATTGTCATAATTTCTAGATAATTAAATTTGCAAAAACAGAAACGAAAAAACATGATTTTTATATTTCTAAACATTATAAACTGTAAGTTTCAACATCTGCAAGTTTCCATAATATTATAAACAAGAACATCTCGTTAGCAGCGAAGATAGTAACAGCGCCAAAATTCCATCACAAACTTTGGCTGTTAGTGTCAAATGTTGCTCCGACTTCAACGCCAGGCGTTACTCGTCACAACTTATAGTTAGCTAAGTTTCCCACTCTAATTATCACGCGTTCTTTAAAACTAAACATGCAATGAAATATTTACGTTACGTTCGTTAATTTAGGCTACGAAGTATCGCGTTTCAGGTGCGTTCATATGAAATTGGAGGCTACACCTGCATAGTAACTGTCTTTTTTATCTTCAATAGGTAAATTAAGAGCTATAATAGATAATTTTAGTTTAGTCATGTTTCATGAAAATCTCTTCAGCCGTTTTTGAGAGTTTGAACTTTGAAGTGAAAATGTCGGGGGGTTTTCAACTTTTCTAAGTTGTAGTTATTTAGGTATAAATAAATATTACGGAACAAACTTACACAAATCGAGCTAGCCCCATAGTAAACTCAATAAGGCTTGTGTTACGGGTACTAGACGACGATATATATAATAGATATAAATACTTAAGTACATGGAAAACATCCAAGACTCAGAAACAAATAATCATGCTCATCACACAAATATTTGCCCTTACCGGGATTTGAACCCAGGACCTTCAGCTTCGTAGGCAGCTTCACTACCCACTAGGCTAACCGGTCGACAACCAAACGGTATACAACCAAATAAATTGTAATTAATTAAATAAGTTAAAAGATTGTTATTTATAAATAAAAGTCGAGTTGATCCCATCGTTCCCAGTTGCGTGAGGATGAGGCTGCGGGCTAGCGAAATAGGACTAATTCAATCAAAACCTGCAATCTAGTTAAATTCGAATGCGAGTTGTTGTACCATGTAAAGGGCCCTTAATAGTCGTATCGATATGTAACTTTGCAAGTAGGTATGTTAAATATACTGACAGGGCAATAATTGAGTACCATCAGTCTAATAGCAGGTTGACGCAGTTAGGAACAAAACGCCAATGCCAAACCTAACTCATGAATAAGGTACGAATAAGCTCTTTGTTGAAGCCATTGTACTCCGTGAGCGAATCTATATATAGCCCACAAACCTGGAATTCAGTAAATAAAACTTTGTGACCTTAGCATTTGACGATCGAATGTCAGAGCATATAAATGACAATATCATTATTTTGCTCTTAAATTTAAAATGTAGGTACCTATTATTACATACACAAATAATGATATTGACATTTACATACAAAATTATATCTATTTGGTTGTTGAGGATCATAATAACGACTTTATTGACATGTACTTAAATTGACAAACTAATTTGATTTACATTGTAATCTTATTATGAAATTAATAAATCTTTAGCTGAATCATACCATTATTGTATTGGCTGAAAGTGCAATAAATGAACTTCGTATCTTCTAGATCCTCATCTTACTATGTATATTATTCATTTTAGCATCAACCAACAATTACTTTTGTATAGATCGTGCGGCTTTTTTAATACTAAAATTATAATCGACAAAAAACTCTATAAATATAGTTATTAAACACAAAATTTCACGAGCATCAGTTGAGAAAAGCGACCTGTAGACGAAAACAGCCGGATATCCGGACAGACATGCGACAGCATTTTTGCCCAAGCTGAAATAGAGAACTTCGTTCGCTGTGCTTGCTCGTTTCATAAGATGATGTTTAAAAGTAATGTAAAGTAGAACGGAAAGTAAATGAGTGCAATAGACTTGAAACTGATAAATTAATTAGCTTGATTAGGGGTTAAATAAATTATGAAATAAAATGACAAATAAGATATTTGATTAGAAGTAACCCGAATTGAAATATTTAGATTTTATCGGATGTAACTTTACGATTACCGAAAATTTAAAATAACCGACGACCTTAGTAATAAAATATGTTTTAACCTTGTTAATAATTGAAAATATTCATAGCTTTTTTACTCCCATTTTCCTTCTTGACGCGAAATGGTTATTTTAGCAATGACAAACAAGCATTGAATACAAGGCGAAGATTGAACAACACGGAAACAAGCAGTATTTACCTGTGATGGAGCAATCGCCTTAATTGTTACAACAGACTTTGAGGTAGAGAAAACGGGGAGTCGATTTCAGACAAATACCTACATTCTGCATTTCAATTTTATATCTATCTATTTCACGCGTTGTTTCCTCGCTCTCATCATCATAACTAGCGTTTTTCCCGGTTGTATCCCAAAAATTGGCGTAGGCCATCGTAGCCTTCCAACCCAAAGAGAACTTGTTGAAAATCAATTAGGTACCTGCCTCATATTCAAATTCATATTCGTTTTGCGGGTGCTATCAATATCAGATTTAGACTTTCATATGTGCCGTTTGTTGTGTTCTAGTTATGCAGAAATGTTATCCTATCTGGTTGGTTCAAATAACATAGTTAAAAAAAATAGTCAACATAGTAATTTATGACGCGTGGGTTTGGAACACTACGAGATTTAATCAAGCTCCATATGTATATCTCTCTCATGTCGTAACTGTCATATAGATTATATTATTAACCAATCGCTGTGACAACCATTGTAACAAGATTAGTTAGTGACTTATTTTTCCGAGCATTTTCCGCAAGTCGACATCCAGCGTGCTTATTTTGCGTCAAAAAGTCAACAGGGACCGCCAATCCCAGGGGACCGATTTTTGACTTTCGAGCGCTCGACTTTTTCACTCGAAAACTGTCAAAAAATATGTAATGGTATTTTGAAATAGCGATAGCAAATTTAAAAAGGAGTAGTATTGACCACTCGTATTCAATTCAATTGGTAGAAAGTAAGTGCCGGCCATTTTGACACTACAAATGAATTTATTTTTATTTCATTTTCGAGCGCTCGTAAGTCAAAAATCGGTCCCCGGATCCTCTAAAAAGTGTATCAGTGCCTTGGTATTTGATTGATTGACTGGCTCTTGCAATGTATTAGAAACCCCTAAGTGTCTGTTCCTGTATGTTTCTACCTGCTTACAATCCAGTAGAATGTGTGTGTCTCTATTTTTTCTGTGATACCTAAGTTATAGAGGTGTTTGTTCAAGGTGTTATGTCTGTTATTATTACGTTTAAGAAGTATGGTTGAGAGTTTGTAGTTGCGCTTTGGCAGAATCTTTTTGGTCTGCCGTCATTTGTGTCTATCTCCTCACAGTGTTTTTGGTGTCAGTTTATAGTGTATTGGTCCAGTTTGTTTTATATTATGTAGCTGCGTGGTAGGTGGTATTATTTGTATTCGGTTCGTACGCCGATCATTCTGAGCCTTTTCTAGCCAGGTTATTCCAAACACACACATATTTTGCAAGTTTATACTCATAACTTACCAGACCACGCTAGACAAGTGGAAATCTAATCGAAATGCGAAATATTTCTTTCAAATTGACACTCAGGTCACGGATTATGACCAAGGTCACTCAGAGCATAAACTTTTGACCATTATTGTAAATGTTTTATTAAAATGATAGGTTGCTAGCACATTTTCCAGAACTCACTACAGCCCTGTTCTCATACAATACTTACGGAAAGAAAAGGGCTGGTGCTATTCTAACCCAACACAACACTGAGAACGGTGCAGATATGGCATATACCATAATACCTACACTATAGTGACTCTACTAGGGGACGACTACTCAGGGCATATACCTTACAACCACAACACCTATTACTGGTGTCAAAAACTTACAACTGAGACTTTGGAAAAGATCGACAAAAAAATCGATGTTATTGTACCGGCTCACGAAATTTCACAGGAATCGCTTGTGAAATGCGACCTCTAGAGAAGAACATCGCGACATCCAGACTTCTGGAATAAGAAATTATTTTATGAGTACGAAAGAAGTTTAGCCCAAGCAGGACAGAGAACTTCGTTTGCTTCGCTCACTCGTTAATAGTACATTGTTTAACGAGGGTCGTAAGTGGAATATTGCGAACAAGAGTCTATCAGAAGCCCGACGCCGAAGGCGGAGGACTTTTGATGACTCGAGTTTGCAATATTCTTACGCCCGTGTTATACACAATGTTTTTCATCACATTTGCGAGGAAACAAATACATTTTAGATTAAATTAATACAAATCGTAATAAAAACTGCAACTGCCAGTTGTCCATTTTGTTGAATTTGACGTGTGGCGCGTATGGCAAAGACCCTTCGGTATACAGTCACGATTTGAAAAAAATTAAAAACATTTTACATAGACACATAAGTGCATATTAAATCTGTAAATAATGCTGTTAAACAAGTTTTAGTGGTGTTTTTAAGTTTAATTTATTTATAAATACGTTTTCAGACATCGTAATTGATGTAAAACCTCTTTGCTTTGTAACTGCCGCATGAGTGACCGATACAATTTAAGAAAAAAAGCCATTATGCGCGTGGGCGTAACGAAGGCTATTGTAGCTCTGTATGTCTGAGCATTATGAAGCCCTTTTCGAGCAAGTGTGATGAAAAATATATAGCGATGCCCTTACACAGACTTATTGCAACATGTGTCAACCATAGTTGAGTTGCATACCTGCTACATGCAAAAATATTTGCACGTGCGTAATGCAAAGTGTAAAGAGTAATTCAAAACCTAGATTAGGTACCTGAGACTACCATCATTATATTCGCGTCGGTTATTTAGCTCGACATTATTCTTAATGAGAGAAACGTTTATCCGCAACTATAAAAAATGTTCGTCCTTGACGATTCGCCTCCATTTAAAATGGAATTGTACCTGGTGCTGTTAAGATAAAAATCAGCTTGGCATTGAATTGTGTGACTAAATGGACAACGCAAGCTTGTAAAAAAAGAGTCGAGTCGATGAAATTCTGGCACAGTTATGCCCTTCTCGTCAGACAGTAGGGCAATCAAGCTGCAAGTTGATTTCATAGTATTTATTTCAAGTTTAGTTCTACGTTGGTTCTACTAGGATCCGCACTTATTGCATGCGCTTGAGTGATTTGTGTTTACAGTGAAATGGTTCGTTTTTTTATTTTCTATTTTAATACTTACTATTTAAGGTCAGCTTCTTAGTAACTTAGTAAGAATAATAAACACATATTAATCAACTTTTTAGTGTCCTCCCGTTTCCACTATTTGGGTTTCACAATGAATTATAATGTAAAACTACATGTCAACTGTATTAAAAAAAAACATTAGCTCTCAGCGAACGTCGAATGTCCGCGGATTTGTATGAAAATAGTAGCTTGTCTGCTGGACAAACATGTTTTCTGCCAAAATACTTTTTTTGCGGGATGCAACATAAATATTCAAATAGACAATTTAGCTGGCAATAAGAATTTACAGTTTTTTCAAGTACACATGTTGTGGTAACTGATGACGAAGAAAAAACTAAAGGACATTAAAAAGTTGATTGACCCAACTACGGAGAAAACTTTTATCAGATATGAGCCCGAGCTAAATCTTTTCCCCCATAAACAAATACATTGCCATTTTTTAAAATCGTGATTGCAATTTTCGACTACGTGATTACAAACATATACTCGTGTATACAAATATATTGCCCGCTTCGTAGTATACGAGGATAAGCCCGTGGCTGTGGGTTCCATTCACGGCGGAAACAGTTAAGTTATGTCTGACTTGTACTGCAAAATTAATTGTACTTTGAAAAGCATATTTTGCTAGATGAAAATCAATCTTATGTCGATGACATAAAGAAGTAGACAGAGTATAACCTTTCTCACTTTATCTGCATTTGTGCTTAAGGCTGGCTGTGTACGATAGTGTGGGCTTGCAACTGTTTTGTGCAATGGACAACAATTGATTCAGTGTGTTGACACCCTTAAAATGTGTTGTTTATAATTTGAAAACGAATCCCTCTTACACTTTTCTATTCTTAAGCATTGTATGTAGGTACTACGTATCTTATTCATAAGTCGGAACAAAGTAATCAGCTATCGAGGCCAGACAAGTGTAAACATATCATCCCCTTTTTCATCCCTAAAAGGGATCAGGGGAAAGGCAATATATCCCTAAAAGGGATGAAATATGGCATTAATTTATAGCATTTGTCCTATTCTGATATATAAGGTAAATAACTGGAAAGTTTCATAAAAAAACGTCCAGTAGTTTTTGAGATTAATTGAAACGTACATCCATCCATACATCCAAACTTTCGCATTTATAACTGGTAATAAATCTCGTTCGATCGAGAGCCGTTTTTGAGACCCATTTACAAACAAAGAAATAATAGATCATCACAATAGCCTAGGGACACCTTACTTATACCTAAAGGTCAACTAACTACTAGTAATACAAAACCAGTAGGTACATTATCAGTCTGATAGTATGTAGAAACGAGTAAAATTATCGAATTGCACTATAGAACAGTATTTAAATAAAATTATTATGAAACATTCGTTGTATTGAGTGTAAGAACCCTTTTACATCAAAGAAAACCAAAAAAGAGAATATATTATGAGAACTTCACGGGTTGTTTACAGAGACTCGGTATAAATGAAAAGCTTTAAAGGACTGTGAAGCTGGCCATTCAACAACTCGATGGACTTAATATTTTGACCACTTTCACGGGTGCACCACTTAGTTTCCGCTGGCGGGATTGGCCAGTGGACGGCATTCACGACGACTCAAATTAGCTTGTCACCATAGGAGGCATAGCATCATCTAACGTTGAGTTTTGACATGTTGAAAAACCCCTGACATTTTCATTTCAAAGTCAAACAGATTTTCATAAAACATGGCTAAGAACACTAGGGATAAAATTATCTATGACACAAAAAAATCGCATTGAAATCGGTCCATCCGTTTGGGAGCTACGATACCACAAACAGAAACACATATATACTTACTGTGTAAAGGCTGAGAGACACTGTGTCAGCTGAGGCAGCATTAACAGCTTACCATGGTTATGTGTCATTTCATTTCATTTCATTTATTCAGTCCCATAATAAACTTACAGTGCAGTCACCAAGACGTTTACATGCTATTAAGAACAAAAACAAAGCTTAATTTACGAAAATGTCAAACATTGTACCGATCACAAAAGTCAAATTATAAAATATAAGTGTTAAAAAATAAAAGTAAAAATGTTCTAATTCATCAAATCAACAAAAAGGTTAAAAGATACAAATTCATCACGTAAAGAGTATGTATGTCACAAACTAAAATGTATATAAAAAAAAGATAAAATGTAAATTAAAAACATGAAATAAAAATAAAACATAGCAATAAAGTCAATTTATAAAATAATAGTGTCAAAATAATAAAAGTACAATGTCCTAATTCATGAAATCAACAAAAAGGTTAAAAATTACAAAATCACATAAAAAGTAGGTATGTCTCAAAATAAACTATAAAAAATTCATAAAATTAAAAACATGAAACATGAAATAAAAAATAAAACAGGGCAATAATTGTGCTAACATAACTCATTTACTTCAACAATAATACATTTAAATTCGACTGCATTTTCTGCGAAATCCACCAACACCATCCGCAAATATATCGATATCGTACACCCCTCGACAGCCATCGCATTTAGTAGCGCCAGTGCCCTGGGTGTGGGCGCGTTGTCGGCCTGGCGAGTGCGCGCGCGCAGCCATGCAAACAAGCGGCGGCGGCGGCGCGGCGGCAGCGCCAGCTCAGGCGACCCTCGCCACGTAGGTACGTGCAGGCCCATTCGCTCCAAGACAGACGAATTGTTTATCCTGTTATTAATGATTCCGTGGTAATGATCCATCAACAAGAGTTTTCGCCTCAGTTCGAGAGTGTCAAGCCCTAACATACCCGAGACAAAAAGGGACGGATACAGATAGGGATACTACCCAAAACACTTACTGTACAAGGACCTAGCGAACTTCTTTTGTACTTTTTCTATCATGCTGATATACTTAGATTCGTAGGGGTCCCATACAATAGCTTCGAATTCGACTTTGCTACGTACATATGCGTTATATAGCAGCACCGCTACACCCTTACATCAGAAAACTGAGCGGTCGTCCTAATAATAAAACCCAGGGTAAAAGTGCGTCAAAACACTTTTACAAGTATTTATGACATGCTGTCGGAAATTAAGATGCACATCCAAGGTAAGCCCCAGATCACGGGTTTCGTAGACTCGTTCCAGTTGGACGCCTTGGAGAACATAAGAAAAATCAATGGGTGCTCTAGCCCTAGAAAATGACATGACTTTGCATTTAGATACGTTAAACTGCAGCTTGTTTTTGACGCTCCATTCGGCAACGGCATCAATATAATGTTGGAGCTTAAGGCAATCGTCTCCCTGTCCTACATCTAAACAAAGCTTTAGGTCATCCGCGTACATAAGGCAAACAGCCGTTCTTACAACCCTGGGAAGATCATTGATCATTATTAGAAACTGGGTAGGTCCCAGTGTACTACCTTGGCTAACTCCTGAACGTGTATAGTATGGTTTTGACTGGAACCCCTCCAGCTTCACGTATTGACTAGGATTGCTCAGATAGTCGGCGAAGAAGCGAAGGAGCTCAGGTGCAAAGCCTATATTTGCGAACTTTTGCAACAATAGATCATCAGATAGTCATCTGTCCTTGGTTATGGGTTGATATTGTGGGGAAACGGAGTAGAAGTGGACAGAGTCATTAAGATACAAAAAAAGTGTGTCAGAGTCATCAGTAACTCACGGTGGGATGAAAGTTGTGTACCACTTTTCGAAAATTATAAAATTCTTCCTTTGCCTTGCCTGTACATAAGAGAAATGTGTAATTTTGTCAGATTCCATCTCTCGTAATTTAAAACACGTGGCGAAGTTCTCGAGAGACAAACACTGGTCAAGATAATGAACCTTTTATATCACCCTCGTAGTCATAAAATGATGTACAAGAAGAACGTATTTAATATGTGTATTTGCATTTATAAACCACCTTCCAGAGCAAATAAAGATGTTAGAGGGAAACGCCTGTCAACGCAATTTGATAAATTGGCTTTTAGAGCGGTGTTTTTACAGTGTAAAGGCGAATCTCGACAATAAATAATTATAATTGACGGTATTTAGTTTTAAAATTTTAATTTTAAATAATTTGTTTTTTGTGCCTCTTTGACAATTATTATGATTATGCCTATATTATTTAAATTTGACATTGTATTTATTTTAACTTTTATAATTTATTTTCTAAAGTAGGTATATACAAGATGATAACTATACCATTAACTAAATTAAATTAAAGCTAAGTTAAATCTAAAAAAGGCCCTCGAGGCATTGTACCAAGGATGCTGGCGGCATTTCCTCGCTGAAATGCAATGCTGATGCGTTGCGCGAGAAAGCCGCCAGCTCTTCGGTCACCAGTTACGTCAACCAGACGTTTCGCGATTTCCGCAAATAGCTTTTGCGCACTGGGACCCCATGGACCGAGGGTCTCGACGCCAAAAGGTGCAAAGTTGTACTCTCTGCCTAGGCCTCTATATTTAATGCGTTTCAGATTTTCGGCATTTTCCGCCGCTGCACCCGCTTTAGTAGTAGTCCGTTGGAGGTGGGACGGTGCCAGTGTGTCTACACAGGTAGCGTCCCACACAAGCATCCGTCCCAAACCCCACGGAACCAGAGACACTCCATCAGGTCTTTTGCCATCATCTCTGACAATGCCAGGCGGCTCAAGAAGAGCAGGCACATTGGTGGTGGCAAGAGACCGGCGGATTATGTCATTAAGAGTCGCATGTCTTGCAAAGCGGCCTGCACTTTTTTGACAACACAGTCCGTGGTGACCCAGTCGGTCCACGTCTGTGCCACAAGGGCATATGTGTGGAGTGCATACTGTGACCCCAAGCCGTAGACCAGTGGCCAGACGAAGGGAGGACGGATCCAGAAAGGTACCGGTATTTGGTGAAGGATGGGCGTGCAGCCAGTGATCAGCCTCTCTGGCTCCGACCGCCAAAAGCCTTGCGCGTTCTGGACCTGAACTGTGGCTAAGAATCGATTTGTACGTTAAATCGCAATAAATATCATCCCAGCTCCTTTGAGATTTAGGGTTGTCTGGAAAATCTTTACCCGGGCAAGCAATTTTAAAAGCATTCTTGGCATCCTCCAAGCCCGCAGTCTCACTTTTATAAGAATTTAATTGACATCTTCATATTTGCACGCTTGCATGCGAGCTAGATACATATGACCATGAAATACCTATTTCACATCCCTGTACTGTATCTACGCAAATAAATAATTTCAATTTCTTATAACATCCCTCTTTTTTCGTCGGCGGGGGTTAAAAACTCAACTGCCATATTCCTATACAACAAAAAAAATACATGAAGCAAACGACCACCTGGTTAACAGTTTCAATACTTTCAACGTGTTAAAAACGTGTTGAGCAGTATTAATTAGTAATCAGTTTAAAGTCACGCTTCAAACATTGTAATACTATGCAAAATAGGAACAAACACGAGTATATGTGTTTTTTTATATTTAGACGGTGGCATAAAGCTTGCCTGATGTTGAGTAGGCACCGTAGCCTAGGGATGCTTACTGCTCCCAGAAGAATCACGGGTATCTTGCGACTTTTACCGCAACATGGTGATAAAACAAAAAAATTACGAATTGAACTATGTCAAAAGTTCGAAATGAACGATGATTAAAAAGCATTTGGGACCATTATCAGTTGATAAAACTTGAGTTTACCGGTAAATCCTAAGATATACCGTCGTTTGGGCTTTCACAGTACCTAGTTAACGTATCGGTAAGTATATAAAACTAAAGTAATAATTAACGTTAAATTCGAATTTACGTGTGTTTGTGGATTAAGCCAATATTATATTAAATAATGGCCCTTGGTGTAAGAGTGTTCTCTAAATTTCAAGGTCAACAACAAAACATGAGAGCGTTGCAAAGTATATGTGAGGGATGAGTTTGAGGGATTGGATAAGAAATTGTGAGGTAAGAGAGAGTTGTGGCGTGACTCAAGATGTGGAGACGAAAATTGAGAAGGGCGTGCTAAGATATTTTGGGCATGTGGAGAAGGTGGATGAAAGAAGAGTGTACGAGGGAAAAGTGGAGGTACAGTGGGAAGGGGACCACTTCGTCGAACTTTTTCCGACTAAATCGGAAAAAGTGACCCCGTATCATGGTCGGCCGTATCACGCGATAAGCGCCCAAGATAGGAGCGTCGTCTAGAGATGGGTAGTGGGTAAAAACCCATGGGTAAATACCGGGTATTTACCCGGTATTTACCCAATCTACCCGTATTTACCCGTTTCTTCCCAAAAAGGTGGGTATAAACTCTTTTGATGCGTTTTTTAAGTCAAATATTATAATGAAAATGTTTTCAAGTTATGCAGGAATGTATAAACGTCGTTCTCATGGACATTATGATGCATGATGTTAATAAAATAAATAAAAATTTAATTAAATGTTTGTATTTACAATCATCCGAGCTCAGAGAGAAGTGTATTAATTACTTTGTGAGTTTATATATAACTTTAGGATGGAAAAATGAAAGGTAGGTAAGTATATTATATTATTTTTGTACCGCCAATCCAAACAAAATTCAATAACGTGAGCTTTTACCTCAAACAAAACAAAATCGATATTTAAAGCATTGATCAAATATCCACACGTGGCACTTAACGCACAATAGCCGTCTCAACCAGGCAACTGATAAACATTAATCGGCCGGGTAGGACGCGGTGTAATATTCGCGCGTCGCAGATGGCACGATCGCGACGTCGCTACCTGCCAGTTAGGGCTGATCTTATTGGTTGTTGAATTGCCCAAACCTGTTAAGTGCAGCAACAAGCAGATACCTAAAATTAAGTTAAAATCCCTGAAAACCACCGCGGGATCAAGATTCGTTCAAAACATAGAAACGTACTTTGGCACAAAAGACACTTCAAAGGTAGAAACCGAAAACGATATGTGGAACGATTTAGAAACATTCTGTAGGAAATCCGCAGAAACACATTTAGGGAGAACCAGGAGTAAGAGAGCCCCCTTCACGCTGTTTGCTGCTTTTGTGACAAGCAGTGTTCGTCCTATTTTTTGTATTTCTCTGTTGTTATATGTGTTTGTCATAAATAAATGTCTTTCTTTCTTTCTTTCTTTCTTTAAAGAGACTAAATGGTGGATGTTGGATGTTGTACAGGTCAAGAAGTTTGCATTTAAGAAAACACAAAGAAACCGGTAATGATGCGGATAAAGCAGACTACAACAGAGAGAAATCCAACGCAAAAAGTGAAGTGGCAAGCGCACGAGCCAAAGCCAATGCTAACTTGTACAAAGAATTAGAATCTTCCACTACAGAAATCAATATCCATCAAGTCGCAAAAGCTCGAAATAATAACAGCAAAGATATAACTTCAGCCAAATATATCACAAATAAAAACAATAAACTATTAACAGAAGACAATGATATAAGAAAAAGATGGGCAGAGTCCTACCGCCATTTGCTTAATGTTAAGAATCCCCGAAAGTTAAACCAAGCAATAACAGCAGTTACAACGGAGGAAATCATCAAAGAGATCAGAAAGATGAAAAACAACAAAGCCCAAGCCCCAAGGTCCAGTCGAGATTCCAATAGATCTGGAAACATAATAGGGCACTCTGGCATCGGCTGGCTAAGCGAGTTGTTTATCAGACTTTTGGCAGGACAGAAAATACCAGATGCTTGGAAAATAAGTCATTTAATACCGTTTTACAAAGGAAAAGGCGACGTACGTGACTGTGGGAATTACCGAGCAATAAAGCTCATGGATCATACCTTTAAACTATGGGAGAGGATAATCAACAGCAGACTTAATGGTATCGTGAAGCTCATACCCAATCAGTGAGGGTTTGTAAATGGAAAGGGCACCTCTGACGCTACTCAGGCTATAAGAATCCTCATTGAGAAAGCCAAAGTCAACAACACAAACCTGCATATGATATTCATCGACCTTGAGAAGGCGTTTGACCATGTACCACGCGACCTTATATGGGAGGCTCTTCGCGCCCAGCTTATCCCAGAGTCGTATATAGATCTTATTATGGTCATGTACACAGACGTCTCTACACAGGTGATTTGCTCATCAGGTGCGCGTGACAGCTTCAAGCTCAAGGTCGGTGTACACCAGGGTCCACACTTAGTCCACTTCTCTTTAATGTCACGATGGATTACCTCACACGAAAATGCCAACGGGCTGTACCCTGGCACCTTCTATATGCCGATAATGTGGCCTTAATAGCAGAGACTGAGACTGACCTTCAACGCGCTTTGAATAGCTGGATGGAAGCGCTAGAAGGATGGCCTAAAAATCAGTCGGAAGAAGACCGAACACATGTTCTTTCTGTTCGACAAAACGGCTAATAACCCAGAAAATGACAAATTCTATTGTAATATATGATTGTATTTTCGTCGAGGAAATACGCCTCTGTTTTGGATCGTCGATTAAAACGGTGTCTCAAACAGACTTACTTCACTCAGTGTTGCCTGAATGCTAAATTGGGTTTCCGCTCGGTTCTAAAATAAACCATCCCGGCATTTATAGATCGTAGTATTTGATGATTTGTCGCTACTCGGTCTCCTTTCAGCGTTTCAGGCTCCTGCATAATTTATTTGTTCAAATGGTACACGCCAACGTTTGACGTTTGGGTGATCGGCATGGACAATTCGATACTGGCAACTCTGTTTTTTTCTTTCCGCCTGGAAGCCGACATCCCGTGGATTAATTAATTTCTTTATTTTTCCGTACGTATATTCCTCGTAATTCGTGTTGGATTCTGCTGGGCAATCACAAGTTCATTGGATTCATTAATGTTTTAGGTCTGGCACAGCGCGGGACGGGAGAAAAGTGATGTCAAAAGGTGCACATGGTGGGCACCTCACCCTATAACCTTACTTCGGGTAAGCTGCGGTTCATACCAGGCGATTTCCCTAGTAAATCGAAAAGATTACTCGTTGAACTCTGTGTCCGCGTGGAGCAATATTATAGTGTGGTTGTATTGTGGTATTTCAGCTCACCCTGGTCAACTAACGGTGACATCGCTGTGACGCGGCCGAAGCCGCTCCAGGAGTTGACATTTGTCAGCTCTCGCCGCCCAGTGGGACAATTATCCTCCAACAGGTAAGCTCTCAATCCGATAGTAGGCCCTACATAGTGATAGTAATCGTACTTTTACCAAATTGGACCCAGCCCTCCGCCACTGGGAACGATCGAATATTCTATTGAGGCCCCGCTCTCGACTGTTTCAAAACCTGTAACCCCTTAAGCTACCGGATGTAAGAAATCACCGTCCCCTGAATCATATACTTATACGAACGGCATCCTTACAGGAGGTGTGTGGTCAGGGCCGATAGTGGGCCAGCCTCCACGGAGCAGCAGGTGCCCCGCTAGCTGCGACGGAGCCTTCCCGGAGAGACTCAGCTAAGCCCGACCCAATTATATTACGTTTCGAAAGCGGCAGGCGGTTCGGTTTCCCCCTTGAATCTAGCCAAGACCGAATGTTACCCTACGAATGAACCTAGCGAGCCGACAGGCTTAGGAGATCTAGCTTATAGAGTTATTTACCTTACTAACCAATCCTAGAATAATATCTTAGTGCTAAGTACCCCTTGAGGTGCATTTTGTAATAAACAGATGTTGTGAGCTCCCTTGTTTTCTTCGACATCCAAGTGAAAATTTAAACATTACACTATATAGGTTATGATCGCCTGCCAACTGTTACAAAGTTTAAGCTCTGTACTCAGCAACGACGAAAAGATTGACAGCGATGTAGTCCATAGAACTCAGACAGACTGGATGAAATGGCAAGAACTCACAGGCATCCTATGCGATAGAAAAATGCCTCTAAAGGTGAAGGGTCATGTATATAAGACAGTAGTAAGACCAGCGATGTTGTACGGATCCGAGTAATGGGCTACAAATAAACCCCACCTGAACAAGCTCCACACCACTGAGATGCGCATGTTACGCTGGTCAGCGGGTGTCACCATGATGGACAAGATAAGAAACGTGTATATCCGGGGTAGTTTTAAAGCAGCACCAATAACAGAAAAGCTGACGGAAAAACGTCTGAGGTGGTACGGTCATGTACAGGGGCGCCCAGTAGACTACATGGTTAAGGTAGCGCTCGATATTCCAACGACGAAGCTAGGACGCGGAAGTCCACCTGCCACCTGGCTGACGACGGTTCAGCGAGACCTGAAAGATCTTAATATAGACGCCGACCACTCAATCGTGCAGAATGGAGAAAAGAACAGGGAAGGCCGACCCAAGTAAATGGGAAAAAGGCCTAGCAAGATGATGATTTCTTGTCCAATAAGTAGAAGGCAACACTATTTCAACATTTTGTTAAGGCTTATAGTTACTATTCTGGTAGTGGCTCCCGTTTTAACTTGATCTTATTTCGTAAAATAATACGTGTTATTTTTAATAACAAACATTTTTTTTCTCATAAACTATGCATCATAATGGATATTTTGCAATAACAAAAGTTGTTCAGAAGGCTTTAAACATTTCATTTAAAAAAAACTCGGCCCTAAAATGTCACTTTTTGAAAAAATCCATTCGAAATAGTTTATACCCACCAATTTGGGTAGATACGGGTATTTACCGGGTGCATTGGGTAAATACCGGGTATTTACCCGGTATTTACCCACCCCTACCCATCTCTAGCGTCGTCTCGTTCCATCGAATGCTGCTGACAAGTACGACTGCCCTATTTTACTATACTGGGTCTGCCAAAAAGAAGCGGTAGCTCGATTTGGTGTTAAGTAGATATAAGAACGTGTTTATGCACATAGTAACCAACTTAGATCAAGACTTACTAACATTGGGTATATGGATATTGCAATAAACTGAAATATAAATTTATTTAATTTAATGACCAGGATGCGACACGTATGTACAACAATGAAATGTATGTATGAACAATGAAAAACACAATTCATAAGGAGATAAACACAATTATACATCAGTTAAAACAGGAATTTGCACAGAATATAAACACACTTTCGCTACATCAAGAAACACTAGATCAAGACATTAAGAAAACTAACACTAAATTGGAAAAATTAGAACAAGGATACCAAACATTACAGGCAGAAATATGTGAGCTCAAACACCAACTACTTGTAGAGAAAAACAACCCTAATCGAAACACCGAGTCAACTAAAACCATTATTCTGTACGGCCTGGACGAGCAACACTCGAAAACTGAGTCAGACTTGTGCCGCCGGGTAGATCATATGTTCTATGATTTTATGAACATAAATATAAATGGATACATAGAACAAACTACTCGAATAGGAAAACGAGGATACTGCCGCCCATTACGAATAGACTTTTTGAGTAGGAGAATGACAAACTATGTATTAAAAAACGCCCACTGTTTTAATAACACTAGATATGCTGTGTCTCCCTTCTTAGACAAGAAATCATTAGAAGAAAGAAAGGTCCTTCGAGAAAATATGTTAAAGGCTCGTCAAGAAAGAAAACATGCAATTATAAGAAACAATAGGCTGTTCATCAACGGAATAGAATACATACCCAACCAAAAGAAATCGGCAGAAACTCAAATACCCCAAGTAGATATACAGCAAAATACCCCTACACAGAAAACCACACCTATTCCGACTACAGCAACGAACACGTCAAACCAACAAACACAGTTGAAAATACCTACTGTTACGAACAACGATAGCAACCAGACTAATTCCTTTCGCAAATGAATTCAGCATACTAATCCTAAACGTCCAAAGCCTAAATAATAAAACCCATGTAATAGAGTCATTTTTACTACAGAAGGATATACCAGTAGCATGCATAACAGAAACATGGATATCTAAATACCAGAAAGATTTAATCACTATTGATAAGTACAACTTTGTATCTGCATTCAATCGAAGTACTCGCCCAGGAGGAGTGGCAATTCTGCTAAAACAAGACATCGAATTTACAGAACGGTCAGATATCGCTAATTTGTCAAAGGAGTCTATTTTTGAGTGTTGTGCAATAGAAATTCAAACCAAGAATTTACTTTTAATAAATATATATAGACCCGATCGAGACATTGAGATTTTTTTACGAATGTTTAAATAAATTACTTTACAAAGTGAAACAAAAGGAAACGAGTAAAAAAGTATTTATAGTTGGAGATTTTAACATAAATGTATTAGGAACTTCGAGCATCGCAAATCGACTTACAGATATTATGCTATGCTATAACTTGAAACAAATAGTCAAAGAACCCACCAGGGAAGTGAATGACTCATCATCTTGTATTGATGTTATTTTTACGAACGCGACGTATAGTAACATTGAAGTAAAGGACAACGGCATATCCGATCACAAAAGCGTCCTGCTCACAATCCATAAACAAACTCGACAAGGAGCTCAGAAGCCATGGTATACCGAAAGTAGAACATTCAACGAAAAAAACATGCTTCTTTTCCAACAAGAACTATCAAAAGTTGATTGGGAAACCATAATCATACCCATAAATGACATTAATAAAAACTACCAAGCTTTTCATAATAAATTACAAGACATCTTAAATATATACATACCAAAGAGAAGAATCCAATTAAAGACACCAAGGATTAAAAAATGGCTGACTAAAGGTCTAAAATTATCCTGTATACATAAAAGATAACTAAAAGTCATTGTTAACACCACAAACAATTTAATAATTAGGAACCATTATAAAACATACGAAAAACTATTGAAAAAATGCGTAAAACAGCCGAGAAAACTCAACCATATCAGTCAAATGAAACAATCAAAAAACAAAGTCAGAACTATGTGGACTCTAATAAAAAACATTACGAACAAAAGTAAAATACGACAGAAGAAAAATATAGTATTAAAAATAGACGATGCAATTGTAGAATCACCCCAACTGATAGCAAACCTGTTAAATGAGCACTTCGCAATGGTAGGTGAGTCATCACAAGACCGCGCGTCGAGCCCCGCTACCACAGCGCGGCCGCTCGGTCGCCCCGTTATCAATCCCGCCACTAACTCGATGTACATTAGACCAGTCGATGAATATGAAATAAATAAACTAATACGACAATTGAAGAACAAAAAAAGCTTCGGTAAGGACGAAATACCATCAGCCCTAATAAAAAAATGTTCTGCTGAATTAGCAATTCCATTATCACGGTTAATAAACCAATCATTTAATGAAGGCACATACCCAGAACTACTGAAAACATCTAAAATTAAGCCAATATTAAAGCCAGGCGGCGTGGCTACCAACCCTAATCAGTACCGGCCTATTGCCCTTTTACCAGCTATGTCAAAAATCTTCGAGAAAGCAATGTCAACCCGATTATACCATTTTTTTGGAAAAATATGATATCCTAGATGCAAATCAATATGGGTTTAGGAAACGCCACTCGACATCTCAAGCAGTCTATAAATATATGACACACGTGTTAGAAAACATTAATAATAAGAAATACAGTGTAGGATCTCTTAGCGCTCTTGGATATGACCAAGGCCTACGACAAAGTGTCCCATGGGATTTTGCTATCCAAACTATCCGGTATGGGAGTACGAGGCATAGCCCACAAATGGTTTCAATCGTACCTGCAAAACCGTAAACAATACGTACATGTAGACTATCACGATAACAAATCCAGGCAAACATCAGTCGTCAACTCTCCTCTGCGACATACCACCTGTTCACTACCACAGGGAAGTGTGTTGGCTTGTACCCTGTTTTTATCGTACATTAATGACTTACCTAAAGTATTGGACACCGACACGAAATGTGTTATGTTTGCAGACGATGTATCCCTCCTAGTAAACACAACGAATAGCGTCGAATGCAATTTCCAGTTATCCCACCATTTGCACACCGTCAAAATATGGCTCGACGATCATAATTTAGATATGAACTTAAACAAAACAAAAATAATTCAATTTAAACCTGCTCAGAGAAAACCACTAGACCTAAATCTGCAAATTAATGAAAATAAAATACAAGAGGTGAATAACTTTAAACTACTCGGCATAACAATAGACACTGGACTGAACTGGAAGGATCACGTACAAAATACAAAGACAAAAATAGCCAGATTTATATACGCACTGAACATATTAAAGTCAAACACAAATTTAGATTTATCATCTGATTGTAGAGAAATAAAATACGGCGTGCCACAAGGCAGTGTACTCGGTCCTTTACTTTTTCTTATATATATCAACGACATGCCGCAAACTATTGAACATCCGATGATACTTTTTGCTGATGACAGTACAATTATATTCACAGGAGATAACCTACCTACATTGCAGACAGAGATTAACAAGACATTGGAAACAATGATTGAGTGGCTGAATAGAAATAACTTACGCATTAATTTAAGCAAAACCAAGTTAATAAGTTTTAAACAAAGAGTCGACCGGACACCAAATATCGCTGTCGAATATAAAGAACATAAAATTGATGAAACTGACATTACAAAATTTTTAGGATTACATTTAGATAGTAAGTTGACATGGGAAAATCATATTGACATTGTATGTAAAAAACTTAGGAGATTTTCATATGCATTATATAAACTTAGCAAAATAGTGAATAAGTCATCAGTATTGACTGCATATCATGCTTATGTAACTTCGACTTTGAGATATGTCATCATCGCGTCAGCGTCATATTTTGGGGTAATTCCAGAGACCGTGAAATCGCATTCAGAGCACAAAAAAAATGTTTACGATCGGTATGTGGAATGGCACCAAGAGAAACCTGTAGAACCCATTTTATTAAGCTCAATATATTAACGCTTCCATGCCTTTACATATACGAGGTAGGAATATATGTCAAAAGCAACATTAGCCAATTTTCCACTTTTAGCAGCTGTAGGCAGAAGGATAAAATTTATACAGGGCCATTTAAAACTGCTCTTCTTTTCAAAAGTATCTTTGGAATGGCACCAAAAATTTATAATAAATTACCAAAAAATATTACTAGAGCAGATGACTTACCAGACTTTAAAAAGAGACTGTATAAATTCCTGGTAGAGAAAGCATATTATTCCGTAGGTGAATATTTAAGCGACACTTTAATTTAAGCGAGAAATTATTTGAATTGTGGAGAAGCATCCGTCACCTTCAGAAAGAAAGAAAAGAAAGAAAGAAAAATAATTTATTCGTGACAAAACAAAAGGTATAGGTACACAAAAACTTAAACAAAAAACTACAAACTTAAAAATGCTTGTCACGAATTGGTCTCGCCTCAGCATAATGCTGGCTTACAAGCCAGCGCTGGTCTTCCGGCGAGACCTTTTGTGGGCCACGTTCCCTGCTGTCCGACACGGCCTTAAATTTTAAAAATCACCAGGTGCACGCTGGTTCGTAAATTGTTTAGCCTGCCGGATAACAAACCCCAAACATTTCCGAGCTTCATTAGTGATAGTTAGAATATGTTTATTAAATGTGAGCAGTGGGTCAAACCATGTACCAAGATCTTTGATCTCATTAACTCGTTTCAATGGTTTGCCCTCAATTGAGTATATCTGAAAAATAGGAAGTTGGGAACGCGTATATGTCATCACTGCACATTTATTTTCGTTTAACGTGAGACCATTATTTTGGGCCCAGGAGTAGGCAGCGTCAATATCCGATTGTAATAGAGAGGGATCCGTAGTGTTTTCTATGGGCAGTGCTAATTTTAAGTCGTCTGCGAACAACATACATTGTGAAAACTTCAGTTCACTCGGAAGGTCATTGATTAGGATAAGGAATAATAACGGTCCGAGGCTGCTTCCCTGACCAATTCCAGAGGTTACCAAGAATGGTGCTGATTTAGAGCCTTCATACTGCACACATTGAAACCTATCAGACAGGTAACTACTCATGAGCTCAAGGAGATTGGCAGAGAAACCAGCCATGGCGAGTTTTTTTAGTAATATATCACCGTCTACTCTATCAAATGCCTTTTGGAAATCAAAGTAGGCTACATCAACCTGCTTTCTTTGATCTAGATTGTTAGCGATTAAGGACACTGTATTTAGTAGGTTTGATGTTGTTGAACGTCTCGGCAGGAACCCATGTTGCTCATCGCAGAACCAGCCATTAAGCTGTTTGAATACTTTAGAGTATATAATTGATTCGAACACTTTACCAAATATGGAAAGTACCGCAATCGGTCTATAATTATGGATATCTGATTTGGAGCCCGTTTTATGTATAGGTAGTACCTTGGTTGTTTTCCATATCGATGGGTACGTTCCAGTTTTTATTGCCAAATTAAATATGTATTTGAGTGGCCGCACAAATGCCTCACGGCAGTCCTTCACTAGATACTGGGGTATCCCATCAGGTCCCTGGGTGGTCTTAGGACGTAACCTGTTAATAGATGTGCGCACCTCCTCATCGGTGATGTACTCAATGGAGACAATACGATCTATTGCACATGCTGGTGCTACAGCGGCAGCCGAACAGGCCGCAGTCACGTTAAGTGTTGGTGCTTTTTGTAAAAATACGCTTTTGAAGAATTCCGCGAAGGAATCGGCGACCTCTTGTGAAGATCTGTTTCCAAAAGTGGTTGGCTGATTGGATCCGCGATTGCGTTTTACGTATGCCCAGAAAGAGGCCGGGTCCCGTACAATATTAGCTTGCAATTTGTCTATGAAACTCCGCATAGCTTCCTCAATTTGTGCATTAACCATTCTTCGATAGTAAGAGAAAAATGCATAGAACAATTGGTTGCCTGTCTGTTTATACAATCTGTGATAGGAATTTTTCAAACGGTTTAAATTAATGAGATCAGGAGTAAACCATTCGGGATAGCTATTTCTATGCTTATCTTTTGAAGGACGTTTAAGTGGGACACATTCAGCTATAATATCCTGAAGGGTAGAGTAGAAGCACGCAGTGCAATCATTTACTCCAATGGTACCTTGTAGGTGAGTCCAGTCGCAATTTTCGAGTTTGTAGTAAAGAAGGTGGAAATTTGCCTTATTATAATTTCTAACGGGAGAACTTGTATCACGTTTATTTATGCCCGGGTCACGCGGAAGGTTATTACCAAACATAGTGGGGCAATACAGCTCAATATTAAGAGGGGTGTGGTGCTTCTCGAACGACACTAGCCCAGCGACAGCCTCAGTTACTATTACCTGTGAGGTCATTTCGTTTGATAACACCAAGTCAAGTAAGCGATTAAGACTATTTAGTACAGTATTTCTTTGAATTAAGTTACAATAAATTAGAAAATTTTCGAAGTCAATTTTTACACGGCTAGAGGCAGAATATAAATTAAAATCACCAACAATTAAAGTCGGGTATGAATGGGTATTTAGTATTCTCTCTATACATTGAAAGATGGAGTAATAACGATTATCAGGTATTCGGGGCGCTAAGTAGATTACACAAAGAATAAATCGCACGCGTCCTTTCGTTACGAGCGCGCAGACGAGCTCATCCTGCGGGTGGGCCCCCGCGTCCAGTTCGAGCAGGCAGTAGGGCGCGCGCGCAGCGAGCAGCACGCCGCCGCCACCGCGGCCGACGCGGTCGCCGCGTAGCACGCTGAAGTCGGCCGGGAACAGCTCTGAGTCGTACACGGTGTCATCGAGCCTCGCTTTCAAATGATAAGAGCAAATTCTTTGTAATTGATAATTTGCCCTTTAGCGTACATTTTGATAAAAAATGCTTATTTTACGGTGTTTTGGGTGTTTTGGGGGCTGTTGTTCGAAAAAACGTCCGTCCCGTATTTTTTACATTGTGTCTGGGTTTGGTATTTCTGTATACAGTCCATTCCTGTAGAGCAATATTTTTTGGCCAGTTTTCAGGCTTCATGAAAAAATTGAGATGCTGGTTAGGAAGTCCGATGATGAAACAAGTATGAGTGGTATGGGTAGGTTCCGGTCTTTTTACAGTGTAGGAGTCACATGGTATTTTCCCATTCAAATATGTTTTTATATTATCTTCGGTAGTTTCCAAATGAAAATTCCATGCGTGAATGTGTCTCTGTGGTTCCACCGTTTTAAAGGTCACCACGTCGTCTCCTGTTGCTCTGATTATGGGTCTCCTTGCACGAACAAAGCTGTGACGGCCAGTGCTTTTCACAGCGTAGGTGTTCGTCGTTTGGCCATCATCATTATCCTGCCCAGGACCTTTCAGTGGTTGAGACGGAGCGAGGTCAGAATTGGGTAATGTTACAGTATTATAAAGTGATTGGCTACTTCCGGGGTTACTCCATTTTGAGGTATTTGTGGTTTGAAATTTAAGTTCCAATTCTTGTAATCGTTTCGTATTCTTGTAATCGTATAGTATTATATAAAGTACAATAAAAGTAGGACATATGATTTTAGGTAGTTTTAGATCTGACATAAAATTATTGCTAAAGCTTTTGACATAGATATATTTAATTTATTTGACATATGCCCTAAATGTGAAGAATCAAGTAGGTTACTCGTAAGTTTTCGGTTCAATTAAGTTTAGAATTAATATTGTGTGCCCTTACAGGCTGTCATGAATTGACCTGAAAAAATGTAACACCTTATTATGTATGCATGACATAACAATGAATAAATGAATATGAATATGAATATGAATAAGAAGAATGAAGAACGAGAGCGCCACTACTGGCGGCTCGAGTAGCAAAAATAGTTACTTACTAGCTTCTGCCCGCGACTCCGTCTGCGCGGAACTCGTTTATATCGCAGCTCCATGCAAACTTTTACCCCCCCATCTCACCCCCTTAGGGGATGATTTCGGGGATAAAAACTATCTTATGTGACTCTCCATCCCTTCAACTATCTCCACTTAAAATATCACGTCGATTCGTCGCTCCGTTTTGCCGTGAAAGACGGACAAACACACAAACACACACATACACTTTCGCATTTATAATATTAGTATGGAATTGAGATCAGATACCAGGTTTCGAGTACACAGATTAGAAATATGAAATATTTCAGATATGATACTTCAATCTGGAAGGACGCTAGATTCAGGTGATTGTGAAAACATAAATCGAAAATTTATGTTTTCACAATCACCTGTTTGCGGTTTAAGATTATTTATTCTCATCCAGCCGACTCCAGCGAACTTATGAGCAAAAAAAACATGTTTATTTTCAATTACGAGTATTTCAACCAAACAGCAAACAGATCGATAAAAGAACATTTGAGAGGGGACGAGAAGTTTATCTTTATAATATTTAATAATTTCAGACTGGGGGACACAAAATATTGAGAGCTAAAACTGCTGATAAATATCAATAGCCAACACGTATCAGATTACGAGAGGTATTAAGGGCACAACTGAATGTCATCTCGCTCATATTTGGAGCAGCCCAACTGGGGAAGTGGCTCCACCTTACAATAGAAGATCAAACGAGCTTTGCAAGCGAAGTTCGATCGATATTATATGAGTAAGCTTCATTCGAAGATATAACACACATGTAGTCCTTTAATCTACCAGGCAACATTTCGCAAGTTTAAAGTACGCAGTAAAAACCATAGCTCAAACAGTTTTATCCCCACCTTTACCCCTACCCTACTTAGGGACCTCGGCTTGCCACCATTTCTCATTCTTTTTAGAGACAAAACTTTCCTAGGGGTGTAGGGGCGGGCGGGAAGTTATATCTTCGAATGAAGCTTACTCATATAATATCGATCGAACTTCGCTTGCGAAGCTCGTTTGATCTTCTATTATATTTCGAAGCTTCATTCTTCAGATATAACACACATGTAGATGTTTAGAGTTGAAAGTTTTGCTGCCCTTTGTAATTGTAAAACATCATAATCATGAAATGCAATAATTATGTTTTGACAACAATCTTAGATACTCCCAATTATTAATCAAAGAGTACAATTGTAACTTCACATAATTCTACCTATACAAAAGGCAGATTGATCTGGCACAATGACCTTCGTCGATTAATTGACGATGGTAGAAACGAGCCAAAGTTTTCGATGTTCTCGACCAGCCTGCTGCCTTCCGGATAGCATCTAAAGAAATGCCTGACCGGTGTGCAGCTGACGTGGCGGCGTGGCGCGTGCTGTGAGCGCTGAACGCCGCCATGTCTTTACCGCTTTCGCCAAGCACTCGCGTAATGCACCCCGGCTAATGGATTGAGCAGATGCATTTTTATGGGGACTTTTGAAAGTCAACAAAATATGTTGTGAGCTTTTTCAGTCCTAAAACATTATTATAACAGTCACCGGGCAAATATTTCTATTAGGTATCTTCAAAATATGGAAGGCACAAAATCGGTTGTAGACGACCTACACCTGAAGTCTTAACTATATCATCAAAAATTACTTTAATACAATTTGGGCATGACTTAATATTATTCCACTTAATAAGTGACAGTGTTTGTACCCTGTGGGCAGGACATATTGCTAACAAAATCGCCAGATTCTTTGTTAGTTTTTCCAATGAAATTTCTCTATTAGGGTACCATGTTGTTATATGATTTAATACCACTTGAGGATCCCAGGTATGGCTATATTTAGGAGTTACGGGCTTTAATTTGTAAACACCTTTCGGTAATCCTTTACTTTGGTCATCTGAGCTGATACTACTCCCCCGTAGGAGCGAGGGTGCTGACCTATGATTATTTAATGAGCCATACGACGATCCTTTATTAAATTCGTGCGTTATCTATATTATCTATGCTAAATTTCCAGCACAACTTGTATTTAACACACGTTGTACTGTTGTAAAGTGTTGTTTGAAATTGACGCTAACATGAGATTAGATACTTTTACTAATCTCAACAAAAGCGGAAACCACGGTTGGGATGGCCATTAGGGAAATACTACTATTCCTGTGGCGTTGTCATTTATAATCTTATGTAAACACTTTAGTACGAGTGCGAGTGGTGGAAACGCTTAAAAATATTTATTATAAATACCAGCTAATAGTGAATGCGACGACGGTAAGAGCGTCCGAGTCTGGCTTCCACGAAATATATATTTCACATTTGGCAGAGGTACGAGAAGCAAAGAGGTCAATTTCGGGCACACCAAAGTGTTTACTTACTCTTTCAAAGGCTGCAATACTTAAATTTCATTAAATATCAGGATTTAGCCTTCTGGATTCTCTGTCTGCTTCTACATTATTCTTAGTGTTACGAATCGAATAACCATATGTCTCGTTCTTCACACCACTGCCAAATAGATCTAGGTAAGCTATTTAAGTGGGGAAACTGGATGTCTCCCATTCGATTAATATAGCTTATCGCGGTCGTGTTGTCGATGCGGAACAACAGAGCACAGTTTGATTTATTTCGCGCAAAACATTTTAATCCTAAGAGCGAGCAAGCTCTAAGTAATTAATATGGAATGCTAATTCTTGCTCTTCCCATGCTCCGTTTGCACACACTCCGTCACAAACTGTACCTCATCCTGATCGGGACGGATCTATAGATATTTCTGCATCGAATTTCGTGATTCCAAAATGACAAGACGTTATAAATAATATTATTAGTCCACCAAAATAAGTCAGGTAAAATTTCGCGAGGAAGTTTTACTTTTGATCATAGACATCGTATTCCTGAATAGCTCGGAATTTATATCTTTCTAACAACTTCGTGTACAACCAGCTGTATCTAGCTGTCGGGCATGCAGTGGTAAGAACTCTTAAAAAGTGCGCATACCCTGCATAAGAAGGGATATAGACATGATAATTGAATTGTAAACAAAACCTAAGAATTTACAGCATTGTTGGTAATTTTGGGATTGTATCGAGCTTTTGGTATAGTTTACCACAAATCGTAGGCACTCGAGAAACCGGAGAGTCTCCCTCCCATTATGTTTACATTCGTTAAGGTCCCTTCCAATACACAAAATGCCACCCCGGTATATAATAGAAGTTAGGCCTTGTTTTTAGGTAAGTTACGACTTCTTTCATAATTTTGGTGAAGGTTCTAGGCGCCACGGAAAGTCCATAGACTAATCGGGAACAAAACTCGTAAGTGACATTGTTATGCTCGAATCTTGTCAATGGTAGCCATAAACCCGTTTTTAGGGATTAATTTAGAAGCAGTTCTAGTCTTCCATTTTAAAGTGGGACTTAGTTACAAATTTATTGAGCCCTTTCAGATTCAGTATGAATCTATAGCCACCATTCGATTTAGGAGTCAGAAAATCTTTGATAGAAACTGATCATTAGTCTCTTGGCATCCAGTGATGCTTTCACTGAATGCCTAGGTTAATTAAGTTCTGTACAGCTAAGCTCGTTTCATCATGCTCTTGGCATGTGAAAGTATTTACAGGTTTGACAGATTGCGTAACATGTCCTAAAAAGGAATTGGAAAGCCATTCTGTATACAGTCTAATAAATAAAGTACGATTATTCGTTACATTAAGCCAACACTTATAAAAAGCTTTAAGGCGACCGGCATGTACCTGCGTTACTGCCGCGGCGTCGCAAGTGGCTTGTTGTAGGCTGCTCGCGGCTGTATGATGGTCGACGCTGTCGGCCTACTTTTCAGTAGATTTGGAAGCTTTAATTTTCTCTGAGAGTTTGCTTCCAAAGAGAGTATCATCTCTCTCAACGTATTGTATGACTTAAGGAATACTTCGTCTAGTCCAGGAATGACTAGTTTTATCTAAAATCCGACTTCAATTAGATAGGATTTTTATCGTTAGTACCTATACCGACTCCCAATTGCTGTTGAGATGATTCGATTTTCTTGTCACGGCCTCTTTGGATGTCTGTAACTGCCGCCGAAATTACGGCGTTTAAGGACGGCGCCCATAATAATTTGCAATTTACAGGTACTCTTATAAGAGTTTATCTTTACTCTTTTTATCAATACCTTTGTGTAATATAGGTAGCCACCTTTGCGCTAAATTGGGATGAATTTTCTCCCCATATTTTGGGACATCATCAGTGGCGTCCCCTAGAGCGGTTAGTAACTCGGCATCTATTACAGGGGTCGTTTTGTCATCACAGGCCTCCACGGGAGGTGCATTTTCTTCATTTGAACGTGGGAGTGAAGTTTCCACTGCCTCATACACTTGTTCGTGGTTTATAAATTAAAATATAATATTTTGATTTTTCTAATTGAGGGTAGATATGAAATGCATTGTAAAACCACTCGTCAGGAATTTTAATGCATATATGTATCTAGTGCCCCGCATCGCGAACACGGGATATACTAATCTCGATTAATGGTTGTAGAAATTGCTATCGTGTTGACTCACGGTCAACCGCCAAGCACGAGATACCTTCGTGACGACTCTCGGTCACCTCCCAGGTTTAGTTACAAGACGTGGGCTCACGGCCCGCGCGGTATTAAATGCATTTGTTAGCGATTAATATTGTTAGAAATTGCTATCGTGTTGACTCACGGTCAACCTTCAAGCATGAGATACTTTCGTCACGACTCTCGGTCGCCCCCCAGGTTTAGTTACAAGGCATGGGCTTGCGATTAATATTGTTAGAAATTGCTATCGTGTTGACTCACGGTCAACCCCCAAGCATGAGATACCTTCGTGACGACTCTCGGTCGCCCCCCAGGTTTAGAATTACCAGGCGTGGGCTCACGGCCCGCGCGGTATGAAATGCATTTCTTAGCGATTAATATTGTTAGAAATTGCTATCGTGTTGACTCACGGACAACCCCCAAGCATGAGATACCTTCGTGACGACTCTCGGTCGCCCCCCAGGTTTAGAATTACCAGGCGTGGGCTCACGGCCCGCGCGGTATGAAATGCATTTCTTAGCGATTAATATTGTTAGAAATTGCTATCGTGTTGACTCACGGACAACCCCCAAGCATGAGATACCTTCGTGACGACTCTCGGTCGCCCCCCAGGTTTAGAATTACAAGGCGTGGGCTCACGGCCCGTGCGGTATTAAATGCATTTATTAGAGGCACCACAATGTAGAACTATTTATTGAAACTAATTGCACTTACCTGATTTATCTTCGGAACCTGATGAATCAGATAGCACCGCACTGTCATAACTCGTTTATAGTTTTTTGTTGCAATTTCCGTATATTAGCAGAATAATACTCTATTTTTTCCTGTGCACTGCGTTTAGGCATGATTAAATATTTTGAATTATTTTTTAATAGAATTAGTTCGTGCGTTCGTTGCCTCGCAAGAATAAAGAATGAGAAATGGTGGCAAGCCGAGGTCCCTAAGTAGGGTAGGGGTAAAGGTGGGGATAAAACTGTTTGAGCTATGGTTTTTACTGCGTACTTTAAACTTGCGAAATGTTGCCTGGTAGATTAAAGGACTACATGTGTGTTATATCTGAAGAATGAAGCTTCGAAATATAATAGACCGCAGCAGCCATACCTAATTAAAAACAACAGTATATGCTTTTTGGTTGGGGCTGAACTACAGGCTATCAACCTGTGACCGGTGACGGATAGTGAACGGCCATCAGATATGGTGGTTAGCTGCGAATATAACGAAAAAGCAGTCCCCGATCAAGCAGCGACAGGGTTAACAGGGCATAGTGGGTTGGCCGGTGGGACGGACTTCTCAATAAAAGCTACATAGGCCTTATGACGACCTTGCGACATGGCAAGTAAACGCCGCCATCAAATAAGCATTCCCCTGGTACAGAGCAGCAGCTGTATCAGTATTGGCAGAAGGCCGAGAAAGTGGGTTCCGCTATTACTTTTGACCAAATAGAAATGGGCGTATATATACGGCCATTACACAGCGATGTGGAAGGCAAGTGGGGAAAATAATGTGGAGGATTAATATTCCCTATTATGAAGTAATAAGTGGTGATTACTGCACTGCACACGACAAGAGCCCGGCTCATAAGTTTATTATGATATTGATGATGATGATGCTTTTTAGGTATTTGGTGTTTCCTGGTGGTGAGTAAGGTCGCCAGAGCTCCCGAGGTTGCGCTGTGTTGAGAGCGATGATCCTGCATTTGTCTCTATCTGTCAACTCAAAGAATCTTCAAATCAATAAAGGGTCGGCAGCGCGCTTGTGATTTTTTTGGTGTTGCCAGTGGACACTAGCGACAACGTATGATTACCATCAGGCAGTCCGTATTAATATTTGCGACCAACGTAGTACCTATAAGAAATACACGTATCAACATTTTTATACACACACACATATTTTTATATCTCTATACATCACCTTATCTGTTTGTTACGAATTTGTGATGAGATTTTCTCAGTAGTCAATACGTTATCAAATGCAAGATACGATCTATAAGTACCTATCGTAATCAGATCAATATGTAGGGTTCCTTTATATTTGAAAAATGACTTCTCATGATTCATGATAAACATACTATTTATGAGTTGGATGATTTAATAGGAGGTTGTTAAGTTTTTAGAATAAAACATTTATTTTCTAAAGTATATACAAGACGATAACTATAACATTAACTTAATTAAATTCAAGCTTAGTTAAATCTAAGAAAGGCTCTCGAGGCATTTTACCGAGGATGCTGGCGGCATTTCCTCGCTGAATCGCAATGCTGATGCGTTGCGCGAGAAAGCCGCCAGCTCTTCGGTCACCAGTTACGTCAACCAGTGATTTAATTGTATTGTTACAATATACTTAAAATGGTTTTTACTTAAGTCTATACAAGATGATAACTAACATTAACATCTAATAGTTTTATAGTCGTTCCCTTTGTATAATATGTATACGAGTATTTAATGATGATGAATTAAATTAAATTAAAATTAAATGAAATCTAAAAAAAGGCCCTCGAGTCCAGAACTATCGTTATAAGTCTGCGTTTGCACATTTAAGAGCATTTAGGCCACTTTCGCATTTGGCGGTATGTCAATAATATAACGCTGCCTACGAAGCTAGAAGTCCTGGGTTCGAATCCCGGTAAGGGCATTTATTTGTGCGATGAGCACGAATATTTGTTCCTGGGTAATGGATGTTTTCTATGTAATACGTATTTATTTTTCTATATATAAGTAGGTATCTTTATCGTTGTCTAGTACCCATAGTACAAGCTTTGCTAAGTTTTGGACTAGGTTGATATATATAAGATTGTCCGCAAATATTTATTAAAAAATAAAAAAAAAATTAATGTACAGTTATTATTACACAAGCATCACTATAATTGTTAGATGAAAGACGTCTACTGCTGGACATAGGCCTCTCCCAAAGAGTGCCAAAGTGACAGGTCTTGCGTCACCAACATTCAGCGGACTCTATGTCCATAAAGCTGGTGTTATGGGTACAATAGATCTTAATGTTCATGCTCATCACACAGATTTGCCCTTATATACCGTCAGACGTCATCATCATAACGTGCCTTTCACGTCGTCAAATTAATTAAATAGATAACCACTAGTGGCTCTGCGAGATGCATAACTCGCGAGCCTATATTAAAAAAAAACCGCCCATGAGCTAGTCGGACACGGTTGTTGTATCGGAGCCACCTTAAACATTCATTTTATTCTGTTTTTTTAGTATTTATTGTTACAGCGGCAACAAAAATACATCTGTGAAAATTTCAACTGTCTAACTATCACAATTCATGAGATACAGCCTGGTGACAGACAGGCAGATAGACAGATGAACGGACGGACAACAGAGTCTTAGCAATAGGGTCCCGTAAGAGGGTAAATCCTTTAGGTATCTTGTGAATCATCAAAAAAATCTATATATTACGAACCTGCTCACAAAACTTCACGAGAATCGGTTGAGAAATGCGACCTGTAGGAGAGAACATTACAGCCGAACAGCGGGACAGCGGGACACGAATTAATTTTGGGCTAAGCTGAAGCATAGAACTTGTTCGATCACAAATTCTACAAATTTTAAACACGTTAACCCCTTTACATCCGATGTTAAATACATAGAAAAGACGGAACCTTCAAACACAAGATCAAGCTCGTTCTCATGATTTTAACACAGGTTTTGTAACTTGGTAATATAATGTATTTTCTTTCTTATTCAGTTGCTTTGAAGAGAACGTGTCAAGATTCAGACGTGGACTGTTTTGCAGCGGCTGAGGTAAATTACGAATATTTCCTTATCATTTACACCGGGCACGTGCCATCTTTGGTTCTCATGATAAACTCCGGTCTTGCCCATCGACTTTTATGTCAACACAATTTATCCGGTTACGAAATAGTCAAAGCCGTCATGTTTGTTAGTGAAATTGTCTAGAAGAATATTCAATTGCTTATAACGAAAGACTACTAACTAAACAAGTTATTATCTTTATTTATATACTATCTTCTGCTTGCGACTTCGTACGCGCATAAATTATGGTTTACATGATATTCTTATGTTTAACCATACTCCAGACAAATTTGAAAAAGAAGATTTAATTTCCATAGACTGTACGTGTAACGGTTCAAATTCTCTTCAAATCTAAATAAACACACTCATAAACTTGGTCGTCAATAATATTTATACAGATGCTCAAACTGCCGAAGGTGAGCGGCGAGGCAAGCGAGGCTGAAGGCCGAGATTTTCATTGGAATCCAAGGCCTAAAACAACCCTTCAATGCGAGGCCGAGGGCCTAAGGCTTAAAGCAAGCCTTTTAGCCAAATAAGTTTCTTGTTTAAGCCTCCCTACATTTCTTCATGGCCTTACGTCAAGAAGTAATATGTGAAGACCTTAAGTAAAACCATTATTGTCCACTACGCTAACTTTCTAAAGCTTAAATGGGTCAATTTTCAAACGAGCTGTTTTTGCTGTCCCACGGCCATAATTTCAAGTCAGATTAACATGGAGTATTGATTCATATATATTTGTATTCCTTGTGTTATAAAGTACTTAAAATATATATAACAATACCTTAAATATTCATTGATTCTGAAAAAAAATGTATTTGAAATCGTAAAACAGCGAAATCTACCGCTTTTTTGCGTGTCCCACTCACGGTTTTGCTGAAACAAAAATTCCTATAGACTACGGCAACGTATATATAAACAACTTGTACTGTTATAAAGAAGATTTATTAGCGTATTCATTTTTATATCTTGCAAATTTAATGCGTGAATAATTAAAACCAGTGAAGTATTTTTGTAGTTGTCCCACGCGAGACCCATTTATTAGGACTCAAGCTTAAAACCCTTAAAATCTGTTTTTTTATTATCCCACCGTTACATTTACTTTACGATACGATAGACAGGTTAGTTGGGGTTACCTATCTGAATCACTAATTTTTTTTGTCCTATTTTTATTTCGGCATTTACTATTCGACAAACTTCGTTTGCCTTTTTTTTCGTTTGTCCGACACTTTAGTTCGCGACGTTTACGGCTGGTCATTTTATGGTTTAGCTTTTGTAATTGTTTGACAAATCCATGATTCCCAATTATTGGTATACCCGCAATATCGTTATACCGACGTAACGATTCGGTTGATAATTTGTTCGTATTTTATCAAATCGGCTTTATTATATTTGACATAATATTATTGTTTATACGGAGCACACATATGTTACTAATTCATATGTTTATTTATGAAAATGGTTGTTACCTTATGCATTTTCAATATTAAAAACATTAGCAAAAAGTTTAAAATTAAACTAAGGTTATCTTCCTACAGCTGTGTTTATGGTAAACAATGTATATATCAGCGGGCGATCGTAAAATTCGCCAGATCACGAAATTCCGAGGCATATCGCATACGTAAATGAAAAAAATAAGGAGTGCGGACTGATAATCTCCAGCGAGTCGACGCCACCCCGCTGCGCGGGGTGTCTATTTCTGATCTGAGGGGCACAAGTGAACCCTAACCTAACCGACCTAAGACAGAGTTCGCTTATGACAAACCATTTTTGTCCACCCTGATTATTGGCTCCCAACAAACACGGCCGCCATCATCGCATACTGTACGCAGCGTGACCAGTGGCCAAGAAAGAAACCACTTTTGCGTTGCGAATGCGTTGTTCTCATCGATCTGCCGTATTGTTTATCAGGCACATCGTGATAAGCCTGGCCAACTTTTAGGCATATCATGAAATGGCGGCGTTTCAAGTTATTTCTTCCAACCTGACCCATACTAATATAGTACATATGTAAGCATTAGGTAGTAAAAAAGTGTTCGGTTCTGGCGCTTCGGTGGCCGCTGCCGCGGCACGCTCGCTGCGCTCGCTCGGCTCGCGCGCTGGAGGGTCGCAGTTCACCTGACACTCCTCCTCAGTACGCTCGTCGTCGTATCTACACCGACCTGCCTTAGAGTCTCAGTAAAATTACTTTTGAATTTCCCTCAAAATGAACATTTGGCTAAACGTATGAAATGCGGAAAGTAATGATGGATAAGTAAAAAATTGGCTGTGAAACAAAAGTTGTAACAAGCCAAAGACCAAATGACTGTAGCGGTAAAAGTTTTTCGGACAACTGAAACATCTGGATAAAATCAAATGGTAAATGAAAAAAGTAATGAATTGTATATTCGGAGAACTCATAATAATACGAAAAGTTTTCGGACAAACGATATTCGGTCAATAAATTTTAGTGATTGCGATAGGTTACCGTTAGTTGGGCTTAAACCAGCAACGGGAGTGGACGCAGAGCCGGTATTTTCGAAGGAGGAAACAGGTTTTCTTGATACGTTGTATTTTGGTACGGCTATCACGACATTTGTATGGGCGTTAATTTATTAATATACGATTGAAATAAAAATGTGTCTTTCATAACAAAGGTTAGCAATATGGAGTAAGAGTTTCGTGTTTAACTAATTAGTGAATTCAATTTATAGTATACGTAGGATCGCCAAAAAACATTCATGTTGACATTTGTATGGCGACATTTGTACGGCTTTATTGGTCATACAAATGTCGAACGGCACACATGTCGATTCAAAACAAAATCTAAGTGATTTTTATTATTTTGGAATATAATCACAGAATAAGTAATAGTACAATATAACGACCATCATAAACCATAAACCATACTATATCGAAATAGTGACTTTTTTATTGTACAAATATTTTAAGCTGTTTCAACAATTGTATGGCAAAATCGACATTTTGATGGCACTCGTCGACATTTTATGCCGCTATCGACATTTATACGGCAGAATCGACATTTGTATGGCATTATATCGACTTTTGTATAGCGCTGTCGACATTTGTATGGCGCTGACGACATTGGTATGGCACGGTGATTTTAAAGCATCAATAAGTAGCTAACCATTAGAAGCACAGTGGTGCCTCATGCACCATATTTTTTCATTTTAAAAACCCTACCTCTCGCTGTCGGTACGAATCTTATATTCTAAAAAATAAAAAAAACCATACAAATGTCGAAAAAACGTCTTGTTCAAAAATTGACCCAAATACTAACATACAAAGAAAAATTTACAGACTGCGAACCACCACTAGACTCTGATGCTTGTGCAGACTATATATATTTGCAAATAAAAAAAACAATGGTCCTATATCTACTTATGTGCGGTTAAACATGTTAAGCATGTTTAAAAATTTTAAAAGGCGGCAAATTACACAATAGTTGTATGATCTCTCGTTCCGATTGTAATTTTACAAATATAAAAATGACTTAGGTGACGAGAGTGATGGGGAAGTTATGGGCTGTACTTCGTCCATCTCATTTGAGAGAGGAGGCAAACTTTTAGCAATGGGGAATATGCTACCGGCAAAAGCAAACTATTATTTAACTGATTACCTTGTATTTATTTTAATTTTAATATTTCCTCATCGTTTTAGAAAAGCACTATACCTACAATCCTCGGCCGGAACAGGCATTGCTGGACTCGTTGTATCCGGTATCTACACCAAACTCGTCCAGCAATTCCTTACGTCACGGACTCTGTAGTAATGTACTATTAAGGGAGCGCTCCTTATGCGCTCCCAATAATATTTCAGAAAGTCTGGGGTTTTCTACATAATAAAATTTGCTTCCTGTATACTCAATCCTCCGCGGTATGCCGTTTTGTCCAAATTTTATACCCACATCACTTGGCATTGGTGTACTATAATCGAGATAAGTATTCAACTCAACCTAACAAACAACTTTAGATGGCATCTGATATCATAGCAAATATAGGAAGGCACAGATCAAGTTTGCTGGTTTTTCAATATCAACAGCGACGTCATCAGTGACTGAAGTTCCAATATAATTAGGTCTCTAATGTTTAACAGTTACTATCGGTGGAGGTATCAACCAGTTTTGGTAAATATATAGTGTTTAGCCGCCTAGCACTATTTTACATTCCGAGTTTTTTCACGTTTTATCTATCTTTTGCTTATAGTTTGAATGAGGTTCTTTTTCATTTATAGTCAAGTATAATGCTTGCTTATTTTCAAGTCCTTAGCCCATAGATTCAAAGAGTTTAGATACAAAGTTTAACCCCATTTGCATCCTTATCTTTATACATTTTATAACTTAAAACCTGGCCGGGGATTTTCTCGACTGATTAGTAAAATTTGCATAAAAATCCGTTCAGCCGTTTTCACGTGTCTAAGTATCCTCAGCAAACTTTTTCGAATTTCTTTTATGTAAGTACGAGTACGTAGACTTTCGACCCTCTTCAGCTTTATTACTATTATATGTAGATGTAGAGTATCTCAAATCCTTTTTACTTAAGTTTTTCCAGTGATAATAATCAAATTAAATTATTCGGTATTATAGTCTTGGGTGGCAGTTATAAAATTGATAAAGATAAGGGTGCAAATGGTAAGTAAATGTTGAAGTATAAAATGTCAGTTTTGCCAAAAAAAAATAATGTATTGTATTTATTTTCCAATGAAAATAAAAATGATTATGTTTTTATTGTCATCTTGTATATCTTTGACGTTCACTTTATAAAATAATAGTAGGTACATTACTGCAGCCGCCCGGAGAGAAGGGCTTGCGAGGTGAGGAGGTATACTATAGACCGGATAGTGATACGAAGCCGGCAAGCCCTTTTCACGGCTAGGCATATATAGTTCTTTTCTCAAACATATGCATTGAAATAAAAAATATCACCACTCAAAAAACCAATCTATATTTTTGTATTTTGTCCTTCGATTTTGGCGGCAACAGTTTCGCTGTTCATTCATATTTACCGTTAGATTTTCGGTGAAGGAAAAACATCGTGAGGAAACCTGCATACATCTGCGAAGAAATTCAAATCAACCACAAATATAAAATCCAGCTACAGGACAAAAGACTTTTAATTTTCCCTCCAATCCCTCCATAATGTGTGTTTACGGAAGTCGTCCGTAATACGCGTGTGTAGTGTTCGAATAGACCCTATTAGGGTCATTATACACAAACTGATAATGAGAATCTTAATTTCTATAATAAAAAATAAAATAAATGCATAGGATATTTTAAATAAAGTAATTGCAGAGGATTTTAAATATTGTCTATGGTCTCTGGTGATGGTGACTTACGAATAGACAATATTTTAAATTTATTCATCAATACTTTTAAGCATACAGATTTGTATTCTTAATATCAGTTCGTGTGTAATAGGCAATAACGCGGATATTTTTGGTCCGATAACCATTCAGCCACCAGATTTTTTTTTTTTTAATAATTCAGCTGTTTAGCCTGTTCATGAACACAGACGCCATATTTAGATTAAAATAAAAAAAAAATCCCGGCATAGGCCTTCAATTTTGTATGAAATTTCTTTACAGTTCTCTCAAATTGTTCCGCCCGAAATGTGATACTTTGAAGCCTGTTATGACGCACGTAACGACGACATTTCATTGCATGTTTGAGAAAAATACCTTTTACTTACTATTTAATCCAAGTGATGACGGATAGCTCAAAGCATTACCCAGGGTGTTAAAATAATATAGGTTTTATTTGAGTAACTTTGAAGCACGCACAGTGATCTTAATGGTAGGTATTTATTTAAAATATAGAGTTAGTTTTTCAACAAGCTGCCTAAATTGGGTCAAGGCGATTGTTCATCGTCAGTTTCTGAAAGAACATGTACTTACTTCTTGTTTAGGGTGACCCTGTACCCGAGTGAATCAACTTTTTTTTGTAGGTACAGTAGTTACGTCTTCTTGTCCAGTTTTTTAGATGTTATGGTTTCTCAAATTGTACTATATTGTTAACATTTTTACCCCCTTTTTTCCAAGCCGTCTTCTATGAATATTTTTTTCTAGTGATTATTAATAAAATTTTCTATATTTTGACTGTTAGCTAAGGGGACAGAATAACAAAAAAAAATATAATTGACCCTAATATAGTGGAAATATTGCGGAATCGTTTTGGAATATTTTTCGTACTTAAATATTCTAAGAAAAAGCAATGCTGGCAATGAACCGTCCTTCTAAATGCAAAATAATCATACCATTATATTTTCCAGACTGGCCAACAATATGGATAAAAAAACTGAAGAAGGCAACTTTAATTCGGCGTGAGTACTACCATATTTAATAATCGATACTTGCTTATTATAATCATACGAGTACCTCTCGTATAATATTCGCAGACTAGGGTTAAGAGGTAATACTACGCGAACGCTTTTTAAAATTTGGGATTTTTAAGTCATTAGCTCTGTCGCGCTGGCGAGGGGCGGGGTCTTGTCTTATGTGTGTGTGTGGCGCTCAGGCCGCTCACACACTGACAAGCTATGCGATGCGCGAATATGCAGCTCATTACATTACCGTGCTTGCTGCCGCTGATTAAGATCGTTTTATTATTTTTCTGTGATTTAACGTACTGACTCGGCTTACGTGTAATGGACTCGATATTCGCTATTTTTTGTGATTCTGCTTACGTTTACTGGACTCGATATTCCGCTACTGTGTGACTCGGCTGTGTTTTATTGGACTTTACTGATAAGCTGACTGTTTTGGCTTATTGTTTTTAGTGGACTAGACTAACCCATCCCAACAACCGTCTCTGGCTGAATTGAAATTTGGTAAGTACATTTTAACGTACTAAATTAAGTTTGATTATCCAAATAAAACGTACCTAAACGAAATGAAAATTTAAAACAGATATTTAAAATAAGGTAATGTGAGGTAATTAAGACTGTCACCGAGGCAAGACTAAATTTCCATAATATGGACTTTAATGTATACCTACTACAAGAGGCATAGTGCCTCGACCTCCTCGCGAACTCGGATGTCGGTGCTCGGCTGTTGTCGCGTGTGATCGGCTCCGTTCGGCAACCGCCGCGCGCTTACGTTCTTTTAATATTTTTGTAAACAAGTTAAAGTTCGAAAATAACAACAAATGTTTGGCCAATCCACTCTATCCATATAATCCTGCTAGGTATTTTGGTTTCGTAACACCTGTAATAAAAAATCCATTCAGTAGTTTTCAATCTAGGTTCAAAGTCAACTCTGACTTGTATATGTCTGAAGTGTGTTTGTTTATTTGTCCTTCTACATCACAACAGAGAACCGAGCGATGTTATGGTATGATTTTTGTGTAGGAGATAGTTAGGAGGCTGGAGAGTGACATAGAGGCCACTTTTTAGTGCGATAAAACGTCATATACTTACCCATCAGTAAAAAATATGTGCTACATAATTTTCTTTATTTTTCAGATATAAAAATGGGCAAAGGAGGTAGGTCCGGAAGAAAAAAGCGACTGTATATGAGTGCTAAACGAAGAAAACGTCAAATTAGTATCAAACGAAAAATTCACTTTGAATCACAAGATCATGCAACATCGTCAGCACCCATAGATACATTTCTTTCATCAATAGAAAACAATATAAGCTCGTCTTCATCAACTGTATCGACGCTATATGACTTGGATGTGAACACCGAGAGTTCGTTTAAAACGGACAAAGAAAATAAAAATCTGGAAGGTCGCAGAGTAGTAGATATAAAATATTTATTTTCTAAGATCGCAGGTGTGAGGCACGAGCATACAAGCTGTACATTTGCTGACCTTGCATTTATTGAAGAACGACGCAAAGGTTTCTACAGCGAATTTGTATTTGAGTGTAAGATGTGCAAAAAGAAGGAAACGATATATTCCGAAGAACCCAACAATAAAATGTCTATAAATACTGCTGTAGTAGAAGGAGTTATTTGTACAGGAAATGGATATTCTCAGCTTAACGAAATTTGTGCTGCGATGAATATGCCGAACATGTGTCCAACAACTTATATGAAAATAGAGCAATCCTTGGCACCAATCATCGAAGAATGCGCCTTAGAAGAAATGATTGCTGCGGGCCAAGAAGAGAAAAGACTGGCTGTTTTGAATGGTGACGTCGATGAAGATGGCTGGCCCTTGGTTACAGTGGTTGCCGATGGTTCCTGGGCGAAACGATCGTATAAAAGTGGCTTTAGCTCGGTATCCGGAGCCGCTTGTATTGTTGGGCTACGCACAAAAAAAGTATTATTTTTGGGCGTTAGGAATTCGTATTGTTGTACATGTGCTAGAAGTGCGAAATTGATGATCGAGGTGCCCAAGCACATTTGCTTCAAAAACTGGGAAGATAGCGCCAACGCCATGGAAGCCGATATAATTGCAGAAGGCTTCGCAAGAAGCGTGGATATGCATGGAGTAAAATTTTACAGATTGGTGGGAGATGGTGACTAGTATAATGAAAAAACTCATGCTAAAAAAGCCTTATGGACATAATTTTCAAATAAAGAAAATCGAGTGTAAAAATCATTTACTCCGCAATTTTTGCAATAAAATGGAAGCTTTGGCGAAAAAAACGAATAATAGCAAAGGTTATGTTCCCGTGGATTTAAGGAAAAAGGTGGAAACCAACGTTCTACGTTTAAGAAAGGCGGTGGTTGGCGCTGTGAACCACAGAAAGGAAGAACAAAATACATCGCCAAGTGACAAAATAAAAAACTTGAAAAGGGATATCATGAACGCCGCCAACCACGTTTTCGGTGACCATGCACATTGTGCGTCATATTTTTGCAAACTCGAAAAACACATGAACGACGAAAATTAAGTTCCTGCTTTTCAAGCTTATGGACTGTGGACCGACATACAACAATACTTGTTATCATTATCAGCCAACTCAGAGAGCCTTATAATAGACATTACCAACAACACCGTGGAACAATTCAACAGCGTAATCGCCAAATTTATAGGCGGGAAAAGAGTAAATTTCACGGGGAGAGGATCTTACCAGACTAGATGTTTCGGAGCAGTGACATCGTGGAATACAAACACTGCTATTCATACGAAAATTCAGAAAAAAATACAGGGTCATAGTCCTGGAAACTACACGAAAAAATTTATTGAACGAAAACAGCGTTCAAATCAAGTGAAGGAGGCTTGTCGCAAGAGAAAATTGGAATATCATACGGATGAAAAGGCATGTAAAAAAAGGAAAACCACGGGTCCTGATGAAAATTATGGTCGCCAAGAGCTCGAAGAAGATATGTCACCTGAAACATATCAATTGAAGGAAAGAAAATTTCTTCAAGAATTACAATTAACAAAGGACGTTGTTCAATCAAAAACGATAGGGCAAAGTGACAATAATATGTGGATAATCGAAAGAAGAAAAAGACTGACAGCATCAAACTTTGGACGGATATATAAGATGCGACCAAAAACATCTGTTCGCAGTACATTAGAAACATTGCTGTATAGTGAGTTTAAGGGAACTATTGCCACTAATTACGGAAAAAACAAAGAATCGGAAGCAATCAAAGAATTCTGTGAGGAAACTGGAATGAAAGTAGTGGAATGTGGATTGTTTGTTGATAGGAACAAGCCGTTTCTGGCGGCAAGCCCAGATGGTTTGATTGGCGAGGATACCTTAATCGAAGTTAAATGTCCATACAAAATCGAAGCTTTGACACCGGAAGAAGGAATTCAAAAAAATAAAGTAGATTTTTGCACATACGAGAATAAAACATTGCACCTAAAACGTAACCACAATTACTATTATCAAGTGCAAGGGCAGCTTCATATAACAAGACGCGAATTCTGTTTTTTCATTTTGTGGAGTTCTAAGGGCTTGCTGTTTGAAAAAATAAAAAAAGACGATGCTCTCTGGCAAAAAATGGAGCCGATATTAGAACAGTTCTACCACCAATGCCTGTTACCAGAAATAATTGACGGCCGGATACCTAGAAATAGACCAGTGAGGGAAAGAGCTACGCAATAAACTATGCACACAATACACGTGACGTTGTTAATCATAGGTACCTGTTGTGAAAAGTATTTATTATTTACTTACATAATAAAGAGATGATTACTATTAATATTTTTTATTTATTTTTTAAATATTTTATGTGTGACATATACCTCAATCTCAACTAAATACCTCATCTCATAACCGTTTCGAGTCGGGAACACTTCATGTGTATATTTACTAAGCCACAATTTGTCACGAGTAATCGACCGACCGAGCGAAGCGTCTATGCTTCAGCTTGGACGAAAATTCATTTTTCAACACACTTGCTCGTAATCGTAAAGTGGCCCTTATTGAACTGTTTTTATGGCCGTAAAGTATCCTATTAATCACGCGTGCTTTTGACTTTGCTATTACGCACAAATTAGTCATACGACATTGTAAAATAGTAGTATATAAAAGTTTGTAAAAGAACGGAAACAAACTAGCTTGTTTTCTGATTTTTTAAAGCCAAGTAAGGAGAATAGCTTGTACCAAAATGCCCTCTTGTGATGGGTACTAACATTGTTTTTGTTTATGATTTATCGATAACTTTTCCCAACACTAGGATGTCGATATTAAATTGTCGAATATTGCCCATAACTTTTTGGTCTGTGTACATATTTAACAGTTTGGCTCCGCCCCAAAAATCGGTGCGATAAGGACAACTGCAGCTCAGAGTAAAAATCCGAGACAGAAATCATCAAAATCGAGGTTTCGTTCTCGACTGTTTCCTCCTCCAAAACTTAACCAACCTTAACGAAATTTTGGAAATTGAATGGGAAGGAGATATTCTGTGTCGGACCGTTTTGATTTTTGTGCTTATTATTATACGATTTGTATACTAGGCGTCTGTTTGCGGTCAATTTATTTTGGCGTTTTAAGCGATGTTTGAAGTAGCCTAACTTCTATATAATCAAAAATATCCAATAAATAAAAACGTACCGACATAGATAATGATGATATTAATTTTGTATAAAAAAATTATTGATCTAGGTTCAAAAACCAGGGAGGAAACAGTCGAGAACGTTTGTATGGAAAAATGACCCATAGCATTCCCTCTTAACACGGATTCTCATCACTTATTAAGGGGGTGCATTGGACATTATCGCGTGCTTTGAAACGCCGTTCTGACTAGATTAAGAAACAATAAGATCTGATTTTCAGATATATGATTCTTGATTGATTGTTTATCTGATTTAATCGATACATGAATGCCTAAAATTTCCTCGATAGAAAAAAAAACCAAAGTTGGGTCTTTATTTTCTCTTTTTTTACTCAGCCTACTCAAACAATACACTATTTTACGACACAAAAAAGTTAATAGTATAGTATTTTATCTCATCTAAAATCTCACTTAATGAAATATAAATGAAACTTCACTAGGTATTTATCGAAATTTGTCCATACAAGCCATTCCCGAATAGTGTTGCATCCCTTTTTCTCGTGCGCGAAAGGCATACGCGTGTCTCTGTCAAGGGGGCATGGTCGATTGGAATCAAGGCATCCCCTTAAGACAATTAGTGACGCTTGGAGTGTTTTCCAAGAAATGTTTTAATGGAATTTCCTTCACGTTAAGCGACAGTCGAGGAATTGAGTCTCCTAATTAATCCATATTGACCCATCCACCGTCAGTTTTTAATGATTAAAACCTTTTGCGATTCTCACACTTTTTTAAAATAAACGGTTCTTACTCGGGTAGAGTTAACTTATTTATTTACCACCTTGAGGCTTCCCGACGTTTCGGATGTGTCGCAACATCCTTGTGGTCACGGATTGAGTCCCGTTTAGTAAAAATACCTACGTCTCTGTCAGCCTGACTAGACTAGGGCTGACAATTGCAATTCGCTAAAATTGAGGGTAGGTATGAGACGATAAAGTTTCGATCAAAAAATATAAGGATTATATATTATATCCTTGAAACTTTCTTGACTCCTTAGCGCTGAAAGTAAATATTCCCGAAAGCATTTTTTTGAGACGGATACGGGGAATTTCGCGCAAATGGAAAGCCAATTTATGAGAGTTCGTTACAATGTTTCTTAAAATATCACGCCGTTAGCCTGCGAAGACGTTTTGTATGGAAATCAAACCACCTGCATTTTTTATCGTTAAAGTAATTTTAAGTAACGTCAACGTAACGTCATGTAGCTAACGGCGATGGAGAACATTTAAATATAATTTAGCTTAAATTTAGAGAGCGTCCGTCACTGGCTGACACCGTTCGATAGAACCAGACGCCGCTCCTATCTTGTCACTTATCGCGTGATAAGGCGTCGGCCTTGATCACGGTTTCCACTTAAAATCAGACAGACCACAAGCTTGTTTACCACCACCAAAAGAGACGTTAGCAATCTGTAAACGCCTGCTTACACATTGATTAGTGAATAGTGCAAGTTCATACATTCGCTGCAAGTGCAAGTAGATTTTGTATGGACTCGCACTAATAAATAATCAATGTGTAAACATCCCGACAAGGTGGACTGATGACCTAGTAAAGGTTGCGGGAGTTCGCTGGATGCGGGTGGCGCGGGATCGGTCACTTTGGCACTCTTTGGGGGAGGCCTATGTCCAGCAGTGGACGTCTTTCGGCTGATATGATGATGATGATGATGATGATGTGTAAACATGACCTTACATGTGTACAATTTAGTGATTATGGAATTTAGCCGCAGGGAAACATGTTTCCGATAATCAATCTTGGGAGGACGAATAGTATATTGTATGTATCTCATAAGCCCACAGCAGTGCTCTGTGATAATTGAATGTGAGCATAGAATAAAAGGAGCCTATTTCATCAACTTATGGGATTTGGGCGGGTAAACGAATGTGTGTGACAAAATGTTAATTTGATTTCAAATCATTATGTTTATGATAAGAATTGTCATGCTGTTTACTGTTTAAAAGTTGCTTAGATCCAAAGAAAAGATGTGTTCATTTACTGCTGTTTGTGTTTGACGATCCTAAAAATGACTAAGGGTTGGTTGCACAAACTAACGATTACTAACCGATCAACGTTCAAAATGGCGCCGGCAGCTGTCATCCGATAGGAACTTGTCAAACTTTCCATATATCAGATTTTAACGAACACCGCTTACAATTACCTACAGATAGTTTGGTGAAACCCTCCTTTGATGTCATTTAACCCGCCTTTGATCACCAGACATGAATGTATATTGTTTGCCGATGACATATCTTTAATTATTCCCTGTGATGTAAATAATATTGAATTATATAATAAGGACATAAATAACACAATTAATGACATGATAATGTGGATGAAAATGAACAATTTACAGCCGAATTTACAAAAAACAAAATATGTACAATTTTATAATCGTAACAGTAGTGTTGAAAATAATTTAAAATACAACGACGAACAAATAGCAGAAACAGACAATATATTATTCTTAGGTATATTGTTAGACAAAAACTGTAGTTGAAAACCACAAATTGACAGAATTTGTAGCAAAATTAACCGTTTTGTCTATGTTCTCAGAAGACTGGCTACATTGGTAAATAAGAGTACAGCATTAACTGCCTATCACGGTTATGTAGCCTCAGTCTTAAGGTATGGTCTGTTACTTTGGGTTAACTCATGTGACATGAATAGAGTGTTTGTCAGTCAAAAAAATGCGTCCGAGCTATCTGCAGATTACCACCACGAACCTCATGCAGACCTCTATTCAAAGATCTGGGAATACTGACCCTACCTTCGCTCTATATTTTTGAGGCTTGCAAATTTACTAGATTACATCCTGACCTGTTTATTAAATTAGGCAGTGTTTGTTAATTTAATGTCAGAGATACTGAAAAACTTGTATTGCCAGCAACTTATAAAACCAAGCTTTGCAGCAAAAACAGTTATGCCATGGCATCAAATTGTATAATAAGCTACCAATTGACATAAGACGGCTTGCCCTAAAACCATTTACATCTGCATTACACAAATGGCTAATTGACAAATTTTTAATGTATAATAATGTAATAAATTGCTAGAAATCAAAATTATAAGGCATTGTTATTAAATACGTAATATTATTAGTTATAAGTTTGTAAAGGTTGCATGTCCAAATGTTGGCGAGATGTGCTGATCCTAATAAAGTTGTTCCACCTTATTGTTAACCATGTCTCAAGCAAATAAATTTCATTTTAATCCAATCTGTTACGTTTTAAGGCGAGAGTGTATTGAAACGTCACGTAAAACTTCATGATAAATGACATCAAAGGTGGGTTACACCAAACTATTAACACAACCGACCCTTAGTCATTATTAGATTCGTCAAACACAAACTTTAGTTAAAAAAAGCATCTTTTCTTTCGATTTAAGTAACTTTTCCTAGAGCAGAGGCTCACACAAAACTTTCAACTTCTTTCTGTTAGCCTCGTCGCTGATTGGTCGGAGACTTCTTTTCAATATATTTAGAACTACACATCACATTAATGTGATGGCCATTATTGGCATTATTTTTATTTATTACCTGCACAGTAAAGTTGTTTTTGTCATTACCATCCAAAATGCGCAATGTCAGAAAGCAAGAGGTTCATATTAAAATTGACGTTTGTTGCCTGTTTTTTTCAGAGCGGACTTAACAAAAAATCCAGGTTTTCAATCATCGTTAAGCATAGCCTCGTGTGAAGATAAGAATGAGAAGCCATACAACCCTTTCGAGCATCGGCAGCTTCTGCATCCTAATTCGTAAGTGACTGTTCGACAGGGCGTCTTTTTGCAGCCATTGTATGGCAATTGTATCGTGACGCCAGCCATAGTCACATGTACCGAGACTGTATCGCTGCAAGAAATAGCCAGTTATGACCGATCTCATTAAATTTTTCATGTCTTTTTCGTTCGAGGAAATAAGACAGTTCTTGTCCGCCTATTACAGACAATAATAGTCTGGGAATAAAACTTCATAGCCTGGTGGTGTGATTTAACGTTGGATAAAATTTGGTCTGTTAAATGCATCCAAATGTATGGATACTTACATCAATATTAATTCGGCGAAATTACGGGTAGACCATTTTCAGCCAGCCATTGTAAGCCAGCCATGACCAGTGTCACTTAAACAACTTATTTTGAAAAAAAAAAAAATAAGGTGCATTTGAATTATAGTATCCGCAAAACTATCTGGCCGGTCAGGTCATAAATCTTCGGAATCGTGCTATCTCTTTCACACCTGCACGGCTTATGGAGCGGGCCGAGCAGCAATAGTGCAGGTAGCGTTACGCATAAAAAGGAATGTCGATAAAGTAATGAAACAAATAATATAAATTACGTGGTGTTTTAGTTACTATAGAAATATAAATAGGTATATTGAACTATTGACATAAAGTATTACAATAAAATAATATGGAGGAATAAATTACGTGGTGTTTTATCTAACAGTATTGTACAGCCCCCGCGTGGTGTTGGGTTAGAATAGCACCACCCCCTTTCCTCCTGTGGGTGTCGTAAGAGTCGACTAAGGGAACAGGGTTGAAGTGTGTTGTGGGCGATGGGCTAGCAACCTGTCACTGCAATGTCACATTTTGTCGATCTTTTATACCCATATTTATGCTAAAAGTGGCACTGGAACAAAAGTTTCATGTGCTCTGCCTAACCCTTTTAGGGATAAAGGCGTGATTATATGTATGTATGTATGTAGTATTGTACAGTTACTATCGAAATATAAATAGGTATATTGAACTATTGACATAAAGTATTACAATAAAATAATAAGGAGGTATAAATTACGTGGTGTTGTATATAACAGTATTGTATAGTTACTATCGAAATATAAATATGTATATTGAACTACTGACATAAAACTTTATAATAAGGAGGTATAACAAAATAAATAAATAAACAAGGAAAATACTAGCTATTCTTCTTCGTCTTCAGTGTCACTATCGTCTTGTAGGTTAATGACAAGACGGTTGGTGTCAATAAAAAGTGCTTTAGCTAGGTCTTCGTTCTGAAGATTTTCAGCGTGGCGAACACATTTGACCCAGTCGTCGATTGTAACATGATCGATCGCTTCATTTAACAATTTCTCAACATCTGCCATTTTAAACGTGGTATTTTTCGTCGCAACTTCTCCTTTAACTTGAGCCCATATCAACTCTATCGGGTTATACTGACAGGGATAAGGTGGAAGCCGAATTACTTCGTGACCTTGTTCATTTGCATGCAAGTTGGTCCACTGCGTATATTTTTTTTGGATGACTTGCTTCCACTCTCATTAATAATTTCTCTATTATATCCGTTGGCAGGTATGGTATGTTATTTTTGGTCAGCTACCCTTGAATATCTTTTTTTAACCAATTTGTATTAGGAATCGGATTTAATACCTTAGTGTGTTTTCTTGCTTGTTGAAAATCAATTTTCCTTATGACATCAGGGTCTTTTTTCAACTCTTGAAACCATTTATATACATTTAGATTAACCAGCCGAGCTTGCTGGTTAACATCACCTGTTAACTTGGTCAAATTGGTATTGCAAAAATCTTCCATTACGACGTAGGTTCACAGACAAAGTTCATATAACGAATGAGTTATGCATTGTGATGTTTACCCTTTTATGTTATAGTATATTTTGTTATAAATTAGTCCTAATGACTTAAATAGATGCATTTCTCATTATCTACTTACCTATCACGTATTTAGCTAACGTTTGACGTTTATTATTGCCCTACCGGCCAGATAGTTTTGCGGATACTATAGGTACCAATACTTTTAGAGTTGATAGTACTCGTCTCTAGGAGTCTATTTATATAAGAAATATTTAGTAGATTGTGTTAACTTTTGAAGATAAATAAGGAAACAACATTACTGCGTAAAAACACCCAGTTAATGAGATAGTTAACAATCTGTGATTAAATCCTCTTTAATTATTTTATGAATATGAAACCTCTTGACTGTCGAATGAATGGCCACTTCACTTAGAATAAACGTCAATGTCATGCTTTTTTTGCAATTTTGTCTGATTAATTGATAATTTAGTATGCCGTACCGTTACACAAATAACGATTACCTAAATATGGTAATTTGCTATCACGAAGCAAACTACAGTGCCACAAGGGCTGCTAGACTCCGCAGAAATGTACGGTACACATGTGCATTCTCGCACAATCTACCGAGCTGAGAAAAGATTTCGTGACTGGGGAACATTCACGCCTCGAGGTGAAGCCGGTAGGCCTCGATTTCCGCCGCGTCTGGAAGTTTCAATTTTGGATATTTTTGATCGTAATCCAATGTGTGGTACGAGGGATGCAGCGAATGTATTTCGCGTTAGTGATTTTTATGTGTGGAAACTCTTTAAACGGGAAGGAAAGCACCCATATCATTTTACGCGTGTCCAAGAACTGCATCCACGGGATTACGAACGACGTGTAGAGTTTTGTCAGCGGCTTCAAAGACACAACCAATGCAAGATACTTTGACCGACGAGTGCACATTCACGAGGGTGGGATTGTTTAACATTCATAATGCACACTTTTGGTCAGAACACAATCCTCAATTAGCGTCAATGTATGGGCAGGATTACTTGGTGACTATCTGTTAGGTCCAGTGTTTCTTAATCGCCTAAATGGAACAACGTATCTACAGTTCTTACAAGGAGATCTTATTGAACTGCTAACAGAAGTGCCTCTCAGTCTCCGTAGGAGGATGTACTTTCAACACGACGGTGCTCCCGCCCATCGTGCCGTACGATGATACTTAACGACTCAATACCAATCTCGATGGATAGGCCGCGGCGGGAATGATTCAGGTGCAGTCGACTAGCCAGCCCGCTCACCGGATACAACCCCCTTGGATTTCCACTTGTGGGGACGAGCCAAAGATTAAGTCTACGGAGACGATGGTCATACGATTAGAACATCTGAAGAACTACGAGCACGTATTGCGAACGCCTTTGAAGTCATGAAAAGAGAAAGAGACGTTTTATTGAGTGTTAATCGAAACATCCAAAAGCGTGCATTATTATGCATTGAAAAAAAGGGTCGCTATTTTCAACAGTACATGTAATGTAAATAAATGAAAATGGTTTAATAAAACTGAGTTTTATTGATAATTACTACCTTAACTTTTCAATTTGCTAGTACTTATTAAAAAATATCAAAGGCTTAGCAAAGGCTTAATTACTAACAGTTTTACCGCGAATCATTGACGTGTGTCACACACAGCGATGTTCACTTGACAGCAAGTGTTAAACACCTTGTCAGTTAAATACATAGGATGGTTATTTTTTAACGAAATTTTAAATTATTTATTTTGTTCTGAAAATTAAAACAAAAATATCACATAAAAAGTTATCTTAATTTCTACTTAAAGTTAATTGTTTTGATGTAATGTAACACCTCTTAAAATATTGGTACCTAATTCGATGGCACCTTATATAGTTTTAAATACAAATAAACCCCACCTGAACAAGCTCCTCACCATTGAGATGCGCATGTTACGCTGGCTAGAGGGTGTCCCCATGATGGACAAGATAAGAAACGTGTATATCCGGGGTAGTTTTAATGTAGAGCCAATAACAGAAAAGCTGACGGAAAAACGTCTGAGGTGGTACGGTCATGTACAGAGGCGCCCAGTAGACTACATGGTAAATGTAGCGCTCGATATTCCGACGACGAAGCGAGGACGCGGAAGACCACCTGCAACCTGGACACCGGTTCCGTGCACCGTGCCGGCGGACAACGGTTCAGCGAGACCTGAAAGTTGTTAATATATATGCCGACCTTGCACTCAATCGTGCAGAATGGAGAACAGGAAAGGCCGAACCCAAGTAAATGGGAAAAAGGCCTAGCAAGATGATGATGATGATAAATAATAACCAGATGTGTAGGAAGTAAACATAGTATACGTATTTGGGTATGGAACACTCTTATAAAGTCCCAACATAAATTGATCTAGTCCTAAACTGTTGTGATTTAAACAAGTTGCACGATACTAGAACACTTTATTATTGACCACATAATATTTAAATACGGAGCGTTGTTCCCGGTGTGAACGTTATACAGATATGACAACCTAAGAGCGAGACAAACATACGTTATTGACTCTAAAGTTCTATTTTCAAAAATACTTCAACATAAACCATGCAAAACTTGTACCTCTTTTGGTACAAGACGACGTTATATATATACTTAAATACATCGAAAACAAACAACGAGGGTAATTCGAACCCAGGACCAGCGGCTTAGTAGGCAGGAAGACCAATGAAGTGGTCCTTAAAATCCTAAGTTACATTAGTTACATTATTGCAAATTAACTTTTTGGTTTTAAACAAAGAGGCCTTTATATTTCAGAACTATCGGCTCAATAATTCACTTGCTGAAAGCATGCCTTGGTTCTGGCATACTGGCTATGCCGGCTGCCTTCAAGAATGCAGGCCTCATAACGGGTTCCATTGGAACTTTAATAGCTGGATTCATCTGCACTCACACAGTCGCTATGTTGGTAAGAGCAATTTTATCTTTAAACTATGTCCGTCCCTGTAGTAGTAACGCGGTGTCTTATAGACTACTAGCGTTATGCAGTTCTAAGAAAAATCGTGTGAACTCTGACCGCTTTTGTCTTTAAGGCTCGACCGAGCTCTAGCTCACAACACTAGTTACGTGTAATGCCAGTGGCATGCATATGGTTTTTAGTTAGGGTAGACAGTTTTTTTTTGAGGAGACCTATGCGTTAGCAGTGCACGTCACCGAATTGTAAAAAAGAGAAACAATGCATAATTAAACTGTTATTAAGGATAGTAATGTTAGCACTTACCAAGCCTTAGGTTATTTTTACTATCGACAAAGTGAGTTTTAGTCAGCGTGCGTTGTGTTGTTAGTGATATTATACATGAAATTGACGAGTTTGAGCTATTCAAAACTTTTCGTTAACAAACCACCCTGACAAATTAGAACGCCCCACATTACGAGTAATAATCAGAGCAAAAGGGACTTCTTTCATTTGCCGCATGAAACTTTGTGCCGCACGATCGTATAGGTTAGATTAGATTAGATTAATTTATTACACGATAAAAATTACAATATAAATTTATATGATTTTTTATTTTATATGTATAGCCACTTGAGTGCCCGCGATTCAAAAAAGGTGCTGTAAAGTGCCTAAGATTTACCGCGCGCTAGCGGCGCCGTGTCATGTTTTGTTTATAAATCAATTACTTGACTTGTAACTGAGTTTAGTGATGACTTATCCGACGCCTCGCACCGTAGTGCGACCTCAGATCTCTACATTCCTCACTCGGTCTTGCAGCTTTGTAGCTTCATGGATCTCCCGGTACCCGTCCTTTATGCACAGCATCATTTGTGTCATTGTGGCCAGGGTTTTGCGCGCTTTTTTATTTAGCCATTGTGCAATGTCAACATATTTTAGGATGTCGCGTAACTTATTGAATGCCGCCCAACCCAGCTGGATTCACTCTGAGATCTCTTTGTTATGATGATCCTTGCCAAATGATATAGTCACCAAGATAAACGCTCGACCATCTATACTAATTTAAATTGGTGGGTTTCATTCGTGTTACAGTTTTTGTTAACAGAAAAAATGTGAAAGCGGTTCTTGTTTATTCCTCTTACAATTCTTTTTAGATTTACTTAATGCATTGTTTATTTTATTGTGTTATATTTTTATTATGATTAAGGTCAGAACATCGCAACAAGTATGCGTTGATGCCAAAAAACCGTCTTTGAGTTTCGCCGAGACTTGCGGCGCGGCTTTTACTCATGGACCGAAGAGGCTACAGTCATATGGCAACTTTGTTCGGTATGTACGTATTTAAATAATTTTATATTTAACTGTATTATACTCGGACCTATTTCCATAGACAAGATTCAAAACAAAATAAAGTTTTCACTCTGGGGTGGGAAGTAAGAAGGCAGTCGCTTTCGTAAAACTAGTGCGTACGCCAATTCTTGGGATTAGGTGACAAAACGGACCCCGGGGTCGTGTAGGGTTACTAGCAGCAAACGCTACGAGGATAATGGATCAAAGTAAAGTTGGGAATGATAGCTCCACGTCATTTAATTAAATTTTGGTGACCGAAGAGTGACCTATTATAATAGTGTAGATTATGGAATATATCGCCGCTCTTATGGAAAACTCACCTATCTGCAAAAAACTCATTTTAGAGGGGAAGGGTTTTAAGCTGCAAGAAAATTTAATCTTTTTTTTTAAAGTTAATGTTGATTTGGTATTTTAAATACATAAGAGTTCCAAAATGCATGTGTATCGTGCATGTTCTGTGGTATCGTGTGATCCATACGTCTAATACACTTTACATTATTCATTAAAAAGTTAATGTTAAAGTTAATGTGACTATATTATAGTCACACGGATAATTAATTTTTAATTCATGATAAAAGAATGATTAAGGTCCATAAGATATCCACAACGCAGGCTTCGACAATTGCGTACAAACAAACATACATCCCCCTAGGCACTTAACTAACAATGATAGAATCCGCAACAGGCTTCGTAAATACCACGTTATAACCTAAACTAACAAAAAGGACCGCCCCGGATCGTTGGTAGCCCAAAAGTTCCCATGACACTGGCGGCGTTGCCACGCTGAATGGCCAAAGAAATCTGTTGAACCCTATCCCTAAGCCGCCGACCCAACTCCCGTATAAAATCTGTGGCCTCCGTACCCGAAGGTCCCGCAGTCTCCCCCTCTGGTACAAAGTCGTACATCGGTTCCAAGGCAGAGTACTTTGCGTGTTTCATCCGAGGCGCCTTCAGGGCGGTCGACGCCGCGGATCTGATGAAGTGGCTCAAATGGGACGGGGCAAATATGTGCTTACACATGTCGCGTCCCATAAGAGGCACCGCCCCTTCTGCCATGGAACCAATGTCAGACCATCCGGCCTTTTCCCATCCGTACGGCACAACCCCGGAGGCTCCAGGACACAAGGCACGTTGGCCGAAACTAAAGCCCGACGAACCAAATCATTTATGGCGTGGTGCCTCGGAAAACGTCCCGCACACCTCTGACAGCTCAAACCCCGGTACCCGTTTTCCTCAACCACCCCACAAACAGTCGCATCAACTTTTTAATTAACTGCTTTCACTTTGATCAAGATAAACTTAAACATTTATTCGGGGAACAGATTTTTTTTTCTAAATTGTCTAGAGAGCACTTAACTCGAGTCTGATTTAATTTTTATTAAACTGGATTCAGCTCGTCGAGAAATTCGAGGTACATACCATAACATCTTCGATTCACCCAAGTCATCGCGTTACCGTAAGTAGATCTTTCCTGAAGGCATTTTTCTTTTTATCGGATATTTCGTATGTCTTCAAAGGCACCTGCAGACGAAAATATTGAGTCGCTTTGTTATTGAATAACCTTAGAGCATTAAACCAACCGGAGTGGCCATGAGTCATTTTCTATACATAAAAAGTCTGCCGATTTTTGCGGGGGAGGGGAACGTCAAATGTATGCGTAACCTGAAAATAGCTACGTCAGATAAACGTCAGTCCATACAATGTGTATGACCACTGGTCATATACTTTTGGCAGAGGGGAACGCCTGTCAATGGCCACTCCGGTTGGTTTAATGCTCTAGGTAGTCGCCATGACGCTCGACGCTCCATACATACATACAATACAATACAAATATTCTTACCTTACCTTTCTTTCTTTACCTTTTTCACATACCTACTAGTATCACAGATTATATACAGGGTGACATTTTAATCAGTGTCCAAATTCAAGTATAAGATTCTTGAGCATAAATTATAAATTATGTGTTTTTTGTTTCATATCATTCAGTACAAAAATCTTTAGTAATTGCTGCTTAAAGTTATCCCAAAAAAAACCTTTCCGCGCGGGCACCTCAGCGGGTAGTAAGGCACGGCACGCCTCCCCGCCCCGTACCCGCCCCGCTCCCCGCGGTACTGAATGCCGAGTTACCACGCTGTACGGATAATTCTTTTGGGATAGTAATTTATAATTTTAAAAATACCTACCAGTTTTTTTTTAATGGAGTCTATTAGTGATACCAATTGCCTTCAAAAATTTGGACACTGATTAAAATGTCACCCTTTATATACGACCGCTGTTGCCTAGTTGGTAGTGACCCTGCCTACGAAGCAAGAGGTCCCGGGTTAGAATCCCGGTAAGTTCATTTATTTGTGTCATGAGCACGAATATTTGTTCGTGGGTCATGGATGTTATCTTTGGGTGCCGTTCATTCGCCATAAAAACAAAATGCATAATTTGAAAGAAAGAAAGAAAAGAAAGAAAAATAATTTATTCGTGACAAAACAAAAGGTGTAGGTACACAAAAACTTAAACAAAAAACTACAAACTTAAAAATGCTTGTCACGAATTGGTCTCGCCTCAGCATAATGCTGGCTTACAAGCCAGCGCTGGTCTTCCGGCGAGACCTTTTGTGGGCCACGTTCCCTGCTGTCTGACACGGCCTTAAATTTTAAAAATCACTGAACGCAGCCGTTGCGCTTACGTCGATCAACGAACAGCGATCAGCGATCAGCGCCATCTGGCTGCGAACAAGCGAGTTATAAATACTATGGCGTAGTACTATGCATGACCGTACGTACAACATGGTTGCAATGCAAAACAAGTTTACACTTCATTCACTACTGAACCAAACCAACCAACAACAAACCACCAACTAAACCAAAAAGAACAAGACAAGTGTGTAACCTCAAAATCGACATTTACAGTTCAGGAAAATGATTGCATTTTTACATTTCACCACATGAGGGACAGAAAATAAGGGTAAGATAATCATAAATATCATAATATATACAACGTGCTTAAGAAATAAAAAATAAAATCTATATTAATACACAAACTATTACAGTACAAGTTCGTAATGGCTTTCTACTACATTACATAACTGCATTACCATTTAAACAAATTTATTCCTATCTTAAAGGTTCCGTATGGTTGCCACAAAAAGAGCTCATGACAAGACAACAACAATATTACACAAGAAAATTTGTTAAAACTACAACCCACAGTGATCCGGGCATCTTCAGAGAGACAGGTGTTATTATAATTGGGACAGAAAGTACAGGTACAGGAAGTACAGTACAATTTCAAGTAGCATACGTACGGAAATCATAACAACCTCTTATCATAATAACAGAATGGATATTATTATTGGTCATAACATTTAAATAACATAAAACTTATTTATCACCACCACATTTGCTATAACGTTTATGTGTACTTATTTCTTTTTGCATAACATACATTTAGTATGACGATTAAAACTGATAACAACACTTAGTTTGTACTTAGTTTTACTAAGTGATTGCTATCACATCCTAGAAAAACAGACACAGATAACAAAACCGGCTTATTCAACCTAAGTCACCTAACAGGGGAATAAAGTTCTAATATAGCTCAAAAATAAGCACCAATCAGGGAAATAAAATGTATACCTAATGGACCTGCGGCTGCGTTGGAGGGCACTAAATCCACTCACAGATAAGATAACCTAATTTACCGATCAGAGGAATAAAGTCGTCAAAAAAGTATACCTGATACACCGTTAGGAGGTCACGGGTGACTAAGGTACATATTTAGTTAACTTAATTCACCAGTGGTTGGACACGAGTCCATAAGGTGTCTACTGACAATATACTTAATTCACCCGTGGTTCGGCCCGAGTGCATTAAGTAATTTAAGTATACTCTCAGTGAACCTAATTCACCTCAGGGGCATTTTAAGTTGACTTAAAACATCTAGCGGATTTGGCAGGTGAATTAATTATACTTTTAGTGTTCCTAATTCCCTTAGGTGAATTAACTCGAGGGCACTAAGTTAACTCCTGTATGGGAATCACTCTGACTGGCACTTGGCCGGTATTTTAGTATTTGTTGTTATAGCGGCAACAGAAAATCATCTGTGAAAATTTCAACTGACCTACTATCACGGTTCATGAGATACAGACTGATGATAGACAGACAGACAGATAGACAGAAAGACAGACAGACACCCCGTTCTGTTTTTACCCTTTGGGTGCGCAACCCATTAGGGGTTCCGTACATACTAATAATTAATCGAAATTGCCGTATGTAAACGGATGAAATAACCCGTTTACCGTCCTCTTAATTTTGACGCCGCATGGAAGCGACAACGCAGGGTTTATACAAGGATAATACATACAAGTACAATTTCGTTTCCCATTCAGCACTTTAGTAGAAACACATCCCTGGGGACGAACGATAGTTCTCCAGACTATAGACTCCGGATAACATTAGTATTTTCTTTCTAAAACCATATACCATACAGCGGCATATAATAATGATGTTACATTACGTTTACGGATACTTCGGGAGAGTTACATAATATTGTCATATGTTACCAATATATCCTTTTTTTTAGGCAGCTGGTCGACTTCTCAATATTTCTGACATACATAAGTGTCCTGTGTGTTTATGTCGTGTTCATCGGGTCATCATTTAAAGAGGTATGTATTTACTGTATTAAGTTCTAGCCTATGTCCACTACTTCGTTGTCATGAATGCAATATATATTTTATAAATTTGGCCAGGTTTTATTCCTATTTGTTAGTTATTTACTTTCTAAGCAAAGTATCTACGAAAAAATTAAACAAGTGCGCTTCGGTTCGCGCACGGAGTGTTCCGTATCATTATCTATAAAACGGCAAATAAATCACATTTTTTGTATAGGAGCCCCCTTGGATATTTATTTTATTCTGTTTTTCTATGTTGTATTTCGTTGTTATAGCCGCAACAAAAATAGGTACATCATCTATGAAATTTCAACTGTCTAACTATCACGATTCATGAGATTCAGTCCGGTATCAGGCGGACAGACATACAGACGTACGGACAGCGGATTCTTAGTAACAGGGTTCCGTTTTATCTTTGGATACGGAACCCTAAAAACTACATGGTAAATCGTGGAGAATTCGTACAATTTTTACTCAGCAAAAAAATAACTAGTAGCCAAGTCAAGATAAATGAAACGGGTCTCTACTCTCTATTGTTTCCCATAAAACTTAAGATCCGATTTTTTCAGTCCATATCGTTTTCCACCATAATTTCTAGTGTTCCGTACCAAAATTGGTCCAACGGAACACTTATGCGATCACCGTTCAACATAGGAAGCTGAAATTTGGTATAGATATAGAAATTTATGGCCTCGTTACATAAATAAAGTCAAAAAGGTGGAAACCCTAATAAAGGGGGCAGTTTGAGGGGTAATAAGGGGTTTCGCAATTTGTTTTTTGGATTGTAAGGAACGTGTGGGGTATCATTCGAAAGCTCGTAAAATTATGAGATGGTATACAAATTTTGAATTATTTTACGATAGCTCTTACTAGTGTTTAATATGACCAAAGTAACTTTTTTTTCATAAAGTGCTGTCCCCAGCTCTATTTCAAAAACAGCCAACTGAGACTTGGAAATACACGTGCATAACGGAAATTGTGTGTAGATGGCGGGAAAATTATCAACATGACTGAAAATTAACAACAGCTTTAATAGTTTAAATTATATTTACAAATTCAAGTAAATAAAATCGGTATAGCGTCTCATTTTACGCTGGTTCTTCAGTACAGCCGTGCCTGGTGACCAGGGACCGGAAAACCCTTTCATTTGATTACTGGGTAACCCTATCAAATGATTACCCAAACGATATGGTTTCCCTATCAATTGTGTTAGCCTATCGTTATGGATACCGTTTTGAATAGGGTAACCGTTTCCAAAGCGGTTACCAAGTCGAATAGGGTGAATATTTACCGGTTACCATTAAATAGTCTTACCTTTTCACGTCTTGATTTGATGGTTGGTTCGATATTTATTTCGTGATGATTCGTTTGCGCGTGGATTACTTAATAATAGACCCTAAGATGCAAGAATAAGCTTTATATGAAGCGTGCAGAGATTAAAATTGCTTGGTTGTATCCGAAAAACACTTGATAGGGTAACCTTATGAAGGGATTTTAATGTTGGTAAGCGCTTACCTGAATTAACTCTATCAATTTGGTTACACTATCGTTTCGGTAACTCGATCGATATGCTTACCGCATTGATAGGGTTTTGAAAAACAATTCTATCAAATACCCGATCCAAAACCCTTTAATGGTAACCGGTTCCGGTCCCTGCTGGTGACGTACATTGCACCTCGCAGTCTGATAAATGAATATTGATATAATGAAAACACAGCATTGTGTTTCGTTTTGTTTCCTGTTTCCGATTTGTTCCGACCGAAACCGAAAAATACCGATGTCAAGTAATTAGACAACGCAGGTCTGGTGTTTTCAACAATTACCCACGATCCAGTTAAAGTCTGACCTTCGATTCGGTGTAGTTGTTGCGGATCTGGGAGTCAATATATACTAGAGGTGTGTGGTAGTTTAGAGATAGATTGTGAATAGTTTATATTTCCGTATTTTCCGTATGAATCCGACGACTAATTTACATCTAGTAAAAATAGGATTTATTTTTGTCATAATCTATGCCAATTCAAATAAAGAACTCTGTAACTCAAACTAATACCGCTCAACTTACATGGCATGATAATGAAAAGTTTGTATGAAGGCACGATATAAACGAGTGCCATGCGGACAAAGTCGCGGGCAAAAGGTAGTAAAACAAAACAAACTGTAACTGTTTGTAGCTGCCACAGCAATGCACTGGTCTGATCGTTGCCTGGATCGGTACACGTACAAACTTGTCAAGTGCGTATCCGTATCCCCTTTGATTTTCGGGGAAAAACAGCCTCGAGAGCGATCACGGCGTATCGTGTATCTGTATCAAATCGTAAATTCGTATCGTGATACAGTATGAAAACACGTCCATACTTACCGATCTTGATACGCGTATCCGGTCGCGAGTGTGCGGGGTATAAAATAAACGCCTGTCAACATCGATCCCGAGCGATCAGATACGGCGCGCCGCATGATCGCGCTGCTTTTGCGTCCACACTAGCGATCTTGATACGCGACGGAGATACGATACGGAGAAATTATACAAATGTGGACCCAGCTTTATACCATTCAAGTTTAAGGGGCTACCCGAGGTTTCCATCGATTTTTGACAAGTTTTTAATCGTATCTCCTACTTTTGCACTACAGATAGAAGTATAAATACAACGGTTATCGGTTCTTCAATCTTTTATCTCCATTTTGGTACTACCGGATCTTTTTAAACATTGTCTAAAATAACACTTCTTTTGTATGTCTATTGACGTGAAAGATCTAACATACGAAATCGACATATTTGGGTTGGTCTGTGACGTCCCTAAAAACTGCTCCAGGGTTTTCATTTTAAACCAATTAACACAAAAGTAATGGCCAGAATCCGGTTTTTGGGCCTAAAATTGTTCAACTTTAATGCCAAATATCTCGAAAACAATGAACTTCGAAGTAAATATGGGATACTATATTGCTTAAAGCCGTTGTTGTTAACATAATAAGCTACAAAAAACCTAAGGAAACTAAGAAAATCAGATCGAAGGTATGATCCCATACGCCAATTATGGGAGCCCCTTAAGAGCTTGTTGCGAACATTTTGGGTTCAAAATGTTCGCGACACACCTACAAAAAAGGCGAGGACCTAAACATTAAAATGACTCGTTTTTCGTATGTACCTACTGGGAAATGAATAATCAGCAGATAAAGTATGAATCATTTCAAATAACTGAATGTACGGAACACTAATTGCTAAGTTCCTACTCGCACTTGGCCGATTTTTTTTATCTTGGAGCAAAAATAAATCGAATTGTTTTGTTTTTCTAAATTTTTTCGTGAGTTTTGTTTATTGGTAATATGTAAAAGATAGTAAATTTTTACTGTTGTTGATTAGTTTTGACTTTATTTCAGGTACTAGATGTTCTCCTGCCGGACCTGCAACTATCGATACAAACATATTGCGTACTTACCTTAATACCCTTGGTATTAGTGTGTCAAATCAGAAACCTTAAGTTCTTGGTCCCTATTTCTGCCCTGGCGAACATTCTCATCGTTGTTGTATTTAGCATCACTATGTACTATATGTTCACGGACTTGCCACCAGTCAGTGACAGAGAGATGGTTGCTAATGTTGCGCAGTGGCCTCTCTTCTTTAGGTAAGCTTTTAATAAATCAGTTTTTAAAGGTAAGTATAAAACTTGTGTAAGGCCTGGGCCCCTGGACCCTGGGGTCTTGTAAGTAGTTGAGACATTTTATTTGGGTAACGCTAACAAAACAAATTTAATGCATATATGAGCACAATGACACAAAATTATTTCGAACATCTGGGGATCGATTTTTGAATCTCACCAAGTGACAAATTCTCACCGATGTGAGTGATTACCGAAAGTTCGTATTTTTGAAACTCATCGGTGACTTACATTTGTCATACCTATGATATCGATTTACGAGTGCCCCTACCCACTCGTAATTGAAATCACCATGCGATTGTTTTTGACAGTTGACGTATGTGACATCTGCCAAGAATTTATCAATACTTTAATTTTCGTTTACATGACACTGACAGATACGCTACGTTTTGCGTTTGTATCTGTTTAAAGTTATAGTATGAGAAAATAAAAACCGGTGTCGAGGACAACATCTGCGTACATAGCAACGTAACGGGAAAATTGTCTCTGACTGACATTGTAAAATTTCTGCATGTTGGTAAACAGCGTGTGACTTTCAAAAATACGGCTATTGGAAAATGGTGACATTAAAGTCATCGGTGATAATTTTAGTCACCGGTGACTTTGATATCTCCAGTGAGATTCAAAAATCGCACTCCCGGTGTCCATATAAACACATCACTAAGCATCACTAAAAATCCGATGCTTACACATCACAAAATTATAAGTTACCTACCTAGGTTAAAAAAAATAAAAAATGCTCATGCACAGTCATCCAATCAGTAAGGATAGGACTGTCCATATTTTCCGCGTCCACCTTCATGAAGAGTTATTCCACATAATACGACCAAATTCTTGCGTTTCAAGGAAAATCATTACGAAACGTAAAATCTAGTAGTGTTATGCGTTATGTTAGAAAAGTAATTAATGATTGGAATAGATTTAAACTAAGGAACGTACAGGCGACAGAAACGAGTAGAAATTAAATAAAATGTAACTAACAAAAATCCATACTAAATTGTGACAGTTACGTAGAAAATGGCGCCCTCATTTAATTTTTACTATTTTCTGTCACACTGTAGATAAGCCTATCAGAATTCTAACGAGGTATAAAAGCACTATGTTGTAATGATTAGCAAGAATTGCATTGATCGAACGAAACAAACATTTGTAATAACAATGACAGATATTTCTCTAAGATTTTTTAGAAGACTTGATAGTCAAAGACTTGCTGCAATCAATTGAATTGATTGCGGAAATTGAGAAAGGATAGATTTAGAATAACTTAATGGATCCAAATTAATATAGTTATAAATAAGTAAATAAATATTAAGGAACAATCTTACACAAATCGACCTAGCCCCATAGTAAACTCAATAAGGCTTGTGTTATTATGGGTACTAGACACCGATATATTTCATAGATATAAATACAGAGAAAACATCCAAGACTCACGCACAAATATGCATGCTCATCAGTCATCACACAAATATTTGCCCACGCCGGGAGCGAATTTACAAATTCCCGGGATTCAAATCCAGGACATTCAGCTTGGTGGCAGCGTGACTAGGCTAACCGGTCGTCATTATGGTACGGTAGCCTAGTGGTTCAGGCATGCGGCAGTCAAGCGGCGGTCGTGGGTTCGAATCCCGGCTCGTACCAATGAGTTTTTCGGAACTTATGTACGGAATATTTACCGTTAGCTTTTCGGTGAAGGAAAACATCGTGAGGAAACCGGTCTAATCTCAATAAGGTCTAGTTTTCCCTCTGGGTTGGAAGGTCAGATGGCAGTCGCTTTCGTAAAACTAGTGCCTATGCCAAATCTTGGGATTAGGTGTCAAAAGCGGACCCTGGGATCCTTTAGGGGCACAACCGGGAATAACGCTAGAAGGATGAGTACTAGATTAATTGCAGAAAATTGCTGTTTTACTTATGGACGCCCATAATAAGAGAAGTCAATGCCTCAAACCATATAGGAATGGTATTTTTACATGCTCAACCCGGGCTGCCAAAATATACGAGTGGCTATAACTTTTAAACGATATGATACAGAGAACAAGTATAATGGAAAAATAAACCATCATTGTCTGAAGCCCCAGGCAAAAACTTATGCCCCTGTATTGCCGGCACAGCGCTCTCCCTCTGAGCTACCCAGACGTTAGCTGATGAAGCGTATCTTTCCACCTCATTCGCCGCCGCTACCAGCGACCTCTCTGTCTTTCCTTAAAAGGCTCACAGCCTTAAGGCCACTTTAATGGGTAAGCTATACGCTTGACCCATATATAAGGTGCATTTGAATTAGGTACCAATACTTTTTGAGTTGATAGTACTCGTCTATAGGAGTCTTTTTATATAAGAAATATTTAATAGATTGTGTTAATTTTTGAATAAGGAAACAATATTACTGCGTGAAAACACCCTGTTAATGAGATAGTTAACAATTTTACCGCGAATCATTGACGTGTGTCACACACAGCGATGTTCACTTGACAGCAAGTGTTAAACACCTTGTCAGTTAAATACACAGGATGGTTATTTTTGAACAAAATTTTAAATTATTTATTTTGTTCTAAAAATTAAAACAAAAATATCATATAAAAAGTTATCTTAATTTCTACTTAAAGTTAATTGTTTTGATGTAATGTAACACCTCTTAAAATATTGGTACCTACCTAATTCGATGGCACCTTATATATATTCTAACTAGCTTCCGCCCGCGACTTAGTCTGCGTGGACCCGCAATTAAAACTATCCTATATTTTAATCCAGGGTATAAATTATCTTCGTGCAAAATTTCATCCGATTCGGTTGGGCCGTCAAAGCGTGATTGAGTAACAAACATCCAAACATAAACATCCAAACTTTCGCATTTATAATATTATATAGTAGGATAACTATCATAATATCAATTTTTTTTGTATAATATTCCAGTACAGTCATTTTCGCCATGGAAGGAATTGGAGTCGTCATGCCAGTGGAGAATGAGATGGCCAAGCCGCAGCAATTCCTCGGTTGTCCGGGCGTGTTGAACGTTTCTATGGTGATTGTTATAACACTGTATGGTATCTTTGGATTCTTCGGATATGTACAGTACGGGGACGATGTGAAGGGTAGCATCACTTTAAATTTACCACAAGAAGACATGTAAGTTCTTACGCGTATCGTCGTTCAATTGCGTCAGTTGTTTTAATTTTCTGCGGTTAGACCGATTAGTGTTTATTCATAACATTTAAATTAATTATTTTCCCTCCCTAAGGCGTTGTTAATGGGAACTGATTGAAAATTTAGTGGCTGAGACGGAATAATCCGATAGCTCTGTTTGTTAGTTACTAGCAAGAGGCCTTCTATGCCTGTGGTCGCCGGTTCGATGCATGCATTTCCCTTTAACCCTTCGACAATCTGTCGATAAATTTAAATTTGAACCGCAAATTAGTCGGAATACACTCGTTTTTATTTCATCTCTGACGGCAAATATGTTGCCGTTACCCATTTAAAGGTTTTTGTGTTCGCAAGCTCTTGCCTAATACAAAATTAATTAGTTTCCCATTCATTAAAAAAAGAAAATTCTTAACGCTGTCAGGTTTCTGAAATTACTTGTAAACAAGAAGACAAAAGATAACTGTAAAAATAACTACCATAAACTGTTTAAAATATGTAAAATCTTACCGGTAAGCTCTAAACTGAAATACCTGTTAGCAGTAAATAACCATGTCAACCTGAAATACCTAGTTAAACACAAACATAACACAAGGACAATGACCGCGGGCAAGTATGAAGTAGGTACCTAGAGTGTCGAATTACTATAGTGATAGGACACTAAAGAAACGCATACCATATATATTAAACACTCTGCCCGCGGACACTGTTCATGAACATAAAAAAGCTAGATTTAAGAATCTATTAAAATGACCTCTAGAAATCTCCTTAGTAGGTAATAGTAAAATAATGTTGAATACCAACCAATATATTGTAGATATTTAAGACACTACTAATATTTAAGTGAAATGTGAATGTAATTTCTGACTCCACAGTCAAACTGTCAATGTAGTTTTATGTAGCAATTTACCTTATGTTCATGTCAAATTTTAGTTTTTTAATAAATGCATAATACAAAATTAATAAAGGCATCACGCATCTAATGAGTTATTATCTTTTTTACAGAATCGCGCAAGTAGCTAAGTTGTTAATGGCCGTCGTGATATATTTCTCGTACCCTATACAATTTTACGTGGCCATGGAGATAGTTACCAGGATGCTTAAGAAACGCCAATCAAACAAATTCGAGAACGTCATCCAAGTCAGCATCAGGACCTTCCTTGTGGCGGTTTCAGGTAAAACTTTGTAACATTAAAGAGTTACCTTTATTTGCACTAACTTATGCTCGCGACCTTGTGTCCGAGAGACTCTCTTATAAACATCCTAATCGATTTAATTTGAGGATTATTTCTGTTGTAAAGGCAACCTTTGTTTTAATCCAGGCTAATCCATACCATCTGTATATTTAGTTTTCATCTTAATCCATCCAGCCGTTTATAAATGCGTGATTTAAATAGTAACAAATATAAAAACACTCAAAAATTCACATTTATAATATTATAGTATGATTTAAAATGGGATTGCGTTCGACCTCGTCTAACCTTCCGTCTTATTAAGTAGGATTAATAGTATTATTTTGTGGTCATATGATATAAACTAGGATTTTATCTTATAGCAATGTTAGAGCCCACTAACTAGAAAATATCCTTCAATCAAGTGTCATCCAAGTCTAATGTATATTTTCCCACCTGGGTATAAAGAATAGGGTAGATGTCACTTCTGCAATAACTAGTAAATACATATCACAATTCTTGAGATCAGGAATGTGTAGGATTTTAATTGTTGAGTCATTTAGTATTTTAAAAAATACTATTAAAAACCAAAATAAGTTGACTCCTAAATGGCCCAACAATTAAAGACCTTGAACGTACCCTAACAATCAGAGAGTGTATAATAGTGACATATTTGTCCACAGTTGGTATCGCCGCAGCCTTTCCGAACTTGGAGTTAGTAATAAGCTTCGTAGGCGCCATCTTTTTCTCCACCCTTGGTCTCCTCCTTCCGGCCATCGTGGATACCGTCTACCGCTGGGACAGGGACACCGGCAAATTGAACTACATCATCTATAAGAACATTATCATCGGAGTCGTTTCAATCATTGCTCTAGTTTCTGGAGCCTATGTGTCTGTTGTTGGTATGATTGATGAATTTATTGTAGGTCATGTTGATGTTGATAATAGTTTTGAGAATAGCACAAGTGGGGACATGTGGTAATGTAGGTAATATTTTAATTCGTTGTAAGGAATCCTGTGCCGGATTGTAAATATAATGACGACCGCTTTAGCCTAGTTGGTAGTGACCCTGCCTACGAAGCAAGAGGTCCTGGGTTCGAATCCCGGTAAGGGCAAACATTTATGTGATGAGCATGAATATTTGTTTCTGAGTCATGGATATTTTCTATGTATTTAAGTATTTATATCTATTATATATATCGTCGTCTAGTACCCATAACACAAGCCTTACTGAGCTTACTATGGGACTAGGTCGATTTGTGTAAGATTGTCCCCTTATATTTATTTATTTATTTATTTTATTTATTTATAATTAGTCCATATCGCACTTGATGTTGAATAAAGGCCATGACAGATGATTATTACTTGCTTATTCTTTTCGGCTTCATTTTAGTAGCTGAATGAAAATAATGGCACTTGTTGCAAAGTCTTGATGTATTCTCAATTATTACAAAAAATATAAAAGAATAAAGATTTTTGGCATAAAAGCATTTCCAAACAATAAAGCAATCGTCCCTCTCTCACTAACATATGAGAGGGACGATTGCTTATACACATAATGTGCTTGTTAGGGACAAATGCTTTACGTCCTTGCTAACTAGGCTGGTTGATTCTGTCAAAAACTGCACAGATTTTGATATTCTCATCTTAAAACTATCATAAATGCGGCGATGAAGGTATTCAAAACTCGGATTTTACGAGACCAAATCCTAATCATACAACTCAATTCAATAATTTTATAAAGAAAAGGCAACTGAGTATTAAAATAAACAATCATCATCATCATCATATCAGCCGAAAGACGTCCAATGCTGGACATAGGCCTCCCCCAAAGAGTGCCAAAGTGACCGGTCCTGCGCCACTCGCATCCAGCGGACTCCCGCAACCTTTACCTTTACCAAAAGGGTCTCGACAGACGGACGGACGGACGGACGGACGGACAACAAAGTGATCCTATAAGGGTTCCGTTTTTTCCTTTTGAGTAAGTGTTTGCGTAATCGGGGAGCATACATAAAATATAAATGATTTCGACGAATTTAGATCCTCCTCCTCTTTCGAAGTCGATAAATTCATCTGGGCACGACAAGGTATAACTGTACCAATTTACAAAACTACAGGAATTATTTCCCCTGATTTTATAAATTTTCTTAACCTAATATCATCGTTTTATTTCCGAGTAATAGTAATTTATTACTATATATACAACATATTTACAACATATGTCAATTAAATTAAGTAACTATAACTAAAAACGGAGCATAAATAAACGACATTTTGATACTATAAAAGAACTACGAACTAGACTTATACTCGTAAACTAAATATAAAATACCCCACCCAGTTCACCCGCTTGAGGCATGGACCCTAGGACGCTGGCCGCATTGCCTCTTTGCACCACTAGGCTTAGATGCTGGGCAAAGAAGGAACCGGCCCTGTGGTCGCCTGAAACGCCAATAAGTCGGACCGACACCTCTTTCATAATTTTTTTGGTGTCGGACGACCAAGGACCCAAAGTCAACACCGCAAGCGCCGTGAATTCATAATCATCGGTGAGAAATGCGTACTTGCGGCGTTTGGTCGTTTGGGCTTGGCCAGTGGCAGTCCCAGGCTTCCAAGCCAACCCTTCGACGTGGCACGGAGCCAGCGTGTCGACACAGTTAGCGTCCCACGCTAAAGGGCGGCCTAGCCTCCAGGGCACGAGAGTGCAACCATCAGGTCTCTTCCCGTCAGTAGCGGAAAGGCCCGTTGGTTCCAGAGTAGCAAGGAGACCTGCGGTGCTAAGTGAACGCGAATGAGGTCATTTACTGTGGCGTGCCTGAATAGACGTCCGGCGCTCATAGGGCAGTGCAAGCCATGACGCCCCAGTGAGTCCACGGGTTGGGAACAGCGGCTACAGGCGTGAGGCTCACATATTTTGAGGCCCAGGCGAAGGCACACTGCTATTCGCAGTGCAGAGGGGTCTAAAACTGAGCCAAGGTTACGTGACGGAAGCGCGTGCAACCAATGGCCTGATTATTTTTCTGAAACCACAATTAGTCTGGCTCGTTCGTAGTTGATAGAATCGTCGAGTAAGGACTGCAACTTGTTTTTTTATTTTGATAGCATCCTAAGCAGCCTGATTCGATTTTTCGTCCGGGATTTTCTCGTTGGGATTTTCCGCTCTCCAAGCACACTCTGCATCTGTCAGGCACGACACCGGGACATTGATGGTTGAAGGTACGTTAAGAATACCACCAATGAGGGTAAACATGCTGTTGACAGACGTAAGAAACGCCGGGAGAGCTAGACTGCCTGTCGAGCGGATACCGAGGCCGCCAAATTTTATAGGGAGACTTGCTTGCGACCAATTGCGAGAACAAAGAGTTATATTAATAATTTAGCAAATTGTGTCTTTTAGAATTTGGTCTATGTTTGCTGTGAGTGAGGGAAATTTCCAAACTGGGGAACAACGGAGTATGTTGTACATAAATTTGGGTGAATACAAGCAAAGTCGCAGAATGTAAATGGCCATGTGTGGGTTAATCTGGAAAAGAAGTTCTGAGCAACTATGAAAATTGTCAATTTTGGCATTTATGGTCATTGGAATTGATTCGTCAAAAATGGGGGCTCCTAAAAGTGTGAGAGTGTCGTGAGAAAGTACAGAAATATTTGGTGTGAGGATGTTTATATCATTCATGATTGAAGTGCGAATGTTGGATGGGATGCTTTCTCCAATGAAAATCTCACACTTATTGAAGTTGATTGTCAAGCCTATTTCAGCAAACCGATCAATAATTGTTTGGAGATCGGTTAGAACTGTCGATCTCTTACCTCCAATAGTGCCCTCATTGAGGTACCAGATATTTAAATCAGACGTAAGCTGGGTGATAATTGGGTGAATGGCCAGATTAAAAATGACAGGGCCAAGTGGGTCTCCTTGCTGGCAACCTACGCAAGAAGGGATTTCAGTGTCCCTGTACATGAGTTTTGAGGGAGTTCCGTAGCACTGCCATAAGTAAGAATATATTTCCGGAAGTTCCATTACAATTTTTCAACCCAAAACCCAGCTGGATGGGTTTAAATTTCTCTGTTAAACGGGAGTGAAACTCACGGCAGCATATTTTAGAGGTAAGGCGTCGTAACGTGCTCCCTACTGCGATCGGGCGGAAACCACCATCTTTTTTTTTTAAAGCAATGAGGTTGGCCACATAAAGTATAGGGACAACATCAGCGCAAACTTTCCCAGCAAGCATTACGTTCGTAAGTGCACTGAGCTCCTTCAATTAAGTCTCGCCAGCATCACCCGCAAGTGGACTGGTGAGGTCTTTTAAATGCTGTAGAGTAATCCCGTCCAAACCGCCCGCAGTGCCAGCGGGGAAGGAAAGCACTGCCTGTAGAATGGGGTTTTTTGACAACTGCAGCGGTTGCACCTGCAGTGGTTGTTGGATGGTGGATTAGGTGGTTGCGAGGAAGCTGAGGCAGTAGGGTATTTGTCTTTATGAGCACTGAGCACGGCAGGAGAGTTAAGTTGCTAAGGTATCGCTAGAAAAAAGTAACCTAGTGGCACCTTTTAGATCTCCGTCGGATTATTTATTTTCTATTAATTAGCATTTATGTTTTGTACTTTGTATACCTAGGCAGGATAGGAGATTGGGCCAAAGCGTTTGTAATATCGGTTGGTGAAGAAGGAAAGCATGGGTGGGAAATGTAAGTTGTGTTTTATTAAGGTAGTTAAGCTACGGTTCGATTTTGAGTGACGGATGTGGAAATTTTTGGATGCAAAAGTCAAAAGAAGTTCCCATGAAGAATAAGTGTTGTCTGATACTACTCTGGCTATGCACTCTGCCAGGCTTCTCGCCGCTGACGCACGGGCTCCTTTTGGTATTCTCTTACTCAGCTTACAGCTGGTTTTAAGAGTAGACAGAAATTGGGCAAGTAAGGTTGGGGTCGGGCAAGCATTGGGGAATGTATTGACTCTTACATTCTGTGGCGTTGATGAATGAGGTGGCTAGTCAGTGCGGGGGCTATGCATGCGAACGAAATGGATATTGAGGCCACGTTGGCCTCTGTAAGTTTTGCTATCTGCACAAATGGGGCATTCCAAGAGGTGTGATCTGTGTGGGGCATCTTGACTAGACATAAGAATTTTATATACAATATGTAGTAAACAAAAAACACCGAAAATACAAAATGTAAACAAAAATGGTAGTAAAGCTATTATGTAAAACCAATATTTACAGTTCTATAAAAAGTTCACTGTCACACCAAGCGCAGCGCCTCCTCAGCATGAACGTAGTATACGGGGGACTTTCCAGGCAGTAAACTTGATAGGACTTATTAAAACACTGAAGAAAACGTTGTATATAAACACGCGTGATTGATTTTTCACTACGTTGACAGATGTCACATAGGCCGGGGTGCCTTGCTTCGCACCGGAGCGGCCCGGGCTGCCGTCTCCGCAGGAAATGAAACCTCTGTAGACTCGTTTGTACCATGTGCTTGTCTTTCTAAGGATATATCAAATCTGTAAAGGATATAGTGAAATACTAAGAATGTATACTTCAATTAACAGTTCAGGTTTATTCAATGTAAAAAATTAAAAATTAAACTGTATTAAACTGTAAAAAAATTAAATTAATCAAGTAAATTAATTTACATTAAGTCAAATTATATGTAGGGATCGTTTTATTTTATGGTTAGTTTAATATGAATAAAAGTTAAGTTAAACGTCCCCGTACTTTCCTGTTTCAATCTTAATTTTTAACAATAGAGACACATATTGGGTGTTATGGTGTGAATTATTGGGACGTTTACCTTATATTAAATTAATTTAAATGGGAACCCCTTGCTCCACAAGATGCAAGTAGGATTTTTGAAATTATTTTAAGGCCACCTCGCCCCCTTATGCTACGTATTTGATAGTAAGGAAAACATAATATTAAATTAAATTATTGAGAACAAACGAAATAATAATACAATTAAGAAACAGAAAGAAAGAGGCATTGTCGTATTAGGTAACAATGACTAAATAAATATAATGTGTTTATTTATTATGTTATATTATTATTGAATTGTTATTAAAATATAAACATTGAAGTATCTACTACCAACATGTATTATTATTTTGTTTATATGTGTTAAGAAACTTCCTTTTAAAACGAATTCTATCAGAGCTGGACTTTCATCTTATGTATCACTATATCGCTAAGCATTCGTCACTACAATATTCTCTATCAGGTGATGACATTGCGTCGTCACCAAAACTACATAAGTGTACTAAATTTCAGGTTAATGTGATACTGAAGACTGAAAAATGTTGGCAACTTAAATAAAAACCAAATTTTTGGTGCAATCTTGCTCAAGCATTTTTAAAATGAAATGGTTTTCAACGATTCATTGTTCGATACTTTTAATTCAACATTAGAATTATGTCGATTACTTACACGAACTACACCTCACCTCAGACACCTCTTCCATCTTCGTACTTAGCGCAGCGTGGCTCGTTGCTGCTGAATGTGTGCCACGAAGAATTGGTCGATGCGCTGCGTTGGTTTACTGCTAGCCTTGGACACGGCTAGGGTAGGGTCTGTAGTCATCTGCGGTTGCTTATTGCGGCTCTGGTGTTGGTGGCGTGCTGCTGGTGACGCGCTGTTAGTGCTGTTGCAAGGCAGGTCACCGTGAAGCGACCTGCTCTGGCAGGATCACTGTGAAAAATGTCCTGTCCGGCTTGGCTTAGGTCGGCATGAAGTGTGGGTCGTTCAGGGTAGATAATGACTTCATAAGACTCAGGTAATAACTGATTTATTCGTAGTAAATACATGTCTTTTATAGCAACGATTCTTTTGTCCTAACAGATAACAGATGGATGGTAAAACAGAATGGAAATAGTTTCGTGGGTGTACGGTATAAAGCTGTGACTCAGATATGTTATAGCAATGCATCATGATTTATTTATTTATTACATATGGAAAATAAGTGGCTGTGCCTTCGCTCTCCACTGCAATGACTACAGAGAATTTGTTTTTATAATTTACGCAATTAGTAAAACGGTGTAAGTGTTACTGATAACTGACTGAGTTTTATGTACTATTTTGCTGTCTCCTCGCGCATCACCGTGACTCATTGCAGATTCCAAACTTGTATCATAAATAACTATTGAGTGTCCGTTTGTCAATCTGTCTGTAAGTTCCATTTATTCAATAGATTAAAGTCAAATTAGAAGTCAAATGTTACAGCCAGCCGGAAGATAATTTGTTATTAATGAACACGTATTAGAGTCCGAATAATGAAAAGGGTGTGTCGTTTAGATAACGAGTGGGTTTAAAATGTTGTATTGCATTATTACATTTGATGCATAGGCAAATGTTGTTACATTTCAAAATATGTCTACAAATGAATATACAGGCTGTATTGAAAATGGGGTGTGAACCAAGCAAGGGCATATTTGTAGCGCATTGCGATTCTAGATATTCATTTGTGTATGTTTTTTTTTTATTATTTTTGTTTTCATCGATATTTTTGTTTTTGTTTACATTTTTGTCTTTCTTTTGGTTTGGTCTAGACGAGAAAATGTTCCCTCCTCTTTCCAATATGCGATATGCATAGTGCAAGAGAGGCAGCAGTCACGTCAATCAGAAACACTAGGAAGGACCTATGGAAAGTAACAAATAGAAAACGATTTCTTGTTGAATAATGTATTTGAATTAGTTTAATTTCAATTTCATTTTCACGCCACTGCTCGGAAATATGGCGTTAGATGGTCAGAATTCAGGCTTCAAAGTCGGGGTTAGTTTGACATCACACGAACAGGCCAAATATGAGTTCAAACAGTTTGAACAGATCGATCAATCACAGCCCCCCCCCCCCCCCCCTCTTTTGTTTACTATTATGATCTTTAACTATGTACTTACTTTTGACTTATAATTATAATTATGGGCGTGAAAAGCACTATCTAATTAATATCTTGGCCAAAAGAGCAATAGATGCACTCGTCTCCTTCGAGATCACCTTTGGCTAGACCTCGAACCCATTCGTCCATCTATTGCCTACTTTTTAGCCTCTACAAGAATGTACTATTCTATCTTAAGTGAAATAAATACGACTTATATTTGACAACGCATAATATTTAAATATAGTGCGGCTTAGGCTCTCACAGGTCACAACTTTACTAGCCTCCAACACAAACGTGCCATCTGTCGTCGCCATGGCCACCGTGAGGTACGGTACGAAGTATCTCGTGTACACTAATGTGGTCGGCTCTGGACTGCTGCCCCAAGCGAACTTGGATAGGGCCATCGGGGAAGAATCGACTCGAGAAAGTTACCTCCCCTTCCCCGCAAAACAGCTCAATCGAGCTCGCGTCAATGAAGATTCGCCATTTGAGCTGTCCTGTAGGCGTCCATTCCGTACGACGAACACCATCAGTGCCTCCACGATTGAGTGTCACCTGGCCGTTGGCTGCATCGTAAGAAAGAGTCACTCGTACCGAACCGGATTCAATGTATAATTCAAGGTCGTTCGAACTTTCAGCACGAACATTAATTTCACCGGCTTTGTTTTTCAGATAGTAAATTCTTGAGCTTCGCGCATTAATTCCATGGATTAATTTGCGACCTATAGCTCTGGACATTTCTTCTACTGGCTTTTGAATTATAGTACCTGAAGAAGAAAGCGTCAATTCTCTAGGCAAGGTCATGAAGCCAGTGAATCCATCGTAGCGCTCTGGGTAGTTCTGGTCCCACATATCAAACCACGCAATTACAACTCGGCGCCCACGGTTGTCCAATACAGTCTGTGTAGCATAGACATCGTGTCCATGGTCGAGTTCTTTGAATTCAGAAGTAGGTGTAAATGTGAGAGTTGTATAGTCAAAATCACCAAGTATATAACCCGTTTGGTATAAGTTTTTGTACTTATCTCCTTGTGCTGCAACTCCTTGCGGCGAAAACAGAAGAACATACTTACCTCCCAGCTCAAAGAAATCAGGGCATTCCCACATGTATCCGAGTGTGCCATTTGATTGGCCGATCACAGAAACTTCGTTCCAAGTAATCCTGTCGCTTGAAGAGTAAAGAAGAACGCGGCCTAAGCTGTCGTTATTGTAAGAATTTCCCAAGACCATGTAGTACACGTCTCCGTGTTTCCAAACTTTGGGGTCACGGAAATTAGGCTGTCGATCAGTGCCGTTAATTATTGGGTTACTCTCGTATTTAGTAACAGTGACTCCATCCGTGCTGGTTGCCAGGGCTTGCCGATTAGCATGGTCAGGCGTTTGTCCGGGAAAGTTTACATTTCCAGTGTAGAATAGGTACATAATATCATTTTCTATTAAAGCGCTCCCAGAAAATACTCCACCCGCATCGTACCATTGGTCTGGATACATGGCTATTGGTAGGTGTTCCCAAGTAACGAGGTCCTGGCTCTTGGCGTGACCCCAGTGCACAAGTGTGGATGTCAGGCTGCTGTTAGGGTTGTGTTGGTAGAAGAGGTGGTATTCGTTGTTGAAGACGCAGAAACCGTTGGGGTCGTTCATCCATCCGTAAGGTGGAGCCAAATGGTAGCGCGGGTAGTAGCGGTCTTGTACTTCCTGCGCGTTTGCCCCGATGCTGAATGACACGAATGATATTAGAGTTATCTGTATAAATATGACCACCATACTGGTTAAGCGCAGGCCAACTGCGCAGATTACAAGGATGAGAATGATTCGTTTCCGCCGGCGTGGCTATTAAATACCTGTTTTGTCGTGTCCTATCTGATTCTAATTTAGGTAGGTATGCATTACCTAAGTAATTTCCTTAAGTTTTCCATTTGAAAGGAAATGCGTTACTAATGTGTATGTGTTTGGTTTACGCTGGAGTAAATAGGTTCGTCGTGATTATGCTAATTGCATTTGTGTAGAATGAATACAAGTTAAACATTAATGGCTCTCGGATAAAACGTATAATTTCTGTTACAGTATTAATGTTACCTTTTATATACCTCTTTAAATTATTCTTTAATGTTGAAAACAAATAAAGTGAACTTATATCAAAATATGTGCAGATTGGCAGTCGGCAAAAATGGAAAATCGGCAACACGAAATGATCATTTCGAAATTGGACCAAAAGTAATACCAAAACGGGAACTTGGTGAAAATGTAAATGGCTACCGACTTTTTTTCGCGGTGCCATGGTTTAATACCGTGTCGAATAATGTCTGCCACTAAATGATGACCGTGACTTCAAGGCCAGATCGTCTTTTGTTTTCCGCCTGTTGAAAAATGCAGATACTCAAGTGTAAAAGTTTAATGTATACCCAAGTAGCAATGCCTTTACTGAACTAAGTCTTGTAGATATCTAGAAGTCAAAATCACGAATTTGAAGCCTTGTCTTGGCCAAGACTTTCCCGGCCCTCTAGATATCCCTAAGATAGTCCTCAAGACAATGTTCAGTAAAAGTGGGCACAGGCGCTTACTTCAAGATTAAGTATCAGTTAAGACTAGTTTCTGAGGTGAACTTCAGTCAGACTTAAGAATACAGCATTTAAGAGTACTTTAATACTTCTTTCTAGATATCTTGTAGGTTCACTTCATACTATTTGAGGCTATCTTTAAGATGTCTACAATACCAAGTTAAAACTTCAATAAATGACAGTCTTCATTCTAACTTGATCTTAAGATGACTTAAACAAATAAAAGATAACCCATAATTTCCTTAACACAGTTTTTTTGTAGATATAAATGGTGAACTTACCAGTTGAAAACATAAATCTCTAATGGATGATTAAAAAACACTGAACACAACACTATAACAACGACTTTGTTGATAACCTAGTGCTAAAATATTAAACGCACATCGGCCACTCGAATGAAATATCTTTAGATCAATATAAAACGAATGGGCCCCGTGAAATATAGCGAAAAGCGTATTTATTTCGATGTTAATTATTCACAAAAAAAATATCGCAAGATAGAATACAGAAATATTTGATTGCTAAGTTCTTTATTTACTTGTATGTTATTACTACATAACTTTTTCAACACTTTGATCTTTTACTTTGTCTATATTATCGGAAGAGGACCGGCGTAATGTATTTGTTTATTTTTATAAAAGTGCAAAATGGCGTCAAATCTGGTTTGTCTTCAAAAAAGCCAACTTTAGCTAATCTGTACTTTTTTAAGGATTAGTTAAGAGAAGTAAATTCAAGTTTGCCTTAAAATGTTCATCTTTAAGACATACTTGTCTAAACTCGTACTTAACATTGAATTGATGTAGTATTACTTAAAACAAATTAGTCTGAACTTAGTATTTTGATTTTCAAAATACCCAATTGCCTTGATATTTTCCTATCTTTATTCTTGTTTTGTTCGTGCCGGTGAACGGTTTACGCGAGAGTTAGCCAAATATTGCATATTTTAGCATTGTATTTTTTGCCAGTGAAATCAAAAACCAATATTTTTTAATAGCAGTGACATGAGTAACTTTCATGTATTTTTAGCCTAGTACCTAAACATGATTATCAGTATCAGAAGAAGGTGCAATTCTAGTAAAATCTGTAGGTACAGTCAACTTCATAAATATACAATGCGTCCCAAGACCGTCCGTTTTTTTTAGGATTAGAAATACGGTAAACAAAGAAGCAGCGTCATCAACCTTTTCTGCTTGGGACAAATATTAGATGCTACCCGGAAATTCATCCTTGCTGCAAACACACACCAACTTGTAATAAATGTTCACCACTATATGTGTCTCATTTGTTTTTAATCTACTGTGTTTCTGTATTTACATTTATATATTTAAATACATTTAAACTTTTACAATTAATTACTTGCTTCGTCTGGGAAGGGGGAATCGAACCGACTTAAATGTGAACTAAATCATCCAGTATTTTTATGATGCCAAGAATGGACAAAAAGTTATAATTGTTCTTAAGTAACATACTACCTTAAAATGTAAAATGTAACGGTAAATTTATCATTTTAATCAGATAAATAAAATACTTGACACTGTCGAAGTCAATTGAGTATTTTTTGTAAATTATATATATTTTTTTATTTTTTTTATTTAATTAAATACTAAAATGCGATCCTTCTTATCTTATGCAAACCATCAATATTTTAACAAGTTCGCTGCGTGTTGATTTTCCTATCATATGCTTTAAAGAGATGTGATAAGAAATATCTCCGCGGCGGAGCAACAAAACTTAATTTTCCAATAATATCCTCGTGCTCATACATAATAGAGAGAGAAGCAGAGTTTCTGAATGAATTTCCTACTTGGATTAGTACAAATGATTAATTATACGTTATTCTTTTCTTTTAAGATACTATGTTACTAAAGATGAATAATCTTTTTTTCCATTATTTCGTTTGGCATAAAAAAACACAGGTTTAAAAAAATTGAAGCAAGATGCTTTTTATTAGAAAATCTTTGAATGCAGTATAAGATTTTTTTTAAACATAAATTCTTATTTCAGCATAATATCCTATATTTTTTTTTTTTTTTTATGTGATAGGAGGCAAACGAGCAGGCGGATCACCTGATGGTAAGCGATTACCGCCGCCCACGGGCACCTGCAACACCAGAGGTGTTGTGAGTGCGTTGCCGGCCTTTAATATGGGAGTACGCTCTTTTCTTGAAGGTTTGAAGGTCGTATCGGTCCGGAAATACCGCAGGCGACAATCCATTCCACAGATTAGCTGTGCGAGGCAGGAAGCTTCTGGAGAAGCGCACAGTTGAGGACTGCCAACAATCTAAGTGGTGAGGATGGTAATGTTGTCGCGTTGGACGATGGCGAAAAAAGCATCTTGCTTCAATTTTTTTAAACCTGTGTTTTTTTATGCCAAACGAAATAATGGAAAAAAAGATTATTCTTCTTTAGTAACATAGTATCTTAAAAGAAAAGAATAACGTATAATTAATCATTTGTACTAATCCAAGTAGGAAATTCATTCAGAAACTCTGCTTCTCTCTCTATTATGTATGAGCACGAGGATATTATTGGAAAATTAAGTTTTGTTGCTCCGCCGCGGAGATATTTCTTATCACATCTCTTTAAAGCATATGATAGGAAAATCAACACGCAGCGAACTTGTTAAAATATTGATGGTTTGCATAAGATAAGAAGGATCGCATTTTAGTATTTAATTAAATAAAAAAAATAAAAAAATATATATAATTTACAAAAAATACTCAATTGACTTCGACAGTGTCAAGTATTTTATTTATCTGATTAAAATGATAAATTTACCGTTACATTTTACATTTTAAGGTAGTATGTTACTTAAGAACAATTATAACTTTTTGTCCATTCTTGGCATCATAAAAATACTGGATGATTTAGTTCACATTTAAGTCGGTTCGATTCCCCCTTCCCAGACGAAGCAAGTAATTAATTGTAAAAGTTTAAATGTATTTAAATATATAAATGTAAATACAGAAACACAGTAGATTAAAAACAAATGAGACACATATAGTGGTGAACATTTATTACAAGTTGGTGTGTGTTTGCAGCAAGGATGAATTTCCGGGTAGCATCTAATATTTGTCCCAAGCAGAAAAGGTTGACGACGCTGCTTCTTTGTTTACCGTATTTCTAATCCTAAAAAAACGGACGGTCTTGGGACGCATTGTATATTTATGAAGTTGACTGTACCTACAGATTTTACTAGAATTGTACCTTCTTCTGATACTGATAATCATGTTTAGGTACTAGGCTAAAAATACATGAAAGTTACTCATGTCACTGCTATTAAAAAATATTGGTTTTTGATTTCACTGGCAAAAAATACAATGCTAAATTATGTAATATTTGGCTAACTCTCGCGTAAACCGTTCACCGGCACGAACAAAACAAGAATAAACATAGGAAAATATCAAGGCAATTGGGTATTTTGAAAATCAAAATACTAAGTTCAGACTAATTTGTTTTAAGTAATACTACATCAATTCAATGTTAAGTACGAGTTTAGACAAGTATGTCTTAAAGATGAACATTTTAAGGCAAACTTGAATTTACTTCTCTTAACTAATCCTTAAAAAAGTACAGATTAGCTAAAGTTGGCTTTTTTGAAGACAAACCAGATTTGACGCCATTTTGCACTTTTATAAAAATAAACAAATACATTACGCCGGTCCTCTTCCGATAATATAGACACAAGATTGATTTGGGATTTCCTAACTCTTAAGAATTTCTAGGCATTTGTTGAAGAAATACTTTAGTCAAAATTAATTTGGCATTTTCTAACTCGGTTTTCGATAAGAGAGATTTCTTTTTCCTAAGTCAATCTGAAGTCTCTCTTCTTAATTCAAATCAGTTCTTACTGACACTTCACGTAAACTTAGTATATTTAAATCAGAATTCCATACCTGTGAATTCTCTCTTGAAGACATTCTTCAGTCAAAATTGATTTGGTACTTCTTAACTCGGTTGTCGATAAGATATGTCGACGCAGGACCATATTACCTAGTAGATAAGTTTAATTTTGCCTTGTTTATTTTGATTTCATTAATGTAATAATTACTTGCTTCCAATTAGATGTCAATTTGATGACCAAACTTATTTTTAATTGTCATTTTGAATTTTGAACAGGCAAGAATAATAAATCTAACGTTAAACCTTGCTGTGAGATAAAATTATGAACTGATTTGTAACCAGCCATCACCAGTTGAAGCGTTTGGCGGCATTTTAATAACGTCCAAATGTTTCAACTAAAGTTCAGATCAAGCTTAAAATGTAATCTAAGGTTAAACTAAAAACGAATTATTTAATTTATCGATTTGTTTTACTATCGTCGTTAGTCTCAATGCAATGTTTAAAAGTTATTATAATTAAAGTAAAGAATCGATTACGCAGTACTACCGTCCACCTCCATTTTGTATTGTGTTCTTTGGGTCCGGAGGTGACGGAGTACGGCACTTTTGATCAAGCCTTCCTAGAGGCAAGACACGTACGTACCAGTGGTTCGTGATTCATTGGAAGTCTTGTGAGTACCATTTATTTTCGTATTTAAGTAATTTGATTTGTGTGTGCTGAAATAAAACTCGTGCTCAGTATTTGGTTTCATTATTTGTGATGAATGATCCTGGCGGAGGGAATAGTGACCCTGGCGATGCTGGTGTCACTATTCCTACAGACCCCGTTGACCAAAATTTGACGATAGATATGTTTTTTTATTCTCTTAAGTCAATCTGAAGTCTCGCTTCTTAATTCAAATAATTTCTTACGGACACTTAACGTAAACTGAGTATAGTAACATAAGAATTTGTAGCCACTTGTTGAAGAAATACTTTAGTCAATGTTTATTTGGCATTTCCTAACTCAGTTTTCGATAAGAGAGAAATTATTTTTTCCTAAGTCAACCTAAAATCCCTCTTCTTAATTCAAGTAAGTTCTCATCGACACTTCAAATAAACTAAGTATAGTAAAATCAGACTTTATAGGCGTTTGTTTAAGTCATACTTTACTCAAATTTGATTTGGCATTTCTTAACTCGGTTTTAGAAACGCATACTTGTTTAAAGTAGAATTATTATGATACCAATTAGACTTAAAGTAAAAGTATGCTTAAAAAAATCTTTTCTGTCCTAGTCAAAACTAAGTAAAGGCGGATTACAGAACTTTTAGATTTAGCCTTATTCGCGATTGCTACTTGGGTAATTAGCTGCATATTTGTCAATTTATTGAAACATAACTAATTAGTGTTTTATTCCGACCAAAGTTTTATTTTCTTCATGAAAATTGCTGCGACTTCTTAATTCCTAAGCAAAATATACCTATCACTGAATCGGAATCGGCATACTTAAACAAACCTATATAAACCATAAAGGGGTTTGGGTAAAAGTGTTGTCATTTTTTAGGTGAGCTGCCACTCATTAAAGTGGTAAATTATGGTAGATCTATTCAAAATAAACATATTTTGTAATATCATATAAAACTCGAAAGTGTATCGGAGCCGAGATATTTTTAATGTCGATTTTCATAGGTCAATTACAAAAATTATAAAATCCAGATAGATACATTTTCTCAAGCCTGTATTACAGGCCAAAAGGAGCAAAAGGGGTAGGCAGAGCGTATGAAGTAAAGTAAGATCGACAAAATAGTGACAGGTTGCTAGCCCATCGCCCACAACACACATGAACCTGAATCCCTTAGTCGACTCTTGTGACATCCACGGTAAGAAAGGGTTGGTGTTATTCTTTATAAGGTAAACGTCCGAGTGGTCGACGCTGTTCTAGTATATGGCATGGGCACTCCACGTCAAAGTGACATGGCTTAAATTCGAATGAAAATATCCTAAAACCTAACTGAGACCTATGTTTATACATGTACCATGGATGTAATAAATGATGACTATGATTATGATTATGAAGAAAAATCCTCTTAGTTGGAATTTAACCAATATCGCTTTGACATAGAGTGCCCATTCCATATACCTGTACAGTGACGAGCACTCGCGCGTTTACCTTACCCGATACCACACAGGTCAAAATCCGAAACTCCTTAACACGATACGATTTAGTTAACCGATTTCATAGACTAAATAACAGTCTGAAATGGTATCTTTAGCAGGAACTGCTTTAAACATTTATGTTAGTGTAATCGAAAGAAAAGTTCAAAATCTAAACCATGCCAAAATCGGAACAGATATTTGTTGAAAATATATCGGGACCCAAATGAGTTCGAAAACCAATACATATACTATACTAGCTGTTGCCCGCGACATCGTCCGCGTAGAACTTGTATCTTAGAAAAATTATTGGTATTAAATTATTGTAGGTGGAACCTTAATTATCGCCGACCCAAACAAAGTTCTACCATCTTATGGGATTATTTCAGAGATAAAAACTATCCTATATCCTTCCAAGGGTGTCAAATTCAGCGTACGGAAAATTTCATCTAAATCCGTTCAGGGATTAAGCGTAAAAGGTAACAGTGAAATGAGTTCATTAGTTTAAATTGCTAAATCTAAATTGAAAACTCCGTTTTTAGAAATATAAATATCTTAAGAATCATCAACAGACATTTCTGCTAAAATTGTATATTTTTTATAATGTATTAAAGAAAGCTACATTACTGGAAATGTTTGCCTAAATCCGTTCAGTAGTTCACGTTAGTCCGAGCTACCTGTATAGTTATGAAAACCTATGTAATGCTAAAAGATGTAGAATTTTCCATCTCCATCTGCTGTCCCTATTTAACGGTGTTGTTAGAGTATACATGATTTTGATTATCTAAAATAAACTTTATAAATTAACAAAATAATCCGCAGTTTAAATGAAACATTACCTTCTTTTCGGTTATGGGAACTGGAAGCTGTTCGGTTCTGTAAGGGTCGTGGTTCTAATTTATCCTTGCCTACTTCTCTGCTACCAGTCGGATTATTTATTTTGGCTTACCATATAATTAGTATAAAAGACCTATGAATTCCCTTACTTCAAAAAATACTTATTCCTCATATTATTATATACTTCCAACCCTTTTTAACCTCCTTACAGGATGAATTTCAAAAAATGTTGTAATTAGTTGCCTAGTCTTTTAGCGAAGTTCCAGATCCCTTAATTAAAAATTGTCTTGTTCCCTGTACAAACATCCAACTCCTTTTAGCTCATTTTGTGGATGAGTGTTTTTAACCCCCTTATGGAATCCATTTCAAGCAGTCTAAATTATGTTGCCCCCATAGGGGATGAATTTCAAAATAATCAGTTTTGTGGTCTTTTAAGATAAAGGCTAGTATAAGACCGAAGTTACAAATCTCTTACTATAATATTTTCTTGGTCTCCATCCCTTGAATGCCGTTTAAAACCCTTTAGGGGAGGATTTTTGCCAACACGCTGAAAGATCATTTTTATTCTGATAATATTTGTTTATACAACGTTTTAAGTCTCCAGCTCAATAAAGAGTTTTGCTAATCCAAACCTTGCACCCCCTTTTAACCCCCTTAGGGATAGAATATTCTTAAACGCTGGAAGTACTTTTTTATTTGATAAGTAATCTTTCTACAACGTTTCAAGTATCTTACTAAAAAAAAGCGTTTCCCATACAACCCTTGCCTTTTAACCCCCTTCGGGGTGGAATAGTCTAAAACGCAAAAATTCCTTTTTTTGTAATCTAATAAGTAATATTTCTACAAAGTTTTAAGTCTCTAGCTCAAAAACTAAGTTTCCCCCATATTCACTCTAAACCCCAATGTCACTCCCTTAGGGGTGGAGTTTTCTAAGTCACTGAAACGACTTTTTCTATATTTGAATAAGTAATTTTTCTACAAAATTTTTACTCTACCTAAAAAACAAAGTTTCCCCCATACAAACATGTCACCCTTTTTAAAACCCCTTAGGGGTGGATTTTTCCAAAACGCTTAAATTCTTTTTTGTACACAAATAAGTAATCTGTCTACAAAGTTTAAAGTTTCTAGCTCAAAAGGAAAAGTTTCCATCATACAAACTTTGCACCCCTATTTAACCCCATTTAGGGTGCAATGTACTTAAACGCTGGAAGTTCTTTTTTTGTATCTTTATCAGTAATCTTTCTAGAAAGTTTCAAGTCTCTAGTTCAAAATATATGTTTCCCCCATACAAACTTCGCACCCCTATTTAACCCCCTTAGGGTTAGAATTTTCTAAAAAGCCGAAAGCACTTTTTTGTTTTATAATAAGTAATCTGTCTACAAAGTTTCAAGTTTCTCTTTCAAAAGGGAAAGTTTCCCTCATACAAACTTTGCACCCTTATTTAACCCCCTTAGGGGTGGAATTTTCTTAAACGCAGAAATAACTTTTTCTGTATTTTAATAAGTAATCTTTCTACAAATTTTTAAGTCTCTAGTTCATAATATAAAGTTTCCCCCATACAAACTTTGCACCCCCATTTAACCCCCTTAGGGATAGAATTTCCAAAAATCCCGTCTTATCGGTTGTCTACGTCATAAAAGGAAGTCCTGGTGTAAATTTCAAGTTTCTAGTCCCAGTAGTTTCGGCTGTGCGTTGATGAGTGAGTCAGTCGGGGCAAAGGCATTTATATATATATAGATAGATAGATTGTATTTAACCGTTGGATGTTAAGGGGAAGAATCCAATCGCGACACATTTCTGGTCGAGTATATTATGTTTTATATATTAATAGAAGCAGCAGAACCAAGGTAACCGTGTAATGTGATAAACCGTTTCTGATGATGTTGTAGGACGGCTATCGTTTACTTTGGTGTGAAGGATACTTGACACGCTCGGAGAGGCGTCCACACTTGATTACTTGCACCGGGCTAGTCAGACAGGTAGATAATTTCATAGAGGTGGGTGCGCTTTGGGCATACGGCTATGAATGTGTGCTGATATTAGAAGGGCGCCATGCATTTATAATTTATTCTCCTAAATGCAAAAGAGATTAGACAGGATACCTATTTTTACAATGGTCAGAAATACGAACAAAGAAAGATTATTTGACAAGTAGATTTATTGCCATTAAAACACATGTATACAAGTTAGAACAAGCCACTAAATCTTAACTAAGGCTTAGAGCTAAGGCGTGGCTCTCTCCTAATGAGATTCAGATTTTAAATTGTCTGACCGAGGACGAAGTCTTGGTGTTTAACTTTAATTAATTAGAGAATAGGCATAGTTGTAGTGCTTGGTTTGTATGAGGCTGCGATATTAATGGTAAAATTATGACTCTATTTGCAAACACATGGTTTTATACCAAAACGTGGTTCATAAGGTATGGAAAGAAATCACCTCGTGCAACGCGTTGTACACGCGTCACAGCGCCGCCGTAGTCCACTGCTTCCACCCAGGACCTCAGAAGAGGTCCTGCTCGTGACGGCTTCCGCAGATGGAGAACCATCGCCACCTGTGACCCGGGTACAGCTTCCGGCGCCAGACTCCAAAATTGCCTATGCGTGAAGCAGTCCCCGCGGAGCGGCCAGCACGCAGTCGCTGCAAACCACATTAAAGTTCAGATTCAGAACAAAACGATCCTCGACTTTCATACTCTCCGCAACAAACACTGAACTGTTAAAATACCTGGCAATGAGTAAAAGCAAGCCTAGGTGGTTTTCCGCCGACCAGATTTATCTCCTTACGTCATTTAAAGTTATGTCTGAAACAAAGAATGTTACATCATTAAAACCAATGCCCGAATAAACAAATATTTCCACCATTTAATCGGCGAGATTCGCATTGTACTTACCAAGATGTCCATTATGTCATCGCAGCATTAGGTCGCGAGATGCGTTGAGAATAAATCTACATTGTGATTCTAAATTAAGCAAATATGGCACTGGGCCGATGTGATTCCAATAAGCGAGCTCTTGTCGCGTTCACGCCATCCTTCAAAGGACCTGTGCTGAGCGATTTGACAGCCAAGAAACTTTACCACAGACAATCTAGCTCCGTCCTCCCGTATCACAAAGATCGACTTGCATTAGTTGCACCGAATGCATGAAGACTAAAGATTTATTAACAACTAGCTTCAATGTTTCTAAAAGATCTATTTTACGATTTCTAAATTATCTCTAAAGATATTAATACAACAATAATATCGATCGGTCTGAACTGTTATCGATTATATTTGCAACCTCGGTGCGCTCGTAGTTCCGCCGAACATCAATAGGTGTCGCCTTCCCTTGAACGTCCGTGAGTCGCAGATATGGTGTAATAGATGGCGCTATGAGTCTTAAAACCCATAACCCATAAAATTAGATCGTAACAACCGATATAGCCCTCCAGATTGCTAAACTTAAGTGGCAGTGGGCGCCACATGGCCTTTGGGGCGGAAAGGTTCTCGCGTGGCGACCACGTAGCGGAAGGCGCGGCGCGGATAGGCCCCCGACAAGGTGGACTGATGACCTGGTAAAAGTCGCGGGAGTCCGCTGGATGCGGGTGGCGCAGGATCGGTCACTTTGGCACTCTTTGGGGGAAGCCTATTGTAACTAGAACTATGCCTATGGTTTTATTATGGTCTTTAATGAATGCTAAATGAAGGAATAATACAATAAAATAGGGATTAATAGATTAATCGTCATCATCATTGGATATGAATCGAAATTATACTTACATCGGAATATAATATAATGGTGCATACTTAAATCAACGTTTTGTGCGTAACAAAACGTAATATTTTCATGTTTCTCAGTAAACTAGGTACGTGTTGTCGCTACGATGCTGGCGCAGACACTGCGCGATGAGTAGAGTTGATTCCAATAGGGAGTAAGCACGTACGCGCACGATTGAAAACAAACCTTAACTTAATAATGGTAAGGTATTATTTCGTTAACGTCAAGCGAATCGAGTAAATCGAGCGAATTATGCGTTTCAAGCAATTCATACCTTTTAGTGTATATAAAAACGGCGCACCGAGTAGACGTATTCATTCTCTAGCGAGCTGTCGGATTGACATTGACTCTGGGTCGAGCTTAAATTCGTAACGTAAACAATCGTAGATACACTATTGTTGTGGCGGGAAGGTTCAATGTTGTGCGATTGCTTTGCGTAGTATTGAATTATTCCACTATTGATTAAATTCTGAGTTAATTCTAAGGTTCAGTATTGTGCAATTATGTTGCACAGTAATGAACTATTTCACTTAGTTTTCTATTACAGTTCGGGTTTATTTTAGATGATTTTATTATCATTTCGAACCAGATCAATGTCCTAGTTGCATGGGCAACTTAACGAAGTACATTTCACCTAACGGTGCCAACGAAGTGTAATTCGGGATCCTGTTAGTAGTAGGTCCAGGTTTAAGAGAAGCCTGGCACCATCTTTTTACCTACACAGATGGTGTAGCCTATCTTTGATGGGCCTCTTACTGGTCTTAAGTTTGGCCACAGACTGAAGCGAGAAGATCGCCATTTCCCATAAGTCGATCGCTAGGATTGTTATCCACTCGTTGATGCCCTGTGTGTGCTTAAGGCTTGGTCTTTTATTGGGTATATATTTATAAGTTATAAAATAGGGCGTACATTTCACAAAACCCTTTAATCCACGGACACGTTGTGAAATATACATTACACAGGCTTTAGGTTGCATTCTCGGACTAGCCTTCCGAACGTTGTACAACACATAACATTAATAAAAGTAATGATGGGAGTTTTGCCTACAGCAGTTTAGGGTTTAGTGGTAGGTAGGCTTAGGTATAGAGTCAAACACAGTAATAGGGTAGTAGGAATACTATTCTTAGGGATGGACAGTTAGAAGGTTTACAAATCAAATAGCGTTTATTTGAAGGTTTAATAGCAAATTTGAGTAACTGAATAGGAATTAGTTACTATGTGTGGATTAGTAGCATTGGGTACCGTATATATTACATATGAAATATTAAAGGTGTAACTATTATATATTGACTATCGTGATAAAGGTTTCAGTTATGATTAGGATATCAGAATGATTTCAAAAAGATGAAATGATTCTAGGCTAATGGCAAGCGGAGCAGTCCATTATGTCTAATTTTAAGGTATCAAATTATCATGAGTATACTCATTACTTAGGGTAAACTTCAGGTTCAATATTTCATATTTAATGGACTGTATACCTCAGTATTATAAATATCTTCACTATAACAGGGTTTACAGGTATCTAATGGATACATTAGTATAAATGTAAAGAGTGGCATAATGCCTCAATACATAATTTTCCTTGAATGAAATAATATTCAATTGTTAGGTCTGATGAGTTTGTTGAGTGATTCTTTTCATCAGAAAATACGTACGAAGCACAGGTAAATTCAATAAGTTAGGAATACCTATTAGAAACAAAATATAATAAAATAGGTATTTAATTAGCTAGATGGCCAGACCCACATCCGGAAATGGTAGCATAGTATGGATGAAAGAGAATCTTCCATACGATAAATAATAAACAATTAGCTAGCTAGGTTGTTCTGTTATATACTTTGATGATATGAATATAAATTGAGGCAATTGGTATATAAAGAAACCAAGGTTTTTATTTGAGAAAGTATTACATACTGAGAAAATAATGATAAAGCTAGCTACCATTACGTTAACCGGCCACGGTAGGAACTGGTTGGGGTTTATTAACCAAAAACAAATTTTATTTATTACTTGATTATTATTTTGAACTAGGATGTAGTAGGAGAACGTAGGGTAAAGTAGGTAGGGATGAGTCAAAGTCTAACTTGCTACACATCTTATTGGCCAAATCCAGTTTATTTTAATATTTAATTTCTTTAGATTAGCTACATTTAGTCTACATGACTTCTGGGTAGGTTAGTTACATATTGTATACGTGACGCTAGATAGTTTTAGTTACATTTTGTTGCCGTGACGCAGGATGTGATGTAGATGATGTAGATGTAGATATAGTTCCAGCAGTGGACGTCTTTCGGCTGATATGATGATTAATAGAAAAAGGTGCAATTGGAACGAATGCCATTATTGGCCACTACTGCTCAAGCATTATGGGAAAGCCAGCATTAGGATGTTGTTCTCCTTAATGTCTCTAAAATGGGGAAGACACCAAGAAAATGTTGTTCCTCCGGCAGTTTTCTTGGACACAATAATAAGAAGTAGTGAATAAATATGTTGAGACATTGTTAAGTAGTCATTCAAAAACAAACTTTTATATCTTAAATATCTCGGCACCGATATTATTAAACGCCAAAAATTATATATATCTATGTGCATTTAGAGGTCCTTTAAATAACTATGTAAAAATCATCCGTGGCCGCTGAAAAAAAAAAACAATATTCTTTAAACAAACTTACCCAATGCCCTGCCGGTACTTTATAATATTTTTTAGTGAAAACAAAATATTGCTGGAGTATGAATTTTCTTGAAAAAACCTTTTTTAGGGCAAAACTTCCTATACAATGTAGATTTTGAGAAAAAAAAATATTTTCATAATTTTGACTCTGTCATCTCGGAATGAAGCTCCATGGTGAAATTTATGTGGAAATAAATATAAGAGGACAGATAAGAATGGAAAAAAAATTGTAAACAACTTTTTCAACGGAATTGAGTAAAAATGTTTTTGCTTTACAAGTTAAGTTTAGCGCCTGCAATATTTTTGTTCCATCCCGTAAATATTATTATGAAAACAAAGTTGAATCATTCACTTGTCATAATCATATTGAAAATTAAAGCCGTGGTTTTTATACAACCACATTCATCAACTACAACATTCTATGTACAGATTTTCAAAAATCAATATTTTTGTTTTCGTATATTCAGTTTTCTTAATAATAATATACAAAGATGTGTGATTATTTGCTTTTTCCTCAAATCACCTTGCACTATCGAACCTGGCATTATCGAAAATTGGGACGGTTAATATTGGCATTTACACGCGATATCATTGTCTCAACGCTAATTTTCTTGTATAATGTCTATCAAATTAGGTTCTTCATTCTACGTTAACTACTAACTTATTACAACTATAAGAGAAGTCACAAGTGCATTATAGTCCCTTCATTGATTTGACGATTTGTTGCAGGTATACAGCGAATCCTTCGGAGTTTTTACGACCTCACCAGCCAGAATATGGCGTTTAATTTGTCCTTTGAGATAGATGGTGAGTTCCATTATGCTCAAATAACTAATTAATTAACTTTTTCAACGTTTGGACTGTATTAAAACAAAGTGCACAATATCATACAATATAATTTTTTTTATGATTTATACACTGAGTGACGTACTTATGCTAATTGTTCTTATACAGTTTTTAGTGTCTGATTTTACTTATTTATCTAATCGACGGGCATACATTATTTTGGCCTTTTTTAAAGTTTCTCACTCTTTCGTAACACCCAGGGGACATGCAGCGTTGTCTGATTTTATGCAACTGAATCACATGAAAAGTAGATATTATGTTATTGGTTATCATCTAAATAGCGACCGCTCTCTAAAAGCATGCTTAGGGCCTGTCATTCCTATGAAAACCTCAGCCCTCGGCTCCGCTTGCCTCCCCATTTACCTTCAGAACTTCGGTCCTCAGGTTTCGCTTGCAAGTAACTCGGAGATAACGATCGGTATCCGTGTGGATCGGGCCTTAGGTCTTCGGGCTTGCACTGAGACCGCTCTCTGAAGGATTGCTTTGGGCCTTTAATTCCAATGAAAAGCTCGGCCTTCGGCCTCTCTTGCCTCCCCAGTCGGCACTTTGGCCTCAGGTCTCGCTTGTAAGACAAGTGAGTGTCCGTCGGGCTCGCCCTAGGGTCTTCGGACCTGGGGCTCGCATAGGCAGCGCTCTCTTTTAGGATACTTTGGGCATCTATATAATATTATTGACGACCAAGTTTATGAGGGTGTTTATTTAGATTCGAAGAGAATTTGAACTGTTACACGCACAGTCTATGGAATAGAAATGAAAAATAAAATGATGTCGTGACTTGGGAAATGGATGTACGAGTAATATCGACTTTCATCATATTGTGTCGTCGGATGAAAGTGAGAGCAAATTATATTCCACTGAGTCCAATGATGATAAGAGCTATTAATAACTATACCGATTGTTTCTAATATTTGTTCTGTAATTCATTTATACCCAATGGCAGAGGAACAAGAGCCAGATTTTTGTACGAATTCATTAAAATCAATAATTTAAGTCATTAATACGAGTGTATAAGGAAACTAAATATCTTAAGTACTATAATTGTCTAGTTCTACTATCCGACTTCTTTTACACAAGATAATCACACCACCGGCGTCCGTAATTTTGGTACTGTGCCAATCACAAAGCGTAGTTTTTTAATATTTTTATGCCCTGACCCCGTATCATGGCTAGTATCGGCTTTATCACGCGATAAGTGACAAGATCAGAGCGTCGTCTCGTTATATCGAACGGTGTCAGCCAGTGACGGACGCCCAATCCTGTCACTTATCGTGTGATAAGGCCGACCATGATACGGGGTCTGGATTACAACAACAAGTTTAAGTAGATTTTTGACAGATGACGCGACGCTGCTACGTTCCGAAACGCCATAGCAGTGTCACGCAACTAGGAACAAAAAGAAGAATGACATCTATTTGCTCAAATTCAGCTCAAATCTGACATGTGTCAGAACAAGTGACAAGTTTTCTATCTGTGCTTCTACCATGGCGGACCAATGCTATCTCTTACTTCCGTTCTCTTTCTCTTTCTGTCGGTTTGTCATTGTGGCATTTGTGTGCATGTGGCACATGGTTACCATGGATAATGTAACTTCAGGAGAAAACATATGTGTCAAACAACAAATGCTTTTGATTTTGACGAATACATTTAAAACACGTACTTAATTATCTTCAAATGTCTTCAAATTCTCGTCAACCAGTTTAAAGCCAGCGTAAATATACCAAGAACTTTAGGTATCTACCTACGTACAAGTTTGTTTATCCTATAATGTCCATAGATACCCATAATGAAATTACGAGCGTAAACATTGATTTACTTTTGCAGCACAACGGCACTTGGATAATACAATTGGGAGCTGTCTTATAACAAGAAGAATTATGGAAATACATTGTGACTGCTTGCGAACGAGATAGATACAGTATGGACAAATTGGTGAAATTTGTAAATAAATATACCTGGGTACCTACTTCTTAATATTTTTTATAATTTCTAAATGGGTGGGAAATAAACTGACTTATAACATGTATTATCCTTTTATTATTTTGTTAGTGTCGATATAGTACAATAATTTGCTCTTCATGCGATAGACCTGAGACCTGACCGTCATAATTTATCGATATCGATAACGTTGCGTACTAATATTATCGACATCGATAATGTTAAGTACTACATCCCTAATCCCTTTTGTGCCATTATGTTGGTACGACTTACTTCCGTATTGGAATTTTTAATGTGGTATGGCAAAATAGCTAAACATCAATTGAGTTATCATGTCAAAATCAAACGACAATGTCACTGTCATCCAAAACTTAGTTCGAAGTTCGAAGTCCCGTCTCTTAGAACGTAGTGGTTATATTCTCTTTGCGCCATAGATTGACAATTTTGTATCGGATCGAAATGCGAAGTTCTATTTTCAATTTTTTTTTCGGTTGTCAAGAGTACCATACTATATTGTGTGATTGCCAAGTTAACAAGGTCGTGCCGCTGTTTTGCTCCACTTGCCGGGGGTCCGTGCCCCCAAATACGAAGCCACCAATTGTCGGCTGAGACAAATGTAGTGCTTTTCTCAAAAAATGTACAAGAAAACAAATTACACTTTTTGAAAACGAGGAGGCATGCTTTTCTTCTCGCCGCTTCATGAAATCGTCATACGCCTTTAGGTATTTGTCTTTTGGCTTTGCAGCGAACAATCAATAACTGAGCTTGCAGCTTATCTGGAATTGGCAATTTAATTTTTTTTTCCATTGCCGTTTTTTATTTATTTTTATAATAAGTTGGAAGTGTATTTTTCTTCCGAAAACGCCATATGTTATTTGAATTTGTTAAAAAGGTTGTAGCTCGACAAATAATGGAATTTGTATGCAACAGTGTTGTCGAGCGAAATCGAGCAGGCAAGGTTTTTTATTTTAAAATTGTTGACTAACCATAAACTATGCACTCCACGTCCTCCCGAACATTTTTAAGAAAATACATTTTACTGTCAAAAAAAAACATTTTTGCCAATTTTTTTTATCGCCAACTGTGTACTTTTCTGTAAACCGTCATGAACTGCTCATTAAGACGATTCTAACGAGCCCAAATTCAACATAACCCCGTTGAACCCCTGCCGGATAAGTATCTACTGAATTTCTGTGTCCGTCATTAGATCAGCTGGCATTATAGTACAATATTGAATTGTCATTAAAACTATTCAGTTCAAGATTTGTCCCATACTAACTGACAAACAAACGAGCAGGTCAAGTTAATTTATTTTAATTTTTATTTATTTATTGATCTCAAAAAAATACTTGAATTGTAAGGTACAGATTTTATCTCGCCAAACTGTATTCACAGTTTGTTGGCATAATAAAAGCTATATAAATAAATAACTTAATTTCGCAAAATAAATTGTTACCAAAGTGCCCTCATTGATACCCCTTGCAAACAAAGAAAGGCACTTAAAAAAATCGCGCATGCGCTCTTAAAAAGCTCGCTACCTAGCTCACTTTCCTTTCGTCTCTTCAAGGCTCAGTGAGCGGCCGGCTTTCACAAACCCAACTACCTGAAAACTTCCGCGAGTAAAGAAAGTTTCGCGAGTGAACGTAAGTGCAAGTTGAAATAAAAAAATGGGAGACAGTGTAAATAAATGTCTAATGATAGTGTAGTGTTAATAAGTTCGATGAACATAATTATTGTTAATTAGTGAACTATTGAAAGTTTTGAACAATTGTACGGATTTTTCATTAGTGAAAAAAATATTGAGTTACATATTACTTGTTTAAAAATAAATTTATTTGCTTAAAAAGTTACTCGCCGGCATTAACAGATGTTATGAAGTAGTGTGTGTTTGTGTACAGTCATTCTGAATAAAAAATAAATAGAATTGTTAAACTAAGGAACAATAAAGAAAAAAACAATGTGAAAGTTAAAAATATCTGTCACTATTTCAAGTTTATGGCAACGAGAGCACTTGGTAAGTACTACTACGATGTATTTTGTACCCCGGCATGCGGGCTTTTTTTTAAATATGGTAAATTAACGGAGTTCTTCAACTTAGTCATAACCTTAATACAAATAATTACCTAACTATAATTCCGACTTCATAAATTTTCTAAATAAATTTAAATTGCCAGCAATGTACATCAAAGTAAATTGACAAGTAGGTAAGTGTAAATGACAACCATTGATTTAGTATATAGAACTAGATACACAATCAGCTGAAAAAAATGCCCTTCCAAAAGAACCGGCCAATTGCATCGGCCGGTTCTTTTGCGTTTAGTCTGGTTTCAACCGTGAGACTTGTTGATTGTCAGTTATGTCAAAATGTTCAGTCAAAAATTGCGTAAATACCAACAAAAAAAACGAAAAAAAAAGATCGGACTTGTTTCTTTAAGTAAGTTCTTTTCATAACGTAACGAAATTTGTGTGAACTCATTGTAGTTGAATAGTTTTAAACATGTTTTAAATAATAATTTTGTTAGTTCAAAATGACAAAGTCGCGGAACATCAATCTGAGGAGTCGGTATTAGATACTTTTTTATGATGACATAATTATGATTTTATTTAAGATTGGTGAGCTTAGAATTCTTGGAGTATTTGTACAAAACATTAATTGACGATTTCCAAAGCATGTCGTATATTTTATCCTACAAACTTAGCCAAGACCATATGTAACTGTTCATTGGTAGCATACAAAGTCATGGAGGATACAATAACAATCCCAATACAGTTCCATTCTAATCAGCGTATAAAAAGCTATGAATGCATTTGGATCTAGGAATAAAATTTACCGGTAACGCAATTCCATGAGAAAATATACCAATTTTAAATGGCTGAAAGACAACAAGTAACCCATTTAAATAATACATCTGTTGAAAGAGAAGTCAACACCGACGTACACCCTAAATCAGATATAGAAACAGTTTTCGAAGCAAACTGTGACATATTGTCTTGTGATCTTGACCAAACTGAAAATTATTTCGAATAATTTTAAACAATTTGTTGGATATATTGCTGGATACGTAGTACGCTACGGTACAGCTACGGTAGTCTAGCGGTTTAGGCATGCGGCTTGAGCGTAAATATTTTTAATTCAAACTCAGAAAAAGACCACAGCAACAATCATAGGATTGTTTTAATAAAATCGATAGCTGATCGCTACTTGACTGTAACTACGCTTACATCGCAAAAAAGGAAAGTATAAAAAGTAAACGCAGGTCGAAAAGACAGTTTTTTAAGAAACTGAATCTATGTCAAGGAAATTAAAATGATTTCTTTTTAAGGACTCTGTCAACTGCACTGTATGTAGGTTAATACGGAAATCTCACCCAACAATTGTTTTGTATATAATATTTGTAAATACATTTGAAACTGTTTATTCCCCACTTGTAATATAAAAGGAACCTGATTTAATTGTGCTATTGGTCTTTCTGTTTAAATAAATAAAATATTATTAATATAATTTTATAACGCGACTCTATGCATTCGTTAAACGCTAACTAAAGTTTTGACGTGAGCATTCAAGTCACATTATGATACGTCTCAATAAACTAAAAAGTATTTAACCTTTTGATGTTAGTTTGCTAATATATATCTTGATGCAGGTTATAAGTTAACGCTATTACTTAGCAACTACTGAAATGTAGCTAGAGCTGTCATTCTGGGGCACATTTCTTGGCATATTTGTTTGACATTGTGCATCTAGTTCTATATACTAAATCAATGATGACAGCTCTTCATACTTTGTTTAGTACGTACGGTGTCGTACACGTAGTCCATTGAAGGTTTGTATTTTGGAAAATTAATTGCGCAGTTAATTTACATAATTATGATTTGCAAATACATGCAAACAATTGCTAATGGAATATATTATTATCAGTTTTAATAAATGCCCTCATGCCGTTAACACACAGTACATATCATACATATTTAGGTGTAGGGTACGGTACACAACACAAATAAAATAAGGTTGATGTGATAAAGACATGGGTATATTATGTGAACGGTTGAATCCATAATACTCTGTTTATTCAATAATTAAAGAATAATAATAATAAAGATTAAATTTAATTATTTTATTTTATTTTGAAAATTTACAATTAAAAAAAAAAAAAAAAAAAAAAAACTAATAATAAATCAAATATATAGACTCAAATCTAAATTGGAAATCTCATATCGAAAAAATTAACACAAAGCTGCCCCGATTTATATACGCCCTTAGTGTGCTTAAAGTAAATACAAACTTTAAAACGGCTTTGTCAGCATATTACGCTTATGCGAATTCCTGGCTAAAATACGGTATAATACTGTGGGGTGACAGCGCAGAGGTACACCAACTTTTTGTCCTACAGAAAAAATGTATACGTATACATACTAACACGCGAATACCAAATAGCTGCCGTCCTCACTTTATAAGGCATAAAATTCTGACGGTGACATGTATATATATAATGTATGTATAGAAAGCGGCGCGGTTTGTCAGAAATAACGCAAACTTATTCCCCTTACAAAAAATCACCTCAAATAGACGGAACAAATTGCAGTACCATTTACCAATTTCAAAATTAGTTATGTACAGAAACGGCCCCTATTGTAGATGCTTTAAAATAGCAAACAGGCTACCCCAACAACTTTTACTTGAAACAAACAACAAAGTATTTGAAAGTAACTTAAATAAACTACTTAAGTTAAATGTTACTATACCATTAAAGAATATTTAAATGACGATGCTTTGCCAAATTGGAATCAATAGGACATCCGTCCCAACCATTTAAATTATATTATTTCATTTTATTATTCACTGTTGTTGACACTTTATTGTCATTTTATTTTGAAACATTATTATTGACGTTAATGGACATTTTATAGCTTTTATATTGATGAAATAACAATTTGTATATTTTTTTTAAATAAGTAATACCGCATTAATCCCATTTCATTGAGATCTATATTATTTATTATAATGAATTTTGTAGGGGTATTCTCAAATTGTAAAAGTAAGGTAAATTTATTTATTACGAATATTTGGTTATAATTAAATGAATGCATGTTAGCTATTAGATTATATTGCTGTGCCCTAGCAGGGTTCATGTATTGGACTCGAGTGTATTGATAAGACCTTTGTTAACAACATGATGCAATGAATAAATAAATAAATAAATAGCAATAGGCAATAGGAACAAATTAAATACTTAATGAAAATATACAAAGGTACCCTTTTATATCTTTTATCATAATCCAGTTTACTTGTATTGACATTATATTCTTTTTGTAAGTAAGATCCTAGCTGGCAATCAAGGGCATGGCCAAAGATTATTGAGAAAAAATAATCTTTGCTGGAACGCAACGCAATGCAACAATGTCACATTATTTATTTGAATACGCTTTATTCAAAATGGTATATAATAAGTTAAATGTGTAAATCGAGCATAAAGGCGGGTTGCATCTAGTTACGATTACAGACCCATCAACGTTAAATATGGCGCCGAGACCTGTCATTCCATAGAAACTTGACAAACTTTATATGCAAATAGATTTTAACGAACACTGCCCCTCTATTCTGTAACTTGTTTTAAGCTCACCTCGACGCTTCCCCACAAATATACATATCTTGACACCACAATGCGTAGTAACTAAGCGTAGGTAGAGGTCTAGTTTCTTGATGGGTGACCGGCGGGGTGAGCCGCATTAGCGCTTAGCGAATACCAGCCCTGCTTACGAACAGACGGTTTGGTGCAACCCTAAATGAAATAAACTACGCCAGAGAGACGGAAGTCAGTGAGTCACCTAACTAGAAACTTCGTTATCAGTTGTAAACCGGCTTCCTGGCGTCTCTACGTGTAATGCACACCGCTACGATTAATTAACGCGCTTTAATTAATTTGATATTCATAAGCGTGCTTTATAAATTTATGCCATCCAATCCAAGATCAAGATCTAAGTTGCATGGATTGAATCATTGCTATCCAAGCCATAAATCTGCACCGTTTGAAAAAAGCATGCTGTACATGTCTGCACAAAATTTCAACCATCTGCCTAAAGAAGTATACTCCCTAGAGAAAATTCAAAAAACAAATGCTGGTTAAACATGTAAATATTATAATGTAAACCAACATTTTGTAAATAATATTTTTTTAAGGGGACAGTCTTAGATAAATCGACCTAGTCCCATAGTAAGCTCAGTAAGGTTTGTGTTATGGGTACTAGACGACGATATATATAATAGATATAAATACTTAAATACATAGAAAACCCATGTTCCAAAACTCACTCCATGACTCAGAAACAAATACTCAAGCTCATCACACAAATATTTGCCCTTACCGGGATTCGAACCCAGGACTTTCAGCTTCGTAGGCAGTGTCACTACCCACTAGGCTAACCGGTCGTAGAATAGTAGAATATATATATATGACATGCATAATAAGCTACTTTTCCTGACGTTTTAGAATAGAATAGAATAACATTTATTCATGACAATAACACATACAAGCACATAAATAAAAAAAAACCGGCCAAGTGCGAGTCGGACTCGCGCATCGAGGGTTCCGTACAAACCATAACAAGCAAAAGTTGTAGTATGTTTATTACTAAATGATAAATGAAAATGGAATCCGTAACATTACAATGTGCGAAGCTGGGGGAGCATAAATTTAAACAAGGTCTCTTTATCAATTTAGTAATCCTAAAAAAAAAAAAATTTTGAGTCACATCATTTATCTCTCACTTATAATAAATCTCTACATTAAAAAAAGAATCAGCCAGTATCTAACTAACCATTTTTGTGTCCCGAATGATCTCGGCTTCCCGTGAACGGAAATACTTTGAACTTTTTTTACAAGTACATTACTATTCTAGCTAGGACTTAGGATAGTTTTTATCCAACTGCGATGGTTAATACATTTTCGGAAACATTTGAATCTCATTAAACTATTCATTTCTTCTGCTTGAAATCGTAGCCGCCATATCTGTCAACTGTCAGTGGCGTCAATATGGCGGCCTTGCCTTAACTATCCAACAGTACCTAATAATTTCGATCCGGTGTTGTGATAGACCTTCACAATACGCATATTAAATTCTAAAGCATAAAAAAATAATCGATTCCGATATGGAAACTTATATGCGCTAAATTCGTATTGAGGCGTAATTTCAACAAATGGTTCAACAAATTTCAACAAAATAACGTCAAACGTCAAAAGTCTGACCGACTTCCTTTTTTTTATGGCATGGAATATTTAGCACTTTCATCGGCTCATCGCGTTCAGCCATGAAGTTTATTTGAGTTTCTGCAAGATTACACGCGGAGTATTTTGTCACGATACGATACTGCACGGCTATCACAAGACGGCGCGCGAGCTCTCTCGATTTTTCTCGCACTATACGTCTCTTTCTAAGTTGTCTAATAAGAGAGTGACGGATAGTTCGAGAAAAATCGAGAGAGCTTGCGCGCCGTCTTGTGATAGCCATGGTGATTTGTCAGTATTTATATTTATCAGCAATAAACGTATGTATTCAATCAGTACAGAACGGGCCTTTTATAAACATTATTTATCAACCGCGTCTGTATTAAGGCGGTATTATAACTTCGTACTACGCGCCTTCAAGTTGACATGCAGCCAATGTAGAGACACAGAAATTGGCCAACATACAGGAAAATACTTTTATAATGAAGCACAACACACATTTAATTAAGTTGGCAATAGCGGGAACGTACATAAGATTTGGCAGAATGTGATCTGAAACATTGCAATAAGTATGAAAAAAGAAATTATCGGAGTGACTCAAGATCATTTCGGCCATCACGTTTTTATTTATTTAATATTAAGTGTTAAAAATATGTACAGAAGAAGATCAATAAACATTTAATGCTGCAGCCTGTGTCCTACCTGTTGGATCTATTGTCACACACATCTACTAAACTTTTCCCCCGGTATTCATAAAATTTAAAATACCTATGCTAAATAAAACGAGTTTTGTCCTTTTCCTACTAATTTAAAAATCAGAGTGACAGATAAAGACGAACGAATCTTTACGGCATTTCAACTAAAATGGGTTTATTCCACGTTTTACTTGATAGGCTAAATGAAAACTGCATGTGTCCTATGTCCAAGAGAAGAAATGCGTTAACTCCCACCACATTACCATGCAAACGAAGTCACAGGTACAGCTAGTTTTATAATAAAACTGAAATACCTGAAATACCTACACTAGATTTGCAGCACCCTGGCAAAACTTCTTTTATCAAAGTGGTTTATTTACAAAGTTTTTAGTCACTATCTTTTTATAAATCCGGTTCATAATACTAATTAACTGTTAAATTTGAAAAAATTAACCAGACCTGTAAAATGTTGACTGAAAAAGGTATGAATAGTACCACATTGAAAATTGAAGTTTGAAAAAACGTTATCTATAGTTGTACTATTTCGTGTAGTGCTAGTGCTTATTAACGGAAACATGTTTAGGGATGAAAAATATGCGGAAATTCCATTTTGGGGATTCATTCTAAAATCGATATTGAAGTCTCCCACAACAATCAAACGGGAACACGGGGTATAGCCCCTTTGGGGTTGCTGCCGTATATTGTTGTATTTATGCATTCAATTGCAACATTAATTTGACATTGTGGTGACCTATATTATATATATAGATACAGTTATCACTCTGCCTGACATCAAACATTTCAAAATGCAAGCATTCACAATGGCCGTTTGCAGCACCTGGGTTATTTAAAAAAAAAATATCTTGCACATGATGCATCTGGGATGGCATCCTTTAGATTGCGACGTACATAAGCGATAGATCCCCAACCTGGATTTGCTTTAGATATAGCTGGACTTTCTACTCTGCACACCTCATAAAAACCATCAAGTTTAAAAGTGTCTCTACTACATCCCAGTTTTAAATTATGCGACTTATATTGCTATTTCTTATGATTGCGTGGACATAAGTTTCGTTTTGCTACAGCTGAAAGGTATTATAGACCTGAGTATTTGATATGAATTTCAATTAAATACCTCTACGCGTTTACGAGGAAAAAGGTAGTAAGTTTAAAATTTATAAAAATATATTTGTATGATTTTACTATAAATGTCTACTTTTCGTAATTTTTTCATTGTCAGTGCTATATGAAGTTTCTTCGTGCCAAGTTTCAAGTTTCTGTATTAACGGGAAGTACCCTTTAGGTTTTGAGTTTCTTGCGAGTACCCAATTTCAAAATATGCGACTTAATTTGCTATTTCTTTTGATTGCGTTGACATAAAAGTTTGGGTTTGCTACATCTGAAAGGTCCTATAGACATGATTTATTTGACATGAATTTCAATTTAAAATCTCAACACGTTTACGAGGAAAAAGGAATAAGTTTAAAAATTTTAAAATCATATTTATGTATGATTTTACTTAAAATGTCTACTTTTCTTAATTTTTCCTTTGTCTGTGCTATATGAAGTTGCTTCGTGCCAAATTTCAAGTTTCTGAGTTCACGGGAAGTACCCCGTAGGTTTTGCGAGTGTCGAAAACTCAATTTTTGCAGCATAAACGACTGTATCTTTTGATTGCGTTGGCTTTTAAGTTTGATTTTTTCACAGCTCCAAGGGACAATAGACCTAAGTATTTTAATTAAATTTCAGCTTGATACCTCCACAAGTTCCTGAGAAAAATGGTCTTGACAGACAGACAGACAGACAGACAGACAGACGGACAACAAAGTGATCCTATAAGGGTTCCTTTTTTTCCTTTTGAGGTACGGAACCCTAAAAAAAACAAAATAGAAAGCAACATTGCCACGAAACGGTTCCATCTCAGCGTTGTGCTGGCCTGGTGGCCATAGCTGGTCTTCTGATGGAACCATCCGGTGATTCCACGGCGTAATACATATTTTACATTCGCACAAAATAATAATAGTAATATAGAACAGAAACAATACAGCAAGACAAATTATAAAATTTCCGAACGCAACCCGCGTCAACCACAGATTACAGAGAAAGTTTTCTTGTTAGTATTAAGAATTTTATGTTAACTCATTATAGTTAAATCTATAATTGTCATTTACCTTATTATGATTATATATTTTTTTCTTTTTATCACATAGCCTGACATTGATATTTCTTTATTTATTTTTAAAATAGTTCTTATTCTTCATATCGACATTCATGTGTAATTTTATTTTTATTTTTAGGACATAAAATGTTAATGATATGCTCGTAAAATGTTTAAATATAGAACGCCGTAATAATGGCTGATTGCGACGAACCACTATCAACTTTATAATTACTCACTTTCAGACGTTAAATTATTTGTATTTGTGATTGATCGAATGCTACTGCTCATACGAACATATTTCATGGACATATTTCAACAAACTCACCACTGCCAATTGTCGTATTGACTGCCTAAGCAAGATAAATACGGTCGCGTTATTGTATATTCAAAAAAACATCAATATAAATAGATATCAACATTTTTTATCATCAAAAATTTGGTGAGGTGGGTTGACTAAGGAGTAATCATCTTCAATAATCCACCTACTTTTATCTAATAAGTACTGCGACGGTAAAAATAATAAAAAGAAGTCTATATTAATTCCTCAAAAATCAGGCAAAAAATGTTGCGTTACTTTAAAATACCTATTTATAAGGTCTTTGTGATTTGCGAATTACATGTATCGTGAAAATACCTTCTCCATAGAACACGTGAAATTTAATTTTTGTGCTCGTCGATTGAAATCTATGTATTAAGATTTCATGGAGAATACTGCATCATCACTCTTTTCATCGTTGAATAGTCTGTTACATCCGAAACAACCGAAATAACTGTTTCGATACGCTCTAGACAACCGAAAAAAAATTAAAAATAGAACTTCGTATTTCAATAATAGGTGTCCTTGTTTAAGGAGACTCGATCCGATACAAAATTGCCAATCTATGGCGTTTCGGAACGTAGCGGCGTCACGTCATCTGTCAAAAATCTACTTAAACTTGCTGCTGTATCCAGGGCATAAAAAAACGAAAACTACGCTTTGTGATTGGCTGGTATTTAAACAATCACTGCAACATTACGGACGCCGGTGGTGTGATAACTTTTCTTTTCAAAGCTAAACTTAAACAGTTAAAATAAAAACTAGTGACGAAACGTCTTAAACTCCTCAAGAAATAACTAATATGGAAGAGGAAGCCACACTTAGCTTGCTACCTGAAAAGTCAAAAAGCGTTTACAATAGTAGAACTAGGCAATATAGTACTTACCATAATTCGTTTTCTTATATACTTATGACTTAAGTTATTAATTTTAATGAACTCACACAAAAAGTATTGTTCACAATAGTGTCATAATCAAGCTTTTTAATCTCGTACCTTACTTAGGCCACTCAGCAAGCTTCGTGGCCTAAACACGGTACTTGACTAAAAAGCTCTCTATTATAACACGATTGTGAAAAATACTAATTTAATTGGAATCCTCTTTATTTTCCGGATGCATATATTTTTGGATCCAGATCGTAATTCTCAAAACTAGTATATACAAAAATGTTATCATTATAAAAATGATGATAATAATTTGCTTCATACATTTTCGAGTTACTTTTTTTATTAACTTTCGGTCTACTTATTTAGTGATTTCACTTGAATAGTATCATCCTCCCATCTTTATTCCCGGTTGTGCCCTTATAGCAGTCTACGTCCAGCAGTCTTTCGGCTGATATGATGATGATGGAGATTATATTAAAGTTGAGTCATACATATTTATGTGAATTTTATGTATACACTTTAATGGACCAGACACACTAGACATAACAATAGAATAACGCTTATAGGCGTCTATTGTCCATCAATGCATTAATTTGATATTTACTATTATGATAATTTGATGGCTTTATGCATTGAAAACTATAAGGCTTGAAGAAAGCGTGAAACAAAATCAATACACACACTAATATAAAAATCTTTCTGCACGCAGGTACTAAACAGAATGGAGGCATCTTACGCTACGTTCGTCAACATCAGTCAATACATCATCTCCCGTGAGCTCACGACAAAGGCAACGGCAATTGAAGTCCGCAACGTAACACGCAACGTCTCGAACGCTTATGAATGGCGGTTCATTCTACCCCCATACTTCCTCATTTTTATGCTGTCGATATCTGGAAACTGTATGGTAATCGCGACACTGGCTTGCAACAAGAGAATGAGGACAGTAACGAACGTTTATCTGCTAAATTTGGTAAGTTGCTTTAAGGTGGATGTACCTAACCCTCAAATTTTGCTTCTAGGGTAACATAGTACAAACATACATACTTACTGTGATATTTATCAGGGTGAGCTTCTAGGGAAAATAATAAATAAAATATACAATGTATAATTTTGAAAAATCTTTTTTATCCGAGTTCAGCATGTAGGTATATTGATGTCGTAGGTATTCAAAATATAAATCATATTATATTGTAACGAGACCACATCGGTTCTACGTGCTATGTGCCCCGCCCAATGCCACTTAAGTTTAGCGATCCGGAGGGCTATATCGGTTACCTTGGTTCTGCTGCGGATAGCCTCATTTCTGATGCGGTCACGCAGAGAAACTCCCAACATGGCCCTCTCCATTGCCCTTTGGGTGACTTTGAGCCTTCTTATGAGGCCCATAGTAAGCGACCACGTTTCAGTGCCATATGTCATCACTGGCAACACACACTGGTCAAAGACTTTCGTCTTGAGACACGATAGCACGATAGCACGTAGAACCGATGGCCGTTGGGGCGGAAAGGTTCTCGAGTGGCGACCACGTACCGGAAGGCGCAGTGTGGGTAGGCCCCCGACAAGGTGGACTGATGACCTGGTAAGGGTTGCGGGAGTCTGCTGGATGCGGGTGGCGCGGGATCGGTCACTTTGGCACTCTTTGGGGGAGGCCTATGTCCAGCAGTGGACGTCTTTCGGCTGATATGATGATGATGATGATGAGACCACATCATTCCCATAAATAGGATTAAACATGACCGTGGCGTACGTTTTAACTTCGTACTGACACACATCCACTCCAGAGAGGAGACTGATTCACGATCTTTTTTTTCGGATGAAGCGTTGACGCATCTTGCTGGCTTTTCATCCGTTTAAATTTCTAACGGATCGCGCCAACTATTCTCAAAGTTCTCAAACGTTACGCTTAACATTAGTGCACGCGACGAGACAGGAATGCAGACGGGAGATATACGAATGTTCCTCCTCAGTATTCCATCTCAATATCGCTTGCGCTCCTCAGATAAAATAGTGTTTTAATGACTTGGTAAAGATCGCGGGAGTCCTTTAGATTCGGTTGCTGGGTGGCGCAGGGCCGGTCATTATGGCAGTCTTTGAGAGAAGCCTGTATCCGGCAGGGAACGTTTTTCAGCTGATATAATGATGACTAACATGTAGACATAATTGTAATCGTAATGCCATTCCAGAAGTCTGAAATTTTATTATCGTGCTATGGAAAAAATAGGGAGTGGAAATAGAAGGTTTTATGGGAATTTTCTCTTCAGTCAATATTTAGCAAGGCATTTTGAACGTTTCCGGCAGATCTGTAATCAAAAGACATTAATAACTCAAATTGTGGATGGCAGAAAGTTTAATTATCTACAGTAAATTAAATAACCCAATCAAAGCACCAAAGTTTAGGGTCCCTAAAGTACAAATGAAACATCATTCTCTGATCCCTTAAAAACGCCCCTACTTTACTGTTTAGGTTCCAAGTTTTTAAGTCTGAAACGAATAACGAAAATTAAGCCGGTGAATAGTTTAGCAACTAGAGACTCCGCACCGTGCCTCCGACGCGAAAATTGTCCATTGGCAATTGATTGTAAAACCTTTTTCAACACAATTGCTCGTAACGTACCTCTTATTGTGTCGCTTTTAGGCTCATAATCCTGGATATTACAAACGCGTGTTTTATAACATTACAACACTTGTGTGTTATGGTTATATCCCGATTAAGTCACGTTGGCACCTTGCAGCAAGATATATGCATGAACACGGTGCATTCTTAAATTAACCGGGTTGTACAGAAAGTACAGTTTTTTTTTTTCATTTTCGGCAAATGGATTCTTACTCGACTAAACAAATTAAATCCTTTTTGTTAATTTATTGAATATTTCTTTTTGGATATGATATGGAAACGTTTAATTTAGTAAAACTATTCACTTTTCATAACATTTTACATGCATTTTACACACTGCGCAAACTTCACGAAAAAAATACTGTTGGGTGCCATTATAGGTTATTTATTTCACAAATATTTGTAAAATTTGTTTATGCGTGATTGGTTATTATCAAAAATGTTGACTCGTGCTGACTAGAAAAGTGATAAATAGAATGGACGCCACTGGAAATTCTTGGCGATGTGCAATTGTGAGTAAGAACCTGTTGTCATCTTAATGATTTGCTTAATGTAAAGTAAATAATTTGGCAGGCCTATAACATTTTCAAGGTCAATCGTCGAATCCGACTCGGCTGGGCAGCGTTCGGGAAGCTACGGCAAATCTTTTCGTCCAATATTCCGCAGTGTCTCAAGACGAAAGTCTTTGACCAGTGTGTGTTGCCAGTGATGACATATGGCACTGAAACGTGGTCGCTTACTATGGGCCTCATAAGAAGGCTCAAAGTCACCCAAAGGGCAATGGAGAGGGCCATGTTGGGAGTTTCGCTGCGTGACCGCATCAGAAATGAGGCTATCCGCAGCAGAACCAAGGTAACCGATATAGCCCTCCGGATCGCTAAACTTAAGTGGCAGTGGGCGGAGCACATAGCACGTAGAACCGATGGCCGTTGGGGCGGAAAGGTTCTCGAGTGGCGACCACGTACCGGAAGGCGCAGCGTGGGTAGGCCCCCGACAAGGTGGACTGATGACCTGGTGAAGGTTGCGGGAGTCCGCTGGATGCGGGTGGCGCGGGATCGGTCACTTTGGCACTCTTTGGGGGAGGCCTATATCCAGCAGTGGACGTCTTTCGGCTGATATGATGATGATGATAACATTTTCATCTTATGAAAATGATTTATTCCTCGCAAAATGTGTTGAAAAACGTCGTATGATACGCGTGAGCTTTGATAATTACATCCTCGGCTTCCTTAACAATTTCGCCTCTGATGAAATTATCAACATAACCAAATTGAAATCCCGCAAATCCCGCGGGATCCCGCGCTGGTAATCCCGCTACGAGCGGGACTGAAAAAAGGCGCGGGATCCCAGAATACCGAGATCTCGGAATACCGGGATTGGAAGCCCTAGTACTGACGCTACTGCCAACTTTGGCGGTGCGGCCAGTGCTACCTAACTGCACCGTGGTAACTAAGATATATACCTACACTTTGGAAACTGAGGTCGGTTCATTCAGCCAGTTGGTTGGCACACGCGCTCACGGCCGGACGCTGCTTATGCGCACAGTTAGGTATTGAAAATGACTTCGTTGCGAATAAATTCGGTACACTGCAGCGTTGTGGGGTGTGACAACAATAAAACAAATAGACATTTATCCTTTTTTCTCTGCCGACTGACGATGACAGATTAGTAACTTAAATACCTATTTAATTTATATAGTTACCTAAGTACTAATTAATACGAAACATTGAATCTTTAAAGGCCGAAACGCACTGACAGCGGTGGCGGAGCGGCGCGGAGGTGGTACCGGTTGTAATGTTCGAGCTAATATGAAATGATCCGCACAGAGCGGCGCGGCGCGGCGCGGTTTTCTGTGAGGACCCTTTCGTATTAGCTCCAACATTACAACCGGTACCGCCTCCGCACCGCGCCGCGACACGCTAAAATAAAACTAATTATGCCTAGTGTCCACTTTCATGTTTGTAATGCTACTTTTAAACTATTACGTTATTCATATGCTTACGCTATAAATAACGAAGATAGGTAGGTATCTAACAAACTTTATTTCATACTGTCATCCGGATATATATAAATTAAGTTACTTACCTACACAAAAGGTTTCGTTTTGTAATATGCAGACATCGTAAACTGCGATCGAAATCCATTGAAGTACTAGGGTTGTTACTCAGTCAAGTCAAAGTCAAAAATTATGTATTGAGTAGGCTTAGCAACAAGCACTTTCGAATCGTCAGTTATGCTACTTATACATTTATATGGCGGAATGTATTTATTTATCATTAATATTGATCGTCAAGGTAATCTAAACTTATGTAGCCAAGATTTATAGGTATGTCCTGCCCTGATTTATTGACAGCAAATACGCAATGCAACATGACAGTCATCAAAATAGGCCGCTAATCAGAAACTACTGCACATAAAAGGACTGTATTATTTCATTCATTTGGCACCCGACATATATATTTCTTTTAATTATTTTGTTTGTCAGAAAAGAAGTAATATTTTTCGATCTCGATAAATATCTTCGGTTTGCGGGTTTACAATCAATAAAGTAAGTTTTTTTTTCAGAAAATAGCGATGCTGATTGTATTGTTTGCGTTGTTACGCCATCGAATATGCGAAAATTATTACTCACTATCCCAAGTGAAAAATTTGGAGAGTTTTGGATAAAAATTGTAAATACAATACAAAAATTTACCATTTAACTGTAATAATAACAACTGAGATTCAGATTCTGTTCAGTTATTATTATTTGTATTATTTAAGTACATAATATTTTAGTTCATTAATTTAGAACCATCGCCATCCCTAACAGGTTGTCATACGTCATTTCAATGGATTTCGATCGCAGTTTACGGTGTCTGGTAATATGTGGTGGTAGATTAATAATAATAAGTACCTACATTCAAACTGACGTATGTCGTTACGTAACCATAGGCAGGGTGAGCGATAGGTAACATGGCGGTTGATATGCTTGTATGTATGTATGTAAGTGACTATGCAGTTCAGATACTGGCAGTATCTCGGGAAACCCCAGATATTTATATATACCTATTTACTTGTTAGGGTACCGTACCCAAAGGGTAAAAATGGGACACAATTGCTTCACCATAGTGTACTTACACATTATAATAGAAATTTGTTTTGTAAAATAATTTAAAAAGTAAACCGTTTTTCATATTTCACTCAACTATTATATACAAAATCATTTCTAAGCGGTGTCAACCCTAGCGTCGATTGGCCGGTGCATGCGGGCAACGACCCGCGCGTTCAAGGTCGCTCCATTGTTAAATTTCGTAGGCACTTAAAGCAGTAGGTATTGGCATTTTTATTCAGACTTCAGTATCGGTTCGTAGAACTATTATATAATCTGTGGTGCGGCGCCGCAACGCGGTTATGTGTTTCGGCTCTGAAGGTAGAATCAGACGGTTCACTTGAATGAATGCTTCATTTTTCTTTTCACTTTTCGTTCAGACTTGAGTGAAAGATGCGAAACAAGAAAAAGAAAGAAAAGTGAACCGTCTGTTTCTACCTTCAAGAAGAACTAAGTAGTGAGAATCACAATGAAGATGAATAGTACATTTTCTTGTAGTATTTGTCCGAAATCGTTATTGTTACTCGGGAGAATTGGGTAAATTTTGTGTATGCTTTACGTCGAGCTCCCAGGACGAAATGTGTACCTTATCAAAGCACTAATTAAACACATGTCTAATTTTTTTATAAAAACCTGATACCAAAAAAAAGGCTAAGTAAATTTGTATTTATACTAAACGATACAGTCTTTATGCCTGCTGATCCTTGATAGTTTTCGGATTAAATTAATTATATGTACTACTAGCTTCCGCCCGCGACTTCGTCTGCGTGGACAAGGGTTAAAAACTATTCTTTATTTTAATCCAGGCTATTAACTATCTTCGTGCAAAATTTCATCCAAATCAGTCGAGCCATTGAAGCGTGATTGAGTAACAAACATCCAAACATTTAAACATCTAAACATCCAAACTTTCGCATTTATAATATTATATAGTAGGATTAGTAGTATTGGCATAATTTTTACCCAATAGGTAGAAACCATGTAGCCGGCAGTGGGCCGGATAGATAATAATAATAAGAGCTTTGAAGCCCAATATCACGCAAACCCTCCTTTTGTTTTAAATAACTATTCATCGATATTTTATATAGGTTTACCGAGAAAAAAATACCCTACTTTTTGTTTTCCAAATTTTTTTAACATACTTTTTTATCGGCATGTTAGCGAGGGTAGCCTAGTGGTTCAGGCATACGACTGTCAAGCGGCGGTCATGGGTTCGAATCCCGGCTCGTAACAATGTATTTCCGGAACTAATGTAGGCACCCAAGCAATATTTAGGTACCGTTAGCTTTTCGGTGAAGGAAAACATCGCGAGGAAGCCGGTCTAATCCCAATTAGGTCTAGGTTAGAAGGTCAGATTATAGTCGCTTTTGTAAAATTAGTGCCTATGCCAAATCTTGGGGTTAGGCGTCAAAGCGGCCCTGTGCTCATTTAGGGCCACAACCGGGAATAACGCTATAGGAGGAGGATGATGATGTCGACGTGTTTGATTGAAATTGAAATTGAAAGTTCCTGGCTTTGTCCGTCTTGCTACAATGTTACCCGCCGTCCAAAAAATGATAGTGCGCCGGCTCAAAACCGAACAAAATTAAACCCAGACGAGACCACTATGTCAATAGAAGAGCTAGAACATGACCAGACCAAAACCCAATCACACCTCTCAACTCCACCTCAAACTATACAACCACAACAAAGTAATACGACAGGCAATGTAACGATCAGTATCGAATGTTTTCGTAAACTTCTTGATCAAAAATTGAGCCAAAATAACCAGGCAATTCTTACAGAACTACATAAAGTTATATCAAACCTGAGAATGGACATCAGCATAAATACTGAAAAGTTAACCGCCGAACAAATTGACATAAAAAAGACATATCCTGCATTGACAACAAAATAAAAATCCTGGAACGAAAACTTGAAACTAAAACAAGAACTTAATCCACTAAAAAATAAAACCACCAACACGCCGTCAAACAACCTCGAAGAAAATAGCAAAAAACTAGTTATTCACGGACTGTATGAATACCAAGGGGAAAACGAGAACCAGCTTCACGATCGTGTCATCTTTCTGTTCCAAGATATTCTTAACATAAACATTGCTGGATATATATATATCGAAGAGTTAACTAGGATAGGGAGATATGTAAACGGTAGGGCAGACCAATCCTGCAGACCACTTAAAGTAGAACTCATCAGCAAACGTATGACAGATGTCAGTGCACAACTCAACCGTTACTTTCCTATACAAAACATTTCATTGAGATCTACCTGACGTAAGTACTAATCGTTCGTAAGATTTAAATGGCCGGTTTTGTTAGTTCACAATATACAATTTGGTATTTTAACGTACAATTTAAGCGCCTGATTGCGCGTAAAGATTTAACGCTCCACAAAGTACTTAATGTTTCATTTTAAAAGCTCTTCCATGTTTCACAATCTATCGATAAACCTCACATGCATTCTAGTATAACTTGGCCCGTAGCTTCGTAACAACTATAGGTAAAGGGAGGTCTCCACTGGTTCTGTATAATGGAAAAAGTTTTTTATTTGTTAGGTCAGGTTCCCGACTCGATGTACATATCATGCCAATCTAAGCCATGAATCCGATAAATTAATTGGTCACAAGGTGTATAATACTATGGTGTTATTTAAGTCTTGTACGAGTATATTGACGTAAGTTATTTAATCTCGTAAGACTTGCATCATGCTTGATGCAAAGCTATACTAATATTATGAAGAGGAAAATACGTCTTTGAGGATGTAAAGGTGATGGGGGCAATTTTGGCTTTTGAGTACTCGAAATCATAGGCGATCGGTAGAAATTAATCACACCTGAAAATTAGTCACGATTATTTTCGCATGAACCCAATAATAGATATTTTTGAAAGTCATCATTCGAAAGCTAGTGATTGACAATTGATACTCTTGCATTTCCACAACGTTTATATATAACGCTTGTACGCATTTATAGCTAAAATATGAATATTTACTTAAGGGGCTCGCATAATTGGCGTATGGGATCGTACTTTCGACCTGAATCTCTTAGTTTTCTTAGGTTTTTTGTAGCTTATTATGTTAACAACTACGGCTTTAAGCAATATAGTATCCCATATTTACTTCAAAGTTCATTGTTTTCGAGATATTTGGCATCAAAGTTGATCAATTTTAGGCCAAAAACCGGTTTTTGGCCATAACTTTTGTGTTAATTGGTATAAATTGAAAACCCTAGACCCTACCCGACCTTAGAGGTTTTTAGGGACGTCACAGACGAACCCAAATATGTAGATTTCGTAATCTTTCACGTCAATAGAGATACAAAATAAGTGTTATTTTAGACAATGTTTAAAAAGATCATACAAAATTAAGTATTCATTGACGGCTTTCTCGCGCAACGCATCAGCATTGCAATTCAGCGAGGAAATGCCGCCAGCATCCTCGGTACAATGCCTCGAGGGCCTTTTTTAGATTTAACTTAGCTTTAATTTAATTTAGTTAATGTTATAGTTATCATCTTGTATATATACCTACTTTAGAAAATAAACCTATACGCGAGTATTCATTTGTTTCAAAATCCGGTAGACCTAAATGGAGATAAAAGATTGAAGATCCGATAACCGTTTGATTTATACTTCTATCTGTAGTGCAAAAGTAGGAGATACGATTCAAAACTTGTCAAAAATCGATGGAAACCTCGGGTAGCCCCTTAAGTGTTTTTTAGGGTTCCGTAGTCAACAAGGGGCCGCAAGTTATAGTTTCGCCATGTCCGTCTGTCCGTCTGCGGCTTAGCGCAGTAATCCTTACTAATAGAAAGTTGTTATTCGGCATGGGTATATAAACAGTGAACGAAAAAAACATAGAAGTCTAACTAGCGTCACAGAAAGGGTGCCAGGCGGGGCGTCAGAACGATGCCAGGCAGCCGTTTAGCTCGGACATGGCAGTGTTGTCAAACTATTAAATAAACCAAATGTTCATTTTCAAAAAAAATGCCGTCTTGTGCATTACAATGCACAGTCGTTCAGACAAGCACATCAAAAAATATGAAAATGCAATAGATACACATAGTATTTTGACTTTATTGTTAGGATCACATTTTGTTCAGGGGTGGATACATGCCAACAGACATCAATCCTTTTTTAATAAGTTAAACTGAATTTATGATTTAGTATTATTATTTATCTAGTACCTGGGCGAACGACCCACTCGGGAGAAAATAGAGCAAACTAATTTTGCTTGATATGAGACCTATGTGTACGCGGGCTGGGTTTCCGCAACTCGACGTCATATTTGCGCCTATTTTGCGTGTGGATATTGGCAATACTATTATTCGTGCCAGTCCAGTTCCACCAGGAAGCCTAGCAGACCCTTTATGTTGCCGACGGCCACCCCAGGGCACGTCAGGATGACGTGGGCGGCTGTCTCTTCCTCTTCCATGCAGGCTCTGCAGAGAGGACTGTCTGTAATACCTAAGGTAAAAAGGTGTTTGTTTAAAAGTGCATGAACAGTTGTTATGGCGCCTGTCAAGAGACGGAGTGCCGGCCTCTTTAGCTGTTTTAGCTTCCTTGACAATCCGGGATTGATTGCCGGGAGGGCCTCTCTGGTTTGCCTGCAGGTGCCTAGGGTGTTCCAAATTTTTTGTTGTTCTACTTGGTGTTTAGTCGCAGTTTGCTCCGCAGCCATGCAGGGGGTAGAGGGATCGTGGGTTCCGGTCCTATGGCTTCTGATTCTGAGCCTTCTCTAGCCAGTGCATCCGCTGCGTCGTTACCGTGTGAATTGCTGCAAAATATATTACGAACACACGTTATGTGCTTACACTAAGACTCCCAAGTAGCAACTAAATGCCACTCGGGATACGGGGTCGGCGCTGTGCCGCGTCGGCCCATATGCAGGCACTTATGAACATATGTGAGCCAGGTAGGCAAACTGTCGCTATAAGCCTTTACAACAATGTACTACCTATTGTGGAATCGATGCAACCGAACACTAACTTAGTTGCGGCAAATTAAAAAGTGGAACAACGACAACGAAATATATATACCTAATATATTATAATATATCCTCTCGCTCGGTCACGGTGTCCCAAGAAGTAGTGATATACTGAAGCTGGGAGGTAGAAGACCTAGAGGGCTATCTGAATCACCCCCATGTATGTTCCGCGATTTTTCGTATTTTCGGAGTTATGACTTTTTTTTTAATTTTTCACCTATCGCTGAGTAGGTACGATGAGATTTTTATTTATGGTGACGTGAATTATTGCGGCAGATGCTTGATTTTTTTTGTGTGCTAAGCTGTTACATAGGCCAATTCAGGTAACCTATCGCAATCACTAAAATTTATTGACCGACTATCGTTTATCCGAAAATTTTTGAGAGATGAGTTCTCCGAATATACAATTCATTACTTTTTTCATTTACCATTTGATGTCATCCAAATGTTTCAGTTGCCCGAAAAACTTTTACCGCTACAGTCATTTTGGCTTTGGCTTGTTACAACTTTTGTTTCACAGCCAATTTTTTACTTATCCATCATTACTTTCCGCGTTTCATACGTTTAGCCAAATGTTCATTTTGAGGGAAATTCAAAAGTAGTTTTACTGAGACTCTAAGGCAGGTCGGTGTAGGTACGACGACGAGTGAAGTGAGGAGTGTTAGGTGAACTGCGACCCTACAGCGCGCGAGCCGAGCGAGCGTAACGAGCGTGCCGTTAAACGCTATAATTCACGTCACCATAAATAAGAATCTCATCGTACTCGGCGATAGGTAAAAAATAAAAATAAAAGTCATAACTCCGAAAATACCAAAACTTGGCGGAACATACATGGGGGTGATTCAGATAGCCCTCTAGGTCCTCTACCTCCCAGCTTCAGTATATCACTACTTCTTGGGACACCCTGTGTAATTCCACGCATTTTATGGATACATTTTCTTGATATTTGGATCCCTTTTCTCAGGCAATCTCGGACTTCTTACTGGGCGTATTCTGCCTGCCGTTCACACTCGTCGGACAAATCTACCGCCGATTCCTTTTTGGGGCCGCCATGTGCAAGATAATACCATTCCTGCAAGGTGAGTGAGATACCTGCAGTTACAAATGAAATAGAAATATAAATTCCATGTGTCAATTGAATTGAAACGCGAGGATACGATTATCACCTATAGTGTAAGGAATCCGCTAGGAGGGCGCGCAGCGCGTAGGTGTTTTAGAGTTTACTACCAGGGTGTAAATAAAAGATTGTCCTTTACGGTTTAGCTAATATAGTATATTACGTACCTAGGGCGGTGAATTCGTGAATGCCCCAGATCAAAGGTGTTTGTATGTATGCGCTGTGAGGCTTTACGAATTACCGCCCGCCCGTGTTGAGTACAAAATTTTACGTCTTCACCTGGCCACAATGCGAGTTTTCCCGTACGCGAGCGTGCAGTAAACCTCGCATTACGGCCAGGTGTGACGTAAACTTATTTAAGTGTAAAGAAATCATAAAATCATCTTTTGCTGATAAAACTGAAACTATGCTGACTGCATGCCGCCATTTTTGACGAATGCCCCCTCCCCCGGCCCGCCCCCACCCCCAAGCCCACACACACACACGTCAACACACGTAAAAAGAGCTCTGGCGGCCATACATTTAATATGGCGCGCAGAGCTCGTTTTACGTGTGTCGACCTATACATCAAACAATCCCCCCCCCCCCCCCCCGCCCCCAACCCTCGTCCCGAATCTCTCACCATCCTACGCATCTGACGTCACAAAAATCTGTCGCGAGTTTAACAATTTTTCCCCATCCCAAAACGAGCTCAGCACCGCTAAAGAAGTTTTCACTTCATAAAGAAACATATTTTTCTTTTTTAATTGAGTTCATGTTCACGCATATGGCCGACAGCAATTCACGATGAGCCATAGAGATTTCAATATTTTCGGTGATTACACAGAATCACATCCGTAATCACAAGAAAATTCCACGTAAACTAGGAAAAAAAATGGCTAAGTGCGAGTCGGACTTGCGCACCGAGGGTTCCGTATAGAAATTTACGGTTTTCACAATTTTTCCTTTATCTGTGCTATAAGACGTTGCTCCGTCCCAATTTCAAGATCCTGAGTTCACAGGAAGTACCAACCCTGTAGGTTTTGATTCCTATGCGAGTTTCGAAAATTTGCGGAAATTTGCGGCATAAACGGCTGTATCTTTTGATTGAGTAGTCTTAGAAGTTTGTTTTTTTCACAGCTCCAATGGTCAGTAGACAGTAGAGTGAAATAATACACGTGACGCTTGAAATACGGAACATTAGTCGGTAGAATAGCGGAGCTTGATTGTGGTGTCGGGTAACGAGAAATGGGGGGTATACGAAAGCCAACACGATAAAGAGACTGCGTACAAAGCGCGCTTTTAGAATATGGAAGAATTTATTTCATTTTTCTATACATTTCATTTATTCAGTCATAATAAACTTACAAAGTCACCAAGTACACATCACATTTCAATGCTGATGACAATTTGTATCAATTCAAAATACCTAAATCATTCATCCTGTCCGATTTACGGTCTTATTAACGCCCAGCCGAAACCAATTATTTGCTATGTACACAGCCGTTCTCAGAAAATACATAAGAAAGGTGTTTACAAAATTCACCCGTTTTGAGCTCGCTCCCGTTGGCAGTTATGGATGTAAAGTGTTCAAAAATTTGTAAGTTAATTTTAAACTAGTTGGTTGCCCAATCTATCTAGAATTTGATTAAATATTCGCCATATAAGCTTTGTACAAATTTCATTTGGTAGATTCTGACCATATTCTGACAGTAATGTTTTATTCTGCTAATTAAAAACCAGGAATCCTGAAATAGCTTAGGAACTTTGAAGAATCCCCGTGATATGATGGTGTACTAAAGGTGAACTAAGTTGAGAATAAAATTCTTTATAGTCCGACTACGCAATAAAACCGAAAAGTGTTTGAGTACAACTAAGAAACATTAACCTTATGGGTATAAATTGGCTGCCCAGACCAATAAGATGTGATTTAGGAATGCATTACCGTGGGCTGTAAAACTTGTTGCTTCAACGGCATCATAAAAAACGAGGTGGGAATCAAGTGGAAAACTTACAGCGAGTGAGGTATCGGACGAGCTACAGCGACTGCGTATTCCAATTTATACCTTACTACAGATAAGATTAGTAAAATCGTGCGTCAAATTGTCCTGCGGTTTTATTAAAACATTTTTGAATCGCAAGAACCCTTGTATGTTTGTAAAGAACTTACTTAGTCATAGAAATTAGTAAAATAACCCTCCTTCTGTGGCAGCCGAGTAATTACTACAATATTTCCCTTGTGACATCCTACGTATAGATACACGAAGAAACGCAGGTGACTTTGTGTGTTATTACAACAAATATTATATGGAATGAGGTATAGGTTAACAACACCTATATAGTAATTCGACGAATCAAAAATATTTATTTTGCAAAATAAAAAACGGTTTTCCATGTAAAACATTCGAAGTTGGCGATTGAATGCTTCGTCAGATGTTTCATTTCTTTACTAGGTTTCTTCTGCCCGCGACTCCGTCCGCGTGGAACTCGTTCATATCGTAGTTCCTTACAAACTTTTTTAGGGGTTGATTTCCAGCAGGATAAAATCAACCCTATGTTCTTCTCCGGGATTCAAACTATCTCCATATTAAATTTCATCTCAATCAGTTCATCAGTTAAGCTCTGATTTAAATAGCCATCATTGTATTTTTCTTCTGATACAGTAATTAAAGAACTTACCTGCAAGTATCAATCTTGGGTATTAATGCATTAATGTTTAATCAAGGCAAAGTAGTTTTAGTATACGCTAGAGTCTGTAAATTAAATATTCGATAGTTACAACTGTTACAAGCTACCTATCCTATTTATGCGATAAATGCTCGAGGAAAAACGTTCAGACATTCGGACGCTCAGTTCAGACTTTCAATTACTTAGATAAGTTTATCAGATTTTCCGTAAACTTTTATAAGTTTTTATTGCGATTGACCGAAGTATTTTTAGAATAAGATAGTATTTTATGCAATCGTTATAATACCGGGTGGAAAGGCACGACGATCCCTTCCGCAAAAGGGGGATTGTTTAGACTGAGTACAGTAATTCCTCTAAAGAAACTAGGCTCATATTCATAACCGTTTTGAAGTTATAGGCAGTAAACTTTTAATGCAAAATACTGCAAGTGACCACCCTCATTAGGGTCAGTAACATTTTAACAATTACACAAGAGTCAGTGACCTTTATCAATACGTATAAACGATAATTAGTACGTATAGTAATAGTAGGGTTGTCAGAGAAGAACATTAATTAATTTTATTATTTTTAATAATTGATCGTAAAAAAAATCTAAACATTACGAATCGATTTTCCATCACTTAAACTAACCCCCCTTTGCGGGAAGGATCGTCGTGCCTTTCCACCCGGTATAATGTATGCTGTTTCTGTCGAGTACCACGTTTAAGCCACGAAGCTTGCTGAGTGGCCTAATTAAGGAACGAGACTTAAAATGCAATTTTTGATACTTAACATTTACTTAATTAAAGAACTTAATCAAATAACCCACTCTGTGTCATTTCGGGTGCAAAGGAGCCCATCACACTCGCCGCGTTGAATTGCGATCGACAACCTTTGCAACACGAATGACCCGGGACGGGAGTCATGTCCTCCCGCAAACGGCGCCCCGCTAATAATAATATTTGTATTTCGTACACTTATCTATTTTCTGAATACAAGTTGTACAACTTGAGTTATTGTTGCAGCGGTGTCAGTATCAGTGGACGTATGGACGCTGGTCGCAATATCTCTGGAGAGGTACTTCGCGATCTGCCGGCCCCTGAAGTCTCGAAAGTGGCAGACACAATGCCATGCGTACAAGATGATAGCCATTCTCTGGCTCATGTCTATCACGCTCAACTCGCCTATACTCATCGCCTCGACGCTCCAACCGATGAGAGGAAATGGTAAGAATTATTTTTATTCCTACTCACAGCAGTGGAGCAGATCCTAATAATATAACGTACTCGTATCTTATTTTAAGACCCATCGGTGCAACAAAGCCACAATAGCCAAGTGCCTCACACTAAACTTTACAAATGGCGGTTACTCTAAAAGACAATCGTTCTGGTCACTTAACTACTTACACAAGATAATTGCATTGTTAGTAGGCTCAAAAAGAAATGAATTCGGTCAAGAAATAAAAATCCGCACCCTATATGTTGAATCCGGCTAAGTTACGTTCCCTTTAAAATCATTAATATCATCTATATGTTGCAGGGAAATGGTCAAAACAGAGATTTGATCAAATCTCTAAGGGATATGACCAAATCACGCAAGATGTTTGCATGTGCAGTTTCGTCAATTCACTGACGCGTTCAAATCAAAAAAATAAACAAATCTAGTGAAATGAAAAAACGAGCAGCCTTTTTTGTCCGATATCGTCATTTCACTAAACAGATTCAGGGATTTGATCAAATGACTGATTTGTATTAGGTAAATGATAAAATGGATTCGCCATTTTAACATCCTGCGTGATTTGATCATATCCCTTAGGGATTTGTTCAAATCTCTGTTTTGGCCATACTGCGACATATACATATAATAAAGCTGAAGATGGTCGAAAGTCTGTACTTGGAAGATACCCATTAGAAAAAAAGTTTGCTGGTAATACTTAGAATCTATAACAGAACACGATCCAAAAGTTTTTAGAATTTTTGTCTGTTTGTCGCAAACTTTTGATGCATTTTGATGCAAACTTCACTAATCTGTCGAGAATATTCCCGGACAACACATATGCTGTAAAAATTAGTAAGATAATGGTGCAAATGGGTTACAAAATGGGGTTGAACTTTGTACGGGAACTTCTTAAATCTATGAGCTAAAAGACTTGAAAATTGACAAGCATATACTTGACTAGAAAGTAAGAAGAACCCCATTCAAACTTTTAGCAAAATATAGATAAAACCTAAAAAACCCGGGATGTAAAATAGTGGTAAACACTACATATTAACCAAAACTGGTTGATACCTCCACTGATAGTAGCTGTTATACATAAGAGACCTAATTATATTGGAACTTCAGTCACTGACGACGTCGCTGTTTATATTAAGAACCAGCAACCTTGATCTCTGCCTTCCTATATTAGCTATGAAATCAGAGCTCATCTAAAGTTATTTGAAGGTTGAGTTGAATATCATAGTAGAAGTTATATCGAATTATCATCGTTCACCAACGCCAAGATTTAGACAAAACGGCATTCCGCGGAGAATTGACTACCTAAGATATAATTTTTTCAAATTTTGGAAACTCCCGTGACTTTCTGAATGTTATTGGGAGCGCATAAGGAGCGCCCCCTAAAGGGATATTTTCATTCCTACGAAAACTTCTGCCTACGCTTGGCGTCTTCTTCGCTTGCCTCCTCGTTTACCTTCGGGATTTGGGTCCTCAAGTTTCGCTTGCGAGACACCGGAAGATAATAAGTGTCTTTAGGGGTCATTTCTCGCATTGAAACCGTTCTCAGAAGGGTTGCTCTGGACCTTACATTACAATAAAAAGGCCTTGCTTGCCTCGCCACTCACCTTCAGAACTTTGGCCTGGAATTTCGCTTTCAAGACACCTGGGAATAGTAAGTGTACGTCTATGGGGGTGCATTTAGAGCGCTTTCTACAGGAATGCTTCGAGTCTTTCACTTCAACGTAAAGCACGGCCTTTGGCCTCGGTTGCCTCGCCACTCACCTGCGGGACTTACTTCGCCCTTCGCCTCGCCACTCAACTACGGGATAGTAAGTATCCGTTTGGTCCACAGGTTTCGCTTGCAAAGACACCTAGAGATTGTAAGTAACCGTGAGGGCTTGCCTTCGGGTTTTCAGCCCACGAGCTCGCCTAGGTAGCGGTCTCTAAATGCCTTTCATTCCTACGAAATGCTCAGCCTTCGGCTTCCCTTGGCTCCCCTTTAGTCTTCGGGAATTTAGGCCTCAGGTTTCGCTTGCAAGACACCCGAAGATAATGAGTAGCGTAGGGGCTCGCATTGAGAGCGGTCTCTGAAGGGATGCTGTGGGCCTTTCATTCCAACGCAAAGCTTGGCCTTTAATATAATATAAGTGGCCTTCAGCCACCAAGTGCTTTGTTAAGGTTTGATTTGGATCTTTCATAGTTACGAAAAGTTGCCTGGCCACTCACCTTTTGGACTTTGGTCTCCGGATTCTCCGGATACGAAGACACCTAGGCATAGTTAGTGTTCGCGTTGGCTCATCCATGGGCCTTCAACCCCCGAGCTCACATAGCGGCCGCTTGCTTGAAAGCATGCTTAGGGGCTGTCATTCCTACGAAAAACTCAGCCTTTGGCTCCGGTTGCCTCCCCGTTTACCTCCAGAACTTTGGTCCTCAGGTTTCGCTTCCAAGTTACTCGGAGATAACGAGTATCCGTGGGGGATCGGGCCTTAGGCCCTCGAGCTCGCATTGAGACCGTTGTCTGAAGGAATGCTTTAGGCCTTTTAATCCGATGTCTCGGCCTTGCCTCACCGCTCGGCACTTAGTGTCCGTCGGGCTCGCCCTAGGGTCTTTGGACCTAATGCGTCAAGGGAACCTTTGGCCCTCCTTGGCAGCGTCATGGTAGGACAATTGTTGGGGGTTCAGTGGGTAGTCTGGGCCTTCTGTCCTTTTGGCATCTATATAATATTATTGACGACCAAGTTTATGAGGGTGTTTATTTAGATTCGAGGAGAATTTGAACTGTTACGCATAATACGACATAAATTTATTTGCTTACAAAAATGGTGCGCACAGTGTATCTAGCCCGCGAGCAGGCGTGCTGTCACAACTACATAATGTATAAGAAAATAAATGTCAACTTTTATGAAAAATTTGGAATAGTACAATAATAATCAAGATATGGAAATGAAATAAACCATTATTTATGCGCGTGCCAAGTCACAGGCAGAAGCTAGTTATCAATGAATACAAACTTACCGCTTTTCTTTTAAGAGGCGCATAATAAAAAACTATCAGATTTATTCCTTAAAATTACATACCTTTCCATTAGTTGTTTTTAATAACAACTAGTTTGTGAAGATAGTTTGATTTCTCTTTTAGAAACTTGGTAAAACGATTTTCCGACAGCAGCATGACAAACGACCATGGCAAACGAACAAAGGGTGTGAAAAAGGCTCATAATCCTCGGTATTTAATTAAACACGGGTGTTTCATAACATTACGACACTTATTCAATGTTATTCCAATCTCAATCAATTATTAAATCCAAAATGTTGACTCGTGGTGAATACAAAAGTGATATTAGAATTGATTCCACTGGAAATTCTTAGCGATGTACATATGTGAGTTAAAATCTGGTGATATCAATAACTAAAGAAAATAACTTAGGAAGTCTATATACACGGTGGAATTTAATCGGTGAACAGGAACCCATTTTTGTAATTCAGTAATCGATGGCGGTCACGTTTATGTAGTACTTAAGTGGAACCAAGTTTTTTTTATAATAACTAATTTTTAAGTTGAAATTAAATTTTAATTAAAATTAATGGTCACCCTACTAATGGTTTAGTCTGGAAAGTTTAATACCTCTTTTCAAACTATCAGCCATAGAAACTTAAAACATAAATGAGCAATAAGCTGTCAATTTGTCATTGTCAAATTCATAACAAATTGACGTCTGATCTGTCTAGTTTCCCGCCAAAGGCAGCAAGCACTTGACGTATGTACACTTACGAGTAACTTCCCTTCAATAAAAGTAGGGTGTCCATTTATTCAGTCAGTGTACATTTTACCGATGTTAATTAAGTGTGATTAGTTAGATTTTGAGCTATATTGCAGGAGATCTCACGTATTGGTTTCTGTGTAGATTGATAATTAAGATTTTTGGATTCCTGATCACCGATTAAATTCCACCGTGTATACAATTTTAATTTAAAGAAAATTATTTTTCCTCGCGAATGTGTAGAAAAATGTCGTATGACACACCTAAGCTTTGATAATTACGTTCACGGCTGTCTTAGATCATCCAATACATCCATACACAATCCATCCATAAACAATGAGCCTCTGATGTTATTATCAACATAGCCCCCTTGTATCACAATGCATGAGCAGCCAACAGCGTGAAATATTACTATACACTACAATGGATTACAGAGCCAATTACAGGTTCTCACTTATAAACATTAGCCGTACTGCTCGCGCGGCCCGGACAGCGGCCGAATTTCAAGCGAAAAAGTAAGCCTCCCTTGCATCAGGTTATATTTTGGTTTGGTACCTCTTGCGGTTGCTGGAGATTGGACGCGAAGAAATTTGTCCGGGACAGGCCGTCGCGTCGGCTCAGGCAAAAAGGTAAGGAATTGAGGATGGCGTTCCGATTGCTCCGTGTCGTTTCTGGTACAAAGGTTGTCCTTAGCCATTCAACAGGGAAAGGTCGCAATCTTTATGGGAACCTTTTACACCCGAGGCCACCTATATATAATTATACCTGTACTCGTGATAGTCAATTGAGTATGTTTTTATTTTATCAGTTATCTGAGGTTTTTTATGTTATATAATGTTATCGTATTCATAAAATGAATAATTAATAATAATGGATGGTTAATATAATGATTATAAGAGTTAATAGAATGATAGCAGTTTTTGAGGGCGCCGAATCTCAAAACGATTATCATTGTGGATTCTAAGATATTGGCCATGAACTTTTTTGAAAAAGCTGACATGCTAATCTTTTATGAGTTATGCCAGGCGCAGCAAAGAACGAATTTCATCAAATAAGATTTGATAATGAAAATCACCTTGACACTAAAGAAAACTGATTCCGGTAATTATGGATTTCAGGGTTGCAGCCGTAAAGGTTGAAAAAAACGTCAAAATGTACTTCCATCAGAGTGCAGCCATATTAACCCTCCACAGGTATTGCGTTCTTTGTGATAAGTAAGGCAGCCAGAACTCCAGTGTTGAGAGTGAATGTCCTACATTTGTCTCTGGCTCTCAACACAACGAAATCTCTAATCAATAAAAGGTCGGCAACGAGTTTGTGATTCTTCTTTGTGGCTCTCATTAGTGACCGAGGTTATTGACTAGGTATTTTCCAAGAAATATCTGGGGGTCGTCTTTGATATGCCCCTTACGTTTCACGAACACATCGAAACACTCTCCGACAGCTGTTTTCATAGACTAGGCTTTGTGATCCGCAACGTCAAGGAGTTCCGTGACGTTGGAGTCATAAAACTTGTTTACAACGCGTTGGTGAGAACCAAGCTACAATCCTCATCAATTATTTGGAATACCTACGAGTGCACAAACGCCTTGCTTTTTAGAAAAGGTCCAAAACGCTTTTCTAAGATATCAACTTTAAGTTTGTACTTGGAGCTCTTGGATACAACACGTTAGAAGTGAGGCGTAACAACAACCTAAATACTGGTCATAGTATCGCATATTGCGCGATCAGTCAGGCTGCATAGAATATGTTGTCCACCTATTTAAAGAAACAAACAAAGAAAAAAGACATTTATTCACTACACAAAAGACACACAGATTCAATAAAAATACAATGTAATTGACACATAATGTGTGTGTCTTCGCGGCAGAGATTCGGTCGCTGTCTCAGCATTATGCCGAGGCATTATTTCTATCTTGTACGTGTAATACTTACATATTTTATGTTTTCGGTGCATTGTAACACTGTAATGCCGTGTAAACGTATTTGTAGTAAATAAATAAATTGGGCAACCGTATGATTGTTTGCCACCATCTCAGTAAAAAAATACATATCATACGAATTGTCTGTATACATATATCTTATAAATACTTATGTTACTACTTTATTGAGAATGAATCAAACACTATCAATTTTATCATGTAACAAAACAATACAATACATTTGTATTGATGGCATATAATTGTTGCTCCGCTGGGTTCAGATCATTTGGCCGCGCTCCACAGTGCAGCGAGAATGAACGTGAAACAAAATGATAGCGCGAGCGACCTGGCAACGGTGCATAAAGTCCCCGAACTATCTTATCGCCCAAATGTGATAAGGCTCTAAAATAAGATAAAGGAAGGCCGGCGGTAATAGAGGTTTTTTTTCTAACTTATATTGCCGACCGTTTTCAAAACTTATATATCAACCAAAAGAGAACCGGGCTATGTCGTACAACTGCAAATCATTAGAGGTTACTTCTTAGGTTGCCTTTTGTTTTCAATCACCAAATCACGGTGGCCAATTCTAGAGCTTGTTTGAGATGATACGATTGGATGACTTCGCAAATATCGTAGTCTCTATACACAATCACTGAAGAAATAATAAATGGCTACGCTTATTTCAACATTATTGTTATTATATTCAGGCAAGGCGGGCAAGGCCCATATTACAAATAATTTAAAGATTCATTATTATAATAGACTTCATTCAGACGTAGACGGCAGATGTAGGGTTCCGTTTTCCCAGAGCTGCTGAAACACAGCACATTTCGGCGAGAAGTCAGGTTTCGCGATGGTCTCCTGAAGTGCAGATTATGCCGATCCTATAAGCGTTAACTTAAATATCATAACTATAGCATAACAACAAAAACAGAAACGGGACGGCCGCAACATACTATTTTTCTTGCACTGTATGAAATGAAATGAAAATGTTATTATACCTCTTGTTCTAAGTGTTCTAATAAGAAAGAGACGGATAGTGCCAGAAAAATCGAGAGAGCTCGCGCGCCGACGCACGATAGCCGTGCTGATGTGTTGTGCAAAATCCACTTCATCTGATTAATTGGATTTTGTCAAGGACATATAGGCTTTTGTTTAATTCTTCACGTGTTCTTGTGCAACGATATGGTCGTGTTTCACATCCTTGCTCCAATATTAAACAAGGACTGAATACCTTCTGGTATTCTTATTGTATATTTTGTATTCGCCAAATAATCGATATTTTTTGACGCCATTGCTTATATATAATTGAAAGTGATGGTCCTCGTAATCCCGTAAGAGCAAATATTTGTGAGATGGGCATGTGTATTTGTTTCTGAGTCTTGAATGTTTTCTGTTTTAAATTATTTGTTTCTATTAAATGTATTAAGCCTAATTAAGCTTACTATGGAGCAAGAGTCTAGCATATGAAAGATAAGAGCGTTCAATTAAATTTATTTATAGATTTTCTTACTGTCTCAGTAACCAGTAAATTTTTCGGTAGGTTTAGGTTAGACCATAGAAACCATTAGGTTAGGCAAGGTTTGTGGTATTACAATCCTAAAAAAAACCGGTCAAGTGCGAGTCTGACTCGCGCACCGAGGGTTCCGTACAAACTAACAATTAACTTAAGGTAAAGTAAATGTCCCAATATTTGTTAAATTACTTATTTTAACCCAATACAATAGAATTCAATTTCAAACAACGAGTAACTTTTACACCAAGACAATTGAATCGCGATCTTTTTTGACCTGCTATTGAAAATAAATATACGCGTCTCAATCCCAACCCCATTAATTCTAGAAAAATCTTAACAGCGCGAATGGGGTCAGCGCCATCTATCGGCCCCATTTGGTACTAACGTGCAAGGGCAATCGGCTTAGTATGTGTGTTGGTCTTTTAGCAATTATTGTTTATCACGTAAACCGATCCCTATTATTTTTGTTTTATTTGAAAGATAGTATTTCTATTATAGTCTTACAGGAATTTCAAAACGAAAAAATACTTATAAAGTTGATTAAATTGCAAACTTAACGAGGAAATGATTTTTGTAAATAAAACTTAAAATATGCTAGATACAGAAAAAAATACTGTTCCAGTAATATTTATGTTTGTTTATCTTAATCACAAGTAATTATTTCAAATTTTTCGCTTTGATAACTTCGGAGATAAGGGGGGGAATGGTATTTTTTTTTACATTTTCCTTCATAAATCGAAATTTTACCAATGTAGAAAAAAAAGAAAAACTGCTTCGAAAATGTGCAACTCAAGCCCTTTCAAATGATACCCCATTTGACCTAATAGTTAAATATTTTTTTTGCCCCTTCCTCAAATTCGTAATTTTTCAAAGTAAATTTAAATGTATATTTAAATTTTGCATTTTCCATGCACGCGGATAACTCTCATTTATAATCATTCCCAATTTCAAATGGATAGCTTAAGTAGTTCGTGAGATATTTCACTTTGTGACAGACAGACACACAGACGGACGGAGGCACACCATAAGGGTTCCTTTTTTACCATTTTCGTTACGGAACCCTAAAAAGAAATACCATCGATGAAAAAAATTTCGGCAACAGAAGGTAATTGGTGTGACAGCTAAATAAACTATTACTAGGTATAGGTGTGTAAAGTACCGTTTTAGGGTCAAAGTTGTGATAACGCAATCAGACACATTTCTGACTCAATTTCTGGTTATTTCTTCGTATTAATTATGTATTAATTTTCCGCAGCATACAAATGCCGGGAGGTCTGGCCGACGCTCGTAGTGGAACGCGCGTTCAACCTGGGCCTCGATGCTACGCTGTTCCTTATCCCGATCTTCGTCTTGTCAGTTGCGTACTCGCTCATCGTCACCAAGCTGTGGAGGGGCATGCAGCATGAGATCCAACACAACTTCAACTGGCGACGGCAGTGTGAGTAAGCTAATGGAGTTTTACTGCCAAGAACGTTTACACACGGTGACTTTTCGCAGGGATCCAAACGCGCGTTTCACGAACGGCGCATCATTAGCCATAGATCACACGTCAAAATCACCTATATCGGTATTGTATCGCGTATGTAGCGCTCTAAAAAGTCGTTGTGTGTTACCGCTCTATGGGAGTTGCTGCGGTATCGGGAAGCTGTCAGCTGTCAATTCCAATTAAGTACCGATTTTTTATTACAATATTAGCACTTACCGTTAAACCATACGTGTTTATTGGCATTACATGTCACAGACACCACAGAGTTTCCCCAGATTAGTAACCCAAATCTCAAGATAGATGAAACCTAGCCGTGGTAAGCTACAAGTGCGGCGACGTCTTATGAACATGTGCGTATCAAGGCATCTAGATGTATTTTTGTAGCTTCTCTCATATGTCGGAGTTATAAATTTTCCTGTCGCAGATTTGGTCTATGGTAGAGGAATTGGATGCAACCGCAACCGCAACCAGCTCCTGGTCACAATTTATATTAGTTAAGATTAATCTTTTGGCTCCTATAGGTCATACTTAACACGTAGTCCGACGAAACACGGACGGCATTTAGTGATGAAATGGAAAGGTAAGCAGCTTAATGCTGTCAACAATCATTCGGCTCGCTTTGCTGTTGTGGAGCGTAATAATAAAAAACCGTAAAATTCAAGGAAGTAAGAAGTCAAGAAACTAGTAGCCATAATCGATTACAACGAAGCTAAAGGAGCAGTCGATTATTCTGACTAAATGGCAGCACATGCTTAGCCTTTGAGCAAAAAACTATCAAATGGTATATAAGAACGTTCCCATCAACATGCTTCTTAATACAGCTATGGTAAACGCGTTGATTTTGTACCAGGAGCTTACAGAAAACAAAGTACAAACAATGGGTTTTTGAAAGGCTTTTATGAGTCTCTGCGGCTTAGACAGATCCGGGTCACCAGATTGTGAATCAATTCAGGTAAACTGAGTAAAGCATCTCCTTCATAAAAAACCTGGACCCTGCACAACGACGAGAAGATCATGTCATAGTGGTTATAAAAAACTGGTAGCTTAAAAGGGAAGAAAACAGCCAAACAATCAAACTTGCAAAGTTCCAAATTATTGCGACATTTGTCCAGACTGTTTTAATTTATTACGTCGTATTTTACCCTAACACGAAAATTATAAGCTGTGTAAGAATATAAACATCAAAAATAAAAATAGTTATTTATGATATCATTGGCGTGACAAAGGCGCAAAGGCTACGGTGGCTCGGACATCTTGAGTGGATGGGAGGCGATCGGGCGGTGAAAAGAGCTTACGAGGGAAAACCGGCAGGAAGCCGCCCGGTCGGTCGGCCTAGATATCGGTGGGCGGATGTGGTGAATGCGGATCTGCGCGAGCTCCAGACTGGCGACTGGCGGGAAGCTGCACAGGACCGGGATCAGTGGCTTGCAATCGTGTTGGAGGCCAAGACCCACTTTGGGTCGCTGCGCCAGAGGAATAATAGAGTAGTAGTAGTATGATACAAGTGTGGAAAGTAGGTAATTTACCTATCCGCACTTGTATCATACAACATTTTACAATGCATCATGCGAGGAAATTAAAAATTATACAAAAAAAGTGAAATTTAAATTGTCTTTAAATCTCATACGAGTTGGGAATTACCTATACGCACGTGTGCCATACAACATTTTACAATGCATGCGAGGAAATAAAAAATACATAATGAGAAAGTATTTTAATTATTAAAATTTAAATTAATGTTTGAACAATGCTGGATATTAAATGTTAATAGTTTTGCCTCCGAATTTTATCGATTGGCTCAGGTTACTCGTAGTATTGTCTTCTGTGACAGGTTCATTGTCTACTGCTGGAAAAAATTAGTGTGACTCTGTTTCTATGGCACTTGGTGGATGGATGTGGATGTAATCCTTAGAAGTGCATGGCTGGGGCTCTGTATTAGTCATATTGAACTCTTTACAAGTGGATGAGCGTGACTCAGTTTCTAGTTTCAGGTTTACTGATCTTGATATTTTAGCACTTATTTTTCTTTTGTTTTCAAGAGAATCTTCTATGTAGCTTTCAGCTACTGAACTCGACTTCCACCCACCGTGGCGTTTAACTGTAGTTAGACTGGCTCCCGAGTCTGCCAGCAGCGTAGCAGAGGTCCGCCGGAAACTATGCCCTGTATACAACTCTGGTTCTGATAAACCTAAAAAGGTTGCAATTTGTTTCGGCATAGCCCCAAATTTATTGATGCCTATGCATTGACTAATGCACTTACCATTCTGGTAATTTTGGAAAAATCTTTTAGTATCACATTTATTTGATCTAAGGGATGCATATTTTTTTACAATAGTATAAAATTCCCCTTCAATAATGAATGTTCTCGATATATGCGTCTTGGTGTCGGGAATTTTCACCACCAATACGTCTCCGTGTTCCTTGATATCGTCCACACTTATTTTCGATAACTCTTCTCGCCGACATGCTCCCGTAATTCCAAATATTAGCCCCACCTGAAAAAAAATGTAATGTAATTAGTATCATCTTAATAAATATGAGCACAAACATTGATTACCACAAGTTACCTTATTAATCATTCTAGAGCTTACCTTTGTAGCCAAATATACGTTGTCCGGTGCTTCTTTAATAAATGTTTTCACGTCACTGGCGGTCAAGACTTTGGACTTTTTCGACTGGAAACCGCAACTATGGCGCTTCAGAAATGCTGTTAATTTTGAGTAATTAGCTATGTCCACATTATGTTTACTTTTAATAGTACTTTTTAACATAGAATATCTGGCCCACAAAGTGGAAGGTTTATAATTTGTAGCCAATTCATTAAAATATGCCATGAACACATTTTCTGAGAACGAAGTTGCATTTTTATGTTGCTTCCACTGAAGAAAAATTTCGTAAGTGTTTAAATATTTGTCTCTTGATTTTGCAGGTAAGAGGCTGTCCGTTGCATGTTGTGCCTCTTGCAGTATATCAGGCGGGGTGATATTTAATTCATCACTCCTTGAACTTGACATCTTTTGTAAATATTTACAATATAAATAACTCTTTAGACAAAACGAATACAAATGGTGCGTATGATAACTTTTTTATAACTTTAGTCACCGCAAAAAGCAACCAATGAGCGCCGGGTGCGCGCGCAAGTCTTGCAATAGGGTCCGAATTGGACTTAGTGAATTATTTGTTTTTAGACAAATTAATATTAAATTGGTAGTCCAACTCTCTTTCTTTTCTCATTCGCGTAATTTATTCTCATTCACATACTTCTCACGTTTTAATTTAACTTGTTTTTTTTATATTTTTGCATTTTAAAGTGAAAGAAATACAACTTTATGATGTTATTGTTATAAATAACTTAGTTTGGACAACACAAGTACGTTTGAGTATTTGGGTTATTAAAAAAAAACATTCCCGCACGTGTGTGGGAATTTTCGCCTGAATTTCATTCCCGCATGGCCCTGCTCCGCCCCGCCCCGACGTGCGGGCATAGAGGACTTCCCGTGTCTATGTTGACCCATATAAGGGCACACTTTCTCATTTCTGAGCGAGTGCATTGTAAAAAAAATTACAGTACATATGGTGCTACTTTCCCGCACTAGTGCGGAAAAGTGCACTTTCCGTGCATAATGTCAAAACTTAAAACAGCCATATGTAGAGTAAAACGTTGTACGATACACGTGCGAATAGGTAAATCGCAACTCGTGTCGATTTAAAACACTCCCTTCGATCGTGTTTTAATTTATCACCACACGTTGCGAATTCCCAATTTTCGGCACTTGTATCGTTAATAACTATTTTCTATCCTACCTTTATGTGTGTTTTATTTTTCTAGCAATTATATGCGTGTCTTTACTAGGTACTTTTAATCGGGATTTCCTAGTTATTCTTTTGAAATTCAATATTGATTTTTGCAAATAAAACTATCATTCAGGACTTCTCATTGCTGAGGCCACGCTGTTGAAGTCGGATAAATATATCCTTTTCTGTTTAATAAGAGTTCAAAAACCAACTATCTTTTTTTTACCGACTTAAAAAAGGAGGAGGCATTTGTCGAAAGTTTTAACCCCTTGTACATACAAGGGGTATGTAACAATCTTGCAATCTTGCAGTCCGCTTTGCAGGACCATTTGAATGCAGCTATTTTCGCTTTCTTACTATTAACTGGCCACACCGAATGAAATTGTAGTTGCAGAACACCGGTTTAAAAAATGGACAAAAGTACAGTGTAAAATATGGTGTACCCTTGTTTTGTCGACAATCTTTTCATCGAATATTATTTCATCGACAACGATTCATCGAAACTTTAGTACTAGTAATATTGTTTGGCGTTATTTTATTTCAACTACTATTCATTTAAATTAATCTTACTACGTAGAAATACTATCCAACGAATATTACTTAATCGCTCATTTGTTTCAAATTATCTTAATTGGCACAACTACATAACATTGCAATTCATTTCTTCGACGTATTACTTTAATACAATTTTATATGTCCTACTGCACATTTATACATTATTCAAATTATGTAAATACCTAGTTAATTGTGTGACATACAAATATGTATAATATGTATGTATGTATAATAAAACTAAGAATCATTGGTGTAAATCGTTTATAACAAAAAAATATCAGGGCGGACAAAAATGGCTTGTCATAAGCGAAATCTGTTTTAGGTCGGTTAGGTTAGGGTTCACTTGTGTCCCTCGGACCAGAAATAGACACGCCGCGCAGCGGGGTGGCGTCGACTCGCTGCACGGCTATAACAAGACGGCACGCGAGCTCTGATCATCATGACAAATGATGAAATGTATAATATGTAGGTATGTATAATAAAACTAAGAAAAATTGGTGTAAATCGTTTATTACAAAAAACACACCCTAATGCAGGAGCAGGATCTATTTATTGATTAAAATAATAAAAAAAAAAACAAAAATCAACAAGACATAAGTCTGTAGAGATAATACAAGACTTAAACTACCCACATATCTATAATCTCGCAGAGTGAGCCGACTGACGTGATTGCGTTTAGTTTCGATTACGAATATTACCAATTGACATAATTTTATGCGGAATAAATATTATTACAAGTAAAATAAATTGTATAAAAAAAACTCGAAATGAAAAGCCATGACATGAATTTGATTGAAATAAGTCAACTACCAATTAAAAGACCTCGGTTCAAATTACCTAGTATCGAGTTTTCGACGGGATGACCTGTCGATGAAATGAAAATACTTGAAACGTTGTCTTTGAAATAATATTCGATGGAATGTTTGTCGGCAATTAAATGGTAAACCGTAAAATATTAATACAATGTTCTTTAGTAAAATAAATTTAAATGAAAATTAACAAATATATAGGTATTTCATATTTGTTAATTTTCGTCTAATTTGAATGAAATTTGTGAGAAAAAAACACTTGGCAGATCATGCCAGTTCCATGGTCCAAATTGTGATTTTCATGCAATTAGTCAGGACAACTCTTTTGACGGTTGGAACATGAATCCAGACGATAGCAATTAGTCAGCTTCTGAAGAAATGGGGCTGACAAATCATGTAATGTATGTAGATACACCATTCGGCGACGCCGTCGACGCGCCTTGCCGCGCGCGCGATGCGCTCTGCGGCAGCGTCGCATATTGTGATTAGAAAACGCAAACAGTGTGTGACGGACGTCACAATTTGTGACGTCCGTCACACACTGTTTGCGTTTTCTCTCTCTAACAAGCAATATTATAACGGTTGTAGCTTCGTAATTCTTTGAGATATAAGAATAGGATTTACGTCACCAGGCATATTTTTATGACTTCTTTCTTTTGGAGTAATGATAATTTTCGAGCCTACACCCCTATTTGGTTGTATTTTTTTTTCAATATTTGTTACTTCAGAACTCGGTCATTGATGAGCCGATACGTATTTGATTTGTTTGTAAGTATATGCTTCCAGGTGGGCCCCATTTATTCCAAAAATTCAGTTGGATGATGGGATCCATGAGGAATTGAGGGAACTCTTCAATTATAGTAGGCAGGCGTGTAGTGACTTTGGTATTTTCTACTCGTGTATTTACACCCGGAAATCATACATTCGGTGGAGTGGGATTGATGATGAAGGCCACAGATGATTCATGATATTCCTCAATTATGTACCTACTTAAAAGTACAAAAGTACCTACGTCACAGATTCTGATAAGATTCCGTTTAAATAGCATCTAATGAAGTGCCCAAGGTGATCCTTGTGGAATTGACGGAAGTCCTCCACTATTATCGGGCCAGATAGATAGGTACCTACATCGATAGGGTTTTTTTTCTCTAATAATCAACGCATTTTCAGTAAATTGGAATTCTATGTGGAAAGGTTCTCGTGGCTTGGCGGAGTGCGGAGTACTAAATTGAAGGCGGGTAAAACTTTGTTTTTAAAGTAAGTAAATAAAATTATTTAATGGTGCTAAGTGCATTTTGTTGTTAGATGTCACGTCGATCTCCTTTCATATAATTTTAGATAATTAACTCAAGTATTCCGGGAGAACAATAAGCCTTAAGTTAAATATAACTTGCGGTCACCGGTGGCAGACGCGTCGAAGTGGGTACGGTACACCTTGTGTCACCCACCCGGGGGTGACGCGGCCTGTAGGAAAACCAAACATTTTTTAGCCAGGCGTTCAACGTGCTTCAAATATTTGGATAGGATGCCAAGTTTAAATTGCATATATTTATTAAACAAAGCAAGTAAAACGCTACGCTGGCGTAATTTAATTGGATAAGTATTCTATTTTTCTTCCTACACGAATTGGATAATCTCCCTAAAGTTTTGAATAAACACGAATGTTTTGTATTAACTTGTATTGTACTACTGTTTATCTTTCTGAACGAAGCAGGGCGTTAGCGGAGAAGCGAGAAATTAATATGCAACATTGAATATAAACTTATAATGAAAAATAAATATACTATTACAAACTGCCTAGCGCAAATGGCAGCAATAAATATAAAGCAACGTGCGCGGGCGGTGGAATAACGAGTAAGTGTGTGCTGGCCGGCGAGGCCGGCCGTGAGGTATGATCCGCGGGTAATGCGCGCGCGCGGGACAAGCGCGCAGCGCCTTTGTCTTAGGTATGCCGTGATCACACGTTCCGAGCAAACGAGCGAGACAGCACTCGACCTAGTAGACATAAAGGGATCCGAGCTACTGTCTCGTCGCTTTTCGCCGAGTGAGCACTGTCTCGCCCGTTTATTCGGTATGTGTGATCAGGGCATTAGAATTGGAACCGGGGTGTGATTTCACTGCGTGATACAAGTGGAATAAGCGGAGCGGATACACTTTTTTGAAGCCAGAGGACTTTAAGAGACGTTGATTGATTAAACACGAGTTCTGGGGTTTAATGGAGCAACCACACCGCTGCTCAAAATACGCTAACGCACCGTAAACGCAGCTAAATGTATGAACAATACGTGACGCATACGACACGTCAACGCGTATATGCAGCGTAACGCTCCGGTGTGGTCGCTCCTAAATGCTGTGAAGCGCGACCCGTGACGACGCGCCTCGACATTGCATGGGTATCGGAAAATAGGTTACAGTGAACCGCAAAATAAATGTTTTGATTCACAAACTTCTCTGAGAAAATGACCAAAAAATGTAAGGTAAGTTTCGATATATTGCTTATTTTACCGAACGCTCTCGATGGCAAAAGTCCGCTCGGTTGGCGTTAGGGATTGCAGAATTGGTGCTGTTTTCAAGAAGCGGGATTTTCGGTACCTGTTAAAACTGGAACCAGTATTTCCCGGTATTTTCGGTTATACAGCGGTATAGAGTTCAATAAAAAGGATTGAAATGGGAGAATGACCACCGTTCTAGCCATTTATACTTACATACATTTTTGGATCACGCTCTCACAATCACGAACAACTTAGCAGACCGATGATTCTTATAGTGGTTAGGTATTAGGTAACCGGTGTATGATAGCCAATTTTAACATGTGCTTTAGGTTATAAAAGAATTGGATAGTGTCGTTTTAAAAATTTGATAAGTATCAATTGGCAAAATACAAATCACTGAGCCTATATCTGTAAAGCTATAGGTATAGCTTAAATTGCTAGCTGTGGTATCAATAACGCGTGTCAAAAGTTTAAATCCTAAAAATAAAGTTTTCAATCCCAAAAAATCTATTTTATATTCTGGAGCCATTTAGTTCCAGAGATTACAGACAATACCAATTCCCCATCCCCCCTCCCAAACCTCCACACTCCCAAATTTTACCACTTTACTGTTTTACTTTCTCGACCAAAACGAGGGGCGATATAAGTTTGACATGTGTATCCATACTTAATATTATTAACGTGAGAGTATGTCTGTCTGTCTGACTGATACACCTTCACGCTTAAACCGTTGAACCGATTTGAATGGGTACCTGTAGAGATAGTTTGATTCCTGGGAAAGGACCCTCTTTCTTTTGAAGTAATAATATATTTTACGTCACACAGGCCATAATGCGAGTTTTACTGCATGCTGCGCGTACGGGAAAACTCGCATTGTGGCCAGGTGAAGACGTAAAATTTTGTGCTCAACACGGGCGGTAATTCGTAAAGCCCCAGAGCGCATATTTATGGCCCTCACCTTCGGTTCGGGCCACAATTACCTGCGATCTGGGGCATTCACGAATTCATCGCCCTTGTTACGTAATGTACTATTTCAACATAATTGCTCGTAACGTTCCTCTTATTGTGTCGCTTTCAGGCTCATAATCCTGGATATTAAACACGCGTGTTTTATAACATTACAACATTTGTGTGTTATGGTTATATCCCGATTAAGTCACGTTGTTGGCACATTGCAGCAAGATGCATTCATGAACACGGTGCATTCTTAAATTAACCGGGGTTGTACAGAATGTACGGTTTATTTTTTATTTTTCGGCAAATGGATTCTTACTCGCCTAAACAAATTAAATCCTTTTTGTTAATTATTTCACTATTTCTTTTTGGATATGATATACTCGTAGAAACGTTAAAGCGTAACCTTGTATGAGAAAATTGTCATTTTTTTTGCAGCGGCCACGGATGTTTGTGTAAAAATTTTTATGTAGGACCTCTTAATGCGCAAATACATATAAAAATAAACGCGTTAAACAATATCGGAGCCGAGATGTTTTAGTTTGGTTTATAACTTTTCAATATGACCTGCGGAAATAAATATGTGTTGCTAAATATCTCGGCTCCGATGCATTTTAGAGTATTGCATTTCATAACAAAATATGTTTGTTTAAAATAGATTTATCATAATATGTACCACTATGATGAGTGGCGGCTCATTTAAAAAATATGACAACACATGTACCCAAACCCCTTTAGTAAAACTATTCACTTTTGATAAAATTTTAAATGAATTAATAAAGATAACATTTTAAAACGAAAATATTTATTTAATTTTTAACCGACGAAAAAACGGAGGAGGTTCTCAAGTCGCAAATATATATATATATATATAATTATATATATATTATGTAAGATCAGGCATAACTTTTTACAGAGTAGTCCGATTTTGATAATTCTTTTTTTATTAGAAAGGGTATACCTCGAAATTGGTCCCACATAAATTTTTGTATCGGCTGTTTAGAGATTTCATCCAAGTCCGGCTTAACTAATGCGCGCGCACTGCGCAAACTTCACGAAAAAAAAAGTGTTGTGCGCCATATTATATGTTATTTCACAAATATTTGTAAACATAGTTAATGCGTTGTTGGTTATTATCAAAAATGTTGACTCGTGGTGACTAGAAAAGTGATAAATAGAATGGACGCCACTGGAAATTCTTCGCGATGTGCAATTGTGAGTAAAAACCTGTTGTCATCATTAAGTAAAGAAAATAACTTAGCAGGCCTATAAAACTGTCATCTTATGGCAAGTCTTTTCATCGCAAAATGTGTTGAAAAACTTCGTATGAAACGCGTGAGCTTTGATAATTACATCCTCGGCTTTCTTATCACGCTCACCTGTGGTTCGCGTGAACAATTTCGCCTCTGATGTAGTTATCAACATACGAGTACCTCGCTTGTATCACAACGTACTATTGAGTCTACTAGCGTATACTAATAGCGTATTTAGCGATCAAAGCACCTGGGATTAAGGGTTTAGGCTCGTATTGCGTATTGTACGCTGCACTTCGTAGGTTCACTACATCGCACCCTCAACGAGAACATTTGACTAGTCAAACGCGAAACGGGTTTCATGAAGAAAACATTTCTTTAAAAATATGTGCTACAAATGTAGAAAGGTTGTGTGTTGTGAAACACACACACATCCTACTCTATCTAGAGTTTGTGCAAGCCAAAGCACACACCACAAGGTTCTACTTACACGCATGTTTTTACGCTTCCATTCAAATGGTGATGCTCAAGTGATGCTCGTTTAAGCTGTAAGAAGGCTGTAAGCGACTTCCGGACGTGGAGGGCGTGATCGCGGTATATTCGGTATGCACTTTGCTATGTGACGTGAGCGTACCAATTTCAAATTCAAACATTTGAAAAACACTTATTTAAATGTAGGTGCGTAGTAAAGAATCGGTACTTTGACTCAACTGACAGCGTAGAGAAATATATATATGATATGACTGACAGTTGACACGGACAGCTGACAGCTTACTGCAATCGTACCGCCTAAGTAGATTTATCGTTCAACATTTGCAAACCATTATTCTCCCAGTTGCCGTTACCAGTTGTGCCGGCAAGGCACATTCTGTTGTAGCGATAAGATATTCTTAAATAGGTGTATAAGATTAGCCATAGATTAAGTACGTGCGAGATGTATGAATGATTATGCGTGTAGCTACTAGTATACATACCGTTGGAGAGTATTAATAAATAACCATTGCATTGACAGTACATCAGAGTGTTTCTCTGAGTGTGGACTGTCATAAACCCCTCTGGGGTGCAGGCCACACTCACCCTCTTTACTCCCCCATCAACATCGTAATTCTTGCCAGGCAGCGGCAAAGTGGTGACCCCGACACTGAACGCGCAACGATCCGGCAAGGACCCCGACTAAAAAACACGTCGCGCCGACTAAGGAAACGCCGCTCACCGAAAACTCAACGCGCAACTATCTGGCAAGTGGTGACAAAGATACGCCGCGCCCGCCTGTAGAAATGCGCAGCGCCACACTGAAGACACACGCCGCACCCGCCTGAAGTAATGCGCCGTGCCACACTGAAGAAACACGCCGCGCCCGTCTGAAGAAATGCGCCGTGCCACACTGAAGAAACACCCCGCGCCCGTCTGAAGAAATTCGCCGTGCCACACTGAGTAAACACGCCGCATCCGCTTGAAGAAACATGCTGCACCCGACTTAAAAACTCGCCGCATCCTCCTGAAGAAGTACGCCGCGCCGCTTGCATTACGAATACACTGCCTGAAACAAACGTTCTATAACTATTTTTAATTCTGTTATTTATATTTAGACAACTCTCATGATTTTTGTATTTTCTATTATTGTGTTGTAGCTATGTAATATAATTGCCCTGGAAGCCGAAAGCCCAGGATGAGATAAGGTGCTCTGAGCCTATTGGATGCTCATTATTCATTATTAATTTTTATTGTGATTGCTAACTTCTAATTAACCGAAAAGGTGATTTGGCACACACGATTATTTATTGCCCTACATTGGCTGGTGATTTTATTTCTCAAGTGTCCGAAAAGGAGCATAGGAATACTCTACATGTGCCGACATATTGTTACATTTGTGTTGTATTATATTCATATTATATATTATATTATATTCCCAATCCGCACTGGGCCAGCGTGGGGACCATTGCCCGTTCCCTCTCATACATGAGAGGAGGCCTGTGCCCAGCAGTGGGACGTATATAGGCTGATGATGATAATGATGATATTCATATTGTTTTCGTTTCATGTTGTTTTATACTACTCTTTTTTACACCCCTCTGGGGTGCAGTCCACACTCACCCTCTTTACTCCCCCATCAACATCGTAATTCTTGCCAGGCAGCGGCAAACCAGTACTTGCTGACTGTGCAAAAAACGGTCGTGAATAACAGCTTGTCTAAAAAAAACACTTTCTTATCTAAAATTATTTTATTACTCCCCGTGTGAAGCCCCGCAGCTACGTGAAATTCAATTATTATGTTGCAGTATCTGTAAAAGAAAACCTCGTCACAGCACACACGCCGATATTAGGTGCCCACTCAACAGAGCTCTGCTGCAAGACCAAATTGCCGATTCAAAAGGTAGGTTATAGTTATAGCGTGGTTTCAGACGCGTACAATTGCGTAACTTTTCAAACGAGCGTAAGGGCAACTCAAATGCCATTTTTCGTTACATAAAATGACATTATTATCGTGCGTACGAAACGTTACGCAGTTGACCCGCTCGACCGGTTTTGGTATCCTATCGCAATCACTGAACTTCATTACTTAATTGTATCTTTGATCCGAATTTTCATATTTAATTTTTTTTTTTTTATTTATCGAAAACAAAGGAAATTACATTTTATACCTTACATAAAAACTCGCCAAACTGTGCAAAATGCGCAAAAAGCCGCAATTTTTTTTATCTATTAATCTCGCCACTGGCGCGGCCTGGCCGCGGCGGACAAGGCTGTCAAATTTACTATTGTCCGCCACCGCAGGCCGCGCCAGTGTGTCGCAGGACTTAGATGGGGTTAGGTTCGTTTTAGAATAATATCTATGATAATAACCCTGAAAATTTCATGACTACCGAATACCGAACTGAATATTCGGAAAAACGATACAGTTAGGTTAACCACCGGTATTCTATCCGCCATAGATTAGATTAGATTTATTTATTTCATGACATACATTATAGTAAAGTGCATTCATCCTTACTTGTCTTATTTGGTAAACAACATTCTAACCTCAAAATGTATCTTTTTAGACTATAGCAGCTAGTTTATCGTAAAAAAAGCGTTGCTAGACAAAAGTCGTGAAGTGATGTCCGAAAAGTCGTCTCGGCATGATCTAATACTCACAAAATTGCTATTCTATCCTAAAAAGATGCATTTTGAGGTTAGAATGTTGTTTACCAAATAAGACAAGTAAGGATGAATGCACTTTACAAAGTTACCTTTAGTCAAAATTTCATACATACATTGGTCTTTATCTTCTCACTTTGATGTCTCTGTCGTTCTGAAGAAAGTCGAAGACGTGCAAGTTATCCCCTTCTGGTTCTGCATGGTCTCATCATGTTCTTGGGTATAAAAGGTGACCTTGGCGACTTTAGCGACCACTCACAACTTTTGTTTTTTTTTTAATTCTACAAATATGTATAAGTACCAGAGACCTCCCTCAGCAAGCTACGCGACAACTTTTTATTAGTAGTTGCAGCATACTTAGTCCAAATACAAAGAAAACAATTAGTGGTTACAGTTAATAAAGAAAAGCGATTCGGACTAATAAATGCCAAACGCTCCTAAACAGCGCCTTATGTTTAGGCACCTATGATCCACACCGCCCACCACGGCTTCACTGATTCATTCAAGCAAACCCAACCGCAAGTTCTGAATTCGAAAATCCTTGCATCCTGATCACGTATTCCGGCCAGGACGTGCGCATTGAGTAAACAGTGAGACAATAGTAGATAAGTCCCAAATCGTGGAGAGTACGGAATTGCATTACAATAGTCGAGTTATGGAATCCCGGTTTCCGCAGAGGCAAATATTTGAGGCTTTTCTCAAACAATGTGAAGATCTCGACAATGCAGTGATCTTTTCAGTTTGATTTATACGTATAGCTTAAGCATTTTTTCTACGGTGCCTTTCAATCGCGCACTCAAATTCGTACTTAATAGATTTTTTTCGCCCTGAATTTCGCCGTAATTACGAGATAATTTATTATGATCACACTCACTCAAAGGGTTTCATAACGCGCAGGCATACGAATCTATAATGACCCTTATTACATCTACGGGCGTAAGGGATTTTTTTCTTAAATTGTATCTGCCTCTCATGCGTACTGACGCATGAGTGACACATGAGATGACAGACAGATTTATAATTGTATTAAGCAAGAAGATTTCAACTCAAACACGATGTTTGAAAACATTTTATTAATAAATCTAAACTTGAAAACAGTACCGAGGTAATGAATTATGACAAAGTTATTTTAAGATCCAATTTTGAAGATTAAGTACCTATCTGAAACACTACATTTTTGTCCTTTTTTTCATTTCGGCATTAATTATTCCACAAACTTCTTGTGTAAGCCGTACGATTAAAAAAACCGCAAATCGATATACAGTTTAGCCGTTTTTCACATGTATACGAGAGGTCAAAACATTTTTATTATCTCGCAGTTCCTAAAATATACCCTTAGGAGGAGTGCCGAGATATTTTATGTTATATATTATTTCTTTAATGGCATTTTTTTTTCAGAAACCTTTTGTTTGTATATGAAACGACTTTTTGAGGCGCTTCTAAAAATACATCACATCATTACATTTCAGCCATTTTTTTTATTAAATCAAAAATTATTTTCGAAACAAACCATGTTTGTCCCACCAGACACGACTTGGCTGAAATGTAATGTAATGACTTGATATAGTTTTAGAATCGCCTCAAAAAGCCCTTTCATATGATACTTCACACGATAGGTTTCTGATTAAAAAATTCCATACAATAAATAATATGTCTCTCTCTCGGCACTGCGTTTGTCTGACACTTCACTTCGAACTTTAACAGCTGGTCTTTTTATGGTTTTGCTTGTGTAATTGTTTGACAAATGATACCCAATTATTGGTATAAGTACCCGTAATATCATTATTCCGACGTTACGATTCCATGGATAATCTGTCCGTCTGTCCGTGTGTTTGTCCGTCTTCGGCTTAGCTCAGTAATCCTTACTACTAGAAAACTGTGATCCGGCATGGTTATAAATCAATCACGCCGACAAAACAGTACAATAAAAACTTAGTTTTTTTTTATATGGTACCTCCCCTACACCTAAAGCGGGGGTGTACTATTTTTTTTTCTCGTTAAACCCACGGTACGTATAACTTGAGCAACGAAGAACTAGCGTCTTACCTTCGAGAAAATAAAAAAATATACAAAGTACAGTTCATTAAGAAAGTTCAGTACCTACCTACGAAAAAACGTATAAAAATCGCGGCATTTCAATTTCACCCAAGCACCTAACCTTGCTTTATTCAGGCTTTGTTTTACGATTTTAATAGTCGTTCTCTGTTTATTAGAATGTCGTAAAATAAAAACAAAAGACCATTAAGAGCGCGCGTAACGCAACTTTTATGTAACGACATGTATATGACATTAATCCCTAATGTATTTATATCCCTTGACCCCAAGACAAATATATTGTACCTACTTACCTACCTACAGATTTTGTTAATAACGTGTTTTTGGTCGATTTAATGTTTTTCTACAATAACAATGTCATATCATCGTCATAATATAAGGCGAAAGACCTCCACTGCTAAAAATATTCCCCTAAAGAGTGCCACTATACCCGGTCCTGTCTTGGGAAAATCAATTCAACAGCGCATCAAGCATTGTATTTTATTTGAAGCATTAGTTGAACGAGCGAGTGAAGCGAACGAAGAGTTCTCCGTTTCAGCTTGAGCCAAAATTATTTCGTATGCTGTCCCGCTGTCAGGCTTTTGTCATCTAGAGGTCCCATTTCTCGAACGATACCGACGACCTCTGTAGCCTAGATGGTAGTGACCCTGTCTACGAAGCCGGAGGTCCCGGGTTCATCTATCATTCCCATACATTTTATTAGTTTTCTATTGGCGTTAGCGTTTGTCGATTGTAACCTTGTCTAGGCCTCCAGATTTTGTTCTATACCATTATCTTAGTTTAGCTATTCAAGGAAAACAAATGGATACTATCCTTTTTTACTTATTCACTGTATTAATTAATGATTGTTGGTCATACTGTGTCAACTATGACCAACAATCACAAATTATCATATCATGCCCATTCTCACTACCTACTGAACACCTGTAACGGGGGGCCGTTACATTTTGGTTACACCAATCATTTACCAAAAGGACGTGTCTTGTAATATTGTGCCTCTAAAGCTCTGGTTTCCTAGGATAGCGGTGCCGTCATATGGCGGCGAGATAGACTTTCTGTCTCTTTCTAATTAGACCAATTAGAAAGAGACGGATAGTCTATCTCACCGCCATATGACGGCACCGCTATCCTAGGAAACCCGAGCTTAAGTCCTATAACTCGTCCACGTAAAATTAACAAGTAAAATGATAAAAAAACCTACAGTGTCTTTTTTAAATGTCCCACGATTATGAAGAATAGGTAAATCAAAATAATTATAATATACTGCTGCCCGTGCGGCTTCGCCTGTATATTGCAAAAAACGCAGGCCTATATAATATTATTACTGCGCAAAAGTAATGCTGACAGTGTACCGACAAGTGAGGAAATTGGTGCGACAGCAGTAAACGTCAAAGTACAAAATACGGCATACCGATCCTGCCCTGCCAAGTCAGGCAGTCACCATTCATGCTGGGGCCACACTAACGAGAAATGACATTAATTATCGCGATAATTGTAATAACGCGATAAATCGTATGACGATCTGCAGAAAAGGTGAACACAGTAGTACTTGACGAAACGTTCCGAACGCGCCTTAGGACAACAAAAGTGACATTTAGATCTACCTGACGCGCGTACAATGCCTTAAGCCTGCAACACACTGGCGCGGCCTGCAGTGGCGGTCGATACAAAATTTGACAGCTATTGTCAAGTTTACCATTGACCGCCACCGCAGGCCGCGCCGGTCTGTGACAGGCCACACACGATCGACCTGTCAAAAGATTGTTGAACTACGACAGCCAAAAGTCAAAGATATTTTTTTAGGGCAGTCGGGTAATAAAGCAAGGTACTCGTAGTCATCAAAATGGTCACTTTGGTGGCTATGCCGTTAGTTTACGTCATGGGTTACTTACTGCTTCAGCAAAGGTTTTATGACATCATTAAATATAACAGCAACTGTTTATTAGCGTCGATCCCATTACTTACGTAATTCTTGAAGAATTTATTTTCATGGTACCAGGGATGTGTTCATATTTTTTGTAATGATTTTTACATTGTTAGGATTATGAATAAGTTTCTGGAAAACATCATTAGGCCATTCGTTTAATATATAAGGTAACAAATACTCCCACATTCTTTTTCCGTATGCATTGTTATACGATGGCAGCACGTATTTAGGTAAGGTACCTAATTTCATTATAAATACATAATATAATATAACTGGTGAGGTAGGGCTCAGCAAAATGTCATCCCGCTCGAATGTGGAGCAGCCCAACTAGGGAAGTACCTCTGCCTTGCAGAAGATCACAGCCATAGTAGTACCTAGTGTTGTGTAGGACAGTATCAATGTAGTTATAGTAGTTTATGCGACTGATCCATAATGAGAGGGCTTAAAATACGAGTGTGGTTTTATGAAACGAGCGTCAGCGAGTTTCATAATTGGATCACACGAGTGTTTTAAGGCCTAATTATGTACAGTTGCATACACTACTTTATTCACACACATATCATAAGTAAGTAGTAAGTAACAGCAAAAAACCAACAACAAAATGATAACAGCAATGGCGGCAATTCGATCATCCGTCATAACGAATGGTATTTTTTTAAATCATAGACAAACGAATGAAGTCCCTATACTCATATCACTCGAGATCAAATGTCGTGCGGTTTGTATTAAAAAACGTACTCAATTGGCGTTTCGTATCGATAACTGTTTTAATATCTATGGATACTAGAACAGAGAATAGAGATACACTTGAGTTTTGACAGCTGTTCCAAATTTAAACTCATAACGTTACAAAAATCTGTACTGTAATAACACAGTACAGTACAGATTTTACCTACTACCACAGACAAAAAAAGTTCTCATAGTAAAATCGGTTGTAGTAATGCTGGTCATTTCCTACGGTTTCTGAACGCGTTTTAGAGCACTAATGATATCATTAGTGCTCTAAAATAATTAAAATTATTTTGAAAAACACGACACATCCCTGGTACCATGAAAATAAATTCTTCAAGAATTACGTAAGTAATGGGATCGACGCTAATAAACAGTTGCTGTTATATTTAATGATGTCATAAAACCTTTGCTGAAGCAGTAAGTAACCCATGACGTAAACTAACGGCATAGCCACCAAAGTGACCATTTTGATGACTACGAGTACCTTGCTTTATTACCCGACTGCCCTAAAAAAATATCTTTGACTTTTGGCTGTCGTAGTTCAACAATCTTTTGACAGGTCGATCGTGTGTGGCCTGTCACAGACCGGCGCGGCCTGCGGTGGCGGTCAATGGTAAACTTGACAATAGCTGTCAAATTTTGTATCGACCGCCACTGCAGGCCGCGCCAGTGTGTTGCAGGCTTAAGGCATTGTACGCGCGTCAGGTAGATCTAAATGTCACTTTTGTTGTCCTAAGGCGCGTTCGGAACGTTTCGTCAAGTACTACTGTGTTCACCTTTTCTGCAGATCGTCATACGATTAAATAAATACTAGACTTCAGCCTGAATCAAACTGACGAGGCCCGCGGTGGCGGTCAACGGTAAATTTGACAGTTGATGAAAAGTTTACTATTGACCACCGCCGCCGCAGACTGGTGCCAGTCTGTGAGAGGCTTTAGAAAGTTTTTTTTTGCATATTTGGATGATCTTGCACAACGTTATTTTTACGGAACTTATGTAGATTGTCTGTTACCCGGGCTACACTAACGAGAAATGACATTAATTATCGCGGTGAACACAGTAGTACTTGACGAAACGTTCCGAACGCGCCTTAGGACAACAAAAGTGACATTTAGATCTACCTGACGCGCGTACAATGCCTTAAGCCTGCAACACACTGGCGCGGCCTGCAGTGGCGGTCGATACAAAATTTGACAGCTATTGTCAAGTTTACCATTGACCGCCACCGCAGGCCGCGCCGGTCTGTGACAGGCCACACACGATCGACCTGTCAAAAGATTGTTGAACTACGACAGCCAAAAGTCAAAGATATTTTTTTAGGGCAGTCGGGTAATAAAGCAAGGTACTCGTAGTCATCAAAATGGTCACTTTGGTGGCTATGCCGTTAGTTTACGTCATGGGTTACTTACTGCTTCAGCAAAGGTTTTATGACATCATTAAATATAACAGCAACTGTTTATTAGCGTCGATCCCATTACTTACGTAATTCTTGAAGAATTTATTTTCATGGTACCAGGGATGTGTCGTGTTTTTCAAAATAATTTTAATTATTTTAGAGCACTAATGATATCATTAGTGCTCTAAAACGCGTTCAGAAACCGTAGGAAATGACCAGCATTACTACAACCGATTTTACTATGAGAACTTTTTTTGTCTGTGGTAGTAGGTAAAATCTGTACTGTACTGTGTTATTACAGTACAGATTTTTGTAACGTTATGAGTTTAAATTTGGAACAGCTGTCAAAACTCAAGTGTATCTCTATTCTCTGTTCTAGTATCCATAGATATTAAAACAGTTATCGATACGAAACGCCAATTCAGTACGTTTTTTAATACAAACCGCACGACATTTGATCTCGAGTGATATGAGTATAGGGACTTCATTCGTTTGTCTATGATTTAAAAAAATACCATTCGTTATGACGGATGATCGAATTGCCGCCATTGCTGTTATCATTTTGTTGTTGGTTTTTTGCTGTTACTTACTACTTACTTATGATATGTGTGTGAATAAAGTAGTGTATGCAACTGTACATAATTAGGCCTTAAAACACTCGTGTGATCCAATTATGAAACTCGCTGACGCTCGTTTCATAAAACCACACTCGTATTTTAAGCCCTCTCATTATGGATCAGTCGCATAAACTACTATAACTACATTGATACTGTCCTACACAACACTAGGTACTACTATGGCTGTGATCTTCTGCAAGGCAGAGGTACTTCCCTAGTTGGGCTGCTCCACATTCGAGCGGGATGACATTTTGCTGAGCCCTACCTCACCAGTTATATTATATTATGTATTTATAATGAAATTAGGTACCTTACCTAAATACGTGCTGCCATCGTATAACAATGCATACGGAAAAAGAATGTGGGAGTATTTGTTACCTTATATATTAAACGAATGGCCTAATGATGTTTTCCAGAAACTTATTCATAATCCTAACAATGTAAAAATCATTTTAAAAAATATGAACTTGTCAACTACCGATGCGCGCCCGAGCGGTGCACAATGTAACAACTAGGGAATCTACCTTTTCTAAATCACAACAAACAATTGTAATAAAACGAGCGATAAATAGCGACAGATAAACCGTAAGCGGTTTTCGCTCGCTGTTCGAAACCACAATGTAATAGTTTTAAGTAACTTGGATAAATAAATAAAAAAAAAAGGTAGTAATTTACGATTTCACACAGACTACTAAGAAGATTCCATGGACGTACACTAATCTGGACTGAGTACTAAGTTTTATTAGTCAATCAAAATTGAACCATATTACCGACCAAGGTAGGTACACAATTGTATGATAAAAGACTACTAGAGAAAGCGTTCCGAGCGAGAGCAACCAACCCGAGGATGGTGTCCCACTCGCACGAGTTGCCAATGTAAAAATAATAATGATATAGTGGTATTAACAGGTATTAAAATATACTGAAAAAAAATACCTGCTCATAATTACGAGCCGACATTATATAGGAGATGTTACTTTATACCTAAGTTTTAATTTACTTATTAAAACATGGTAACGCAATAAATATTGAGGTAATCAAGTGGTAATTTTAAATATCGACTTGTATCCCCAACGTTGACATCTATTTTTCAAATATTGTCATTGGACTCTTGTTGCCTTGTTTTAGTAAAAAATGGTGAAAATATGTTGTATAAAGGGATGTAAAAGCGAAAGCTTTAATAATTGTGGAATATCATTTCATAGGTAAGGAACATTTTGCTTTATTTTACGATAAAACGACAAAACCATATGCCAAACTTATTAGGGTGACTATGATTTGGGCCGGTGTGAGAATGCAATGTCGTAGATAAGTCGGCAGAGCAACTATGTTAAATTATTTCATTTAATATTTTAAAAATGTACTATCCATACTTCCATATTCTTCTATACTGTGTTCATACTAATGTTATAAATGGGAAAGTGTGTGTGTTTGTTTGTTTGTCCGTCTTTCATGGCAAAACGAAGCGACGAAACATTTAGTAAAAATGTCATCATCATCGTCCTCCTCCCCTACCGTTATTCTCGGTAATCCCAGTTGTGCCCTAAACGAGACCGAAGTCCGCTAAGTGTCAAACGGACGTTAGTAAACATGTATTTATGTTTAAATAAAATATATATGTTGGAACATGATGTTTTTATTAGGAGTTTATTCGTGACTTTTATTTATTTGTAATACAAGAATAATTTATTTGGACTGTATTACTTGCCAAAGCGAACGGTTCTGCACCACGCGCATCCAGAGGATTCCCGGCACGTTTACCAGTTCATCACTCTCTAAACAAGAATTTTTATAAATCCTAATATCCGCATAGGTACTTGGTCACCCTAATTAGAACGAGATGCAATTCTCTAGTATGACTTCTCTGTCGGCTACGCTTTTTTAATCGCAGTACTCAGTCCAGATTAGTGTACGTCCATGGAAGATTCAGACACGTCCACGTCACAGTGACATGACAGATGACAGTCTGCGTTCCATTTCATTTAAAATTCTCTAACCGGAATTTCAAAGTTCAGTTTTAATCATTATTAATTATAAACAGTATGTTTTTTTAGCCGAATCAATTGTATAACAATTATACTAAAGTGTAAATGTAGTCTCAGAATCAAATTACGTAAAATGGAGAGACCATGATAGCGACGCTTCAAATTGTCAATTCTATCGAGATTTCATTACGTGATTGTAGAATAAATACGCAACGGAACCGGAAGCCTTTATGCTCTTGTTCTAAGTTAATATCCAGAGAATTGATTCGTAAATTTATATCTCGTGTTACTTGCGCTGTTTTTAAGAAACGTGACGCCAAACATCGTGTTTTTTGTAAGGCGCTATCTCGCTCGTTCCTTCGTGTTTTATCCCGTTCTGATTTTCCGGTTTTATGTGATACCATGAAAGATCTTTCTTTGTTCAGTTTTTAATCGGGCATTCTAAAATGAAGTATCTGGACACTAAGTCGGATAATTTATCTTAAAATGACATGTTATTAATTTTCATAATAATTCTAAGTTTATTACAGGGCGCAGAGTCCTACGTCGTAAAGGATCCGAAAACTGAGTCCACACTCACTCAAGGAAAAGAATTGGACTTCAGGCACGTGGTCCGATCTACGCACACAGACAAAAGCATCGCTGCGAAACGAAAAGTAAGTACGTATGTAACGTATGCACAATTTGTAGTGGATCGTAGGTTAAAACACTTTGGAAGCTAGATATGACAAAGTTAGCACATTGATGTTTTTGCCGGCACTTTGCGTGTCTGTACACTCTGTGTAATAAAAACCAAGGCATGCGCTCCTAGTTCCACGACATGGTCAATGTCGGCACTAAGAATCGTGGCGTCGGTACAAATAAGATCAATAGCAGTCGAATTGTGATCTGTGACCTGTGAAATGAGTTGGCTGAGTTATGTGATTATTTAGGTTATTAAAAAACTAACAACTGCCCCAAACGCTTTATTTTATACTAATTCACATCCAGTATATTGATATTAAAGTCGCCGCTTAGAAATATATGATCGTAATGAGAAAACGAAACAATAGATTTAATTTTTAAGGCGTACAAGAAAATATCTACACTAGCTAGGCCAAGGTGGTCGATAGACGGTTCCAATTATGACTAGAGTAATATTAATATTTGTGTTAACCCACATCTACTCTACATCCGGATGAGGAGAGTGCGCGCAGTTTTGGGTACTTATATAGCCGGTTTCTAATGAAAAGACCCGTTACCCTTTTTCGTACCAATATTGAGAGGAACATGTCGCATTTTATAACCTGTCACGACCGAAGGCCTGCTATCAGCCATGTTTCGATGATGGCTAGTTCATGCCGTTTCATTACCCCTAAAGCCTTTAAGCAATGTTATTCGGGATATAATGTATCCTTTGTTAATCCGGGTTCAATACTATATTTTTGCCTAATCTCTACTTTTAGCGCGCGGTAACGGTACATACCGCGGTAGATCAATTTTAGTCAGTCGCTATGTCATTAACGTTCGCAAATTGAAATCAAAATCATAAAGCTGCGAGATGCTTGTTTTGCAATTTTGAGAATAACTCCGTGATCATACGCTTACATGAGATCCCCTCTGTCATGTAGTACTATAACGAGGTTAACTTAATTGAAAGGATCACGGAATAGTAACCAATGGAAATGGTGAGTAAGAGTTCCCGTGCCGCTAAGCATTAACCTAATAGGTAACTAGTTATTAAGCTCCATTGCTGCGCAGACTTATCAGACGCATGGCAACTTATGATAAATTGTGCCATAAAAGTACGGTAAGAAACTTTTTATGAATGAGAGTACCTATATTAGAAGCCCGACGCCGAAATAAAGGTTTTTTGATGACTCGAGTTTGTAACTTTCTTACCTCACGTGTCGCACACAATGCTTATCATCACATTTGCGAGGAAACGAATACATTTTTATCCAAATTAATAGTAATTGCAATAAAAACGAGGAGTTCTGTTAGAACAGCCGTTGCGAGCGGACGTTGCTTTGGGAACCTTTACCGACCCCTCGTTACGCCTGTGGCGTATAAATAAAATTAAATTAAATGACACAGTAGTCTCCCATAACAAAAGATAAATAACCCAGCACGACTATCACAAGACGACGCGCAAGCTCGTATAGTGCGAGTAAAGTCGAGAGAGCTCGCGCGCCGTCTCGTGATAGCCGTTGCGGATGGTTCCCCTCCGTTAGCCCTAATAATTTCATACCTAATTTTACTAGCCCTAATTTCATTAACCCTAAAATCACAAACCCGAATTTTCATTGTTCCTAATTATTCATTAGCCCTAATTTCAGTATCCCGAATTTTCATAATATCTAATTTCTCATGACCGAATTCTCACTAAGACTAATTTTATTTGACCGATTTCTTCCTAGGCCTAATATTGCAATGCCTAATAATGACTACACCTTATTATCAATGTCTCTAAAATCACTAACCCGAATCTTCATTTTGCCTAAGTATTTTAGCCCTAATGTCATTATTCCGAATTTTCAGTAATACTAATTTTATTTCACTGTTTTTTTTTCTTAAAATGTCGGTTCTGGCGCTTCGCCGGCCGCTGCCGCGGCACGCTCGCTTCACTCGCTCGGCTCGCGCACAGTAGAGTCGCAGTTCCACCTAACACTCCTTCTCGCTTCGCTCGTCGTCGTACCTACACTGACCTGCCTTAGGGTAGAATAGGTGGGTAATCCGATGTCTATCTAGCTCACTCTTATTAGACAGAGAGGCCGCCGTCTTGTGATAGCCGTACAGCAAGTCGACGCCACCCCGCTGCGCGGGGTGTCTATTTTTGGTCTGAGGGACACAAGTGAACCCTAACCTAACCGATCTATGATAGAGTTCACTTATGACATGCCATTTCCGTCCGCCCTGATAATGCACGATCCAATAATCCACGTCCACAAAAACTGGACACGGATTATCGGGCCGTATATTATTTGGCCGTGCATTATTGGCTTCCATTTTGACGAGATTAGGACGTCTATCATGGGACGGCCGCGACATACGCCGCGGTAAAAAGTAGCCTGTTCATCAGAGATGCATTAATTAGTACTAGTCAAACATTAGAGCAAAAGTTAATAGGTCAAGTGATAGTTAGGTGTGACGAAATTAGGTGTAGTGAACATTGAACATAGTGATCATTAGGCACATTAATCATTAGGCTTAGTAGTCATTAGGAAAAATGATTATTAGTTTCAAATATATTAGCACACTTGATGTTTAGTATAAGGAATGATTAGGAGGTTTGAAATTAGGCGCAGCAAAGAATTATGCCATATAAAATTAGTTATCCGAATATTAGGGCTAATGAAAATTATATCGAACGTTGTTAGGTGTAATGAAATTAGCACTAACGATATTAGTTTAAGTGGGGGTGACCCTGTCGGGATATCTGAATCCCCTAAATCCCTTAAAACCCACATATCAAATCAAACTACGATTACCTACCTAGCCTCACAGACTTGGGAATCCGTCTAGCCCACTTACCTACCTACTCTCACCTGTTTGACTAAACTGCGCCGTCTTAACCATACTTGATCATCTTGCTTTATCCGCCTAGACCAAATATATACCCGGGTAGTAACAATGCCCGATTTTCAAGTGACACAACATCTCTGGGACTTGCAATATATGACCACTGGACTGGACTATAGTTCCTCGCTAAATATCCACAAACGTTTGGATTAGAAGCACGTGCACACCAATATTAGTTATGTGTTACAAACTATAATTTAATTTAATTTAATTTTTTGATTTATAAATATATGGTCAAGTGCAAAAGTTTTGGGTACAGTTTGTACCCAAATTCTACAATCCTACTACCCCAGGAAAATTACGTTTTTTTTCAAACATTCATTTATAACACCGTTTTTTTTTGTTTAATTTTCAAATGTTATTCTAAGATGCCTTGACCAAGAATCCTACAAAATTTCCATCTGGACTTAAAAAGAAATGACACATTCATAATGTTTTTTGTGTGATTTATTTATTATTCTTGAAGGGCTCCTGTAAATTAACCAAAAAAAAATTTAAAATATCTATTAATATTTTTCCTCTTTTTTCAGGAATAGGCAATATGCACTTCAAACAGATGAGGGTAATATTTTTTTTCGGGTACTAATTTGAATCCTCATTACGTCTCTATCAATATTTCCTAATTTTATTTCTTTTTCGATGTGAAAATAATTATTGAAAAGTGCAAAAAAATGTGGAAATTCAAAGCGGTTGAAACGGAGCGTTATTGGTCAGACGATTTGACCAATGGCGTCAGTCGAGTGTGACGTCAAAGTCTATGTGTATGTCACTCAAAGACTACAATATATATACTGAGATGTCACTGTCAATGTCAAAAGCGCTTGTTCTGTTCGTAACGACTGTGAAGTTATGAATTTGTATTTATTATCATTATTCATTGTTCAATATCAAATTGTTACACTTATTCTGTGAGATTAAACTTTGTGACAAAATGACTGACAGCGGTTATGTGAAGGCGCAATCCGATAATTTACCAAAAGTTGATGCATTCACGATGACCACATACTTGGCGTCCAATCCGGATTTCACGTCTGCTGGAATTAAAGGATTAAAAGCTGCAAGCAAATTACGTATATGATATTACGCTTATTTAATCTTCCTTGCCTTTTATGGATTAGTCTCTCTAGAAGGCGAGAGAACATAACATAACCTAAAAATAAACAGATCTTGTTTATGTTTTAGTTAATAATATTGTGATGCATTTGAATGGCATTATAAATCGGTTTTTTGTCTTTTTCCATGGTGATTGCAAAATCCAAGCAAAATCAACTGAACAAGAATTCAACAATTTGTAGGTTACATTTGTTGTCATAGACTTTGACGTCACGTGCCAAGCACGCCATTATGATGGGCGTTTAAAACGCCTGAAAAGTTTGAAATTTAATATTTTTTTATATATTATACATTTTTAATTTTTGGTGCTGAATATTTTTTGACAGTAATATAACGATATAAGCTATCATAAAAAAAAACAGTGCATATTCCCTATTGGTTGAATATCGATTTTTTGATGACTAATATTTTGGTGGATTTTGAGGCTACGTAATTACTAAAATGATAATAAATCAGTTACACACAAAAATGTTAAGTTATGAATTATTTCCAAATTTCCATTTTTTTCCATACTACTGAAAATAAAATGCTTGGGCTATACTACAACGTGCACTCGAAACTTTAGCTCTTGAGTGTATACATTACTGTCATTTTATCCGTTTACCACCATAATTAGTGATAATGATAAGCCCTTACAAATCAATAGTAATATTATAAATGGGAAAGTGTATGTGTGTGTTTGTTTGTTTGTTTGTTTGTCCGTCTTTCACGGCAAAACGAAGTGACGAATTGACGTGATTTTTTAAGTGGAAATAGTTGAAGGGATGGAGAGTGACATAGGATAGTTTTAATCCCCGAAATCATTCCCTAAGGGGGTGAAAGTTTGTATGGAACTGCGATATAAACGAGTTCCACGCGGACGGAGTCGCGGGCAGAAGCGAGTATCCTATAAACGGCTCAATAGAAAATTACTAAACGATTGCTACATAGAAAGAAATAAAGAAGACATTAATATTCACTACACAAAAGACACACAGAGACAAAGGGAGCAGAAACAATACAGTTTGTACAAACACAACAGTACAAACATAATGTGTGTGTCTAACAGTACAAACATAATGTGTGTGTCTTCGCGGCAGTGAATCGGTCACTGTCTCAGTATTATGCCGAGGTGTCAGACAGACACCTACAGCGCTGGTTTTCAGACAGCACTGTACGTAAACGTGACCCACGGAACGCAAAACAACATACTGCCGATGCAAACGTATACACATTATAAATAAATAATAAATGTAATAAATTTGTTAAATATGTAACACAAGCACAATGGGGCGAGAGACACAATGTGAAAAACGCGAAACGGTTGGTATGTTTAAAAAATATATATATAGAAGAAAAATTAAATAAAGTGCTGCATGCGTTAGGGTTGGGATTTTTGGAGCGTCAACAAATAGCCCTTAAGCTGGCGCCTAAAGGTATACTTGCTAGACGCTCCTTGGATAGTTGGGGGGGAGATCATTCCAACACTTGGACGCCGCGAACCTATAGGTATGCCAGGTGTTCATTGACTGGCTTAACGAACGAAACCCTGGGCTCCAAATTACTAAACCCCTAAAACGTTCAAATAAATTGCACGATTTCTCCCCAATATGTGGCTCTGACAAAAAATAGGTACCTACAAGTTAATAAATAAACTGTGAATGAAAAGCCGCCAGGTGTATACAGCCTGTATTTTTAATATTACCTCAAATTGTAACCAGACGTAGGTGTTAGGGATATGAACCATTTTTTTCCTTATAAAATAATTCAGCACGCAATGTATTATATCCAGTCATCGGAATAGGCAGAGTATAAATACCTAAACTTAGTAGCACAGAGACAAAAAGTGGAGACTTCCTTACGACTATTATTTTTGCGTGACTAAAATCCCGAGAACTTACTAAGTAACTAATATTTTATAAATGGGATAAAAAACAATGTTTTTCGGGTTCAATAGAATCAATAGGCACAAAATAAAACAACCAATAATATAAACGGATTCTTTATTTAATCTCAATTTTCTGTTTCTGTTTCTTTATAAATATTACGTCGTAATACAAATGAAATATCATAGAAACACATTATAAACCCGTCTGTACTCGATAAAGTATGGTATGAAACTGTATTGTCAACTTATTATTAATGCATAAAAAGGATAGCAGGTAGCAGCAACAAGTGATAACGACATCTGGTTCCCTTTTACACGATAACAATAGGAACCACGAGAAATATAATAGATAAGACTACTATTTTGTCTATCTCTTTCACTTAAACACGAAATGTGAACGAGGATAAAAGAGACAGATTAATTTTAAAAATAGAATAAAATTGCTGTTTCTTCTGTAGTCCAAAGAAATATAGAAGTAACAAGAATTTTCTCATCGGTGATTTTCATGAAAAGTAAAAAAAATAGTGTTGCTGTTACTACTGAATTATTGATACATCCAAGATTCAATTATAGGATTTACTTCTATATAACTTTAATTTTTAATCCGGGAAGTCCCGGAAAAAAAGTTATCGCAAGGAAGTCTCCACTTGACGACCGCTTTAGCCTAGTTGGTAGTGACCCTGCCTACGAAGCAAGAGGTCCTGGGTTCGAATCCCGGTAAGGGCATTCATTTGTGTGATGAGCACGAATATTTGTACCTGAGTCATGGATGTTTTCTATGTATTTAAGTATTTATTTATCTATATAAGTATGTTTATCGTCGTCTAGTACCCATAGTACAAGCTTTGCTTAGTTTGGGACTAAGTCGATTTGTGTAAGATTGTCCCCTAATATTTATTTATTTATTATTTTATTTATTTACTTCATGACTTTGTTATACTAAGTTTAGGTATTTATACTCTGCCTATTCCGATCACTGATCATATCTTTGTCTTACTGATCCCGCTCCTTCCGTGTGTCAAATGAGTGGACGCAATACATTGCTGCTCGATAAATTTCAAAAATCAATTACTCCTTTAGTTAAGACTAGTTAAGACTAACTTAGAAAAGAAAGACTTATTAAATATAACTAACTGTTTTTATTATGTTAAAGAATGGCATTGAATATTGTGAGAGACCCGATATTACATCTATATCCTTAGAAATGATCTTCGAAGTTTGTGCAGTAGAATTACCAAAATTTAACTTACTTATCATAAATATATACTTGCCTAATAGCAAAAGAGAAATTGATATTATCTTATAAAATAAATAAATAAAATAAAAATCATTTATTTCAGACTACTAAAGAATCCATATGTGTGTTAATAAGACTTAAACCTATCGAAACTTAAGACTACACATGTTAGTAATGAACAAAACAATAAAATTAAAATTAAAGACTTGGGCAGGTTGCATTGTAGCGAGCGGTACACTATTTTACCCGTCCCGTCACAATACCAACCCAGTGCCTCAGTATAGGGCAGTCCATGCGTCCAGCCCACATCCTCAGAATACTGTTGCCACTGCCTCTCACTCGTCTCAACAATGAGGCAACCCTCTTGCGTCTAATGGCGTGGAAGCCATCTGTGTGCGCCTCGGCGAACATGCCTGACGCACTGCAGTGTCGAGGCAACTTCAACAGCATCCTGAAGATGTTATTGTACTGGACACGCAACGCATTATACACGCGACTCGTATGCTTCACCCATAGGCTGCACGAGTAGAATGAGGTACAATACGCTTTAAAAAGTGTCAGCTTCAGTTGCTTCGTACATCGCGCGAACCTACGGATGAGCATGTTACCCCTTATCGCTAAGGCCCTCCTTTCTCTTTCGATATCCAGTTCATCGTCCAAGTCCTCCGTAACTATATGACCCAGATATTTAAACTTATTCACGATTTTGAGAGCCACCCCGCCCAACATGACCGAAGGCACACTTTGTGGGTTGTACTTACGGGCTTTAAAAACCACCATCTCACTTTTACTTGCATTGTACCTAAGACCATGTCGCCCGGCGTAACTCTCACATTTCGCAATCAGTTTTCTTATAGAGTTGATTGAGGGACCGAGCAGCACCATGTCATCAGCATAGCTAATATTATTTACACTAACATTGTCAATATGGCATCCGACATGCATGCTGCTCAGTTCCTCAATCAACTCATTCACATACAAATTAAATAGGACAGGAGACGTCAGTCCTCCCTGCCTTACTCCACATTCCAATAAATATTGGTCAGACCATGCTCCAGCCCATCTCACCTGATTGACCTGGTGGGCGTACCAGTACTTTAGTAGGGAAACACACTCGGGAGGTACCGTAGTTTTACCGAGCTTGTCCCACAACAAATCATACCCCACCAGGTCAAACGCTTTAGATAGGTCAAGAAAGCACGCATAGATTGGCGTGCTTCTGTCCTTGTAGTACCTGACAGCTTGCTTAAGGCACAGTATAGCGCTCTCAGTTGATAGTCCAGCTCTAAACCCGAACTGCGCGTCATGAAGTTTTATGTGCTTTCTGAGGTGATCGTTAAGCAAGCTGTCAAGCACCTTTGCGACTATAGTAGCAAGAGAAATCGGCCGGTAATTTGCCAGATCCGACACGTCCCCTGTCCTATTTTTAACCAGCGGGATGACGACAGTTTTCATCAGCTGCTCAGGTAAGTACGCATGCCGTAAGCACAACGTAAAAAACATGGCCAAGATGCGAGGGAGATGTACCCCCGCATATTTAAGATGCTCGATACTGAGACCATCGTGTCCTGGAGATTTTCCCCTCTGCATACTTTTTATGACGTTGTCGACTTGTTTAGCGGATAATTGGATGGTACTTTCTCCCACGCTGGTCTCAGTACGGCACCTCTGATCCTTAGTGACCGTGTGTAAGGATGATACAGTAAACAAATCCTTAAACTTATTAGCTATGCTTTTACCCTCCGTCATGCCCCCCACGCTCACAGGAACTCCAGGCTTTACACTTAACTTGTTGGTATTCTTCCAAAAGCTCTTAAAGTCCTTAGCTAAATGGCTCGAGGCCAGGGTATCGCTTTTTATTTGGTCCTGCCTCTCCGACACCATTTCAGCTTAGACTTGAACAGCCTTCGACTCTCACTCATGTCATTGTGGATTTTTCCTTGTGGTGGTCTACCAGCATATACCCAACACAGAAATTTCTCTCTGGCATCTCTATGAGCGTCCGCGACATGCTTGTTCCATCCTACGATATAATGCTTTTTACGTTTTATTTTCGCCGACTTCCTAGCTGCTTCAGTTATAACATTGATTATATTACCATACATTTTATCAAGCACAATAAAATGGGCGTTATCGTGACAAATTCCATCTGCACTTATATACATGCCTAAATAAATTGTTAAGTTTAGTTTCTCGCAAAGACAATAAGAAACGTGTTATAATTGGAGGTGACCTAAATATAGATTTTTTATTAGATAATAATGAAAAAACCAGGTTGTCGAACTTAATGTTTTCTTATAATTTTCACCAAAGAGTTCAGGAGGCCACGCGGGTTACACCTTCTAGCTCTACCTGTATTGATTTGATGTTTACCAATTTTAAAGTCACGGATTCGAAATTAAGTGTCAACGAATTTGGATTCTCTGACCACAGGGGTATTTTGTTCAGTACTTCTACCTCAATAAATTTAAAGTCCTGGGTGATCCGAAAAAGGGTATTTAGTCATAAAAATGTAGATAAATTCAAAAATGAACTCCAAAACATACAATGGGAAAATATAATTAAAATAGACAAAACTGTAAATGAAAATTATAATTCATTCAACAACACGCTGAAAAAATTACTTAATGCATGCATCCCAAAAAGAAACATACTGATAAAACCAAAGAGATCACATTTAACACCAGGATTAAAAGTGTCGTGCCGTAATAAAAGACTTTTAAAGGTATTGGTATCACAGTCAAAAAATACAACACTACAAAACCATTACAAACTATACTGTAAAATACTTAAAAAAGCAGTATATAAATCTAACAAAATACATAATAAAAATGAATTCTCTCATTCACAAAATAAAGCCAAAGCAATGTGGCAAATAATAAAAAGAGACAAATAAAAATTCATCAAAAAATTAAAATAATAACTTTAAAATCAAAACATCAGATCAAAATCTGATAAACGATCCCAAAAAAATTGCAAACATCTTTAATGACTTTTTCACCTCCGTGGGGAATATTTCTCCTACCATAGTAAACAAATTACCTTTAACAATCCCTATAAATAACTAATTTTTCCTACGCCCTACTGAACCTAAAGAAATATTGAATATCTTAAAAAACCTCAAAAATAAATCTTCTTTCGGCATAGATGAAATCCCTCCCACACTATTAAAACCTTGTGCAGAGTACCTATACAATCCCTATACGCTACATATAAATCAATCCTTTTCACAAGGCATCTTCCCGGATGCACTGAAAATTTCAATAGTAAAACCTATCCATAAAAAGGGAGAAACATCAGATGTAAATAACTTCCGTCCAATCGCTCTATTACCAACTTCAGCCAAAATATATGAAACCGCGATGGTAAAGCGCCTCTATGGTTTCTGTGAAAAATATAACATTTTTCATAACAGCCAAAATGGATTTAGGAAGAATTATTCCACTACCCTAGCAATTTATAAATACGTCCAGGAAATTTTCAACGTTATTAACAATAAAAAACATGCTGTAGGTCTCTTACTCGACATGAGTAAGGCCTATGATAGAGTCCGTTATAAAACCCTTTTAGACAAATTATATAATGCTGGTGTTAGAGGTGTTGCCCTGGAGTGGTTTAAGTCTTACCTAAATCATCGCTTTCAATACGTAGAAATGGAACACAGACTTTGACACAGGTATAATACAACACCTGATAAAGTCCCAGTGAATGGCTCTATCCCCCAAGGTAGCGTCTTAGGCTGTGTTTTGTTCCTCATATATATAAATGATCTTCCTAACATATTAGATGAACATAGTACGCTTTTCGCAGATGATATATCTGTATTGCTTGATTGCTCTAGTACGTTAGAAATTCAGAATAAGTTAAACTCAACGTTAAGTAAAATTACAAACTGGTTTCAATCTCACAATCTGGAGCTCAACCTAAAAAAGACAAAAATAATTCAATTTAAACCATACCAAAAAGCAGCACTGCCATTAGATTACACATACAAAAACTCAAAATTAGAGACCGCGAGTTCTGCTACCTTATTAGGTATAGAATTAGACCCAAATATGAGCTGGAAATGCCATATCCAAAAACTAACCAAAAAATTGTCATCTTTTATCTACGCCCTCAAACATCTGAAGCGAGCGACCGACCACCTAAAGACAGCCCTTACGGCATATAATTCATACGCGTACTCGCGAATATCATATGGCCTAGTCCTTTGGGGAAACAGCAGTGACATAGATAAAATATTTATTTTGCAAAAGAAGTGCATCAGAATTTTAGTTAATATAGACCAAATGGAGTCATGCAAACCTTACTTCATCAAACATCAAATACTTACTGTTACTTCCATGTACATTTTCGAATCTAGTAAATTTGTTAGGAAACACTTAAATTTATATTCACCGCAAGCAACAACCCAAATTAAAAGAAATAAACGCAACGTCAACCAACTTATACTGCCATTTTCGAAATTAAAACTCGTCACCAGTATATCTCTGAAACCTAACTGAAATTGCAATATATTTAAGTTTCTTATGGATTGATAGGCTAAAAACATATATTATGTTTCGAGATAGTGGGTTTACTAATACAAAAAAATGACAACAGCAATGGCGGCAATTCGATCCTCCACATCCCCCACAAACGAATGAATTCCACTCATATCACTCGTGATCAAATGTCGTGCGTTTTATATTAAAGAAACATACTGAATTGACGTTTCATATCGATGACTGTTTTAATATCTATAGATACTAGAATAGAGACCCACTTGAGTTTTGACAGCTGTTCCTAATTATATGACTATTAAAATTTATAATCACCTTCCTAATGATATAAAAAATCTAGAAAATCCAAAACTATTTAACAAGCAATTGAAATTGTTTTTAATAAACAAATGTTTTTATAGTTTAAAGGAATACTTTAATAATGTCGGCAAGTGAAAAATGTAACCGTGTATTATATTTTTATTAAGCATAGTTATTAAAATTAGTTAGCCCTCTGCTCTGATATTGCTGTGCCCTTGCAGGGTGTCACATGTATACCTACTTATGAGTTAATTCCATCCAATCTTTGTAATGTGATATGCAATAAACGATTCTATTCTATTCTATTCTATACTAAATTTCTTACAACATCTAACATCTACGCCCGGTTACAATTTGAGGTAATATTAAAACCACAGGCTGTATAGATAAGAAGCTCAAATCAAATCCATCTCATAGAACGTATCACGAACAACCAAAATGACTGCATTACTTTAACTCCTAATCAAACAACCATCATCTTAATCAGTTCCTAAAATTAATCCCTGCCATATATCCCTATATCCCTGCCTAAAAAATAACATTTCGGCATGTGGCATGTATGTATGATGTATAATACACAACGTAATTAAGAAATCCCGGACTTTAGCAGCGGGCTATTTGCAAGTGCATTGTATATTTAACACTAATCGCATGCAGTACATACATATCTTGTCACAACTAGGAAATAGTAGATTGTACAACAAGTGCATAAAACGCACCATTTTACGCGAGACGTTCGCAAGCTCGCTAGGATGGATATAAAATCGAGTGTAAAATGGGTTTTATGGACGATTTTTTTTTCTGGTTTTATGGAGGAAATGAAAACGATTAGTTTATTTCATGAAGTTTTATTGTGTACTTTGGCTGTTGGTATCCTTGCAGTCCTTGTACTGGTCTTAGAATACTAACGAAACATAAATTGAATAAAAACAAAGAGTTTATCCTATGAAGTTTAAGTTGCTCGTGTGGCTGTTGGACCGATTGCCTTGGTCTTTGACGAAGATTTTACTTTAGGCACTAGAGCATAAAAAACGACTTTATGTCACCTACGCACAGCATAAAGAGGCACTTTTAGAGCATGAAAAGCGAAAAGTAACTTTGTAACCCCATGTATTTGTATAAGATTACAAACTTACTTTTCAGTTTGTATATCTCTGAAACCTAACTGAATTTGCAATATATTTAAGTTTCGGATTGATAGGCTAAAAACATATATTATGTTTCGAGATAGTGGGATTGCTAATACAAAAAAAATGACAACAGCAATGGCGGCAATTCGATCCTCCGTCATGACGAATGGTTTTTTAAATCATACACAAACGAATGAATTCCACTCATATCACTCGTGATCAAATGTCGTGCGTTTTATACCAAAGAAACATACTGAATTGACGTTTCATATCGATGACTGTTTTATTATCTATAGATACTAGAATAGAGACCCACTTGAGTTTTGACAGCTGTTCCTAATTTAAACTCATAACGTTACAAAAATCTGTACTGTAATAACATTACAGTACAGATTTTACCTGCTACGAGTTACGACATAGAAGAAAGTTCTCATAGTAAAATCGGTTGTAATAATGCTGGTTATTTCCCACGGCTTCTGAACGCATTTTAGAGCTCTAATGATATGTGATGTGTATACAAATTTGTTAGATTTATTATTTATTTATTATGTGTAGGTATATACGTTTGTATCGGTCGTATGTTGTGTTGCGTTCCGTGGGTCACGTACGGTGCTGTCTGAAAATCAGCGCTGTAGGTGTCTATCTGACACCTCGGCATAATGCTGAGACAGCGGCCGATTCACTACCGCGAAGACACACATTATGTGTCAATTGTACTGATTTTTTTATTTTTTTTGTCTCTGTGTGTCTTTTGTGTAGTGAATAAATGCCTTATTTCTTTCTTTCTTTCTATGTGTGTAGATAAAAGTACTTTAGAATTATGTTGATCTGTCAGTAAGTAAGGCAGTGAGTGCTTCAGTGACAAAACTAAGGAACTTTGAAGGGCAATAGTTCTTAGCCTACAAGTTCAAATTGAATCTTATTAGGAACACAGTGTGTGGCCTGTAACAGGGGCAAATATTTAAAAGGACGCTTCGAGCATCTGTAGTAACCCGTTGTGTCCAATTTTATTTTCTTATTTCGGAGTAATGTAGATCTAACGTTCTGACCTTCAAGTAATGTATCTTGACACCACGAGATCATAGCACAGCAGTCAATGCAGATTTTGAGGTATCATCATGTACTGAGTCGTAATAGTTTTTACGTCACACCTGGCCATAATGCGAGCTTTACTGCACGCTGCGCGTACGGAAAAACTCGCTTTGTGGCCAGGTGAAGACGTAAAATTTTGTACGCAACACGGGCGGTAATTCGTAAAGCCCCAGAGCGCATACTTATGGCCCTCACCTTCGGTTCGGGCCACAAAAACCTGCAATCTGGGGCATTTACTAATTCACCGCCCTTGTTACGTAATGTACTATTACGTCACACTCCTGGCCATAATGCGAGTTTTACTGCACGCTGCACGTACGGTAAAACTCGCATTCTGGCCAGGTGAAGATGTAAAATGTTGTACTCAACACGGGCGGTAATTCGTAAAGCCCCAGAGTTCATATTTATGTCCCGAACGCGATCTGGGGCATTCACGAATTCACTGCCCTAGTTACGTAATGTACTATTGCATTTTTGTTTTTAAAAGATATTATAGTGATTTTTTAAATATTTTTGTTACCTTTTTAGTGATTTTTAAATAGATAAAAAAACTACTTGTTTTTTTATCTATTTAACCTTTGTTGTTGAACCGAAGGTGAGGGCCATAAGTATGCGCTCTGGGGCTTTACGAATTACCGCCCGTGTTGCGTACAAAATTTTACGTCTTCACCTGGCCACAAAGCGAGTTTTTCCGTACGCGCAGCGTGCAGTAAAGCTCGCATTATGGCCAGGTGTGACGTAAAAACTATTACGACTCAGTACATGATGATACCTCAAAATCTGCATTGACTGCTGTGCTATGATCTCGTGGTGTCAAGATACATTACTTGAAGGTCAGAACGTTAGATCTACATTACTCCGAAATAAGAAAATAAAATTGGACACAACGGGTTACTACAGATGCTCGAAGCGTCCTTTTAAATATTTGCCCCTGTTACAGGCCACACACTGTGTTCCTAATAAGATTCAATTTGAACTTGTAGGCTAAGAACTATTGCCCTTCAAAGTTCCTTAGTTTTGTCACTGAAGCACTCACTGCCTTACTTACTGACAGATCAACATAATTCTAAAGTACTTTTATCTACACACATAGAAAGAAAGAAAGAAATAAGGCATTTATTCACTACACAAAAGACACACAGAGACAAAAAAAATAAAAAAATCAGTACAATTGACACATAATGTGTGTCTTCGCGGTAGTGAATCGGCCGCTGTCTCAGCATTATGCCGAGGTGTCAGATAGACACCTACAGCGCTGATTTTCAGACAGCACCGTACGTGACCCACGGAACGCAACACAACATACGACCGATACAAACGTATATACCTACACATAATAAATAAATAATAAATCTAACAAATTTGTATACACATCACATATCATTAGAGCTCTAAAATGCGTTCAGAAGCCGTGGGAAATAACCAGCATTATTACAACCGATTTTACTATGAGAACTTTCTTCTATGTCGTAACTCGTAGCAGGTAAAATCTGTACTGTAATGTTATTACAGTACAGATTTTTGTAACGTTATGAGTTTAAATTAGGAACAGCTGTCAAAACTCAAGTGGGTCTCTATTCTAGTATCTATAGATAATAAAACAGTCATCGATATGAAACGTCAATTCAGTATGTTTCTTTGGTATAAAACGCACGACATTTGATCACGAGTGATATGAGTGGAATTCATTCGTTTGTGTATGATTTAAAAAACCATTCGTCATGACGGAGGATCGAATTGCCGCCATTGCTGTTGTCATTTTTTTTGTATTAGCAATCCCACTATCTCGAAACATAATATATGTTTTTAGCCTATCAATCCGAAACTTAAATATATTGCAAATTCAGTTAGGTTTCAGAGATATACAAACTGAAAAGTAAGTTTGTAATCTTATACAAATACATGGGGTTACAAAGTTACTTTTCGCTTTTCATGCTTTAAAAGTGCCTCTTTATGCTGTGCGTAGGTGACATAAAGTCGTTTTTTATGCTCTAGTGCCTAAAGTAAAATCTTCGTCAAAGACCAAGGCAATCGGTCCAACAGCCACACGAGCAACTTAAACTTCATAGGATAAACTCTTTGTTTTTATTCAATTTATGTTTCGTTAGTATTCTAAGACCAGTACAAGGACTGCAAGGATACCAACAGCCAAAGTACACAATAAAACTTCATGAAATAAACTAATCGTTTTCATTTCCTCCATAAAACCAGAAAAAAAAATCGTCCATAAAACCCATTTTACACTCGATTTTATATCCATCCTAGCGAGCTTGCGAACGTCTCGCGTAAAATGGTGCGTTTTATGCACTTGTTGTACAATCTACTATTTCCTAGTTGTGACAAGATATGTATGTACTGCATGCGATTAGTGTTAAATATACAATGCACTTGCAAATAGCCCGCTGCTAAAGTCCGGGATTTCTTAATTACGTTGTGTATTATACATCATACATACATGCCACATGCCGAAATGTTATTTTTTAGGCAGGGATATAGGGATATATGGCAGGGATTAATTTTAGGAACTGATTAAGATGATGGTTGTTTGATTAGGAGTTAAAGTAATGCAGTCATTTTGGTTGTTCGTGATACGTTCTATGAGATGGATTTGATTTGAGCTTCTTATCTATACAGCCTGTGGTTTTAATATTACCTCAAATTGTAACCGGGCGTAGATGTTAGATGTTGTAAGAAATTTAGTATAGAATAGAATAGAATAGAATCGTTTATTGCATATCACATTACAAAGATTGGATGGAATTAACTCATAAGTAGGTATACATGTGACACCCTGCAAGGGCACAGCAATATCAGAGCAGAGGGCTAACTAATTTTAATAACTATGCTTATACTAGCTGTTATGAAAAATGCTATATGAAGTTCAATACAGTTCAGTTGCATGCATTAATGATCGGTATTGGGACCGTGCACGACGACAGCGCCACGTGACAGGTGGCCATTATGGACAATATTGTCACCGCTGTCAAGCGAGAAGTAAGTAAATATTATGAAAGAAAATAATGTAATCTTGTGTTATTTTACTATATTAGACAATTTTGAACGATGTTAGTCAGTAACATTATTGCCAATAACATTAAAATTGTTGTTTTCATTGAGAAATGAGCCTACTGGTGACTAAAACGGGGTTTCGTGCCAACAACCACGAAATCATTTTTCAAGCTGAGCCGATGAATAAAGGCAAGAAATTGGTGCTAGCTGGGCATGTCCTTAAGGTTGAAGACATTCGCCAAGGAGACATGACCTTGGAACATAACTGGCACTGGCTTCTTCTGCATCGACTTTTCTACCTCCAATAAAGTGTGCACTACAAATTCTGTCATCTGGCTTTGGCTGACACAGGGATCCATCGGGACTGTAACATAGTAATTCACCGTAAATTTTCAATTTAATGCTTGTATCAAATGATTATGTACGAACTTTAAGTAAAATTTTAGAGGTTAATTGACTTAATTTTTTTTCTTACGGCAATTATCCACTTACTCGTATTTCTTTGGTCTCGTTTCCACCACAGTCTTGGAAATTGGTAAATTTTACAGTCGCTTCTTCTTGGTGTTATTACAATTCACAATAACATATCTCACTAGGACCATATTCAATTTATCTCAAAAACGATTAGAAAATGTTTACTGCATAATGGATTTGACAGCTCAAGTCAGCGACAAAAATGTAAATTTTAGCCGTAGCGAGCGCTGTGATCGTTTAGGCTACTCCCTCCACCCGCTTTGCACCCTGCCAATAAGTAAAACTAGTGCAATATTTCCCTTTGATATCCTAGATTAACGCTGAAACGTGGATGCATTTCTCCGTTGTCTGTATAAGTAAGTGCCCCCGCCAAGTCGAGCAAAACAAAGAGGCAGTACCATGGCAGTACCATCCATTTCTCAAAGCCATTCAGGCTATTTTCAACATCCTGTTATTTTGTGCTGGCCAAAGCTAGAACCCTGAATTTTCAGTAACATGTGGGGAATAATATGGCTTAGATTATACAGGGTGTGGCCTGAAACAGGGGCAAAAAATTAAACGGTAGACTATTGAGCTTGTGAGCACTTATTTCCAGGTAATTTTAATTGTTTTTTTTTCTTTAAGGAAACCTTTATCTATTTAACGTGTATTTTCTACCCAGAAGGGTAGAAAATACACGTGAACTTACCTTAAAGAAAAAAAAACAATTAAAATTACCTGGAAATAAGTGCTCACAAGCTCAATAGTCTACCGTTTAATTTTTTGCCCCTGTTTCAGGCCACACCCTGTATAATCTAAGCCATATTATTCCCCACATGTTACTGAAAATTCAGGGTTCTAGCTTTGGCCAGCACAAAATAACAGGATGTTGAAAATAGCCTGAATGGCTTTGAGAAATGGATGGTACTGCCATGGTACTGCCTCTTTGTTTTGCTCGACTTGGCGGGGGCACTTACTTATACAGACAACGGAGAAATGCATCCACGTTTCAGCGTTAATCTAGGATATCAAAGGGAAATATTGCACTAGTTTTACTTATTGGCAGGGTGCAAAGCGGGTGGAGGGAGTAGCCTAAACGATCACAGCGCTCGCTACGGCTAAAATTTACATTTTTGTCGCTGACTTGAGCTGTCAAATCCATTATGCAGTAAACATTTTCTAATCGTTTTTGAGATAAATTGAATATGGTCCTAGTGAGATATGTTATTGTGAATTGTAATAACACCAAGAAGAAGCGACTGTAAAATTTACCAATTTCCAAGACTGTGGTGGAAACGAGACCAAAGAAATACGAGTAAGTGGATAATTGCCGTAAGAAAAAAAATTAAGTCAATTAACCTCTAAAATTTTACTTAAAGTTCGTACATAATCATTTGATACAAGCATTAAATTGAAAATTTACGGTGAATTACTATGTTACAGTCCCGATGGATCCCTGTGTCAGCCAAAGCCAGATGACAGAATTTGTAGTGCACACTTTATTGGAGGTAGAAAAGTCGATGCAGAAGAAGCCAGTGCCAGTTATGTTCCAAGGTCATGTCTCCTTGGCGAATGTCTTCAACCTTAAGGACATGCCCAGCTAGCACCAATTTCTTGCCTTTATTCATCGGCTCAGCTTGAAAAATGATTTCGTGGTTGTTGGCACGAAACCCCGTTTTAGTCACCAGTAGGCTCATTTCTCAATGAAAACAACAATTTTAATGTTATTGGCAATAATGTTACTGACTAACATCGTTCAAAATTGTCTAATATAGTAAAATAACACAAGATTACATTATTTTCTTTCATAATATTTACTTACTTCTCGCTTGACAGCGGTGACAATATTGTCCATAATGGCCACCTGTCACGTGGCGCTGTCGTCGTGCACGGTCCCAATACCGATCATTAATGCATGCAACTGAACTGTATTGAACTTCATAGTCAATCGTATGCCGACGCCAAATTAAGAGGAAAACTGACATTTTATCACGCCAGGTGGCGCATAAGGATCTGGGTACAGATACCCAGCATTGAGATAAGAACTGTCAAATCGCATACATTTCTTGCAAGTAGTTTTAAAATTTCGCATTTTTCTCAAGAATGCCTTAATGTAATGCGCCAAATTGTAAAAATAGAGGAGCTCACTTATTTCCCAAGAATCCAACACGCCGAAAACGTTGGGAGAATGCATTGCGCATCAATAACTTTAGGGCAAGTGATACAGCCCGATTATGTGCGTTATTACAGCTTGAAGAACACGTTCAGTCATAAACGAGTACATTTTAAGCTGTTAATCGCAAGGATTACAGAAAATATCGCAACCACACACTTGAAACGAAACGTAAACAAGGTATTGCAGCGCCATCTGCCTTAAGCTTCTAGTGTGCCTCCCAATCGATCGCAGCTTTTCCATAAAAAAATCTAGTGGTAGGGACCACAGACATGCGTTGCGTTTATTTTCCGCTGCGCATTTATTCAGCTTTTAGGTTATGTGGCGGGCCCAACAAAACTAATTACATGATGGAATTCGGCGAATTGTGTACTTTGATCGCTATAATAAAATGAATGAAGTTAAAAATTCAAGAGGCTCATTTATCATGAATGAAACGTGTTTTCGGCGTTTTGTATTACATTTTGTGATATCGTTCCATATCACAAATGTACGTGGTATAATTTATACTAGTACTTATGCTTATGTGTCTGACTCACTCTTACCAATGGATGAGATTTTTTTGTACAATACTCTTAGATGTTTTTTTTTTCTTTTCAGGTAATTAGAATGTTATTCGTTATAATATTGGAGTTTTTCATCTGCTGGACGCCACTACACGTAATAAATACGGTAAGTACGTACGGGAGAAATCTGAGGTTCTTAAAATATATATTATGAACAATGCTCATTTTGTCCGAGATTCGCTCAGTTTGGCCACAGATGAAACACAAGGTCCATTTAAACTTTAAAGGGTAGCCTAGCGTAACGGACGCCGAGACGCGGCGCAAGACCAGAAAGTCTACACTAGACACCTCTTTCTATATTCCTCAGTGCGAGTAAGATTCAGACGCTAAATTGGATGATCCGATAATCCAATTGCATAGAAGTTGTACAGTGAGCATCATATAATTAGTAGCAAACAAAATAGCCAAATATATAGAAACACCTCCTTATTACTATAGGAGTAAGGATGTGTTACGGTATATTTGGCTATTTTGGCTCATTTGATTTCGGTATTTCAAAAAGGTAGCCTAAATTGCTTGTAATTTTTCAATATCAATAAGCAGCTCATAGTTCGGTTGATGGCTAGCGTGGTTGCCACAAGCAAGTGAGGGGATATAATGCTGACTATACTTTACGAACCTCCCAGATTATCTCTTGCACGCCTTATTAGAAGCGCGCGTTGCGAACTTAACCTTTAGGATTTTTTGACACTGACGTTGCTGAAGGATTATACATTGTTCGTTCGCTTCTCTAACAGAGTCTATTTTCAAAAGCATTGCTCAGTGCTGCGACACACGAAGGGTTAAGTCGATGGACTAAGGCATTCTTAAGGCATTAGATATACTCTCGCGCCAATACGCAGAAAAAAAAAATTGAAAATGAATTAATAAGACCGAAAGATGAGAGATAGAACTAAGAGAAATAAATCTTTACTCTAATAGATAAGTTTCCTGAGTTTTCCAAATTTATTGGGTCAAGAATATTTACCTTGAATTGAGTATTTATTACATTCTCTATCTTTGAACCTAAAATTTGGTTGAATTGACGCTAAATATTATATTCAATGCGTTCTGCTTACCCTTTTTCGGAATACGGGTGCAAGTTCGTGTACATGTAAATGTATGTAAGTAAGAATATAAACTACTTATATGTGCGGCCGCGTTAAGGAACGGCATCGAACCCCTGCCCCTCTATTATGTAACTTGTTTTAAGCTCACCTCAACGCTCACCCACAAACATATCTTGACACCGCAATGCGTAGTAACGAAAATTAGCATAGGTAGAGGTCTAGTTTCGTGACGGGTTCCTGGCGGGGTGAGCCGCATTAGCGCATAACAGCCCTGAACGTGAGGTTGCGTGGAGATGGCATTCTGAAAGAATGTAGGCATACTCAAGTGAGGTTACATAATTCTGCATCGTCTCCACCACCCAAAGGAGTGGAAGAGATCGCATTTAGCGATAAGACCGTATGTTGTCTACCGTTGTTTATTTTTTTCTTTTACCTACTGACAATGCGGACACGATTAAAAAAAAACATGTACTTGTTACGTACATAGCTTTAAGTTTTTGACCTTTACATAAGGGTATAAAGCCTGAATCACACTGCCGCGGCCTACGGTAAGCTTGACAGAGGACTGAGGGGTGATTACGTAAATTTTAGAACGTACGTACTGTCATTTTCCCAAATACATCCTGACATATATTATACAATTGACGAGCAGAAAGGAGTTCAGAAAAGGCAAAAAGCGGTCACGAATCGCGGACGTCTAGATAAATCCTTTGAATAATGCTGCGATTGCACAAAGTGCTGCTAGCGAACTCGAAGAAGGGAAAGTTTTCACCCACCATTGCCATTGTGTAGATGTGTCATACACAGATTTAGATTCCCGCCTTTCCTGGGGACATTATCAAAGTTAAGGGAATAATTTTTGGTTGGACTCAAACACAGCCGGATTCAGTACCACTAAGTGCAGAAAAAAGGTACACCGTTTGGTAGAAATTCTACACAAAAGTGTACTGTTTTATTTGCTCTTCAGTGATTCCGATTATGATTCAGTGACTGAATTACGTTCAGTTTGAGGTCAGCCCAGCGAACAAAAAAACATAGAAGGCGAGCTCCTTACTAATTTCTACCCAAATACGTGCCTAAAACTCGGTATGCGCATTTTCAAGTGATATTATGTCAACTGCGCATCCAATCACAGCTACCAAAAATATCAGCCTATATTCAATTACCCAACACAAATTAATGCGATTGGTCAATTTACGGATAAATTGCTGTGATTAGCCGTCGTGCATCACTTCGGACGGCAGCCATAAGACAGTGATAACGAAAACGGATAATTGTTGAATGGTTACAATGCAACAAGGAGCAAGTTTGTTGTCATAACACTCATAACATTCGAGTGATATTTTATGTTAATTGTGAAAAGTGATTCCGTTTATTTTTCGAGTGGTTTTACTGTGCTTGTCCGAACGACACCCTTCATTTTACAGCACAACAAGGCATATTTATTGAAGCTGAACATTTGGTTTGTTTGACAGTTTGTCACGGCAGCCATGTTCGACTAAACTGCTGCCTGGCATCGTTCTAGCATCCTGCCCCATTCTGTGGAGCCACTTTACGGTGCTAGTTAGTTTTTTTTTTTTCGTTCGCTGGGCCAGAGAATTAATCCGCTTGAACCGCGTTTCCTCTTCTATATTATTAGTATGCGATAAAAACATTCTTTTAGTCACTGTGTGTGACGAAGGTCGTAGGGGGAGTCTGACGTTTTTTCCTTGCCGGAGGTCATATTTAATTGGAAATTACTCTGAATTCTCAGTCTGCGAAGGGTTATAAAGATTGTTGGTACAGGAGAACAATAATACACGGAGTTTTAAGACTGATATCCAAAAGAGGACGCCTTGATGTAATTTTAATCATAATATTTATTTTCATGATACTTATATTAATTTTCTTAGAACTTCCTATCAAACAAAAATATCATAGTAACTAACACGTTCATCATCAGCATAATCGTTAAAAACCACAAAAAAAACAATATTTTAAACCTTCCTATATTTTATTTATTATTATTTATTAATTTAATCGTTTGGCATACTTTATTTCGCCTTTAAATTTTGTCACTCTTTAGCACCACCCAGGTGACATCTTCCTATTAACTAACCGCTACCCACTAATGATGTCAAATCCTAGAGCCCGCGCACACCCTTCCGGCCGTTTACGCAACTGCGATTTGCAACCAGTTGCGAATCAAGAGAACTTCTTCCTGAACCGCAACTTGGTTGCGAACACAGTGCATTCAAATCGAGAGGACCGTCCGAAATAACAATAATAGATATGTTAGAGAAACATTTAGATCGGATTTTCTTTTAAATAACACCGGCGTCCCCCAAGGCAGTATGCTTGGCCCGTTGCTATTTCTACTAGCAATCAATGATTTGCCTAACCACGTTGAAGAAGACTGTATCATCTTTGCTGATGACACTACCCTTGTAGTGAAAGGCGAGAATAAAGACCAACTAGAACTAAATACTAATAAAACATTGGCAGACGCTATATCTTGGCTAAAAAGCAACAACTTAAAAGTTAATATAGCTAAAACAAAAGCTGTAATTTTTAGCTCTTATAATTATACACCACTACCTATACAAATTAGCCATGATAACGAGAACGTAGAAATAGTGGATATAGTTACATTCCTAGGCTTCAAAATTGACAAGAATCTTAATTGGAAACAACACGAATACATATGCAACAAACTGGCCCGCTTCGTCTTTGCTCTGAAAAGACTCAGACAAACAGTTTCAGTACAAGCAGCTCTGACAGCATACCATGGCTATGTTTCCTCAGTACTAAGATACGGACTGTTGTTATGGGGAAATTCCGTAGATATTGAGAGAATTTTCATTCTCCAAAAACGCTGTATTCATGCTTTGGACAATGCATGGTTTCTTGAAAGTTGTAAACCACTATTCCAAAAGTTTAAAATACTTCCACTCCCATGCATGTACATACAGGCAGCTTGTCTCTTTGTTAAAAGCAACCCTCACTTCTTCATAATGCGTAGTGATACTAATGCAAGGCACACCAGAGCGCAATACAAGGAACTTTTATATCAGCCTCCTTGCCACAATTATATATATAGGAAAAACTGCTATAATATGTGCATAGCACTGTATAATAAACTGCCTGTAGATATAAATTTAGAAAATATGGTGTTGTTTAAAAATAAGTTGACTAAATGGCTTCAGGAACACTGTTATTATAGTATCAAAGAATATTTGACGCGCTAATAGCTAAATTATAATGTAATACTGAAATTTATTTTGATATTGACAAAGTAATTTAATTTTTGGACATTCGATTTATATAGTATTACTGATGATGGTTAAATACGCATGAACTGTAAATAATATGTATACGATCTCTATAACCGTGTTTCAGCAAATAAATAATTTTGAATTTGAATTTGAACAAATAATAAGAACTTCCCAAACTTACATTTCTCTTTACGGGTAAATCCCTGAAGGGCCAACTTCCTTGTACCGACGTCTTAGGCAGGTCCGGCAGGTCAGGTACTGCGACCCAAATGTGTTATTTCACTTCCTCATATTAAATGTTCGGTTCTGGCGCTTCGCCGGCCCCTACCGCGGCTCGCTCAGCTCGCGCTGTAGGGTCACAGTACACCTAACACTCTTCCTCGCTTCGCTAGTCGTCGTACCTAACGGGGACCTGCAGTACCATCTCAATGGTGCAGATGAGACCACACCCAACCCAGTAATTTTTAGGTATTCTTTTTCTAATTGTCAAAGATAACGAAGGTTGCGAATAAGGAAAAAAAAATCTTTTGTCGCAACTGGTTGCGAAAGTTAATCATCAGGATCAGGGTTCAGGAAAAGTTCTCTTGATTCGCAACTTCGCAACTGCAAAGAATAATAATTCTTAATTCGCAACTGGTTGCGAATCGCAGTTGCGTAAACGGCCGGAAGGCGCACACAGAGAGCGGTCAGAGTTCTGCGTGCTAGTGACCGTTGACCGCTCAAGAGTTCCAACGCACACAAGCGGCGTTCAAATTCTCGCGTTCTAATTTCGTTGGGGTCTTTGCACATGCAACATGTTACTAGAAAGTTCAGCATCCGATGAAGAATAGGGAATATGCATGTGATTCAGAAATGGACAAAAAAAATCATGAGTAATCTTTATTGCTTAGTAAATATACACACATGATTATTTTTACAAATAATCATGTTTCTATTAACAAATTTAATTATTTAAAAGTAGTAATTTTAAAATTCTCTCTCAAATTTCCAAAACGCAACGCTATTGGCGGAGCGAATCGTGACGTCACCGTACACTCGGTGTCTACTGTCAACAGGTCGTTTGTATGATTATTGAAAGTTATTCGCAATGTTTAGCCGTTGTTTATGATAAGTAATCAGTGTTTTTTGGGAATTATTAACTGAAAGCAGTGACTCCTTGTGAAAAAAGACTCGCCACAATGACTGGAAGCGGTTTTGTCAAGGCACAGTCGGATAATCTGCCTAAAATTAATGTGTTCATGATGACTAAGTACGTAGGTACCTCGTAGAGGTGCCTTTCTTAAATAAGTGTAATAACAAAGTAGTACATAATATATCTATATTATATAATCAAAGATATGTAGGTATTAGGTATGTTACATGTTGAGAACATCTTTATGAACATAACAAACTTAGGTTGGTTTCGTCGAGAGTTATAAATAAAACAAATTTGTGTAGGGCACTCAGTAAAAACAAAGAAACTTAGCTAAAACGTTTCGTGATAAAAATCAACACACGTAGTCAACTGTTGATCAACAACAATCATAATATTTGTAACATTAATAACTAAAAATTGGGACTCAGAATAGTTTTATGAATAAGTACCTATATAATTAAATTTTTAGGTTAGGTTATGTTTATATTGTTCGCGAGGCGTAATACGAGTCGTAATAAAAAAGATTTATGGTACAAACATATTTAATAATCACTTCGAAATGATCTTCACAACAATATAAACTATTCAAGCACGATACATTATCTCTCCTCATCGCCTTACACCGCTTTGGGGCATATGAAAATATATCACGTCAGGTGCAGTTTTAATGTTATTTTCACACATAGGGGCAATGCAATATTTATTTATTATTATATTTTATTTATAAGCTTTTGCCTGATCTTCCGTTACAATCAGTTGATCTTACAAGCTTTTACCACTCACTTTTATCAAAACTGTGAATCAAACACTTCGTTGTTAATTTATTCTAAGTGCACGGTGACGTCACAAAATGAGCGCGCCAAAATGGCGGCGTTTCAATCGTCCGAAAATGATAGTAGTTTTAATTAATTTTTTTTAGCTCATTTAATGATAGTGTGAAAGTGATATATTTTTTCCGGTTTTATAATTACTTATAGAATCGTTTAAAAATATAAAAAAAATACATGAATATACCCTATTAAGCCTATTATTGCTCTTGTGGAGCTCAGCAGCTTCTAAAAAGAAAAGGAAGTATCGGGTGCACAAGGCGAATTTAGTAGTATTTTTCAGGATTTACTTTTTTTTATACAACGACGGTGACAAACAAGCGTCTGGCCCGCCTGGTGGTAAGCAGACACCCCAGCCTATAGACGCATGCAACTCCAAAGAAGTAACATGGACGTGGCCGACCCTTGATATGTTTTAGGATTCGCTGTGTTGACAGCGTGTTACTTAAAGATGAACAACGATTCTCACTTAAATCTTATAATAAACTCCTTTCCCTAACCAATGCAATTAACTTTTCCGCGTTTCCAACCTCAGGCATCCCGGCGTTCAGGCGTTACCTGTCTCGGCGGGAAAAGAACTCAGAAGAACGCGACGTTCCGCATTGACCGCCGCGGTCTGACTGCCCGCTGTGTGCGTTGTTATTAAAGACTCGGTACATTATACTGTGTGCGCGGCGCACTGAATTGGAGCAAACACCTAGACAGTAGACTAAACAAAGCAACAGTAGCCTTCTGGCAATGCAGAAGGATGGTGGGGAAGAGATGGGGCCTAGCCCCCCACATCATACTGTGGCTATACAAAATGGTGATAGTACCAATGATAAGCTATGGTGCCATAGTATGGTGGCCCCGCACCCAAACCACGACTGCAATTACCAAAATTCAGAAAACACAAAGACTAGCATGTGTAGCGGCTACAGGATGTATGAGAACAACCCCAACGGCACCACTAGAAATAATGCTAGGACTCCTACCTTTACACATGCATATACAAAAGGAAGCGGCTGCGACGGCAATACGCCTAAAAAGCCTCAACCTATGGACGAAGCTGAACACACCACACACAAAGATTCATAACATACTGATCACCAGCCTCCCCATCCTGGAGGCTACAATCGACAAAATACCAAGAACTGCAGTCTTCAGGAAAGACTACGGCATATCACAAACAGAAGACTCGAGAGAGGGACTAAACCAAACAGACCTTAGAATCTTCACAGACGGCTCGAAAACAAACACGGGAACGGGATGTGGAGTGTTCTCAGAGGACTTAAACATACACATATCCAAACCACTGGGCGAACAAAATACGGTATTCCAGGCGGAATGCGTAGGAATAATCGAAGCCTGCAATGCCATAAAGAGACGACAAGTTGAGAACACAAACATACGAATACTCTCAGACAGTAAATCGGTACTACAAGCACTAAACAACGACAAAATCACATCTGGCTTGATATACGAATGCCACCAAAGTCTAACGGAGGTGTGCGCAGACAAAAACAAGGTTACTATACAATGGATCAAGGGGCACAGCGGCTCAAGAGGAAACGATGCAGCGGACGAACTGGCCAGGAAAGGCTCAGAAACAACGGCATACGGACCCGAGCCAATCTTGCCCCTGCCACAAAGCTACATATACAATCAATTGGACCTATACGCTAAAAACCAGCACCAAAGACACTGGGAGGAGTTAGACACATGCAGACAGACCAAAGAGATTCTGTCAGAACACGACAACAAACTCACAACCGCACTACTGAGGACACACAGAAACCAACTACGCAAGATAGTAGGAATAATAACAGGACACAACACTCTGAACAGACACCTCTACAACATAGGTATCACGGACAGCCCCATGTGCAGAGCTTGCATGGAGGCGGAAGAAACGACTAAACATATTCTACTGGACTGCAAGCAGGTAGAAGTATACAGGAAAAAACACCTAGGGTCTCCGGACACACTACGGGACGCAGTCAAAAATACAAAGGCACTCACCAACTTCTTGGAGGAGCTGGGGTGGTTAGAGTAGCGCTACCCCTTTTCACGCAAAATAGGCACACTGGATGTCGACTTGCGGAAAATAGCCCAGTAAACTAACTAACTAACTAACTGTGTGCGCGGGCGGTTTTAATCATTCTAACTATTAACTTATGTAATTCAGTGACTCTTCTCCCACTCGCACTGCGCAATGTAGAAAGAGTAGGATATATTTTCGCCACATTTTCTCGTCTCGTATTGTCACGGCGTTTGGTAGTTCTCTAGCTCTGATGTAATGATGGATGGAATTAATGATTTTTATACAATTTATTTGTTTTAGATATACCTTTTCTACCCGAAAGAATTGTACCAGTACATAGGCCCCAAGGGAATCATCTCCCTTCAGCTGCTGGCTTACTGTTCCTCTTTCTGCAACCCCGTGACGTACTGCTTCATGAATCGTAGGTTTCGTCAAGCCTTCATCGGCCTCATCAAGAACTGCAAAATATTTGAGTAAGTATTTATAATAACTAATATAAGGAAAAATTCCAAAAATATGACACTTCTCGGAACATCAGGAAAACTTCACGAGACTAAGAATATTTCAAATTCCATTTTAGGTTCCCTATGGGAAATTTAAATAAGAGACATTACTAACCTAAGGTAGCCTAAATTGCTTTGGTTTTAAGGGTTCCGTAGTCTCATAGTAGTATAAAAGTTCAATTAATACCATTACAACCTAATTTTCCATATTTTTTTTCTTCGAGCTCTTCTTAATGTAAAAAAATCGAATTAGGGCCGATTTTTCAATTTCCAGATAAAACTATCTGTCAGATAAATGTGAGTCTTTCATTTGACTTAAGAAAAAGATGGTGATATTTCAATTGACGGATAACTTTATCTAGAGATTGAAAAATCGGCCCTTAGTTTCTTTAATATGTGGAATATTTTTTTATTAGGTACACAGGCCACATTATCTTTTACGGCGTATAGGTGTATGTGTGTGTATTTTTGATAGACATATCGTAACATCTGACATATTAGGTGATCTGTATTATATATTAAAGCTGAAGACTGTCAAAAGTCTGTACATGGAAGATATTTAAAAAAAACTTTTCTGTTGATACTTACATGACGTGAAAACGGCTGAACGGATTTTGATGCAAAATTTACTTATCTGTCGAGAAAATGCCCGGCCAACATATAGTCTATAAAAAAGCTGCCTATTGCGTGTCGGGCCACGCGCAGCGCAGGGTAGAGTTCCGTAGTTGCCCTTATGTCACAGAATGCGGACTTAAAAGGGGCTTTTAGGGGGTTTATTATAGCTTACCCTCGTAAATAATCGTAGATATGATAATATTTATAACACACCATGTATAGGGTCGTTTCGCCGGTTACGCGACCACCTTCGGTTAGCGACGGGGGGGTGGGGACACATGACTCGAAAAAAATTAGGGCTATAAATCCGATTATCTCGCAAACGCATAATTGAGTTGAAAAATAATTGTAGAAAACCCATAATATTTTTGAACAAGCTATCCAACGATACCCCACACTATAGGTTTAACTAGAAAAAAAAATACACCAATTGACATGAAGGGGAGGTACACTAAAAAGATTTTTTTCAGGATTTTATTTTACTGTTTTGTCGGCGTGATTAGTTTATATACCTACGCCGAATTGCAGTTTTCAAGTTGTTAGGGTTACTGAGCTAAGCCGAAGACGAACAGACAGACAAACAGACGGACGGACATGGCGAAACTATAAGGGTTCCTTGTTGACTACAGAACCCTAAAAATTATTAAGACAATGGTGCAAAGGGGTTAAAAATAGGGTTGACCTTTGTATGGGAACTTCTTAAATCTATGAGCTAAAGACTTGGAAATTTACAAGCATATGCTTTACTAGAAAGTAAAAACAACCTCATTCAAACTTTTAGCACAATATTGATAAAACGTGAAGAAACCCGGGATGTAAAATAGTGGAAGGCGGCTAAACACTAACATATTAACCAAAACTGGTTGATACCTCCACCGATAGTAACTATTATACATAAGAGACCTAATTATGTTGGAACTTCAGTCACTGACGACGTCGCTGCTTATATTGAAAAACCAGCAACCTTGATCTCTGCCTTCCTATATTTGCTATGAAATCAGAAGTCATCTAAAGTTGTTTGTAGGTTGAGATGATCTCGAGTTCACCAACGTCATGGGATGTGGGTATACAATTTGGACATAACGGCATTCCGCGGAGAATTGAGTATCTATGATAGGTATATATTTTTTTTAATGTAGAAGACTCCCGTGACTTTCTGAAATAATATTGGGAGCGCATAAGAAGCGCTCCCTAAAGGGATATTTTGGGCCTTTCATTCCTGCGAAAACCTCAGCCTTTGCTTTGCTTCTTCTTCGCTTGCCTCCCCGTTTACCTTCAGGATTTTGGTCCTCAAGTTTCGCTTGCAAGACATCGGAAAATAATGAGTGTCCTTAGGGGTCATTGCCCGCATTGAGACCGTTCTCAGAAGGGTTTTGCTTTGGGCCTTACATTCCGACGAAAAGGCCTTGCTTGCCTCTCCACTCACCTTCGGAATTTTGGCCTGGAATTTCGCTTGCAAGACACCTGGGAATAGTAATAGTAAGTGTAAGTGGGGGCTCGCCATCAGGTTTCACTTGCAAGACACCGGGAGATAATGAGTGTCCGTCCATGGGGGTGCATTTAGAGCGCTTTCTGGAGGAATGCTTCGAGTCTTTCACTTCAACGAAAAGCACGGCCTTTGGCCTCGGTTGCCTCGCCACTCACCTACGGGACTTACTTCGCCTTTCGCCTCGCCACTCAACTACGGGATAGTAAGTATCCGTGAGGGCTCGCTTGCCTCGCCGCTCATCTTCGGTACTTTGGCCACAGGTTTCGCTAGCAAAGACACCTACAGATTGTAAATAACCGTGGGGGCTTGCCTTCGGGTTTTCGGCCCTCGAGCTCGCCTAGGTAGCTGTCTCTATAAGCATGCTATAGGCCTTTAATTCCTACGAAAAGCTAAAAAAGCTGTCTTCGACTTCACTTGGCTCCTCTTTTATCTTCGGGGATTCGGGCCTTAGGTTTTGCTTGCATGACACCCGAAGATAATGAGTGGCGTAGGGGCTCACAGAATCTGAGAGCGCTCTCTAAAGGGATGCTGTGGGCCTTTCATTCCAACGTAAAGTTCGGCCTATGGCTGGCCGCTCACCTTCTGGACTTTGGTCTCCGGACACTGCGGATACGGAGACACCTGGGGATAGTAAGTGTCCGTGGGGGCTCACTCACAGGCCTTCAGCCCTCGAGCTCACCTAGCGACCGCTCTCTAAAAGCATGCTTAGGGTCTGCTATTCCTACGAAAAACTCAGCCTTCGGCTCGGCTTGCCTGCCCGTTTACCTCCAGAACTTCGGTCTTGAGGTTTCGCTTGCAAGTTACTCGGAGATAACGAGTATCTGTGGGGGATCGGGCCTTAGGCGAGCTCGCATTGACACCGCTCTCTGAAGGATTACTTTAGGCCTTACATTCCAATGAAAGGCTTGGCCTTCGGCCTCTCTGGCCTCACCGCTCGGCACTTTGGCCTCAGGTCTCGCTTGCAAGACGCCTTAGGATAGTGAGTGTCCGTCGGGCTCGCCCTAGGGTCTTCAGACCTGGGGCTCGCTCTCTAGGAGCGGTCTCTTAAAGGATACTGTAGATGCAACTAGAGAATTAATAAAGACAATAGTTACTCAACAAGAAATGGGACACAAAGTTGCTGTTGTACTGTGTGATCTGTCGAAAGCATTCGATCTGGTAGACCACGAACTAATCATAAAAAAATTGAATCATTATGGCATCAGGGGGAATTTCTTAAAAATATTTCAATCATTTCTAGAAAACAGGGAACAATTGTGTGAAGTGGATGTTAATGGAAAAAAAGGAAAATCAACATACCTATCACTTAACGCCACTTCTGTTTCAGAAGGTTCTATTATTGGTAGTTACTTGTTTATAACCCTAGTAAATGACTTATCGGCCTGTACAATCAATGGTAAACTGGTTGCATATGCAGACGACAGTGCTTTTATTGTTTCAGGAACTAATTTCTCAGACTCAGACTACAACGTAAAGTAAATAGTCTGCTCTTGGATGTAAAGAATTGGTTCTCTGTAAATGGTATGCAACTGAACCCGGAAAAGACAAATGTAATCCAAGTTAGCCTCCGGGGCGTACCACCAAATACCCTCAAAATTGAATTGGATAACATAAACGTTCCAACTGTAGATAAGGCGAAATATTTAGGCTTCGTGGTAGATTCCGGGTTAAAGTGGAATAGTCATATTGAAGAACTCAGTAAGAGGTTGACAAAAGCATGCTTCGCAATTTCACGCTTGACAAAAATGCTCAATTACCAATGTGTGAGAAATGCATACTTTGCCTACTTTCAATCAACAATTACCTATGGAATTGATATGTGGGGGCTGGCAGCAGATAGGCAAAGAATATTCTTACTGCAAAAAAGGGTTATTAGGATAATGGCTAGGGTGCGGTGGGATACGCCTGCCCGTGACATATTTCGGGAGTTAAAATTCTAACAGTTCCTAGCCTTTACATACTAGAGATTGCAAAAGTTGTTCGTAGGAACTTGCATCAATTTAAGCGACGTGGTCTTAACAGTCGTAATAGAAATGAACTTCTCCCAAATAGGCACAGATTAAAGAAATCGGAGCAGTGTATATGGTACATAGGTCCCAAAATATATAACAGGTTGCCAAAAGACATTAAGCAGCCAGACATGTCTGAAAACATATTCATAAGTAAGTTAAAAGAATATTTAATAAATAAGGCTTTTTACTCCGTAGATGAATTCCTAAACAAAAATAATTAAGTTTATATAAGTACCTAATAAGACATTAGAGATAAAATGAAATATGCAATATTTGTGACATGTAAATTACCTGACTTGTAACTTATGTTATCCATAAAAAATTGAATTGAATTGAATTGATATTTTGGGCAACTATATAATATTATTGACGACCAAGTTTATGAGGGTGTTTATTTAGATTCGAAGAGAATTTGAACTGTTACACGCACAATCTATGGAAATGAAATCTTTATTTTCAGTATTTAGTATAGTTAAACATACATAAGAATACCATGTAAACCATAATTTATGCGCGTACGAAGTCGCGGGCAGAAGCTAGTATTTTATATGATAAAATTAACCTACAAATCATTGCAGGAGATGCTTCGCTAAGGAGTCAGAATGCAAGCCGGCCACGCCTCTGCCTTCGAGCCAGGAAGTCACTGCTTGCGTCATAAGGGGCAGCCAGACTGGCCGTTCAGGTATGTATAAACTCATTTGTTTTAGAAGAAAAATATTCGGCGTTGCAAAACTCTTGTTTTTCTATTCCAAAGGCTCCTTTACACAATGGGTCATTATGGCGCAGGACAAAGACGCAGCGCCTGTCTTTCTCCGTCGAAAGCATAGTTGCGACCTGTAGGTATGATGGACGATTGTGTGTGGAGCCCGAAGATGTAAGACGCTACATGCCAGATCTTCTATCTGCTTCGTGCGACTTAGCGCGACGTACTAGCCTGATTTTTGGCCAATGCTTCAAAGCCAAAATCTACGACAAATTTGTTCAGTGTCGTTTCTAGTAGCTGCTTGATCTCGGCTCGTAACAGTCCACGCGTTTTTACAGATATAAAGGAGGATTTTACAGAAAGAGGGAAATTGGTAAATCAGACATTTGCACTACTTAATTATAAATCTCACTAAATTGCATTCAGTACTAGAAACCTATTAAGTGGGTTCTCTGCTCGTATACGTCTTCGCTACCAACAGTCAAGGTCAAAACAAGTTGCAGAAAACTTTAGAGGTTTAACTTTAAAGGCTTAAGAAAACCTTCCTCTGAAAAACCACCAGCAGAACAATTGGCTAGATACCCCGGAGAAGGCAGCGAGGATGCCCAGAACAACTCGCAGGGGCAAATAGGTGCGTTCCTCCTGAGATTCTAGAATCCTTTTACTTTGCGTAGATTGCGGCCCACTTGGACTAATAGTGGGTAGAAAATGTAGAAATTCCATATAACCTAGAATTCCCTCGGAAGCTACTTACTTGGTTCGCAGGTTTTCTCCACGGAAAAAGAAAAGGTTGTTCATAATGCTCCGTTAACCTTTTTTCTTGATCTGAGTATGACAGTAGTCCTGGTTGCAGAGTTGGGCGGGCTGGACGGGGAGGAATGCGTTTAGCAGCGGCTCACTGGCCAATTCTTCAAGCGGCAACCACCCGGCGCTGCCCGCGCCAGCCGTCACAAGGCCCATCACACAGGTAATAACATCACACGTTTAGGTTTAAGATCGCCAGAGCTCCCAAGGATGTGGTGTTGTGAGTGAAAGTCCCGCGTTCTAGCCTCAACACAATGTTCAAGCTTCTACTTTGATCTGAAGTTGTGTGATTAGTATACTAAGGGTGGGTTGCACCAAATCGTCTGTAATCGTAAGCGGCGGTGTTCGTTAAAATCTGAATGACATATGGAAAGTTTGACAAGTCTCTATGGGACAGCTGGCGGTGCCATATTTAACGTAGATCGGTCTGTAATTATAAGTTGGTGCAACCCGCCCTTAGATTACTTACTCAAAAAATCGGCCATGTGCTTGTCGGGCCATGCGTAGTGAGGGTTTCCGTAGTTGCCCGTCTTTCTTAGTTACATCGACACACGTGCGCGGCACGGCACCTAAATGGTTGCGTCTGCCGAATTTGTACGAAAGTTGGCGTACTTAACTTAAATGTTCTTAACATTTTAAGTTGGTCTACTATTACTCGGTAACTAGTTAGGCCTATTTAGCCGTGATAGTTTTCCTTTTAAATTCATTACATGTGTTACTGCGACGATATTTGAAGTGAAATCTTCTTTAGCGGCGCTGAGCACTTTTTGGGATGCGCTAAAATTGTTAAACTCGCGACAGATTTTGTGTGATCTCAGGAGGTCACGTGACCGTAGAATTGGGAGAGATTCGTAACGAGGCCCAAGCCCCCAAGGGCGGGGGGAAAACGGGGGTTTGACTAGGGGCACATAGTTCTAATTTGTACTTTATTGTTAACAGTATAAGGTCGTAACACATTTTCCGTAAATGCGAATTCCATTTTGTTTTATCAAACTTTTATACTCGTATTTTGCGGTTAGCCGATTCGACTTCATTCAAAACTGAACACTATTCGGAAGAGTATAAATCCGTTAAACACTTTTTGCAATTGCATATTCTGCAAATAAATTTGTAATTTTGTCCACGCGTCCTTTACCGTTTTGCTATTGAGCAAATTCGAATAGTTCGAATTTGGACGTTAGTCCTAAAGAGATAAAGCTTGGAAAAATATTTGGCAATGGCAAAAACAAATTGGTATTTTATTTCATCGTCTCCTTCATCAATTTTGCTGAGTTAAGTTGAACTATAGCGTACTACTAATAAGGTTGTTATTAGATATATTGGCACGCAGGGGGAGGGAGGGGGGAGGCAGGGATTTTTTTTTGCAAAATTAAAATTAATTAAGTTTTCACTTCTGCCGGCACTCCCGGAGTGCAACCCGGTCTTTTTTTTTACATTCCCAGTAGCAGCCATTTAGCCGACAGGGGAGGGAGACACTTGACTCGAACAAAAATTTGGGCTTTAAAGCCCAAAATCTCGCAAACGAATCACTAATTTGAAAAATCGTTGTAGGAAACCCTTAATATTTTTGAACAATCTATCCAACCATACACCACACTATAGGGTTAACGAGAACAGAAAATTACACTACTCACTTTAGGTGTAGGGGAGGTAACCCAATGTTTTTTTTATTCAAGCTGTTATACTTCTGTTTTATGGGCGTGATTGATTTATATACCCATGCCGAATTACAGTTTTCTAGTTGTAATGGGTACTGAGCTAAGCCGGAGACGGACGCACAGATGCTCGGACGGACGGCCAGACGGACATGGCGAAACTATATGGGTTCCTTGTTGACTACGGAACCCTAAAAATTTACGGAATGCAAAGAGTAAACATTGTTTTACACTCCTAATAAATTCAATTTAATACCCACATCTACGCGTTCATGAGGACTACGACGAAACTTTAAAATTATTACTTAAAAATATTTTTATTATATGATGTAACTAAAAATATACGGTTTTTGCATTTTTTCCTTTATCTGTGCTATAAGACGTTGCTTCGTATCAAATTTTAAGATTCTGAGTTCACGGGAAGTGCCCTGTAGGTTTTGATTCCCTTGCCAGTTTCGGAAATCTGCGGAAATTTACGGCATAAACGGCTGTGTCTTTTGATTGCGTTGGCTTAGAAGTTTGATTTTTTCATAGCTCCAAGGGACAGTAGACCTGAGTATTTGGTATAAATTTTAGCTTGATACTTCCACGCGTTCCTGAGAAAAAGGGTCTTGACAGACGGACGGACGGACGGACAACAAAGTGATTCTATAATTGACAAAAGAAAAAAGGGGACTAAATATTTTCTGCGGGTTTTAAGGACGCGAGGTGGAAAATATCGCATTCTTTCAAACGCCGTTATGGCCAGAATATGAAATAATAAGGACTTATTTTTAGATATAATATGATTCTTGACTACCTACCTGATTCAATTGATGGAGGTAGGTACTTGATTGCGCAAAATTACCTCGTAAGAAAAAAATCTGACGCCAGGTCTTTATTTTCCTTTTTAGGGTTCCGTAAGAATTATAGTTCCGCTATGTCCGTCTGGCCGTCCGCCCGTCCGTCCGTCTGTCCGTCCATCTTCGACTTAGTTCAGCAACCATTACTACTGGAAAACTGTAATTAGGCATGGGTATATAAATATAATTCAGTCACGCCGACAAAACAGAAGAATAATACCTTCCAAATAATACCATCTTGTTTTTTTTGTGGTGCCTCCTCCTCTACACCTAAAGTGGGGATGCAATTTTTTGTTCGTTAAACCCGTACTTTTGTGGTATCGTTGGATAGCTCGAATCAAGATAAGTCCCCTTAAATTAAAAAATGACTCATCGCACACCACCGTGCCGAGTCGGTAATCAAATATCTCAACAAATCGTTCGTATGACTGGTTTTGCAAAATACGAATGATTGCCGACTCTAGTAGCGTTCATCGAAGAATAAATCGTTTGAAGCAGACCGTTAAATTGCAGATCCGTTCTATTTATACGTGTCGAATTTCGATACGATGATAAATGATATCATGTTTTGTAATAAGAACGGGCAGTAGGCTCCGTATCTGGAGACAACTGTCTGTGCCAAATCGAGCAAAACAAAGAAATAAAGGCAAAGCTGTTCTATTTTTTTCTTGAAACCTTTCAGGACATTTTCGACTCTCCCGTAATTTAATCGTGGATAAAGCTACAACCCTGAATTTTTTAGTTACTCTTGGTCGTGAGAGGTTACAGGGATAAGTTCACCTTTGTACCAAAAGTCGCGATTGCTGCAGAGTCCGCGAGACAAACCTCGTACGTGTAAATCGCGTCTTCTAAGCACCTGTGATTTTTTACTAATTTCCAAGTTAATAGTGTTTTCATCATTAATTGTGCTATTTCCAATGGTAATACGTTATGAAGAACTTATTAAACTTGTTAGATAAATGGTTGCCAGAGTTCCCTGGGATGCGCTGTGTTGAGTTGTCTAATATATATCGTTCTAATATATATCGTAACATGTTAACAACATTTGTTGTTGCTGAGATTGATGTTACATGTTAGAAAAACATTGGCACGTCGAATCCGACTTTAGTGTAATTGGCATTGTCAATACCTAACCGCTTATATGATGTGCTTGTAAATAAAATTAAACTTTTTCTCACCAGGTAATAGAGACAGGAGAAGAGGACAGCCAATTTCTGTATCGCATCACGTGGGCTCGCAGCGGTCTGGCAAAAGGCAGCGGTCAATCACTACCACGCTATGAATGAATCGGCCATTTAAAACTAGTAACGTAGTAAACGGACTCATGTTAAGAGGAACAGGTGCAAACTATCATACGGACAATAGACAGGATAGAAGTGCTGTTATCGCAAAAATATTTGGAAACGACTGTCAGGTTGGTTAGGAAGTATTTGAAATATATTACATACACAGTACACGATAGAAGACTGGGTTTGCATAAACTGACTCTGATTGATTGATTAGTCCTTAAAAAGTGTAACGTTAGTACCATTAAAAAGTGTAACTGTCAACATTGCCAGCCTTTATATAATTTGTGTGAAGTGAGTCTGGAAAAATATAAATAAGTAATTGAAACGTCCAAGTTTTATGTAAGTATACTAATATTGTAAAATTATTATTTTTATTGTAAATTACCGTTTGACATGTAAAAGTGCCCTTGTGGCCTATTTGCAGAATAAATAATTTGTATTTGTATAAACACCAGCCAAGTGCGTGTCGGGCCACGCGCAGTGTAGGGTTCCGTAGTTGCCTGTCTGTCTTAGTTACATCGACGTTCGGTGCAGTTGCGTCGGCCGAATTTGTACTAAAATACTCGAAGACACATGACTCGAACAAAAATTAGCGCTTTAAAGCCCAATATCTGGCAGAAGAATGAGTTGAGAAATGGTTTTAAGAAACTCCTAATATTGATATGAACAAGCTATCCAACGCTACCCCACATCATGGGTTTAACGAGGAAAAAAGTACATCCCCAGAAAAAAGTACTTTAGGTGTGGGGGAGTGGGGAGTGGAATTCAAGGTTTTTTTTCTCTAACAATCAACGCATTTGCCATTGGAAATCAGTTCGTTGGGTAAATTGGAAAAGAAATGTCGAAATGTTCACTTGGCTTGGCAGAGTACTAAATTGAAGTCGGTTAAAAGTTTGTTTTTAAAGTAAATTATACTATATACTTAAGTATAGAAGATACTAAATTCGGATCTTCAGCAAATTCACTTGATACAATATTATTGTAATATAAGGTTATGCAAGACACATGAAGGGTCTTAGTTTAAAATCCTAATAAGGGTCTCCCCACAGCCACACCTATCGACGCGGAATCGGCTTTCACCGAGTGTTTTGTACGACACTCGTCGTGTTTTGTTCGTAATCCCTTCGATGGACGTCGCTTCGCGTCGGCCGAGCCGATCAACGTCTTTTTCGCTCTTATTGCGTGGACATAAAGAGTTTTTTGATCAGCTAACGCCGATTCCGCGTCGATAGGTATGGGGAGACCCTTATCCTATAGTATTTTATGCAACTGTTGTATAAGTAGGGTCTTAAAACGTGAGTGTCGTGAGTTGCGATGCGAGCCTTGGCGAGCATCGCAATTAAAGACGCCACGAGCGTTTTAAGACCAAGTTATACACCGTTGCATACAATACTTTTTCTACGACTAATTTTAAATAAATAGCATTTGACTTTTCAGGCAATAAGTTTTCCGTTAGTTCTATTACTACTCACGCAATTTCCTCAGCGGTGCAGTTATTTTCTTCTTCGTCCATTTTAAAAGGAACGTACACATTTTTCTTCACTTCACAAACACGAATCAAATCTTAAGTAAGTTATTATGTTATTAATAACGAATAGTTATCACATTTCGTCTTTTTATTTTTTACTGGAACTTTGGTGGGAAAATAGAAATGACACATTGACACCTCTTGTTTATGGTCTATTTTGTTTTTAATTTCCTTGCACTTACCATCAGAACCAAACTGAATCCGGATCCGAACCGATTCGGATCGGTTTATATTTATAAAGAATACGAATAATTGGTAAAATATGTATATTAACACTCAATACATGATAATTTATTTTTATTTTAGTAAATAATTTATGTTTTACAAATATTTGATGGTAATTAAAACTTCTTTATTTCGAAAATTTTGCTTATGAAGTTGGCACCACTGCAATATAGTGGCTGATTTAAAAAAAGTTAGATGATTTGACATTGTGGTAAACAGTGCTTTTATGAAAAATGTATGAACCAAAAAAGTACACTAAAGTGTGCGTTTATGGGCCAATAAAGCATAGAGTTTTTCGACGACTTATTATAGGTGTCATTGTATTTGAACTAAAGCCTATATAAATGACAGATAACGGTACAGGAGTAGATTACTTTATCAACACACATATTATAAACTTTATTAAACTATTTAAATTTTGAAACTCTAGTTTAATAACCAAATCTCCTCTCCCCTCTACTTAAATCACCAGTTCCACTTTACCGTGGTTTCCGAGGGAAAAATAAATAGTTATAATAGAAAATATTAAAATCACTACACGCGGGCCTAATATAATTGAGGAGTTCCTCATGGATCCCATCATCCAACTGGATTTTTAAAAACAATGGGACCAATTTGGAAGCATATAGCATTCAAATAAAAATTAATTGTATTTGCTGGAATTGTCTCATTGTATGTTGTAATCTCACCAAATCAATACTAACCCTAAAACACAAAATGCTTAAGATTTTTGAGGTAATTAAATTTATTAACCTTTTACCACATTAGTGATTCGATTTTCTTTAAAGTTGGATATAATGTGTACATAATTGAAGGCATTCGAAACAAAAATACCTCTCTATCTCTTTTGTAAAATTTCAATAAAAAAATACATGCAAGGTGGCGACACCCACAAATTTAGTTATTTTATGTACCATTTAATATTACATACATACATACATACATTCACGCCTTTATTCCTAAAAGGGGTAGGCAGAGCACATGAAACATTTATCCCAGCGCCACTTTTAGCATAAATGTGGGTACCTATAAAATATCGACAAAATGTGATATTGCACAACACACTTCAACCCTGGTCCCTTAGTCGACTTTTACGACACCCACAAGAAGAAAGGGGGTGGTGAAATTCTAACCCGTCACCACACGGGTAATATTATATAAATAATTTACCGATATCATATTATAATACAATTTTGTATTAGGTACGTTAAAATGTCTGAGATCAAAATTTTAAAATTAATAAACGATACTGCACACCTGGTATGAAAATAAAGCTCGATGAATATTCTTGAAAAATCTATTTTGCGTATTTAAGTGAATATTTAAAAACAGTAAACGGGCAAAAACTTTCTATGTTTTTGAGTTATTTTTTTTTAATAATAAAAAGTGGTTTAGCCACCTTTTTGTTATGAGCCTGTTGAAAATCCAAGCAGTGGTTGTATTACAAGTCTTATCATATAGAGGGCATTATTAAATTTAGTTGACTGAATCTTAAATATTTTTACACGGTGAAATAAATAGTAAAAAAATAAAAAAACAATACATTCTAACAAAAAAATTATATTTAATAATGCCCTCTATATGATAGTGATCATACAGGGCATTATTAAATTTAGTTGCAATTACCAGACAGATATACCTAGTTGCAATTACAAGACTCCATCTTATCGGTATTTTTTTCGAAAACTGGTCCGAGAATGTATTGTTTTTTTATTTTTTTTACTATTTATTTCACTATGTAAAAATATTTAAGATTCAGTCAATAAAATTATAATATGTACGGATTTTACAAAAATCTAATTTTATGTTTTCGAGTTGTCACTTCCCTTAGACTCATTATCTCAGCCTACTTGTCGTCCTACATATTGTAAGGCTATTTTAAATGGTATTTACATAATCCGCGTTAAAAACCATTTAGAAGTGTACTATTATGTACTCATCATATTTTTAACCCCTGACGCAAAAAGAGGGGTGTAGTAAGTTTAACGTGTCTGTCTGTGTATATGTTTATCTGTGTGTCTGTGTATCTGTGTATATGTCTGAGGTAGCGTAGCTCCCTAACGGATGGACCGATTTGAATGCGGTTTTCATCAAACCCATACGTGTATCTATGGATAGGTCTTCAAAAATGATATTCAGGTTTCTAATGTCATCTTTTCCTAAACTGAATAGTTTGCGCGAGAGACACTTCCAAAGTGGTAAAATGTGTGTGTAAAACTGAAAAAAATATAAATGATGTATGCAAACTTCCACCAAAAATTGGTTTCAACGAGATCTAGTAAGTATTTTTTTTAATACGTCATAAATCGTAAATCATAAAATGGTAGGTACGGAACCCTCCGTGCGCGAGTCCGACTTGCACTTGCCGGTTTTTATTATTTCGAAAACCACAAGCATTTTAGGATGAGTATTTGGTGAGACAACATACATTAAAACAAATATTTCTCGCCAATTTATTTTTTCGCCAATGGTAGTTTCGCCATGCTTATACCCTTTGAGCTCACAGTTATGGATCTCGGAAGCAATCGGCCCTCTGTATCTAAAACGTTCAAAACGGCAACAATGTTTCTAATTCCTGGAACAGACACGTTCTGGGAGACACTCGAAGATAGATGTATAGATGTCCCGGCTCAGCATTGTACTTTTAAACCGAACGGCTCAACCATAGGGTACTAGGAAATTTTAGAGTACCTAAGATATTTATTTGTAAGATGTTGGTAAGGATTGACAAGTCTGATCGTTATTTAATTTATTATGAGGACACTTTTCGGAATGACTGGTGACAGAAAAAATATGTGTTGTCAAAATGTTTTCTTTGCATTATGTATGAAGTTGTGCAATCTGTATGTACGAATCGTTATTATAATTGTTGATGTTTAAATCTACACGTGCTTGTACCTACCTACTGCTAGTATACAATGTGAAATATAATTACGTGTAACTATACTTAATGAATGTTTCCGAGTAATATGGAATTGACACAACAACTGTAGTGTTGTCCAACTTTTATAACTAACAATAACCTTGATATACCTACTTGCATTACGAAATTTATGAAATATATACTTAAATAGTTAATACGGCCTATAAATTATTGTCCCCAATTTAAAACACGATTGTGGTGCAATATAATATACTTGATGTACCTTGGTGTAAGTATTCAAATAATAAACTAAACATATATAGTCCAATGAATGTTTATAAAAGTTAAGTACCCACATAACATAGTCCAATGAATGTTTACAAGTAATTTAAATTGATCGTTAAGAATGTATCCAGCGAATGACAAAAGCATAGAAAGCGATCCGTTACAAATTTCTACTCGAATGCGTGGCTAAAACCCGGAACGTGCATTGTCAACTGCGCATCCAATTACAGTTACCGAAAATATCAGCCTATTTTCAATTACGTTCGGGTTTCGTTCTCGATATTAGCATAAGTACACATGTAGTTTCACGTTAGACTCGCCATTTCGCACTATATTTTGGAGAAACAAAACACAATTTAATAAAAAAAATTGGGGTAGGACAAGTTTCTACCTCGACATTCGCTTCCCACCAACCAGACGCCATCATTCACAGTTTAGTGCTTCGCTGTTTCGCACGTTATTCTTGCTTAAATATAGTGTTTACATCATTAACGAGTATATTGGTTAATTATATAACATCGATATGCCTAAACGAAAACGCGATGAAGGAGATTATGATTACTTGCAAAAACAGTTACGAAAATTAAAACGTAACATTAAAAGTGGGCGTGACCGCTGCCGTGACAGTTCTTCGTCTTCGTGTAGCATGTCCTTCGCATCATTACCCACGGGGTGTGCCATCGACTATTTTAATGTTAACATGTTTACGTAAATAACGTAATTTTTTTTTTCGGCCGTTGTGATTCTGTAATTTAGTACAAACATCAGAATATATTACTCAATTACAAAAGTGTTATAATTTAACTCTGAGTATATCACTGGATGATCGGGTTGCCCATATGGGGCTTTCCAAATCCAAAATAAAAAGTTTTATTCTTTTAACGGTTTGTTATCAGTACTTATTTGAAATGTATTAAGCCACTGGATAATCGGACTGTCTATATGGGGCTTTCCAAATCCTATTAAAATATGTTCACAATCGGGTTCATCACAATGGGTGTTCCCAACGTGACATAGCTACCTAAACCGTCATCAATGGATTTGCGTGTTTCTCATAAGGAGTCTCACTAGCCCATAAAACATATATTTTTATATTTCTACTTTAGAATGCGAATCAATCGCCACCGTTAACGATGACGTCATCGACCCTGAACCTGGGTGTTCTTACTGGGACGACTACTGGCCAGAACCGGATCTGAGTGACGTCAATGATTGCGCGTCTCGCTTACCCGGAGCGCAACCACCTGTTGCTGCTATGGCAACAACTATCACGACCACTGTCGCTACCGCCGCGCAAATACCTGCCGATACCGCAACCACCTTGCCGTCACCTACCGTCGCTGCAGTACCGTCGCCTACCGTGGTTACTACGCCAACGTCTAACACAATTGCACCGTTACCGTCTGGAACTGTACAATCTACCGTCACGGTTGTGCCGTCACCGCTCATTGAAGCAAGTACCACAGGGACTTCAGTTGCACCGACGGCGACGCCAACAGTAGTTGAAGTGTCGAATTCGGCTTTGGACCCTGATTTGTTGGCAATATTAGGTGACGATCCAACTGTTATAAAGGAATACGGTGACGATATACAGAATGACCTAGCAATCAGATTAAATCACTTAGCCACTTCAGGTCTTAGTAAAGAGAATCGTTTGGAAATGAAAGATAAATATCTGATCCCTGGAAATTGTAAAATTATTAAAGCTCCAACACAAAATCCAGAGATACGGGCGTCTTTGATTGAAAGCCAAGCCAAACGGGACAAAGGGAGAGAAAATAAGCAGATTTTAAACTCCTGCGCTTAGTCGTCCTTGAGCAAGGCTATCACACTTCTTCTTGCGTCTGATAGTAAAAATCAGGAGGTTCTCAGACTGTTGATGGACAGAGCTCGAAGCTTAGGTGATATACAACATAGTGATTCGATGCTGCGCAGATTTTTTATTTTGTCGACAGTGAAAAAAGAACTTAAAGACCAACTTGAAAGGTCTAAAATCGAAGACTTATTTTTCGGCAGCAATTTGGCGGAAACCTTAAAGTCAGCAAGGACTACAAGTAAAACTGGAGCAGATATGAGGTCTTGTGCACAAACAACTGCTAAGGCTGGAGCGCATAAACCTACGCAAATGCCAAGCAAGCCTTTAAACTCACGAGGCCCCCCTACGAGCCGCAGACCAGCTCCATCGGGGGGGACGCGGAATTGGCGGTCTACGAACCCAGCTCCAACTCAGAGACAAACGACGACGAAGCAGTACAACAGCTCGAGGACATCGTCGCGTCAGCAGTATCCAGGTCACAGACGTTAAACATGGTAACGAACCATAAGCCTACTGGGTGACTTTCTTATTTTTACCGAGAGTGGACTACTTATGATCACTAACAACCCAATTATACTTGCCTGGATAATTGGTTATGAAATATCTTTCATATCACCAGTTGTTCAAACTGTCATTCCTAAAGAACCAAATTATTTACTTATAGTTTAAAGCATTCGAAAATTCTATAGCAAATCTTTTGTCTATTGGAGCTGGTATCATTACGTGACCCTTGTAAAGATCTATACATTTCAAGTATTTTTCATATACCTAAACAAATTGCGCAACAGTGCTTAATTTTAAACTTAAAGTAGCTTAATAAATTGATTAATACACAACACTTTAAATTAGAGGATTTAAGAACCGCTTTAAAGCCTATATCAAAAGATGCTTATTTTTTGATTAACATACATCCAGATTTGAAAAAATATTTACATTTTCAGTGGATCCAAGATCCAAGGCTTACTTATCGATTTTATATTTAGACGACATATTTCTAGTGGGCGACACTTATTCTGAATACATTCAAAATATGAATGATACACAATCTTTATTACAGTCGTTGGGATTCATAATTAACATAGAAAAAAAAAATTTTCCTAACCACTGCGGTACATTTTTAGGTAATATCATACGAGTAAGATTACCAAAAGAGGAAAAGGAAATACTTACTTACTTCAAAAGGAAATAATCAAGTTTAAGAAAATAAATAGGTATAATATTAGAGACATTGCTCAGCTTTTAGGTTTACTCGCATTACTATAAATATCGATAAAATTTATGACGATACCTGATACATTATCATTTTATCATTTTGATTGGTGTTTAAATGCAATACATTATTCGGTTAGTCAAATAAAAAGCGATGAGTATTCCTTGGAAATCTACACAGATTTCCTCGACAACGGGATGGTGTACAGCTTGTGGAAATGACACTGCTAGCGGTCCGTGGGATAAATATGAAAGCTCCTTACATGTATATAAATCATCGAGAAATTCTAGCAGCCTTTCTATGGCTAAAAACTTTAGCTAAAATACTCAAACCTTTCAAATATTGCTGCGCATAGACAACACGACAGCAATATCGTATATAAATAGAATGGGTGGTGTGTATTATCCTTGCATTATCCTAGAATGGGTGGTGTCCAATTCCCTCATTGAACAAAAGATACTCAGCTATTGTGCGAATCATGGAACATCATGATTCACGCTGATTACATTCGTTCCTCGGATAACTTCATTGCTGATGCCGAATCGAAAAAATCGCACCCTGATATTGAAAGGTTTCGAACGATTTCGTCAGAACAAGCTTATGCAAAAATTACGAAACATTCTGGATATCCATATAGACTTAATTGCGAGCCGAATTAATTACAAATGTAAAAAGTATGTTTCGTGGCATAGGGATCCATTTACAATATCTTGGAGTGATTTTTTCTTTTACGCTTTTCCGCCAGTGTCAGTTATTTTAAAAAACTTTGCGTAAAGTCATTGCCAGATGATGAAGCGACTGGTAAAATAGTCGTACCCAAATGGCCTACACAGCCTTGGTTTCCTCTTTTCAAGAAACTCCTTGTTTTGAAACCTCTGATTTTAAGACCTCACAATGAATTAATTATTTGTTATTGTAGCGACCGTGCAGTATACACCGCCGGTTTACATTGGTTGTCTCGAAGTTATCCAGACGTCGCTGCAACTTAAAGGAGTCTCGCAGTCATCTATTCCAATAATAATAGCGTCTCTTTCAGACAATACAATCAAGCAATATGATACTTGCTTTAGGAAATGGTTTTCGTAGGTATTGCAAAGAAAAGGACACTGATTTTTATAAGGCCTCAGAGTTTGAAGTTTTAAGTTTTTTAACATATATATGAAAGAGGCGCTAGATATGGTACGATGAACAGCTGCAGATCAGCCTTGTCCTTGTTGTTTGGTCAAGCTGTGACAAACAATGATCTAACAAAGCGATATCTTAAAGGTGTGTTTCGGTTACGTCCCGCATTACTGAAGTATAATTTGACTTGGGACGTTGACAAATTGTTAAATTATTTAGCTGGTGGGTATACAAATAAGGACTATAATCTTGAAAATCTATGCAAAAAATTGATTACATTGCTAGCTTTAGTTACCGCTCACCGGGTTTAGACACTATCAATCATAAATGTTATAGTATTTTATGCAACTGTTGTATAAGTAGGGTCTTAAAACGCGAGTGTCGTGAGTTGCGATGCGAGCCTTGGCGAGCATCGCAATTAAAGACGCCACGAGCGTTTTAAGACCAAGTTATACACCGTTGCATACAATATTTTTTCTACGACTATTTTAAATAAATAGCATAATTTGACTTTTCAGGCAGTAAGTTTTCCGTTAGTTCTATTACTACTCACGCAATTTTATCAGCGGTGCAGTTATTTTCTTCTTCGTCCATTTTAAAAGGAACGTACACATTTTTCTTCACTTCACAAACACGAATCAAATCTTAAGAAGTTATTAATAACGAATAGTTATCATATTTGTCATATTTCGTCTTTTAATTTTGAACTGGAACTTTGGTGGGAAATTGGAAACATGACACATTGACACCTCTTGTTTATGGTCTGTTTTGTTCTTAATTCAACTTGCCAGTACTGTCATATTAAGACCAAGGTTTTTCTTAAGTTGGCAGCAATGCCTTTAGTACAATAATTTATTTGAAGTAAATACATTCAGTGGTTTGTTAAGTTGGTAGTACCTAATGTATTTTATGTTTCGGCATGGCCCTCTAGATTAGTCGCGTCGCGGCCTACTCGATCGTGTCTAGTAGGCCGTGGCACAATGTAGCACTACCCAGGTTTAGAAGCGTATGGCTGCTAAGCGTATCGTTTTGGCGACAAAACAGCACGGTTGTGCCGTACTGTTATGGGGAATAGAGTATAGACTTTTCTGCAGACTTATTTTGTATGTCTTTATATTAGTGTTCGGGACTATGTAAATGACAGATAAAAGTACAGGAGTAGAAAAAAAATATAACGATCTTAGATTCCTATATTATTATCCAAATTCCAGACTTCATAAAAAACACCACGGCCTGGATCACATTAACCTGTACTGTCATTGCCTTTTTTCTTAGAAAGGCCACAAATCTGTCCCGCAAGTAGCCTACGAACATATCTAGACAAAACCAAAAAAAATCGAAATGATATGGATCCATTATTTATTTCATTTAGAAAACCGCATCATAAAGTCACATCTCTTAACAACAGAGTTTAAGCAGGTGGATTTAAAGTAGATTGTCCAGTAACGGTATTGACACAAGTTTGTTTACTGCACATAGTACAAGACATGCGGCTACTTCCAAGGCTTTTAAAATAGGGGTTAATTTAGACATAATTCGAAAAACCGCTGGTTGGAGTACAACTTCTGCATTATTTGCCAAATATTATAATTAAATAATATCTGAGCCGTGCAGCATTGATTTTGCTAGAAATATATTGAATACTTCACAATAAATGTTATACAATGTTAACATGAACATTGTCATGATTATTGGATTACTTTTTACAAATGATATTCTTGTGTGTAAGAAATATACTCTTAATGAATCATTTCATACATAGTTTAATTATATTGTAGTATAATATTTCACGACCTACATATCTCTAAAAATCTACATGTGTACTTATGCTAATATCGAGAACGAAACCCGAACGTAATTAATGATTAAACGAACTTACCTGTACGTGAAGTTCAATCATAATTACTGGAAGGGTTTCGTTCGAAGATATTAGCAACCCTCCCTCCCTTGGACTAGCCTGACCCTCAGGTCGTGAAATCAATATAAAAACAGCTCGGCAACTCTCCAAACACAATGATGGCGCCTGGTTGGTGGGAAGCGAACGTCGAGGTAGAAACTTGTCCTAACCCAATTTTTTTTATTAAATTGTGTTTTTTTTCTCCAAAATATAGTGCGAAATGGCGAGTCTAACGTGAAACTACATGTGTACTTATGCTAATATCTTCGAACGAAACCCTTCGAGTAATTATGATTGAACTTCACGTACGGGTAAGTTCGTTTAATCATTAATTACCCAACAAAATGATGCAATTGGTCAATCTGCGAATGCATTGCTGTGATAAGACGTCGTGCATCATTTCGGCCACAGCCATGTCATATCATATGACAGTGACAACGAAAACGGATGACTGTTGAATGGTAACATGCAACAAGAAGCAATTTAGTTGTCGTGAGTATGACGATCGAGTAGTAATTTTTTCAAGAAAACTTTTTAATTTTAGGTACTTACCACCAAAAGTACAGAAAATGACTGGCTTGATTAAAATATTTTCTCAGATGATCAACTAAAGATTTTATACTTACTTAATAAGTATTAAAAGAAATATTCGTCGAACAAGCAACCGAAGCGAACGAAGTTATTTTTGTAGGCAAAAATGCTTTCGCACGTCCGGCTGTTCTTCTCTACTAGACGCATTTCTTAACCGATTCTTGTGAAACTTTATGAGCAAGTACGATATCATATGGCTCATTTGCGGACTCTTTTCTTAGAAAAAAATAACAAATTTTGTTATCAGAAGGAAACACACTAGAGTTTTATAATATAGTTGTCAATACAATTGCTCGTAACGCACCTCTTATTGTGTCGCTTTTAGGCTCATAATCCTGGATATTAAACACGTGTTTTATATCAGTACAAGGCTTGTGTGTTATGGTTATATCCCGATTATGTCACGTTGGCACCTTGCAGCAAGATGTCTGCATGAACACGGTGCATTCTTAAATTAACCGGGTTCTCCAGAATGTGTAAATGGATTCTTACTCGACTATAGTACACTTAACTAGCTGTTATCCGCGACTTCTTCCGCGTAGAACTTGAGAAAAAAAATGCTATTAAATTATTTAAGGCGTAACCTTAATTAACGCTGTCCCAAACAAACTTCTACCATGTTAAGGGATGATTTTCGATATAAAAACTATCCTTAATCCTTCCAAGGGTCTCAAGTTATCTCTATGCCAATGTTCATGTAATTCCGTTCTGGGTTTAGGCGTAAAAGGTTTAAATTGCTAAACCTTAATTGAAATGTCCGTTTTTAAAAATACCAATATATAAGTACCTATCAGTTCTCACACGTTTCTAACTAATTAAATTGTTTGTTTTTCATAATTAATTAAAGGGTTTTTTTGTCTACTAAGCTACATAACCTACCGTTTTTTTGCCTAAATCCGTTTAGTAGTTTTAATTACGTTCGTCCGAGCTGCCTGTATAGTTTTGAAAGTAAAATTATCATATGCCAAAAGACGTAGAACTTTCCATCTCCATCCCCAGTCCCCATTAAAAGGTGTGAGAGAATAAATTATATTTTTCCCCAAAATTAACTTCTTAAATTAACAAAATGATCCGCAATTTTATCTAACATTACCTTCTTTTCGGTTTGTGAGCATCGTAGTTCTAACCTAACCGACATTTCTGGTAGCTGTTCGGTTCTGTAAGGATCGCTGTTCTAACTTAACCTAACCTACTTTTCCGCGAGCGGTAGGATTATGTATTCTGAATTAATGGCTTACCAAATAGTATATATGTCTGACCGAAGAATTCCCTTTCTTCAAAAAGTACTTGTTCCCCAACCCCTTTTGACCTCCAACCTTAGAGGAAGAATATAAAAAAACGCAGTAATTTGTTTCCTAGTCCTTAACCGAAATTACAGTTCCCTTATTTTAAAATGTCTAATCTTGTTCCTCGTATAAATTTTCAACTCCTATTAGCACTTTAGGGGTGAATCTCGTTTAACACCCAATATTTTATACCCCTGACGCAAAAAGAGGGGTGTTATAACTGTTATAAATTTAACGTGTCTCTCTGAGTATCTGAGTAGCTGTGTATCTCTATCTGTGGTATCGTAGCTCCCTAACTTCTTAGCCATGTTCCATGAAAATCTGTTCCGCCGTTTTTGAGATATTGGACTTTGAAATGAAAATGTGGGGGTTTTTCTAAGTTGTACAAATCTCTCACTTTATATAATGTCTTGCTCTCTATACAAACTTCGAACCCCCTTTTAACCCTCTTAGGAGATAAATAAAAAACGCCGAAGTTTGTTTTGCAGTCTTTTACCAGACAGGCTAAGATACAACATACACATCTCTTTCTTTAAAAAAAAATCTTTCTCTCCATACAAGCTTTTCACCCCTTAACTCCCCTTAGGGCTGGACTTTTCCAAAATGCTTAAAGTGCTTTATTGTATTCAAATAACTAATATGTCTACAACGTTTCAAATGTTTAGCTTGATTTTAAGCTGTGGAATGTTCTAAAACGCAGAAAGTACTTTTTTGTATTCTAATAAGTAATCTTTCTACAAAGTTTCAAGTCTCTAGTTCAAAAAATAACATCCCCCCCATACAAACATTGCACCCCTATTTAACCCCCTTAGGGGTAGAATTTTCTAAAACACTGAAAATGCTTTTTTGTATTTGAGGTATTCGGGAGCTAATGATACGACCGGCTAGTACGACAACTGGTTTATGCTATTACTGCTCATGACAACATACACGTCACTCCTCCCACACTATTCTGGGAACCTGGTGACAAAGAAATGATAGCAAATAAATTACAGGCGATTAAAATAAGAGAACTTACTCGCTAAGTCTTATAACTAATTATCTTCTCCCTAGGGCGCAAGTTAATGCGGCGAGCGCCAGACTCACACCTCTGCGCGTTATTATTATTGGTAGGCAATTCACCTTCCATTGTCTCCGCACGGTAGTCGGTACCTATGTCGGCGTGTGAGGGTCGCGCTTGCGGTACTCCCTCCGTGTTTACATTCTGCCCGGGCTGTGCCGGCGCGGACGCGGAGTCTATGGACACCTGCCTGTCTCCGCCCGAGACATTAGAATTAGCAACTGTATTATCCTCACATTCAAAGTACTCATCATTGTTATTTTGCGGTTCACTTGTAGATAAGGGTGGCGTTGTTGCTGATTCTAAGTCTGTAGAATTTGTCTGAGTGCAACTCATACGGGGCGGTTCAGTATTTAATGGTCGAGGCTGGGTTGTAGGTAAAGCTGGACAGTTATGAGCATCACCGGCTTTAACCGGTTTATAGTAACGCCTTAATTGGTCAATATGCCGATTACATAACCCGTGGCTATCTACAAAAACTGTAAACATTCGATTACCTAGTTTATTTATGATTTTCCCTAACATCCATATGGGTTTTTGAGACACGAAACAACGCACCCAAACATCCTCACCAACTTCAAACATTCTACAATCGACAACGCCGACGCCACAGTTAGGATTGTTTCGTTTTTGTTGCGGTTTAATTAAATCCAGTTTCGTGCGTAGATCACGAGAAAACATCAACTTGGACGGTGAGTCACCCGTGCTGCAGTGTGGCGCACTCCTATATTCAAACAAGTGACTCGCTAACTGTTTATTTATTTCCTGAATTGTGGCGTTAGCGTGGTTCAATAATATACATTTTAACATTTTTTTACATAACTTTACAGATATTTCCGCTTGTCCATTGCTGCAAGGATGGTAAATAGACGATGTTGATGATAGAGACGTCAGATGTTTTATCCCGTTAGATACACAAAATTGTCTAAATTCCTCGTTACTTATTTTGGGATCGTTGTCGGACACAATCAATACCGGAAGGCCAAACGTGTAGAATAACATTTCCAATTTTGTTATAAGCGACTTCGTGGACAAATCATTCATGTACATGCATTCCACCCATTTGCTGTAACTGTCTACTACGATGAGGAAAACCTTTTGAGCTATCTGGGCATAATCGATATGCAGTCGTTCCCAGGGACCAGCGGCGCGCGGCCAGGCGCGCGGCGGGGCGCGCGCGGGCGCGTCGCGCAGCGCGCTGCAAGTGCTGCATGATAACACCGCGCGCTCGATTTCACCGTCTATCCCCGGGAACCAAAATTTACCACGCGCCAAATTCTTAGTTTTTACCACGCCGAAATGTCCCTTATGTAATTCCCTAACGAGTCGTTCTCGAAATATCTGTGGAATAACAATTCTGTGACCGCGCAAAATGCAACCGTCTTCTACATCTAGATCATTTCTGCAGTTGTAAAAGGGTAAAATATTTTTACACTTTATTTTACGCGGCCACCCGTAACGAATATACTTAGAGACCGTTTGCAATACTTTGTCATTGAGGGTGGCTTCTTTTATGTCTGTAAATAATACAGGTAATGTGTCGTCCGTGATAAAGTTTAAATAAGACCCCTCGTTACTAAATTCCTGCTCGATTTCGGTTGTTTCTACAGGTGACCTTGAGAAATAGTCCGCTACCGTATTTTTTTCACTTGTTATGTACTGAATACTGTAGTTGTACGCGGACAGGAAAATTGCATACCGCTGTAACCGCGAGGCTGCCATTATAGGAATTCCATTTTTTTTACCAAAAATTGCTAATAATGGGCGGTGGTCAGTCTTGAGAATAAACGGTATATCACGTCCATAAAGATACTGGTGAAAATGTTTAACACCAAAAACTATAGCTGCTGCTTCTTTATGAATCTGACTATAGTTCTTTTCGCTTGCCGACAAAGACCTCGATGCGAAGGCAAGAGGACGCTCCTGACCTTCGCTACCCTGGGCAAGCCAGGCGCCGAGCCCACCTGGGCCCGCGTCAACTGACAGGACAAGACGCGCTGCGGGGTCGAAATGGGTCAGTACCCTATCGGATGATAATTCTCGCTTAATTGCATTATAAGCACACTCATGCCTATCGTCCCACACCCAGGACGCGTCTTTACGAAGTAAATTGTGCAATGGGCTTAGTATGGACGCCGCGTTCGGAATAAAATTCCGGTAGTAGTTTATGACTCCCAAAAACCTCTTTACGTCCAGAACATTTTGAGGCCTAGGTGAATTTAAAATCGCTTCAGTCTTTTTCGGACTGGTTTTGATACCGCGCTTGTCTATTACGTAACCTAGGTACGTGACACTCGGACGAAAAAATTCACATTTATCTTTTTTTAATCGTAGGCCTGCGTCCCGCAACCTTTTCAGAACTTCGCGCAGCCTAGACATGTGTTGCTCCCTGGTGTTGCCCGTAATACACACATCGTCAATCCAGCACGAAACACCGTCAATGCCGGCTAACAGCGTCTCCATCGTTCTTTGAAATATGGCTGGAGCATTGGCCATCCCATAGACTAACCTGGAATATTTCAGAAGACCGCGTGATGTGTTGATGGTGGTGAGTTCCTGTGATTCCTCATCAATGGGAAACTGGTTATATGCATCACTGAGATCAATTTTAGTGTAAGACTGGCCGCCCCCTATTTTTGCGAAAACTTCCTCGATACGAGGCATGGGGTACCTGTCTATATGCATATCTTTATTCAAAGTAACCGAATAGTCACCTGCGATCCGCACTTTCCCGTTAGCCTTTAGAACGGGAACAATAGGCGTCGCGTACCTTGAGAAATTCACCGGTATTAAAATACCTAACTTAGTTAAACGATCAATTTCGTCTTCTACCTTAGTTTTTATTGCAAATGGAATACTACGAGCCTTAAAAAACTTCGGTTCGGCATTTTCTTTGAGGTTTAATTTAATTTTAAATTTATTAAACGTACCTAAACCATCCTCCCATAATTCAGCATACTCCTCCATTAGGTGTTTTACATCATTATCATTACTAGCATGCACTGATATGCTATTATTTTGGATAGAACATAATGTCAACCCAAATTTGGACATAAAATCACGACCCAAAAGCGGTGGCCCACCATTTTCTATGACGTAAATTTTAATATTATTCGAAATTCCATCATATTTCACATCAACTGTAAAATATCCACGGGGAGTGATTTTGTGTCCGTTATACACGCACAATTTAATATAACTCTTTACTAAGGGTAGTTTTGAAAATTGTTTTAAATATAAGTTTTCTGAGATAACCGAAATTCCAGAACCGGAGTCCAACTCCATGCAAACATCCTTATCATTGATATTCACAGTTACTGTTAAAGGAGCGTAATTTTCGTACCTTAGATTAAAGAATTCGCATTCTTTACAGTCCTGACAGGTTGAATCCGAGCCATCTTGGACATCCAAGTTATTTACCCGGACCCTACATACTTTCTTCAAGTGTCCTTTTTCACCACACTTTTGACACCGAAAACCTTTGTAGCGACACTTATCACCATTATGATTTTTCATGCCACATACGGAACAACGAGAACCATTATCACTATCGCGCTGATAGCTCGAGCCCGAGGCGGGGTGCGCGCGGCCGGCGGGCTGGCGGCCGGGCCCGTCGCTCGACCTGCCGCCGCTGCCTACGCGATACACCGGCTCCTGCTTCACCACCACATCAGCGCCTGATGCAACCATCTTCCTTGCTTCTCGCGCGCTTTCGGCCTGCTCCGCAATTTCCAGCGCCTTTGTAAAAGTCAAAGTTTTACAATCCTGCTCGAAGAGCTTGTCCCGCCCGGGACCAGCGCCCAGGCCGAGGACGAAACGGTCACGGAGAACCATCTCCAGGGCGGAGCCGAAGTCGCAGTAACTCGCGAGACCCCTTAACCGCGCCGCCCACTCCCCTAGACTTTCTCCTGGACTCCTCGCAGCACCATAAAATTTCGCCTTCTCGACAAATGAGCACTGCTTGGGCTTAAAGTGCGTTTCGAGTACCTCCACCAATTGTGTATACGTTTGCGTCTCGATATTAGCTGGGTATACGAGATTACGCAACAGCCGATATGTCTCATCCGATACGTGAGTTATTAACACAGCACTTTTGTTATCGTCCTTAATACCGTTCAGCACGAAAAATTTGGTTAACTTTCCTTTAAATATCGACCAGTCACTTATTTTATGATCGAAAACCGTTAAATTTCCTAGGAACGACATTTTGTGCTTTTTATTTTACTCGCGGGTAAGTTAACAAACTCGTCGCCAATGAGGTATTCGGGAGCTAATGATACGACCGGCTAGTACGACAACTGGTTTATTACTGCTCATGACAACATACACGTCAGTATTTTAATAAGTGATCTTTCTACAAAGTTTCAAGTCTCTAGTTCGAAAAATAATGTTTCCCCCATACAAACATTGCACCCCTAGTTAACCCGCTTAAGGGTAGGTTTTTCAAAACCCTTAAATTACTTTTCTCATATTGTAATAAGGAGTCCATACATAAAGTTTCAAGTCTCTCACTTAAAATGTTACTCCATCCCCATACAAACTTTCAACCCCCTTTTTACCCCCTTGAGGGTGGAATTTTTAAAAATCCCTTCTTAGTGGGTACTTTCGTTGTATAACCTACCCATTGTGAAAAATACAGCTCTCTAGGATCAACGGTTTGGGCTGGGCGTTGATTTAAGTGAGTGAGTGAGTCAGTCAGTCAGTCAGTCAGGACTTTTTCGTTTTCGTCTTTTTACGTCTTCACCTGGCCACAATGCGAGTTTCCCGTACTCGCAGCGTGCAGTAAATCTCACATTATGGCCAGGTGTGATGTAAAACAAATTAAATCCTTTTTGTGAATTAATTGACTATTTCTTTTTGTACATGATATAGAAACGTTTAATTTAGTAAAACTATCCACTTTTGATAACATTTTACATGAATTGATAAAGATAGATAACATTTTAAAACGAAAATATTTCTTTTATTTTGTATTGGCTGTTTAGAGATTTCATCCAATTCTGGCTTAACACATGAGCGCGCACTGCGCAAACTTCACGAAAAAAAAACTGTTGCGCACCATTATACCTAGGTTATTTTATTTCACAACTATTTGTAAATATGGTTAATACGTGTTTGGTTATTATCAAAAATGTTGACTCGTGGTGACTAGAAAAGTGATAAATAGAATGGGCGCCACTGGAAAAATTCTTGGCGATATGCAATAATTGTGAGTAAAAACCTGTTTTCATCATTAAGTAAAGAAAATAACTTGGCAGGCCTATAAAATCTATTTAATGAAAGTGATTTTTTCCTCGCTAAATGTGTTGAAAAACGTCGTATGAACCGCGTGAGCTTTGATGTTACTTCCTCGGCTTTCTTATCACGCTCACCTGCGGTTCGCGTGAACAATGTCGCCTCTGATGTAACTATCAACATACCTCACTTGTATCACAATTTACTATTACATATTTGTATTGACGTTCTCGAAAACGGTTCGGAAGATTTGGATGACATAACGCATATAGGTAGTTAACGGGGGCGAAAAATTTATCGAGGTTTAATTTCTGAGAAAATCGTTTTGTCCGTATTATTTTTATTTGCACCCGAGCAAAGCTCCCGATAAGGTCTAATTTTCCCTCTGGGTTGGAAGGTCAGATGGCATTCACTTTCGTAAAACTAGTGCCTATGCCAAATCTTGAGATTAGGTGTCAAAGCGGACCCTAATAGGCTTCTTTAGGGCACAACCGCAAAATAACGCTAGGAGAATGGTGATAGCTAGGTCATCCATTTACTTTGTAGAAATAAATAAATAAATAAATAAATAAATAAAATAAATAAATATAAGGGGACAATCTTACACAAATCGACCTAGTCCCATAGTAAGCTCAGTAAGGCTTGAGTTATGGGTACTAGACGACGATATATATAATAGATATAAATACTTAAATACATAGAAAATATCCATGACTCAGAAACAAATATTCATGCTCATCACATAAATGTTTGCCCTTACCGGGATTCGAACCCAAGACCTCTTGCTTCGTAGGCAGGGTCACTACCAACTAGGCTAAAGCGGAAATATTTGTGTAATCGCGTTTTTCGAAAACGGCTAGAGATCTCTAGAGATTTCGATAACATTTATTAGAATTAGAATTGGGATTAGAATACTCTACCTACCTCGGGCGACTCGGTCACCTAGATCATCGATAAATACAAAATCATTAATTCCTTGCTTAACTTATTGAAAAAAGTAATGATGTCTGTTGGTTAGGATAAGATTTTGTATAGGGATGGTCTCATCATCCCTATACAAAATCTGATCCTAACGACAAAATCAACATAATATATTTACTGCTTTAGTTACTCGTGAAAAGTGATTCCATCTTTATACTGTGCTTGTCCTAACGATTTACACAACATTTCACTGCATAGCTAGGCATATTTTTCTGGTTTTTATGCAAACTTTCACTAACGCTGCCATGTCCGAACTAACCGGCTGCCAGGCATCGTTTTGACACCCCCTCTACAAGGGCACCTTTTCTGTGGGGCCATTTTGTTGCACTAATTAGGCTTCTATGTTTTTTCATTCGCTGAATATTCCCCAACTCACTGTCCGAAATGTGCGTGAAATAATCGCGAATTAAAATGGTCAAAATCTGAACATAGTATCCATTCTGTCTAGTATAATGTAGATTAAAAAAAATGTTGATTTAAACTACTTGTTGTGTGTTGTCACTGGTCAATGGAGGACACAAATGAACATTTGTATTTTTCAATGTATCATAATATTCATGGAACTCTATAATAATTACGCTATACGTAACTAAATACATGTTTTCGAGTAGGTGATTCTGAATTGACTCAATAAATGTAAGTTGTACAACCTACTTAGTTTGTAAATGATTGTCCCAATTTACAAACACAATTATAGTTCATAAGAATAAACTTGATGTCTTGATGTACTTACCTACATGGGTGTATAAAAATAATAAACTAAACATTTTAAAAGTTCACCGCCCATATAACCTATAGTCAATGAATGTTTACAAGTAGTTTTAAATTAATCGAAGGATGTACCCTACTCATCATCAGAAATGTGTGGGAAATTGTTCCCTATCACAGTCTCGCAAAATGCTAACCCGAATATTAAAATTCCGAAAACGAGTCGACTGTTTTCATTTCCCATTTATTAGCTCATTAAATATTATATATATTTTTATTATAATCTTCGTTTGTCCGATTTTTTGACCGTGGCCATTTTAGACCCCAGTTGATTTAAAATCCCGATATAGCCAAATATGATTTTCTCCAATATGCTCGGAAATGTTCGCCTCACTGTAGCAAAAAAAGAGGCAAAGTGCGTGTCGGACCATGCACAACGAAGGGTTCCGTGCCTATTAAAAAGGTCGTATCGTTACTGAAATCTTATGGCACTTACGTCCTTTTCTTTGAGGAAGGCAGTTTTTTAGAAATATCTCGAAAACCTTTGAACCGATCTTGTTTAAAACAATTTTCGCGGAAAGAATTTAATAAGCCTTATCCAGTCCATGATTTTTTTCCTATTTTTTAAAAATCGGGGGGGGGGGGGGCACAATTTTAGTGACATTCGGGCCGACTCTATTCACTTTATCAAAAAAAATTCTTAGAAACCCCATATTTATTTTGAAAGGCCTATCGATTGATGTGCCACAAAGGGGCTTGCAACGAAAAAAATTTTTGACTTTCTGTTTTATGTATGGAGTGCACGCCAAAAATTTTTTTCTAAAAATTGTATGTGAAGTTACTCGTTACTGACGAACGCAAAAAGTTAAAAGTCATTACTGATAGTTTCAGCGGCTAGGAAAGTGTATGAAATTCCGTTACTGTATAGTTTTTTACCTTTTAACCATATGTTTTGACGAAGACGAATCACTCCAAAGAGCCAAGTGCTCGTATATCTCTCTCAGTGGAAAGGCCTAAAGTGCGTTTTATTTATCATTAGAAAGCAGGATACAATACAATAAAAAAAAATAAAAAAAAATGCATTTATTTCAGACGAAAGAGTGTCCATAGTTTGTTAGTAACACGGAGATACTTAAATAACTATATTAGAACCTAAACCTAAGTGAAGCGAGGACCAGTGCCTGATTAAGCCACTGTCCCACCTACCCGCTACTACGCTCAGGAGGCTGTGGCGGCTGTCGCGGACTCTGCGGAGCGCCGCGGCGCAGCGCCTGCGCAGTGTCGCATGAAAACCGTCGACGTGCGCGTCCGCGAACATGCCAGACGCGCTGCAGTGCCGCGGCAGCCGCAACAGCACCCTGAACGCATCATTATACTGAACCCGCAATGTATTTAGCGAGCGCTGCGTGTATCGCGACCATAAGCTGCAGGTATACAGTGATGTACAGTACGCACGGAATAGCGTAATTTTAACTTGCGCTGTACACCGACTGAACCTGCGAGCTATCATGTTGGCTCTGATCGCCAGAGCCCTACGCTCCCTCTCGATATCCGCATCGTCGCGCAAGTCGTCGGTTACCAGGTGCCCAAGGTATTTAAACGAGTTAACCCTCTTAAGCTGCTCGCCATTCAAGCGAATGGGTGGGACATGAGATGGGCACTTGGTTCCCGCCTTGAAAACCATGTATTCACTTTTCGACACATTATATTTTAAATTATGTTTTAAAGCATATGACTCACACCTATTAATAAGGGTTCTGAGTCCGCCCACCGATGGGCTCAACAGCACCATATCATCTGCATAGCTTATGTTGTTGAATGCTACTCTGTTCACGTGGCATCCGACATGCGTGCTGCTGAGCTCACCGATAAGCTCGTTAATATACAGATTAAATAACTTTGGCGAGCTTAGTCCACCTTGCCTCACGCCACAATCCAATCCATATTCATCTGACAAAACATTTCCCCATCTGACACTATTTCTCTGGCTGGCGTACCAGTATCTAAATATGCGTGTTAACTCACTCGGGAAATTCGTCTCGTCAAGCTTTTGCCAAAGCACGTCGTAATTTACAAGGTCAAAAGCCTTGGAGAGATCTAGAAAACACGCATAAATAGGTGTTTTACGCCGAGTATAGTACTCAACAGTATTTTTTAGACAAATGATCGCACTCTCCGTCGACAGGCCGGCTCGGAAACCGAACTGTGCGTCGTGTAAATGCAAGCACTTGTCCAGTTGCACGTTAAGTAGGCTGTCGAGCACTCTGGCTACGATTGTTGCCAGAGAAATAGGTCTGTAATTTGTCATATCAGATATATCGCCAGTTTTGTTTTTAACAATAGGTGCCACTATCGTTTTCGTCATATCCGTAGGTAAATAAGAGTGTCCTATGCACAGGTTAAAAAACATTGCTAAGACTCGAGGCAAGTGAGGGCCAGCAAATTGCAAGTGCTCGACGCTTAGGCAGTCGTGACCGGGAGACTTTCCCCTTTTCATATCCCGCAATGCTTTAGCTATATCCTTTGCGCTATAACATATCTGCAGGTCACTCCTTACACCATTGTCAGGCACATGCAACCCCTCTGACCCTACAGGTGATGACTTATTATGAAAATGGTTCCTAAACATGTTGGCAATACCTTTGGCATCTGAAATACCGTTTACAATACAATACTTTATTGATAACACCATAGTTACAAGTCAAATGGTCAATGTAAACAGTAATAACATAATAATAATTAATTAGGTCATCGGTTATTCATCTGCACGGCAGTTATTAAGAAACTCCTCGACACTGTACAGAGTTACATCTAGATGCCACTTGCGTAGTTTCTGCTTAAACGCGGCCGTGGAAGTAGCATTTCTGACCGTTGCGGGCAGTCTTTTATAGATGGATGGGCCATTATGTAGGCTGATCTTACAGACTTTGCCAGTTTGTGCTTAGGAGTGATAAGGCGGTAGTCATACTTATTACTACAAAGGGCGTGGGTTTCATTTATACCCTGTCGTTTTTTTTTTTTTTTATCTAAGAAATAAAATTAAAAATTAAAAATTGGGTGCACCCACCATTGCGCGCTTTTGCATTACGAATGCGCGTTGAGAATCGGCCGCGCGGGCCCATATCTCTGTCCCGTACGTGAGTAGCCTGTGTACAGTCGCGAAGTAACAGGACCGCACCACGCTGCGCGTCGCGGTGTTGGCCAGTCTGCCCAGTGCAAAACGCTGTTAACTCCCGCCCTTCCCCTCACCTCTTCTTCATACTTTGGTGACTCGAGTCGCGAACAAACTGAGAAACATTGGGCTTCTAGTGGGGGTAATCTGTGCCCCTGCATATGCACTTGTTATTGAGGAAAACGACTCGTTGAAAATAAAACGAATAAGAAATGCATGGCTGCGTGTTTGCAAACGGCGTCTAGACTTGAAAGTGGCTGTCATTAATTATACCTGTTAATGTAGGGTGACAACACATACGATGTTTACTCGTCACCCCTACGTAGAGTGTTCATCTAACACTGGCAAGTACGTGTGAGCGGGACGGATGCTAAATAATGGGCCACTTTTGCTCTGCCGTGTCAATCCTATGTCAGTTATCTTGAGATAAACGAGATATGCTTAACAAGTCTAAATCTGTTTTTTCGCCATGCCTTAACCGACCTACATTATCCTTTTTACAATTTAACTTACCAATTCGTAATACGAGCCTGTCACGTAACTCGTGTAACTCGGTTTTACCATACTAAATCATGGCTAAATACTGTATCTTAAGTTACATGATAATAGCGTGACAAGCTCTGTCGATGTCAACCAATTTCTGTATCAGTTATTTTAAGATACACTATTTAGGTGTAACTGAGTTGCACGTAATGTTCGTCCGTCGCGTGCGCAATCGGCATGCGGTGGTAATACAAGTACTAACTTTACTCCCCTCCTTCCAACCCCCATCCCTAGTACAAAGAGCTAGATGTATTGCCCTAAAACGTAATACATTTGAACACAAAACTGTTTGAATGACGTACCAAGAGAAGACGATGCGAGAGGAATGAGTGCATTAAAAAAAAGAATGGGGTTGGCAACTGTCAAATGTTTGACTAGATGGCGCCATCATAGGTTTTACCCAATCACTAGCCTTTTTCTATGGGATTTGGCTTAAACGGCTTGATTCTAAACAAGGAAATTCCGAAAAAAAACAAAAATTTGACAGTTTTGGTAGGACTGACAGGTAAAACCCAGTAAAACCTATGCTGGCGCCATCTGCAAATACCTTCGCCCGGCCAACCCCATTGCTCAAATGGTGTGATTTATACAGATTTGGAGGAAAAAAAAGTAATCGACGATGAACACTTTGATAATTAAGACTAATCATCCAAGTAACTAACTTACTGTAAATAACTTTCTAAATATTTTGTACTAGTCAATAAGAATGCTATTGTATTGTATTATATTATGAATAAGTTGATTTTAATTGTTAGTTATTTCATGCCTGAATCACAGGGTATCCTAGCTCAGGCACGTGCTATTCGCCTCTAATTGTAAGCTTTTAGTCTATAGTAAAACTGACGTACTTATGTTTTATCAATAAATTATGTTTATGTTTATGTTTTAAGTTTTCATGGTAGTTGTAGTCAGTGGTAATGTAATGGTAAGCGTGTAACGCGGCACACACCACAGATCTACTTCGAGTAGGTACGGTTTTTTCTTCTGACGTGCCACTTGACTATGATTGAATTTTGGTTCCTATTATTGATCTTATATCAATATTATAAGCAGTGACCGTTACTTTTGTAGAATTTCATTCCCTAATGCTTAATTAGCGTTAAGAACGTTAATATTAACCTTAATTAACAATTTTGATTGATATTGTTTATACCAATTCCATTAACAACACTACGCTGCACCAAAATGCTATAAAAGTTACCTACTACAATTTGATGAACTGCTTTAAATGTTAGTCAAGTAAACTTATTTTTTTTATTAATTATTGTACCAAGAATTCACTAATCCTCCACCACATCGCCTAAAGTCTAGACATCCGCCATACCAAGCAGCCCGAAACCTGAAGAAGAATTGCTTCAATATTCAAGAGGCTTGGAAAGCGGGCTGGCAGTCCAACTTGCCAAACAAAAATCTAAGCACCTACGACCCCACACGGAAACCGCACGGGTTCTCGGCATCTAGGAAGGATTGGTGTCAGTTTAACAGACTCCGTACTGGGCATGGGCGTTGTGCGGACTACATGTTTAAATGTGGTTGGCGAGACTCTCCAGCTTGTGACTGCGGGGCGCCCGTACAGACTATGCATCACATATACATGACTGTCCGAAGCGAAAATTTGTTGGAGATGCCATAGACCTCTACTCACCTGACGCAGACGCTGCCCAGTGGGTGAAGAATTTAGACATAGTATTATAGATTATAAGCGACTCTGTTATCATAATGCCATACGACTAAATAAATAAAATTAATTATTGTCGCAATACAAGAGTTACCTAAGGTAATCATGCTTTATAAGTCAATCTGTTTTTTTTAGGAAAAAATGTTGTTCTACATAACAACTGATTTTTCACGTTTTTAAGGCTGCACCGAGGACATTATGAAAATATTGCGTTCGTTTGACACATCGCTGTATTATTATTACTAAAGCTTTAGTTCTGCTATTCCTATATAAGATATTTAAGGATTAACTCTATAAGTCATCCGCTTTAGAAATACGATTACGTATACTTTCCTCGATAGAAATTAAATCCAAAGTTACCTCTAATAAAGAAAAGATAACATTAGTACGGCGTAAATACTTCACGGAAGGTCAGCAGTTTTTGAATAATAACAAAACTTCATGTTTACTATGACGTATATGCTCTTCATTTTCAAAATATGGCATATTTTAGAAATACAACGGTAATAACTAGATTCGCGCACGTTTCGCCTATTCTAGCTAGAGCCGCCATGCTCCCCCCCTATCCGCTTTAGTCTTGCTTCGGCTATCGGACGGGGAGGATTTGTCGCTTTTGCTTACGCACGGACTTTAAAACTAAACGATGAATTTTGGGTTTTTCACTGTGGGGAATAATAACTATAAATCAAAGAATATAAGAGGTTGGCGAAAAAGCAATGCAAGACGCTTGCATGAAGAAAAAGTAAGTAAAACTCATTTAACTACAGATTATGCGCCTAGGGAAGGACTGTGCGCGGGTGACAGCTGTACATTCTCGTTCGAAATGAATTTTGATTATCCCCGTACTGTCCAAATTTCTGATGTACTAATTTATTTATTGTCTAATGTAAAATCAACATATATATTAAAAACGAATAAATAATTAATTCTAGAGCAAGACATCTATATGCAGAGAATTTTAAGATACAGATAAAGTGTATGCTCGTAACAATTAACTCCTGTTCCTTCGTAAGCATACTCAGTACCTATACCTACCTACTACCTAGTAATAATAAAGGGTATTTGCTATAATATGTGGCACTCCTCTGCATTTGTAGTATTTTACCGATTTAGGTGAAAGTCATAGAGATAGTTTGGGTCCCGGGGAAGGACTTAGGACAGTTTTTATCCCCGTAATCATCCCCTAAGGGAGTGAAAAGGGGAGGTGAACGTTTGTATGGAGCTGCTATATAAACGAGCTCCACGCGGATGGAGTCGCTGGCAGCAGCTAGTTAATTATATGTACTACTGCCATGAATTTTTTCACATACCCAGTAGTAGCCATTAGCCGGCAGAGGGGAGGACACAAAACTCGTTTAAAAATTAGGGCTTTAAAGCCCAATATCTCGCAAACGAATCACTGAGTTGAAAAGTGGTTTAAAAACCCTTTAATATTTTTAAACAAGCTAGCCAACGATACCCCACACAATGGGTTTAACGAGAAAAAAGAAATTGAATCCCTACTTTGGTGTAGGGGAGGTAAACTTTAAAAAAAACATGTTTTTATATTACTGTTTTGCCGCCGTGATTGATTTATGGGTATGCTGAATTACAGTTTTCTAATAGTAAGGGTTACTGGGCTAAGCCGAAGACGGACAGACGGACGGACATGGCGAAATTAAAGTGGTTCCTAGTTGTCTATAGAACCCTGAAAAATGGGGTGCCTACTGATATTTTTACCCTATTTAGCCATTCTGTTATTTAACATTATTGAATTAATTTTATTGAGCTATACTATTGTGCTTTGAATACTATTTTGTCATTCATCGTAGATACTATAACCTACGGACGGTAAATATATAAATAAATAAAAAATTGACAAATCTGCATAAATGTTTCTCTAAATGTCAATATTATCAATACAACTATTTGAAATCGTTTGCTTGTCCAATTTTGTAAATATTGGTAGCACCCTCGCTGAAAGCATTTATAGCGCCATTTGCCGTCATTCTTTGCGTTCTATGTAGGCGATCGGCGCACAGCTCCAGCCGCCGCGCCGCTCGCTCTTGCCTGTGTGCCTCACACACACATGCAAGGAGCGCATTGAATACCTAAAATCAATTCACGGCAGAAGCTCGGTGCCCTCTTCATGAAAATAGTTATGTTAGTCCATTAAATACTCATTAACATGATTATACTTATTTTATGAGTAAATAATTTGAGTTTAATATTATGTTGACGCTGATATATGATTGGCGAAAGATTTTAGAATTTGGCGTATTGTTTCGAATAAAACAGTGTTTTTACTACACAAACTATTTTACTTCCACATTGAAATACACATTTATTTACTTACCTGGTAAATTTAGTAGCTTTATGAAATTTTTAAATGACGTAAAACAGAAATGTTAGTAGCCATTTATTAAATACTCTTCTCACTAACGTGTCGCTTAAGTCATGTATCTTAAGATACAGACCGTCGCTTGACAGACTTAGTATGGCAAGCCTGTCACGCCTAACTCTGTTATAGCTTATAAAACATACAAAACACACATATACAAACGTTTTCATTTGTCAAAATATACAGCAACCTTTCACCTTTATGTTGCTGTTTTTTGTTTTGAGTATATACTTGTAACCATTCCGTAAATGACAATTTTCTTTAAAAAACTTTAAACTGCGTTTTCTAAAAAACTATGTTTTTGGAGTTACATGAGATAGTATTGACACGGCAGTGCTAGGGTCGCATCACTTATATCATTTTAAATTAAGTTTTCTATTTCAGTACAGCGTATTGTTTCTTGTCGATTACTGTAACGGTATTGCTACGCACTCAGTTGGAGCATTTTTTGTCTTGCTGCAATGCACACAGTTTGTTTCTGTGCATAAAATCTGATTGTTTTATGTTTTTTAATGTTCTTTTATTTTTTGTGTGTTTTTATATTTATTTTTCGTTTTGTAACTTGTGTGTGTGTGTAGTAAGCAAACAAATTATTTATCTCTCTATGTCAATTAAATAGAGAGATAAATCATTTTTTTGCTTACTACACACAAAACATACAACACGTAACCTTTCAATACGTAAAAACAAAGATTATCCATCCACAATCAATAATAAATACAACGCCGAAAAGATTGTTCAATTTGGCGCCATTATTTTTTTAATAAATTGCTTTGACACAAAATATTCACATCACGAATAATCGCCTCTGACTGTCTACTAGCCGCGTCCAAACGGCCGAGCGCGGCGGAGAGCATACGGGGCATACGATAAAGCGAGCTAGACAGCAGTCTATCCCGCTCAATCTTCTTAGCTTACGCCATGTATGCAGTCAACCTCGCTTGAATGCGGCTATATATGGTCAGAGGCGTTTACTTTTTAAATGATAGTGAAGTAGGGAATAAAATCACCTAGTGTAATTGTCTTTATTGACTGTCGACAAAGCGATAGATGTTTTGATACAGTATGTATTGATATCTTTTGGTCACATGCACTCGACTGCGTCAGGCTAGTTTTCGTTAATATCACCTCTTCCAAGCAGGACCATCGCCAATGAAATCATACATTTTAAACAGGTATAAGACACGAGAAGACACGAGGGATGAAAAGATTCGAATTTGCAACGTTTCAGCAAACATGGCTGATTGTTTTGATCTATCTGGTAGCTGTGACCACTTCAGTGAGATTCTCAACGATAAAGATCGTTCAATCTAGAAGGACACGCCCGGGCTTAATTTGTGTTTTGTAATCTTTAGGTCAAGGCAATAGGTTGGTATAACATAGAAAAAGGACACAATAGTCGCTGTGACATCAAGAAAAAAACTGAGACTCGTTAAGGAGTCAGCACTGAAAATATGTCATGTATACACTTTTTCGACCTAAGCTTTAGGCATTAGGGTCCTAGTACCGCCTATAATACAAACATGTAGTATACGCGCTACTAGGACCCTAGAGTGCTGAGTGTAGGTATAATTATAGTAGTTTTTTTTAACATGTCATTGTATTTTGTATCTTGTAGCCCGATCGGTAAAGACGCTTTGTAAAAGAAGACGATCGACTTTGATAAACTGGGCCAACTTAAATAATTTCAAGTAGCATGGTCACCCTTGTAGTCAGTAATCCACGTGGATAGGTCTCAGTAGATAACGGCCATTCTTCGCCGCCAATCGCTTGTGACAAACGAAATGAGAAATCCCACTGTAACGAGATAACGTGAATCTGTGTGATTAGTGAGTGCAATAATGGATTTAAACGAATTGAGGTAAGGACGCTTTTTAAATGGCAAATTTTGCCGTGTTGAATAGCCTGGCTTGTTCTTTTTAATACGAATGATGAAAACTCGAATTTGTGTATCGTGAAAAATATGAGTATACTTAATCTCTAATTTACAATATGAACTCGTTCTTGTATTTGTTTTATTTTTAAAGGTGCTTAATGATGTTTTATTAATGTCGAAGCTAATAACGCTAAATCTATGTCAATTAAGATAAAATATGGCACTTCACTTTTCAGTACAATGATTATATAAAATGGAACCTAGTGATTATACAATTACGTATGTTTTATAAACGAATATTCCAATTTAGGTACACGTCGTACTTGATCATTGCATTGGTCATTTTATTGCAAAATTAAAATTATTCGTGTATTTTTTAAGCAATTCGCATGTTTTCACTTCTGCCGACACTCCCGGACTGCAACCCGGTCTTTTTTTTATAATATATTTTTTAATCACAAAAAAGTGCCTCTACAAAAAAATATATAATTAAGGAACCTAGTCACCAAATTTCACGAGAATCGGTTGAGAAATGCGACTTGTAGAGGTGGACAGCGGGAAATCCAGACATCTGTACATACAAACGATTTTCGGCACAAGCTGAAGCATAGAACTTCGTTAGCTTAGTTCCTTCGTTTGGTGGGATGAAAAAATGTATAGCGAAGGAAATTTAGACTTACCTAATGAGGGTCCCCTTAGACCGAGCACCTCACCTCACCTTTCTGCATGCCCGTACTGTTCGTGACTAGCATTTAGTTGGACGTGTTTACACATGGTTGGGAATAAATAAATTGCAACAAAAGTAAAATTAATCTGGTTAACAGCAAAGAAAATTAATAGTACATAATATGACCAGCGAGTCGTCTCACAAGTGTCACAAGAAAACAGCGGTAAATTTGAAAAAAGCACATGCATTGAATGGCCGCGTAATAGGTTCTTATAGGTAACTGACAGCTTATATCATAGGTAAAATGTACGTAAAATGGTTACAATATAAAGAATTTGAAACAAAAATGTTTTTATCTGACTCGCAGACTAGTAGAATGTCAAAATTCAACATTCGAACATCAAGGCAAGGCGGGTGAAATATCGACAGGTAATTTTGACCGTATAATGTTGGTCTAAGGCTCTAAAATTAAGCAAAAATAATACTACATTGTGATAAAAGTGAGGTATGTTGATAATTACATCACAGGCGAAATTGTTGATAAGAGAGCAGAGGATGTAATTATCAAAGCTCACGCGTTTCATACGACGTTTTTCAACGCAATTTGTGACGAAAAAATCCTTTTAACACATTTGCTAGTAACGTACCTCTTATTATGTCGCTTTTAGGCTCATAATCCTGGGAATTAAACACGCGTGTTTTATAATATTACGATACTTGTGTGTTATGGTTATATCCCGATTAAGTCACGTTGGCACCTAGGAGCAAGATTTATGCATGAACACGGTGCATTCTTAAATTAACCGGGTTATACAGAATGTGTGAATATGTTGGGGCACCTGATACGACATGACAATTACATAAAAACTATAATTAAAGGAAAGATAGAAGGAAGGAGAGGCAGGGGAAGACCAAGACGTGCGTTTATGGACCAAGCTAAAGAGAAAGTTAATGTAATGTCGTATCAAGAGCTCAAAACAGAGGCTGAGAGAAGAACAGAGTGGTGATTACTCCACCGACAAGAGCCCGGCTCTTAAATTTATGATGATGATGATACAGAATGTACAGCTTTTTTTTAACTCTCAGCAAATGGATTCTTACTCCACTAAACAAGTGAAATCCTTTTTGTAAAGTAATTAACTATTTCTTTTTGGATATGATATAGAAACGTTTAATTTAGTAAAACTATTCACTTGTGATAACATTTTACATGAATAAGCAATAGATAACATTTTAAAACGAAAGTATTTATTATAATTTGTATTGACTGTTTACCCCAGGAAAGTTACGTTTTTTCAAACATTAATTTATAACAGCGTTTTTTTTGTTTGTTTAATTTTAAAATGTTATTCTAAGATACCTTATCCAAGAATCCACCAAAATTTCCATCGGGAAGTAAATATATAAAAATAAATGACACATCCATTATGTTTTTTGTGTGATTTATTTATTATTCTTGAAGAGCTCCTGTAAATTATCCAAAACAAAAATTAAAATATCTATTAATATTTTTCCTCTTTTTTCAGGAATTGGTTAAATATCGATTTTTTTGATGACTAATATTTTGGTGGATTTTGAGTCTACGTAATTACTAAAGTGATAATATATCAGTTACACGCAAAAAAGCTGCTGTTATGATTTATTTCCAAATTTGCATTTTTTTCCATACTAATGAAAATAAAGTGCTTGGGCTAGTTTAGAGACTTCATCTAAGTCTGGTCTAACACACGCGCGCGCACTGTGCAAACTTCACGAAAATAGTTATTTGTTATGCAAGGCTGCAAAGTTGTTGTTTGGCGCAAGTGCTTAGTATTGAAAGCCGAGCTAGCGAAGGATTGTAAAATTGAACCATGAGCGAAGCGAATGGTTCAAAAGTTCAATCCTGAGCATAGCGAGGCTTTCAAGGCACGAGACGCCAAACAATTTTGCTGCCGAGCGAAACACACAATTTTTCACCTCACCACCGCGAGGAAAATTGTAGGTAAGTAAATGTAATGGAAGTAATTTGGACCTTATACTCATTTTCAATAAAGGTTTGTTTACATCTCATCAAGATCTAGCATTATTTTATAATTATTTATTTTTTATTTTATAATTATTTAATGTAACATAAATATTTTTGCATCTTTAAATAACCTCACGCTTACCTACATTAAAAAATTCAAAGTATTGTAGGGTACTCACGGTTTAAACTAAGACTCAAATACGCTTATTTCACTTTTTCCGCTGACTTAGCAGGCATCAAAATTCATATATGTATATATTCTGCACTAAAATCTATAAATAACCACCATTATTTTGGTTTTACTGTCTGTGGCTTTAGAACAAAACAAAATTAAATGTATATGAGTTTTTTCTTAAATTAACTTTTCAAACGGTGCGTTCCAAATTTGGAAAAAGCGAAATTTTTAGAAAAATAAAACGACATTTTAAAATTATTTATTCGTATCTTATCCTTATAAGTCAGTCTAAATGTTAATATTTCGTATGTACTTACTTATTTAAGAGAGAATAAGTATTATTAATTTTATTTTATCAAAATAACAACAATTTATTACTGGCATAACACTATCAGTTTCTGAATGCACCTCTCATTCTGTATAGAAAAAAGTTGGGTCTCGCGATCGAGCGTCACAAGACCGTCACGTTCCAAATTCAAAAACTCTTTCCACGCTAGCGGATAAAATGGACTTTTGGGCGCAGATTTTGAGCGATAAAGCAAGCCTTTTCGAGCCGGTGAGGTGAAAAAAACTTTTGCACGCCATTATAGATTATTTCACAAATATGTGAAACAAACATTGTTAATGCGTGTTGGTTATTATCAAAAATGTTGATTCGTGGTGAATAGTGAAAGTGATAAATAGAATAATAGAATGGACGCCACTGGAAATTTCGATCCGGTGTGTGTGATATGTAGGTCTGTCACACACACCGGATACCGACCGGTTTGACGACCGGTTAGCCTAGTGGGTAGGGACGCTGCCTACGAAGCTGAAGGTCCTGGGTTCGAATCCCGGTAAGGGCAAATATTTGTGTGATGAGCATGAATATTTGTTTCTGAGTCATGGATGTTTTCTACGTATTTAAGTATTTCTATCTATTATATATATCGTCGTCTAGTACCCATAACACAAGCCTTATTGAGCTTACTATGGGACTAGCTCGATTTGTGTAAGATTGTCCCCTTATATTTATTATTATTATTATCTGTTTATTTAATATTTCTCTTAAGTTAGGTTTTTACAATAATTATATAAAAAGTAAAATATAAAACAATACATATAAAACATAAAACCATAATAAAAACCTAACCTAGGGTACCGCCGGCAGCGAGGCGGGGCCTAAGCTACCGGTGGTTAGGGCGACAGAGACAGGAACCTCCTGACTATTCGCGCAGTGTCCAGGAGTACCGCCTTCTGTATCTGACCCTTGATCCAGCCATCTAGCGAGAGTCTCTTGAGGTGACGGTCAAGACTCTTCGCTATCAAACCGTTCGCCGAAACGACTATCGGGACGATGTTCGTCGAATCAACATCCCACATGGCGGTTACCTCGTGAGCCAGGTCTAGGTACTTGCTGGCTTTGTTCTTTTCGGCCTTCACGAGGTTCTCGTCATGGGGGATGGTGATGTCGACGAGCACTGCCTGGCGTTTTGATCGATCTATCAGCACGATATCAGGCCTATTTTCAAGAATAGTTCTGTCCGTGATGACAGATCGATCCCAATAGAGCGTGGCACGACCATTTTCGAGAACTGGCGCAGGTGTGTACTTATAGTAAGGCACTTCGGAGACCACAAGACCGTATAGCAGAGCAAGTTGCTGGTGAATAATTCTGGCTACAAGGTTATGTCTGTGCAAGTACTCGCCGTTAGCAAGATGACCACAACCGGAGATGATATGCCTGAGTGACTCCCCGGGACGGCGGCATGCCCGACAAATGTCGACCGTACCGTCCTTCAGGATATACCTCCGGTAGTTGTTCGTCATGATAACTTCGTCCGCAATTGCACAAACAAAACCTTCGGTTTCCCCGAAGAGATCCCCGAAACGTAGCCAGTTCACCGACGCGAGCAGATCGACATCGGGCCCTGTGAGGGCCTTGTAGAACCGCCCGTGTAGCTCCTTGCTCCTCCATACCGCCTTGCGGTCCTCGGCGCTCATTACTTTAAGTCTGCGCCAGTTCTCGTTTGCCAAGGAGAGCGGGGTGAAGTTTCCGTCTACTGCTACTACGTCGCGATGAATCCCACACTCGTTGTTTAGGAAATAATCCCTGAGACTGCACACCTCGCGGTTGTGGAGATCTTTGGCATTTAAAAAGCCGCGACCTCCACACTTCCGCGACCTCCACACTTCCGCGAGATGTACAGTCTCATAACAGACGAGCGTGGGTGTAGCATGCGATGCGCAGTAAGCAGTACTCGGACTCTTCGGTCCAGGGCATCCAGCTCAGTCTGAGTCCACCTTAGTACGCCAAAGGAGTAAGTAAGCAAGGGCATCACCCAGGCGTTGAAGGCGCGCACCTTGTTGCCGCCCGACAAGACATTGTACTTTGGTCAGGCGACAAAAGAAGCGCTCCTTCACCGCCCGCTTTACGCCCTCACCCTCAATACCCAATGACTGTGACATACCAAGATACTTATAGGTTTCTGCTTCGGAGATAGATTTGAGGGACTGTCTCAGAAAGTTGCAAATTTGTTGAATTTACAACTTTCCCCCGCTGTACATGCATGACCGCAAATTTATCGACACCAAATTCCATTTTGATGGCGCTACTGAAGACTTCTGTTGTTTTCAGTAGTTCCAACAGGTCATGTTCATTTGGTGTAAATAGCTTGAGGTCATCCATATAGAGCAGATGAGAAATAACCTCACCCTCTCTCCGAAGCCGGCAACCTAGTCCTGAATCCTTCAGCAGGGTGCTAAGCGGATTCAGCGCTAGACAGAACCACAAAGGACTCAGACTGTCGCCCTGGAAGATCCCACGTTCAATCCTTATAGAGTACTGCGGACCAGAAGAACAATCTCCTCCCCCCGGTTGACGAAGGACTGTGGTCCACTGCCCCATGCAAGCGCCTAAGAAGGATCTCAGAGCTGCATCAACTTTATACAACTCTAAGATCCTCCTCAGCCATGAATGAGGCACCGAATCATAGGCCTTCTTGTAGTCAATCCAGGTGGCCGAGAGGGCCCCTTTGTTCCGCCGGACTCGTTGGCAAATGGTCATGTCTATGAGGAGGAGCTCTTTAGTGCCACGAGACCCAACCCTACATCCATTTTGAGCAGGAGCCAAAACATTGTTTGCAACGATGTGTGCGTTAATTTTTGATCTCAAAATGGATGTAAGGAGCTTGTACAGCGTAGGCAAGCACGTGATGGGTCTGTAGTTTTTCGCTTCAAGATAATTAAAATGTATTTTTGTCCCTTTCTTACGGATTTATATATCTAGATACTTATTACTCCAGAGTGACAGATAAACACGAATTTTAACGGCATTTTCGCTAAAATAGGTTTGTTCAACGTTTTACTTGATAAGTTAAATTAAAACCGCATTACCATGCCAAACAAAGTTGCAGGTACAGCTAATTATTAATAGATAAATATAAGGGGACACTCTTACACAAATCTAACCAGCCCCTTTAAGGGGCTGGTTAGATTTGTGTAAGAGAGTTAGTAGGCTCAATGAAGTTTGTGTTATGGGTACTTAGACGACGATGTATTCAATCTATACATATAAATGCCTATGTCCTGACTGGCTCACTCATCAACGCACAGCCGAAACTACTGGGACTAGAAACTTGAAATTTACACCAGGACTTCCTTTTATGACATAGGCAACCGATAAGACGGGATTTTGGGAAATTCCATCCATAAGGGGATTAAATGGGGGTGCAAAGTTTGTATGGGGGAATAATTTTTTTAACTAGAGATTTTAAACTTTGTAGAAAGATTACTTATTAGAATACAAAAAAACGGCAGGCAGCATTTTAGAAAATTCTACCTCGAAGGGGGTTAAATGGGGGTGCAATGTTTGTATGGGGGAAATATTATTTGTAGAACTAGAGACTTGAAACTTTGTAGAAAGTTAACTTATTAAAATACAAAAAAAGTCATTTCAGCGTTTAAGAAAATTCCATCCCAGTGGGGGTTAAGAAATGTTGAAGGTTTTGTACGGGGAACACTGGATTTTTTAAAGAGATGTACTCTTCATTAACCTGTCTCCATTTCTCGATTTCCAGTGCTGAGTTTAAGATTGTTTTAACAGCCTTACGATATATATTTTTTTAATCTCACTCATAATAACTAAGATCCCCATTTTCTAGCGACAAATCCATGCGTCGCTCTTTATCTTGCAGAATAATTTTTGCCAAAGATTAAAATTAGATTAAAGCATCAGGTAACTGACGGAATAAGTATTAAGCATTCTGCAAACAATTCCCGTAATCTGAATCGCATATCTGTGTCTGCCACTGTTTGAAATGTAATATGTCTAGACCATTTTAACTAAGAATAAAATTCACTTACCTATTTTATATCTTTGTCATCATCAAAAATCTACGCGGACGAAGTCGCGCGCGGCCGCTAGTAGAATATACATACTTAAATACATAGAAAACATCCAAGACTCAGAAATAAATATTTATACTCATATCACACAATTATTTGCCATCCGGGATTCGAACCCAGGACCTTCAGCTTCGTAGGAAGCGTCCTACACTACCCACTATTCTAACCGGTGGTCGATAAGATTATATAAGTAAACGCGATCATTATTATCACGACGCTGATCTCAATAAGGCAAAAACATCATTAAGAAACTTTTAATCCAGAGTTTCTCATAGATATTTTTATTTATAGATAAGCATTATTAAAGGCTAGCCCTAAAATCACGCAAGATTTGAATAACGAGGAAACACGATTTTTTTCCATAAATTGACAATAATTAATCATTTATTACAAAGTATAGTACCTACTCATCACCCAGCTTGGTATTAGGTACTAAGACGAAAGGTATCAAAGTGTCTTAATGATTACTACATATATATTAGAATTAAAGTTAATGATATTATTCCACGAGCTATCGTTTGATACGCTAAACAATGAAATCTTATTACCAACAATGTTAATATGGCATAAAAAAGAGACATACCTAGGTACTTAAAAAACAATGACTGCATGCAGTCTCTGCCAGCGGGTGAACATAGGGCCATTTTCGCGCTCCGTCAACACGCTCATGGCCGCTCCACACGATGGGCCATCCTGACCCATCATACAGGATGCAACTATGCGTCAAAGGGAGTAAGACATATTTATGTCTCGTTCTACCGCATAGCCACGTGGCCACGAGGCCCATCGTGTGGAGCGGCCATCAGAATGCTGTTGGGGCCATGCAGGCAACGTATCAGTGAGCGCATGATTTTTTCGTTCGCTGTGAGCGCATTATCGCCGCAAAGTTGTCAGTTTGTATCTCCGCAAACAGGATGAGACTATGGAACACTTACTGTGTGAATGTCATGCCCTTGCCAGACAAAGAATGAATTACTTTGGTAACGGCTATCCGCAACCAAAGGAATTCAAGGTACTTCCGCTGAACTGCATCATCCGCTATGTGGAAATGATGGAGCGAAGTTGGGAGTAGACGAAAGGAGAGGGCAAATGCACAAAAGATCCCACTGGGTCGAAGTGCATCCGAAAGGGCCCTCATCTAGATAAGATCTCCGCAAACATACCAGAGGCCTACTACTGAAACTCACCCTTATGATACCTTACCATGATAGGCGTTGCGTTACGCGCGTTAGGCGACTTCCTGATTCGTCAGTGTGGAGGCGGTACGATATCAGGAAGCTGTCAGTGCAACTCTCGGTCGAAACCGTACCGATTTTTTACTGTGCGCCTATATTTGAATTAGTGCCTCCTGCTGACTGGCGCGGTACGCTCCGAAGCGGGGGGCGGTACGAATGCAGTACTGCAATCGCACCGCCCCGCTTCCGCGCATGTTTTTACTACTGCGCATACGTACCGGCAGTATACCGACAAGTGAGGAAATCTGTGTGACATCAGTAAGCTCACGTGAAAGTACATAATTTACTTTAAAAACAAAGATTTAACCGACTTAAATTTAGTACTCCGCCAAGCCACGAGAACATTTCCTATTTTTTTTACAATTTACCACATGAACTGTTTTTGTGGGCCGATAATTTATGAGGTCTTCCATCTATTCCCCAAGATAATCACCAATGGCACTTCATTAGTTCCTATTTCAATGGAATCTTATCAGAACCTGTGACGTACTTTTGCACTTTTGAGTACATAATTGAGGAATTCGATAAATCATCTGTGGGCTTCATCATCAATTCCTCGCCACCAAATTTATGATTCCGGATGTAAATACACGAGTTATAACAGAAAATACCAAAATCACTACACGCGTGCCTAATAAAATTGAGGAGTCCCCTCAATTCCTCACGGATCCCATCATCTAACTGAATTTTGAAAAAAATGGGACCCACCTGGAAGTATATACATACGAAAAAAAAGGAAATTTCGAATCGGCTCATCAATGACGGACTACTGAGGTAACAAACATTGAAAAAAAAAATACAGACGAATTGAGAACCTCCTTCTTTTTTTGAAGTCGGTTAAAAATACCGTATACTGATCCCGCCCCGCTAAGTCAGGGTGTCACCGAAGATCGGAGTTCGGTGTGCTGCAAGCGACCAGCACGGCTATCACAAAACGCTAGCGAGCTCTCTCGATTTTTCTCGCACTAGGTACCCGTCTCTCTCTTATTAGAAAACTTATAAGAGACGTCCATATAGTTCGAGAAAAATCGAGAGAGCTCGTGCGCCGTTTTGTGATAGCCGTAATGAAATAATTATGAGTAAGTAATTGTGAAATCAGCGGTATGCGGCTGCGGTAACGCTTCCCACGCTGACACGTGGTTATGAACGCGTGTTGAAGTTTATGTACCTATTTTTTATTTTATGTTGTATTGTCTTCGGCATCAGCGAATATTACACTGCATTAAGTTAAACTGTATGAACGGATTTTATAGCGAATATTTAAAAATAAAACACATTTAGAGTTAAAAACATTAAATTGTCGGACACACTATAAAAGATAGTTGGACAATTTGCAGACACATTGTTATTGGTTGGGACAGTCGGGGATGGCAGACAAGTCTGTTACTACATTTAAAATCATAAATGGAATAAAGCTGGCAAATAATAGTACATTACTGCAGAGGACGTGAAGTAAGGGATTGCTGGACGAGCTTTGGGGTAGACGGCCGAGTCGTAGACGAGGCCGGATACAACGAGTCCAGCAATCCCTGTTCCGGCCGAGGATTGTATACTGCTTTTCTCAAACGATGTGAGGAAATATTAAAATAAATACCTACAAGGTAATCAATTAAATACTAGTTTGTTGAAATTACAATCGGAACGAAAGTTCAGAAAACAATTGTGTAATTTGCCGCCTTTTTTATTTTTTAAACATGCCATTTCAACAAGCCGTTCAAGCATCATGTTTAACCGCACATAAGTATAGTACCATAGATTTTGTTTTTTTTTACGTCGCAAGTATGCTTACAGAGTCTAGTTGTGGTTGGCAGTATGTAATTTTTCCTTTGTCAGTTTAATATTAGTAAGCAAATTTAAAAAGTTAGAGTAGCGGACAATAATGTTTTTAGTTAGGGTTTTCATACATTACTTCTTGGCTTCAGGCCAAGAAGTAATGTAGGGAGCCATAAACAAGAAACTTCTTGTCTTCATTTCGTGATATTAACGCATACATTTCAGAGCATGTTTGAGAAAATATTGTTAAGAACCTTAAACTATAAACTAAAGGCTTAGTGAGCTGTAGACTACGCTCCTGTCTTTTTATTCAAATTTCGAAAAACTTAATTGACAAAAAAAACTATAATTATTGAACCTGTTCAAAAAATCATCCGAGCAGACCAACATAAGTACGAAAGAATTTTTGCCGAAACTGAAACGGAGAACTTCGTTCGATTCGCTCGCTCGTTCAATTAAGGGCGTGAATTTGAAAATATTTTGTCATTTAAAACGCTTGAGGACTATTTGAGGACTGATTTTCACATATAGTATGTAATTCTTGATAGTACGATTGTTTATCTGATTTAAAAGAAAGATGATTGCGTAAATATCCCCGTTAGAACAATTACTTATCCAGAGTTCGGGTCCTTTATTGCCTTTTTTAGCTCACCCTACCCCAACGCTACATTATTATTATGCAACTCAATTAAGTTAAAATAATAGTATTTTACCTTACCTAAAATCTCCCATATGGAAATTTCCTTTATTTATATGAATAAAACGTCACAAAGTTAGATATTCGAAAATTGCCCAAAATAACCATACCCGATGTTGCATCTCGTTTTCTCGTACAAGACATAATCGTGTCTTTTCAAAGGGGCGTGGTTTCCGCAAAACCCCTCGAATACCTTTGAAAGGTTGTTTAGTCTATTTCTTAAGGTATTTGGTTTTATAAACTTTAATTGCTCTGACTTGGCTTGTGAGCCATAAACAGTCTGAGCCGCATTCTCGATTTAATAATTAACTTTTTCAAACGACCAGTCTTTAATTTAATGTAACTGGATTTGCAAGCAAGATTCCCGGCGACTGATATAATCTGTTTTTATACGTCTGCTATAGCCCCCGCACGGTGCTTTCGTCCGGTTGTATTTATTTTCATAACACGGCGGTTGCAAACAAGCATACGGTCTACCTGGTGGTAAGAAGACGCTTGCGAATCCCGAGCAGTGCAAACAAGCACGTTTCCGACTCTTTATCGATTTGAGCAATCGTTGTCTTAACAACTAAGTCAGCTAGATATAAATACAGGTCATTTACAGTCCACACAGTACATACTCGGGATCTCTCGTGGCTTTACTTCCAGGAACACACAACACCACATATCCACAGATCTACCTAACATACAACCTTCCAAATATGAGCGAGAAGAGATAAGATTCCAATGTGTCCCTTGCGTCATTATTTAAATATTAAACAAATGTAATTTTCTTGTTGTAGTGAATTCCAGACATGTTCTACTGTCACGTTGGCGCGAGAGGATCAATTAGCAACCGACAACAAATACAACCCATTCGAACACAGAAATGTCACTCACCCCACTTCGTAAGTATCAAGTGTTGGAGTATAACGCTGGCCCTTTTTAGGCCTGCAACACACTGGTGCAGCCTGCGGTGGCGGACAATAGTAAATTTGACAACTAATGACAATTTTACTATTGTCCGCCACCGCAGGCCGCGCCAGTGTGATGCAGGCTTTATGAAGACTAGATTTTTGGTATTTTGAATTAAGTATAGTCTGTCACCGCTGTCTCTGTCAATCGATGGCGGACAATTGTAATTTTGACAGCTAATGACAAGTTAACTATTTATTGCCCGCCGCGGCCTGTCTGTGTGAGACATGTATTTGTCATAGTTGTCTTGTTAATTATTTTTCAACACAATTGCTCGTAACTTACCTCTTATTGTGTCGCTTTTAGGCTCATAATCCTGGATATTAAACACGCGTGTTTTACAACATTACAACACTTATGTGTTATGGTTATATCCCGAATAAGTCATGTTGACACCTTGCAGCAATATGTATGCATGCACACAGTGCATTCTTAAATTAACCGGGTGGTACAGAATGTACAGCTTTTTTTAATTCTCGGCAAATGGATTCTTACTCGACTAAACAAATTTAATCATTTTTGTTAATTAATTGACTATTTATTTTTGTATATAATACAAAAAAAGGTTTGATTTAGTAAAACTATTCACTTTTGATAACATTTTACATGGATTAAATACAGATAAATTTTTAAAACGAAAATATTATTTTATTTTGTATTGGCTGTTTAGAAATTTCTGTGCCCACACTGCGCAAACTTCACGAAAAATAAACTGTTTGCCGCCATTATAGGTTATTTCACAAATATTTGTAAAATTTGTTTATGCGTGTTTGGTTATTATCAAAAATGTTGACTCGTGGTGACTCTGATAAATAGAATGGATGCCACTGGAAATTCTTGGCGATGTGCAATTGTGAGTAAAAACCTGTTGTCATCTTAATGATTTAATTAATGTAAAGAAAATAATTTGGCAGGCCTATAACATTTTCATCTCATGAAAATTATTTTTTCCTCGCAAAATGTGTTGAAAAACGTCGTATATGATACGCGTGAGCTTTGATATTACATCCTTGGCTTCCTTATCACGCTCACCTGCGGTTCACGTGAACAATTTCGCCTCTGATGTTATTATCAACATACCTCACTTGTATCACAATGTACTATTACCATCCTGTAATTCAATATGTACATACGAACACCAAAGCATAAAATGCCCAGCATTTTACGCTATTGCCAATTGTTCTCTAGAAAAGGGCATTTTGCGAACGTTTGCAAGAGCGGTAAGCCATAAGCCAAAAGGGACATGCATCAGCGTCATATAGTAGCAGTCATATTTCGTAACCTTCCCTTATTCTTACAGTAATAAAGTCGTTTATTGAAATATTTGGCTACCTAGGCTACTAACTACTAACTCCTACGCTGAATGTACGCGCTGACGCCCTGATAGACACAGGTAGCTCAATTAACTTCATCAATAAATATTTAGGTCATATTATGAACTTGAAGCAAAACCTTGCAAACAAACGAATACAGACAATCTGCTTATACCGCCGCTTTCAAACGAGTGAGCTATCGAGTTCTATGGTCCCGTGTTTTATAAATATTTAAGGGGACTCTCATACACGTGATTTTTTGCCGTGTTTATAGGTGATGGCACGGAACCCTTCGTGTGCGAGTCCGATTCGCACTTGGCCGGTTTTATTACACACGACAGAACGATTTTTTTAATGCAGATGCGTTTAAGGAGTGTCGCCAGGAAGCTCGAGTATTTTTTATTTATGTAAAATTAAATGAATAAATAATCATTTAATAAATCGATGTCTAGATTGTGTCGCAATAAATAAATAAATTATTAATTAAATTAATGTCGAGATTGTTACATCGATTTATTGTGATTATATATTTTTGAAGGCTTTCGTTTTTGGTTCTTTGATTATTAAAAAAACCTTATTGTAAATTATATTTTTCAGTGGTTACATGGCTTATTTCTATACTTTGTGAGTTTCTTTAAGTATACAACAACATTTTAAGTGCTGCTTGTTGTGTAATCCCTTACAAAAGTGTGATAATGTCTTCGAGAAGTGTTTGTTTACATGGTATGATAAGACACGTAAGGATGAATAGACTTTAGGGTATCCAGTTATCCACACATGTGGCATCCCATACTAGGGGCCAACCTAAATTCCAGGGAACAAGGGTCATGCCATCAGGCCTCTTGCCGTCGTCCCGCGCAAGACCTGACCCGACGGTGTGGTGCAACCAACTCTAAGTTTATTGAAAATCTTTATCACAAAATATGAAAAAAACTTATTACAGTTCATGTGTTGCTACTGTCCCGCACTAGTGCGGACAAGAGTACTTTTCATGCATATGTCGAAACTTTAAAGAGCCATATGTACAGTAAAACGTTGTACGATACACGTGCGAATAGGTAATTCGCAACTCGTTTCGATTTAAAACACTCCCTTCGGTCGTGTTTTAATTTATCACCACTCGTTGCGAAGTTCCTATTTTCGGCACTTGTATCGTAAATAACTATCCCATCAAAAACATAAATGTGAAAGGCTGCCAAGTTCGATACTATGGGAATGCTTCGCTTGATGTAACTTGGCAAGTTTTAATAGAAAACTATATACTTGACACATTGCAGTCCAAAGGTCGATTCATTGCATTGAAAAGGTGTGTGGTGTGTGAAAACTTGCCAAGTAACATAATTAAAAAGTACTGAAAATAATAAATGTTATCAGGAAACTGCTAAAAAACCGGTGTGCGTTTCTCTGACTATTATAATTTTAGGTATTTCTATGTAACGTGATACTTATTCAAAATGTACCTTAAAAACTGCTGGAAATCAAGTGTGCATTCCTATAACTATTTATGATTTGAGGTATTTTTATGGAACTTGGTACTTATTCAGATCTCACTTCTTTTATAGGCGAAGCATTCCCATAGTATCGAACTTGGCAGCCTTTCACATTTATGTTTTTGATGGGATTTCATTTATTTTTGTTAGGTGTAGGTTCTTTATTATTTTTTTATCACTTTTGCTTTAGGAAATGTCTCATTCCACTTAGGTATGTACTTTATACTATACCCTTTATACTAAGCGTCTAATTCTTTTTTCTACGCTTGCGTGGCACTGTCTGCTTTTTCGTTTTGTCATTTTGTATACTGTCTTGTACAGCTGACACGCTAGAGCGCATTGCCCATTCAATATCTTGTTTTTTTTGTACACGTTTTCTGTTAACTGATAAACTTGCCAAGTCAGGGCGGTATATTGTACGTAGTCGGTTATATTCTATAATAGAACTTTCTTGAGCCTTAATTTGGCTAGGATCTAGGTTTATAAGATGAAGCCCATCAATAGTTTTTACTCGAGACAGGGCTACATAGGCCTGTCCTTTGCTAAATATTGATGATGGGATGCGGATATGTATCCTCCACGATCATCAATATAAAAATAGTCTTTTCATTTTTGTTTGACTGATTTAGCGCACCTAGTGTACCTAGTGACCTGCTTTGCACTTCGTAAATCGTGGGTTCGGTTCCCGCAACAGAAACACACAGAGTGGTGAACAGTTTTATTGTTCTTGTCTTTAAGACAAACATGTATTGTCTTAAATTGGTATGTATCTAAATTTAAATAAGTCTTATCTCATTTCCACTCCATACCTACTTATAGTAGAACAAAATTACACATTCGTTGTTTTCGAAACTGACTCACACTTGGCCGTTTTCAGATTTTTACTTTATTTCGACCTAAAGACAAACCTTCGAGCCAAATTTCAGGTCGGTACGACCATTGGAAGATAGACCCATTTAGTTCATTATGACTTCATAGTAGAACAAAGTTACACCTGCGCTATTTTTAAAACTGACTCACACTTGGCCGTTTTCAGATTTTTCCCTTTACTTTGACCTTAAGACCTATCTCCATGCCAAATTTCAAGTCAGTACGACCATTGGAAGTGGTCTAGGTTTTTGATGAGTGAATCAGTGAGTGAGTCAGTGAGTGTATAGTAAAAATAGATTTTCTGACGTCAATATCTCAAGAACTGCTATAGGTAGAATAATGAAATTTTGTATTCTAGACAATTAAGGGGATGTCAACAGACACTCGAAATTTCATATGCGTAGATAAAATATGTTTTGAGTTATAGGGTGGTCGAAATTGGCCCGAAATGGTTCGTCGCTTTTTTTTGCTCGAACTTGGCGGACACACTGCCGTGTGTCTAGATTTCGACGTAATCCGAGCATTTTTTTTTTCAGAACAGCGGGCTCTTTCTTCCACCTTCTGAAGTCCTCGCTAGGATCAGGGCTGCTCGCGATGCCAGCCGCCTTCAAACACATCGGCATCATCCCCGGCTGTTTCGGCACAACCTTAGTCGCACTCATCGCTACACATTGCGTCCATATATTAGTAAGACAATCCTTTAAGGATGATTCACACTACCGGTGTACCGCTGAGCCGATCCGACTAAATAAAGCGTTCGTTACAGACATGTATCCACTTGTTTGACGACGACATTAAGTACTTGACTATTTTATCAAACGGCGATTCTAATGGGATTGGGGATGATATTTATGTCACATAAATCCCATCAAAAACATTCTGTAAAAAACTAGCCAAGTCTCGATGGAGCTGCTTTAGTATTGTGTAATTGCCAAGTGTCTTAAATGCGAAACTTTGCTTTCGCTTAACTTCGGAACTAAATGACCTACAGACTTGAAATTTTGGATTTTACGTATGTGATTATAGCTTACCGGATGACGAAAATTTCTGCGTTCTGGTCTTATCCAGAGGTTCTCAAATAGGGGCCTGAAAATGCGGCGAAATGGTTCCAGTAAAGGCAGTGTTTGCTTCGCGTTCGACTTGGCGGGGGCACTGCCGTGCCCCCAGATACGTCACAGTTTATACAAACTGTTCAACGACTGGCGCACACAGCATTATAGAGAACAGCAGAATATCATAGCCTTTTAATTGTTACTAACTTCCTTGCCCTATTTTAAACTTTTTCTACGCAATTTTAGGATGCTTTGCATTGCATTTTGCTCAGTCTTCATTTTACTGTTAGGTGTGATCCAATTATTTTCCAGATTGATTGGTTTGTGTAAGTAAACAAATTACCTATATAGTTTCAAGTTAAGGAAATAAGTATCTAAATAACTTTTAAATTTAAGAAAAAAATTAATGATCTGAGCCGGATTCAAAAAGAAAGCGGGAACCACAGGCATACATGACTCGTCGCTCCAACTGAGCTATCGGTACAATCTGTCTCGGCCACTAAGTCATTCAATCAGTTTCTTTTTACAACGCCCCAGGGGGGCGTGTAGCGACATCTTCGACAACAAACTGTTCGCCGATTCAAACCCGGCTGGGAGCATTTTTATTTTTCCTTTGAAATTTATAAATTTCTTTAATGAAGTGTTACTGCTTAGTACCAAATTAAGTGTCATGATAGACAGACATGATAGACCGGAGAAGAAAACCCTGGCTAAAAAGTTACCATGGTGGACCCCAGAGATAGTAAAGCTCAGGAGGGAAACTAGGGCGATATTCAATGACGCAAAGGCATCTAATGACTTTGGGTACTATGCAAAAAAACTCACAGAACTCAGCAAGGCTGTGAGGAAAGCCAAGAGGAGAGCGTGGAGGAACCACTGCGATCAGATTGAGTCAATACCAGAAGGTAAGAGACTAACAAAGGCACTAGCAACCACAAAGTCGGCCCCGCTCACATCCATCAGGGACAATGACGGTAGAATGACGAAAACGGGGCTGGAGACCCTTATGGTAATGTGTAAAATGCACTTCCCAGGCTCAGTAATACACGACAGCGTAACAGACGATGGAGCAATTAGTGCGTTAGAACAGACCACAAGTACAACGAGACACAATTGGGACACGTCCAAAAAGGTAGTAGATCATAAAAAGATAAAGTGGGCACTTTCAACATTCCAACCACACAAAGCCCCGGGGCCAGACGGCATCTACCCCATTCTACTACAAGAAGGCGCTTATGTACTAATCCCACATCTTAGCAGATTGTACAGGGCGTGCCTGGCCTTCGCACACGTACCGCGTGTGTGGAGGATGGTAAAAGTAACCTATCTACCCAAACCGGGTAAGGCGGATTACAGTGAAGCCAAATCGTATAGGCCGATAAGTTTATCGTCGTTTTTCCTCAAAACACTGGAGAAACTGGTAGATAGACAGACACATAAGGGATGGCCCATTAAGAAGGCATCCGCTGCACGAACTACAATGTGCATACCAGCCAGGGAAGTCAACGGAAACCGCACTTCATCTGCTGACAACCAGGGCTGAACAGGCTATAGAGAATAAAGAACTATGTCTTGCAGCTTTCTTAGACGTGGAAGGAGCGTTCGATCGTACCACGTATAAAGCTATCAGCAAAGCAGCTGGTGGTAGGCATGGTGTAGAGCCCACCTTATGTAAATGGATAGGCAATATGCTAAATGACAGACTAATAAAGTCATCACTCTTGGGGGATGAGATAATGGCCACGGCCACAAAGGGATGTCCACAGGGTGGGATACTCTCACCAACTCTTTGGAGTCTGGTGGTGAACTCACTCCTGGTAGAACTCAATAAAGGTCCCATCCACACGGTAGGATATGCTGATGATTTAGTGATACTGGTTAATGGGAAGTTTCCAGGCACGGTATCGGAAATCATGAACAAGGCACTGCAGACAGTGGAGAGATGGTGCGGCCGACACCAATTATCTATTAATCCAGGCAAAACTGTAGTAATACCCTTTACTAGGAAAAGGACCCTTCGAGGCGTAGGTACAGCAGTTAAAACTGTACGGGAGGGTACTAGAACTGTCTAATGATGTGAAATATCTAGGTGTCACACTAGATAAAGAACTGAATTGGAAGAAGCATACAAATCTTACCATTACAAAGGCACTGAGGGTATTTGGAATGTGTAGATCAGCGTATGGAAAAACATGGGGTTTGAACCCAAAGGTACTTAGATGGATCTACACTATGATGGTGAGGCCCATATTATTGTACGGTAGCCTGGTATGGTGGCCAAGGACTTTAAAGAGCACATGCAGAGATGCTCTGACGAAGGTACAGAGATCGGCATGCATGGCTATAACAGGGGCGTTTCGCACCACGCCCACAGCGGCGCTAGAAGTCCTACTGGACCTACCGCCACTTCACTTGGTGATTAAGTCAGAGGCACGCAAATCGCTCTACAGATTAAGAACCCTTGAACTGTGGAGCGACAGTAAACCAAAGACTAAGCACACAAATATGGAGACTGATGGTTTCTTAGACAGAATAACAAGCATGGGAAGCGACAAAATGCTACCCAAGTTTGTATTCCATTTGTCACACTTGTCACACTTGTCGCACTTGTCACACTTGTCACACTTGTCACACTTGTCTCACTTGTCACACTTGTCACACTTGTCTCACTTGTCGCACTTGTCACACTTGTCACACTTGTCACACTTGTCACACTTGTCTCACTTGTCACACTTGTCACACTTGTCACACTTGTCTCACTTGTCACACTTGTCTCACTTGTCACACTTGTCTCACTTGTCACACTTGTCTCACTTGTCACACTTGTCTCACTAGTCACACTTGTCGCACTTGTCACACTTGTCACACTTGTCACACTTGTCTCACTTGTCACACTTGTCTCACTTGTCACACTTGTCACACTTGTCACACTTGTCTCACTTGTCACACTTGTCACACTTGTCACACTTGTCACACTTGTCACACTTGTCGCACTTGTCACACTTGTCACACTTGTCACGCTTGTCACACTTGTCACACACTCCGCTCGGGTGATGGGTATAAAAGGCGGTGCCGGCGTAGTATTCGGGATTATTCAATTCATTCAACTCTCATCGTGCGGACTGACAGTGTCTCTGGTTGTAGGCTGGGAAATTATTGGTGTGTGTTTTCATTATTGTGGTGAATGGCTTGTCGTTGTGAGGAAACCCTCCTCATAATTATGAGTCATTTACGGTTCTTAAATTCATGGTGATTTGTAAATTCAAAAGTGGAGTTTAGATGGGGATAGTGATTTCGGAACTCAATCAGGGCTGTATATACCTTTTCGGATACTATCCGTGAGGTTTATATAGTTTAATCAAACGTGTTTAATGCCAGGCACTTGAGAAGTAGCATGTGTGAGTACAAGAAGTCCACACAACCCGTCGATAGTACCTTTGTTCCAAAATACAAGTATTTAGGACAAGCGACTAGTTTACTTTAGGTTCAAATAAATAATCTTAATTTATGTTTTACAAAAGCTATTTCCAAGTCCAACCGAGCGTGTAATAAGTGGTAGGGGATTTTCTACCCAAAAATAAAAATATTTATAATCATAAAACAGTATTTACAATCATAATTTGACTAATAATTGACAAACGATAATAATAAGGTAACTACTACGGACGAATTAATATTCCAAACCTTAAGACTTCTTCATAACTAAAAATAGGAGATCAGTAGCATACAGCAGCGTTCAGATAGATTCATATAATGGACGGAATAGACTAGCTTTAATTATATTAATGAAGAGTCCAAAACCTGTCAAGCTTTCATAAAAGGACATGGGTTATTACGGTACACAACACTTCAGGGTTCTACCACAAGACGATCACATTTGGCCAAATCTTCAGGTATTCGTAATGAAAGCACGCAACAAAAGTAGGTTTAATAAATAGATTAATAGAGTGTAAGTTATAGTACAATCACATTAGAGCTTATTACAAACTATTCCGCGTTCTCGAGCGTAACGAGGAGATCCTTCAGTAGGTTTTAGTTTTCATAGTAAGTTTCAAGTCGGGTAGCTTTAGTTGGGGTTTCACTGCATTTCGGGGCGGGGCGTCGATAGCTTGGTTGTTACAATTTTCATCCAGGGCTGAATGGGCCGAAGGTCTAGAACCACCGAGGTCTGGTATCGAAGACAGTATATGGTACACGGACGGATCAAAAATGGGATCCGGTACGGGAGCAGGCATTTATGCGAATGACTACAGTAGTAGTGTAAGCATGGGTAATTTGGCAACCGTCTTCCAGGCGGAGACATACGCCATAATTGCCTGTGCACAGGAGAATATAGACAGACAAACCAGAGGGCAGACCATCTATATACTCAGTGACAGTCAAGCGGCGGTTAAGGCACTTACGGCGCCGAAAGTGGAATCTAGACTAGTCTATAATGGCGTCCAGGCACTGAACTAGCTTGTAAAGCACAATAAGGTGCAACTGGTTTGGATTCCAGGGCACGAGGGCTTCATTGGCAACGAAAGAGCAGATGAGCTTGCTAGAGGGGGGTCTACAAACCACTTTGTAGGTCCAGAACCATTTGAGGGACTCTCGCAGGGAACCATAATTTCGGCCTTTAAAGCCTACGCCAAAACCAAACACCAATACGAGTGGAGGAATGAGGCGGGCTTAAGGCACTCAAAGCTCTTCATAGAAGGAGTGGACTCGGGCTGGACTAACAAACTCTGGAAATTCAGTAGGAAGCAGCTCAGAATCATATCTGGGGTGTTCACAGGTCACTTCGGGGTCAAGGATCTCTTGGCCAAGATGGGACTATCAGACAGCTTAGACTGTAGAATGTGTGGCGAGGAGGATGAGACTATGGAACACTTACTGTGTGAATGTCATGCCCTTGCCAGACAAAGAATGAATTACTTTGGTAACGGCTATCCGCAACCAAAGGAATTCAAGGTACTTCCGCTGAGCTGCATCATCCGCTATGTGGAAATGATGGAGCGAAGTTGGGAGTAGACGTAAGGAGAGGGCAAATGCACAAAAGATCCCACTGGGTCGAAGTGCATCCGAAAGGGCCCTCATCTAGATAAGATAAGATAAGATAAGTGTCATGATAATATGGTTATTAACTAAATTAATATAATTTGTAGAGGTGCAACATCGTCACAAGCTATTCCAATCCCATTGTGATCGCGGCTTGACAATACTTGATTATGACTAGAGTCACCTTTAGCCAGCCCGTGCACGCACATGTGGCATGGCCGGTACAAGCGAATCGGTGAAAACTAACCGACCTCGGCGCGATATGCACTTAGGCAAGGAACACACGGAGCGGTGCGGCACCGCGGCTCCGCGCGGTCGCGCGGTCGAGCTGACTGGATTTTTGTATCACAATGTCCGTAGGTATTCTGCCTAAACCGGCCACACGATCCCGCGCGACCGCGCGGAGACGCGGCGCCGCACCGCACCGTGTGTTTCTTCCCTTATTGTGACTCATCCCTTAATAGTATCCTCTTGTATATACAATACATATTTTCAATTCATATTTTCAATTAATATTTTACCTCTAAAACATTTCACATTTTAAAGGTTACCACTTCTCGTGCATTGTGTGAAGAAAGCCGAGTAGCTTCACTCAGCTACGCTGAAACCTGTGAAAAATCTTTTAAACACGGACCTAAAAAGCTGAGGAGATTTTCAGCGCATATAAGGTGAGAGAGTAATTTTTGCACTTGTTTATGTATCGGCGACGAGATACGCACTACGCAGGCTGCTACGCGAGTATGGAAAGGCGTATGTCTTTAACCCATTCACGGCCAATGACGACACATATGCGTCAGACCGCCGTAGTCGCTTTCCGCTACACACGAGGATGCCACGAGGAAACCACGGGATCGGCTACTAGCGTAGCGCGTAGCGATTCTTGACCCTGAATGGGTTGGGTGTGTTGCAACAAATAAATCTGAATGTATGGAAAGTTTCACCAGGTTCTGTGGAATGACAGCTGCCGGTGCCATCTGTAATCGTTAGTTGATACAACCCACCTTAAGTCAGACATAAAACATTTGTCCCTCTCGCTCTTTCATACTTACTAGTAAGGGACGAATGCTTTATATCCGACATACACCCGATCATGCTGGCTAGGTTGGCACACACAAATAGAAAGGAAAAGCCCGAGATTATTACCTTTTTTTCACTAGCTTCTGCCCGCGACTGCATCTGCGTGAACCTGGGATAAAAACTATCTTTAATTTTAATCCAGGCTATAAACTACCTTCGTGCAAATTTTCATCCAAATTGGTTGAGCCGTTTAGGTGTGATTGAGTAACAAACATCTATAAACATCCAAACATTCATACATCCAAACTTTCGTATTTTTAATATTAGTAGGATAAACATGTGCAAAGCTGCGAAGAGTGCGAAGTTGTTATTCTACGCAAGTCATTTTATTGAAAACCTGTCTAGCGGAGACGAGTACCTAAGATCTAAGGGGTGGCCGTCACTATTGTCATAATATCGATTGTCATACAACATTACGCATAAAGTTGATGCTCATATTTTTTTTGGCATAAATTATACTATTGCATAATTGTTCCCTGTGATAATTATACGGAGTCATAATTTGTTTAAAACCATAATGTAGAATGTCATACGTATTTATTTAGTCATAACATTGATAATTATAATAATTTTTAGTAATAATTGTAAATGTCATACATTTATCAAGCCATAATATTAATGATGATAAAATTTGAGATTTGACCAAAAACAAAACAAAGGGTGGCCGTCAAATAAACTTTTCTCTGAGACCGCTTTAGCCTAGTTGGTAGTGACCCTGCCTAAGAAGCAAGAGCTCCTGGGTTTGAATCCCGGTAAGGGCATTTATTTGTGTGATGAGCACGAATATTTGTTCCTGAGTCATGGATGTTTTCTATGTATTTAAGTATTTAGTTATTTATATAAGTATATTTATCGTCGTCTAGTACCCATAGTACAAGCTTTGCTTAGTTTGGGACTAGGTCGATTTGTGTAAGATTGTCTCATATTTTTTTAAAAAAAAGATCATCCATTGCTACTAGTGGTGTATAAATTTCAAGTTTTCACGTAGGCAGTAGGGAACAGGGACTGTGACAAAACCGACTCGGATCGCGGATAGGATAGAAGACAAAAACGGGAGCTTTGCGTTTTTTTATAAATATTTTTTTGGGGAAAAACTTGTGGTTAGATAAAACTTGTTTGTAAACTTTTATACTGATCGCCCTATGCTACTGTGGCCCAACATAAAAGACAACTTTGTAACTTACTTGCTTCTGATTCGAGATCTTCATTTACTACTAAGAAAAACAGGCTTATGCGTTTTGCAGTTTAGACGTTTATACAGTATGGTTAAATTGTTTTATGAACAACCAATATATGTCCATTATAAAGTATGCTTAAATATAATTATGCGCATTACACAATATGTTCTTGAGCATTATGACTAAAAACGTTATGCGCATAAATGTATGACTATTTACAGCAATGTGTAATGATGACTATGACGAATCCACGTATGCCTACCAAAAATATGACTTTGAAACTTTATGCAACCCGACCCCTACCCCTACCTAAGATTGACCCAAGACCCAGGACTGAGCGTGGTTCTTGGGTCAATGTTTGCAATCCTGAGCGTAGCGAGGCTTCCAAGGCACAAGACATCAAATGACTATGCTGCCGAGCGAAACGTAAAAATTTTCACATCACGCCAGGAAAAGCATTCAATCCAAATACTATTTGTGTTGTTGGGTACTCAAAGGTAACTGACATAAGGCTGAGATTTGTATTATTTTATATTTTCGCTAGATACTGTAAAACGGGGTACTAAGAGATTGAGGGGGCAGATGGGACGCGAATACTTTCAGTTGCTACTTTGATTTCCTGGCTCAGGTTACTCTAAACGTAAGTAGTCTATACTTTTAGACATATTTTCTTATCTTATTGAAACACCGTAAATTAAAAAAAAATTAAAAACACCGGTTAAAAAAGTATAGTCTTTAGAAGTAGAAGGTGAAAGATACTGGCCTGGAGTGGAACCAGGGTTGTGGGGAGCGATGATGCCGAAGAGAAGCGATAAATAAAATATATCTTTATATATAAAATGAACGAAGAGTGGGATGCAACGGGGATCAAGGAAAGCCAAGCCGCAATTTGGAATCCGAAAGGTTTTCACCGAACATTTTCCCAGCTCACCCCAATGCTATCCCCTCTAACTCCACTACGGGGTGAGGTGGGATTTCCCACTATTTTTGAGTTCATCATTAAAATTATGATATTAAAAAAGAAAAGAAAGAAAAAGTCATACTGGAACATTTTTTGTGTATAAAAATCAACGTGCCACACGCAACAGTATACTTTTATCGAGGTTTGATTGTCTATTTTAACCCAACTCATATAATTTTATGGTAACTAAATAAAGCATTCATGGTATACCTTTTTCTTGTTGCAGCAAAATAATTACTCGAGCACCGATATTTAAAGAAGGACTTAAAAGCGAATGTCTATTTGAAGGCTATATTTTTGGAACGCTAATTAACTTTTCATTCCTTTCATAATATTCATTTCCAATTGTTATTCCGCCTCTGCGTAAAACAAACGGGATTTATGTGCCTTATTAGTGCATTTACGGAAAAATACTTAACTTTCGGATAGCAGCGCCATGTTTGAGTATGTTGTTAGGCATGTGCCCTGAGGGGTAATCACGTAACGTTTAATACGCGCCTAAGGATAATTTAACCGTATTTTTTCCTTGTAAAAAAGTGACCTTTTGATCTACCTGAGGCGCATGTAATGCGGTAGGTACCTACTTGATTGACCCCAAAACTGCCGGGAGACAATCACTAAAGTGTCAATTTCCCCAGTAATGACGTCATCAAAATCGCCGTGGTTGCGTTTGGAAAAGTGTGTGCGTAAAAAAGTGTTTTCATTTATTTGACACCTAGCTGTCACGCATTCGTGGTGCCAGCTATTAAAAACACATCTCCGCACATCCCTGTTGGATATTCAACTTAAAGGGCACATGACCGAATTGGGAATTTTCGCTAGAAGAGATAAGTACATATATGTAAGGTTAGTTGACACTTAAGTTGTCTTTAATAGTCTCTTTGTTAAAATACAAGAAAACGAATTTCAACCTTTCAAAAAACTCGCCTCTTAAAATTCTTCTCTTTACTATACAAAAAATGTTGACACAGTTAAGACAGTCCCCACAAAGTAAAGATAAGAGCACCTAGTACTTGCACTGTAGTAATTTTTCTCCTGCTGTGTGCTGAATGTACTCACTCCGTATTGTCTTTTGTATAAAATACCTAGGTATTTAACTAACAAATTTATTATAATATAATAAAACAATAGTCCCTTATTCACAGTTTATATACGTCAAGTGAGTAATAATTCAAATGCATGTCAAACATAAATCATTCTCTGATGGCCAGTTCAACAAAAAACAAGGAAGTCAATTATTTCAAAATTGATTCATGTCAACAAAATAGAATAAAAAGATAATTTTCATTAATAAATGAAAATTATCATTTTATTCTATTTTGTATTATTTTATCTGTTAGTTATCTTGTATATACTTAAGAAAATATTCCTAAGTATATACAAGATGATAACTAACAGATAAAATTATTGTTCCTTACTTTGGTGAAGTTTCTATTATTTTCAAGAGTATTTCTCAATATCCCTGCCATTATCTAATAATAATAACTTTCGCTTCTATTATTTACTCGATTTAAGTTATGTGAACTCAAATTGTGAAGTGCATGAATAAACGCTATAATTTGAAAATTGTGTAATTTTATTCATTTGCGGATATTTTCGGATTATTAGTATATTTACACTAATTTTATTCCAGTCCCCGGCGAAAGTTTCTTTAAAGAACGCCCTTATCATCATATCACCCGTACCTATGCATAAAATAGCTGATAACTGCTACGTCACTATTGAAGCGCACTGTGTTGATATTGATAACAGGTTTGACATGAGGTCACTGGTGACCCCCACGGCGTATTGGAAGAGATCCCAGGAGGCCATCGGTGGCCCCCATCCATGGCTTTTATCATGATATAATCCTTGCTTTTTTTAGCAAACCTTCTAAATCTGTAGCATTCATTAAAATATAAAAAGATTTATGTCGGTCCTCCATTCTTTATTCTAAAGATACCTAGATTTGCAAATCTCATTTGTATCCAAGTTTTTACCCAACACGTTTGGTTCAGTCTTATTTTACCTTTGCAAATAATAATGGTATGTACCAGCTCCTGCTTTAAATAATCCATGAGACAGAATTTTCGACAATAACGTCAGTAATGGTGTAAATGGGCGTGTAATAATTTCCGTAGGTAAGTTAATCTCACAAATAATTGGTGAGCATTACTAAGTTACTGTATTTTTATTTTTAGCTGTAAACGCTACTGCAAATTACTTAGGTAAATAGGAACATTGTACACGTCTAAACACGATTCCAGGAAAATAATCTTTCAATGTTTAATTTACCTCTATTTTTCTATTTTATTTTTACTATGTCTGATGAACATTAAGAATATTTGTATTGTATTGTATGATTTTACTCCGTAAGTAGGTACCTAATACCTTTAGCCTAGTTGGTAGTGACTGCCTAAGAAGCTGTCTGTCCCGATTCTTAATCCCGGTATTTATTTATGTTCTTAATAGCAGCTTACAAGCTTCAATTGTTTTTGTTCTTAATAGCATGTAAACGTCTTGGTGACCGCACTGTAAGTTTATGGGACTGAATAAATGAAATGAAATTAGACGCGCATGAATATTTTGCTAACGAATCTTGGATATTTTATTTATATATCTATAGCATTTAATATCGCCGTGTAAATAGCACACATATCGAGTAAAAGCCGGTTTGGAACTACCTTTACGCTTTGTGACACTGATTCGACTGTATCAGAGAACAGGAGGCGGAAACATGACTTGTGCTTTGAGTTTAAGGCAAATGTAACTGTCAATGTCTCTGTCACTCAAATTAAACGTAATTCGACGTAAACGACGTAAACGACTCCCTTCGCCTGCGCATGGAAAGTAGCGAAAAGTTGTGTAATGAACATGTTTATTGATTTTGAGCTTATTTTTATTATAGATTTATTTATATTTTCTAAAGTATATTAAACAAGATGATAATTAACATTTAATAAACTAAATTAAAACTAAGTTAATTCTAAAAAATCCCTCGAACCATTGTACCGAGGATGCTGATGGCATTTCCTCGCTGATTGTAATGTCTGATGCGTTGTGTAAGATTGTCCGCAAATATTTATTTATTTATTATATATAATTATTTAAATTTAATATTTATTACAGGCACTTTGCGGACTACGCTATGGCGGGAGTGTGTTTGGGAGGCACTAGCGTTTACGTCATCTTCATAGTTTCTTCACTTAAAGACGTGAGTAAACCATAGATATAAGTCAGATAATCAAGACAAACCTTCCATACGGCTAAACTTCCTACGAGGATGAAATATAGGATTACCTACGAAAATACATTGCTTAATGGGCGTGCAGTCGCCTCAAGATAGCATGCTGCTGTAGCCAGGAGCGACGGTTCTATCTGCAAGAACAGGGTAAGGTGGCATAATTTAATAGAGTATTATTAATATTATTCGGTACTGAGGATTGATCCAGCGCCAAAATTGGATGTGTCCACAGTTGAATTATTATATATGATGCTGAAGGCCATTTAAAAAAAACTTTTAAGGTTCGCCATTGAAGATGCAAGTTAAGTCTGAGCAATGACAATAACGTTAGTAAATTACTTTAGTAAAGTCATTTCGACGATTGTCAGAAGCAAACAACGAACATTAGAAACTTTTCTTAACTCACGTCTTTGGCTGACATTTCGCTGCTTGTAACTTTATAGACAGACTATCTTCTGCCCGCGACTCCGTCCGCGTGGAACTCGGTTACATCGTAGCACCATACAAACTTTCATCCCCTTAGGGGATGATTTCCGGGATAAAAACTATCCTATGTCCTTCCCCAGCACGTCTATCATGAGACGGCCGCGACATACTCTCGATTTTTCTCGCATTGTACCTCTTGTTCTAAGTGTTCCAATGAGAGAGAGACGAATAGTGCGAGAAAAATCGAGAAATCTCGCGCGCCGTCGCGTGATAGCCGTGCAGGATTCAAACTATGATATCTCTACGCCAAATTTCATCCAAATCGGTTCAGCGGTTTAAGCGTGAAGAGGTAACAGACAGACAGACACACTTTCGCATTTATAATATTAGTATGGATGCAACTTTCCCCCTTCACGCGTGGCCACTTAGTTGAGTTTGTAAATAGTATTATACAAGATAAAACGCAATATCAATAATGTATTAACAAGGGTTTATATATATATATGAATAATTGACAAATGTTTTTTTATAATATGATTACATGATAAGCTAAAAACAGAAAAAAACAGGGGGTTATTGGTACACTATCACAACCCTGCACGCCGTGTCCCCTGAGTGGTACTAAAGAGTGACAAACTTTAAACGCCAAAATAATGTATGCCATATGATTAAATAAGAGGTAAATATTAAACAACAATCGTCATGAAGCCCAATGTTGGTACAAATCAGGTTTCATGTCACATGCCAATCTCACAAACTAGATTACACCCGAGCGTATCAAGTTGATACTATCAGCCTCGCTGCATATAGATTCAACAAAAACAGATTTGTAGGTCTATGTCGCAAATTAACGAGTAGGGGAACCGAGAGAAATTGCGTGTCCGCCCTTAGCGTTTATGAACAGTCAACTATTACACCACCCATCGCGAACACTCATTAATTACCTGACCGAATATGGGATATGGGAAAATTCCGTACATTGTATTTTCTAGTTGAGTAGTTTTCTAGTTAATGTGGCCGCCTTCTTATAAAACTGTTATTGGAATTGGAAGCTTCTACCTTGGTCCGTAGAGTTGCTTTTAGAATGACCACATTGAAGTAATTCGGCCAACTCAAATAATCTCAAGTATACCGATTAACTTGGGTCTAATGGAGTTGGGTTTTATAAGATCCGTTAGACCTTTTATCAGAGTCAATGAATGTTAAAAAAATGGTCTGATTATTAGAATTTGCTTTGATTGTTTTTAAGGTTCCGTACCCAAAGGGTAAAACGGGATATAAATTAACCAAAATTAAACATTTATAGACAGTATGCCGACAAGTGAGGAAGTCTATACGAATAACGAAAACTGTGTATTAATAATATTCATATTAAGTATTAATATATAAGTTTCTGTAAAAATTATATATTTGGCACAAGCTGTTATTGCCAACTGTACTTTTCTGTATACCGCCATCAACTACTCGTTGAGACGATTCTAACGAGCGCAAACTCAGGGGTTTTAAGTCCTGAAATCCCACCCATGGCCACCTTCTGTCTCCATCTGACCGGCTCGACGGTAGCATAATATTTATTTTATTTATTTACTTATTCATTTTTACTCAGGCATATTAAATTCAAACTATACTTAAACCCAAAATTTCAGCTCAATCCGTTGAAGATATCTGGTTCAACACTGAGTCACAAGATTCCACACGAACAAACATAGTTTCATACATACATACATTGCAAGTTTATAAAAAGCTTGTTAAAATATCGTATACCAATATCGCCCCGCCAAGTTAGGAAATTGCCTTAGACTGTAACATTTTATAACAGACCCGCAGAAACCAAGAAAGGTGAAACAAAATAATCCTGACTTTGTTGCCATACGACTGTTAAGGCCTTCGTAAACCAGCAGGGCTTAAACCGTAACATAACATAATAAAACACGCGATACTTTGTTCTGTAGATACAAAGATTTTAGTCTTCAAATCGTTTGTTTACAACCACTAGCTACCTATTTCAGGCAATATTCTAACAGCGTTCGTGTCGATCATCATAACTGGAGCTATTTGCAAAGGTTCACATTCGTTTATTTCATTCTGGCGCTCAGCTAGTCTACCTTGCGTACCTATTTAAACTAGCTTCTGCTCGCGACTCCGTTCGCGTTGTACTCGTTTATATCGTAGCTCCATGCAACCTTTCACCCCCTATTTCACCTTCTTAAGGGATGATTTCAGGAATAAAAATTATCCTATGTCCTTCCCCGGGACTCAAGCTATCTCTATATTAAATTTCAGCTAAATCGGTTTTGTGGTTTAAGCTTGAAGAGGTAACAGACGGTGAGACAGACGCACTTTCGCATTTATAATATTAGTATGGACTTTCAATAACTTTAATAACGTGTATAATACGTATACTACGAGTATGTGTTCGGGCTGAGCTACATGCTACCAGAGTCATACATGACGAATAAGTAGTTCATCAATCATCAGATATCGTGATTAGGGTAGAGATCCAACCTGAGCGAGGCGGAGCGGTGTGGGGAGGCGGAGCGGTGTGGGGAGGCGTAGCGAAGCTGTGAAACGGTGTAACCGCGTCCACCAGAGATTTGCGAGGAAAATGAGCGGAGCGAGGATACGTAGCTGAGCACCGCTCATATGAGCGGTATTGCGATGTGTATGCGAGGCTAGGACCTATGTGCGCTTTGTATTAAAATACCTCGTTCCGCTGAGCCCATATTCTCATTGCTGCAGAATGAAGGATTCCTATTAGTGGAGTCGCTCACCTCGACGAAATCTCGCAAAGCTCTGTGAGTACCTATATCGAATAAACAGCCTCCGATCAAGACGCGGCAGAGTCTAGTTGGGTTCAACGGTGGGACGGGGACGGGTTCAATAAAAGCTACATTAGCCTAATTAATGTAATGATGTCCCTGGAACAGGAAACACCACATTAATATTCCCCTAAATGGAGTACCTAATGGAGTGATGTCCCTGTACATGAAATGTATTTAGCTGTGTTTTGTCAATCCTTAACGTATTTAATAATTTGCATACTTAATACCATACGCGCTGCCCGAAACGAAAACTTTAACTATAGGCCTCCACCCACCGGACGCGTGTCGTGCGCGGCGCGTGTGCTGCGCGGCACACGCGCAAGTTGTAAAGCATTGAAACTACACTTCAAACACACATCGAACGCGATTCGAAGGCAGGCCCGCGCGGGCCCCCGGTGCTAAAGTTCCAACTTGACAGCGCGGCCGCGTGTCGTGCGCGTCGCGTGAGCTGCGCGGGCCCGCGCTGCTGAGTGTGATAAAGATAGCGAGATACATATTAAATGTGTTGGTAGTGAGAGAGATATGACGCGCGGGCCCGCGCAGACCCGCCGCGTCATATCTCTCTCACTACCAACACATTTAATATGTATCTCGCTATCTTTATCACACGCAGCAGCGCGGGCTCGCGTTGCTAACGCGTCGCCAAGCGTGATAGAGATAGTGAGATACATATTAAATGTGTTGGTAGTGAGAGAGATACGACGCGCGGGCCCGCGCTGCTGCTGCGCCGCAGCCGCGCGGCACACGCGCGGCACACGCGCAGCACACGCACAGCACACGCGCAGCACACGCGCAGCACACGCGCAGCACACGCGCAGCTCACGCGCAGCACACGCGCGGCACACGCGCGGCACACGCGCGGCAAACGCGCGGCAGACGCGCGGCACACGCGTTGGTAACGCGTCGCAGCCGCGTACCCCCGCGTTGCTATACGCCGCCCGCTTGCGGTGTGAATGTACCGATTCAACCGCGCCCGACGCGCGCAGCACACGCGCGGCACACGCGTCCGGTGGGTGGAGGCCTTTAGAGCTGCCGGCGTAGTACCCTTTTTCTTCCACCAAATCCAAATCGAAACATAGAGATATAACTGCAATTCTTCGTCTAATAAGGTCTTTGCGGGAGAAAATAGGGACTACGGTGGTTCGAAATTCAAGTTTTTGTATGAGGCGCGCGCCAGCCCGCATTTCCCCTTCATGAGGTTGTCTTTTCAACCCCCGACGTTAAGAGTCCGCAGTAAGCTCGATTCTCCATACAAACGTAGTTACGCTCTCATTTTGAAACTCCGTGTTGGATTGTAACGAAACTTTGCGTGTTCAATGAAATGAGGTATATCTATGTCTGAAATTAGTTTACGTAGCTACAGATACCATAATAAAAAAAATACAGCGAATTTAAGTTTTTCATACAAAACTAGTTTTTGCTGTATTTACTTTGTTTTATAATTTGGAACCATATAAACTAATTACAGACATAGATATACCTCATGTCATTGTATATGCAAAGTTTCGTCACAATCCAACACGTAGTTTTAAAATGAGAGCGTAACTACGTTTGTATGGGAAGGTGAAATTCGGCCGAGCTTACTGCGGCCTCTTAACGACGGGTGGTATAAGTATAACACGTTCGTCTTTCTGTGGCAACGTAGCTCTCCAACGGATGAACCGTTTTGAGTTCCGTTTTTTTAATCGCTAGTCTTGTCTGTCGAGGATGCTATTAGCTGTTTAATTAGGATTTAAAGTAGGTACCTAATTAAATTACAAATTTTGCGTATAGATCGGATCGATTTTTGAATCTCACCAATTAACTAATTCTCACCGATGTGAGTGATTTCCGAAAGTTCGTATTTTTGAAACTCATCGGCGCATTAAAAATCTTTTTGAAAACCTGTTTGTTTTTTGCTAGTTCGCAACTTTGCACGTATATTCTTTTTGATTCCAGTAGTTTTACAAGTTCTTTGTGTGGTTACTTACCTACCTCAATCACCAAAATCTGTTCTAGTCCGATGGCCGACTGCCAATAACCCTAACTGATAAAAAAATAGAAAATACCTACTCTGTGGAGTAGCTGACTTTTAGTAGCTTCAGTCAACTGCTCTCGCTCGGTCGCGGCTTTAGGTACTTGGCTCACACAAATGACAAAAAATGGGGTAAAAAGATTCATCTTAACCTCACCCAAAAATAGGCAAACGATACAGTTACGAAATGAATTTTTGTGATTGCGATAAGATACCCTCTTAGTAAGACTTTGGTGTCTGGTGTTTTTTTTATTTCTTTTTACTATTTACTTTTTGCAGATATGCGACCACTTCTATCCAAGTCACGTCTACCCCGTCAAAGCCTACTGCGGTTTCCTCTTGCTCCCTCTTATAATCACCTCCCAGATCAGACATCTCAAGTTTCTAGTACCCTTCTCCATTCTAGCAAACCTCTGCCTTCTTGTGACCTTCATCATCACCTGTTACTATACATTTGAGGGGTTGCCAAACGTGGGTCCTGAAAAATTGGCAGTTGGAGTAACTGAATGGCCCCTCTTTTTAAGGTGAGGTACATGCACTCTTTTATGTTTTTATTTGCTTAAGGCGAATGTAACCTTGGATTTGTTGTCTCGCTCGCTCGTTTATTTTAACTAGCCATGATAAATAATAAAACATGAGAAAATCGGCATATAAATAAGTGTGTGTCAAAATGATCCATTACCTATTTCAAAAAAGTGAACAAGGATATTTTAGATAGGTAATGTTAACCCGCCGCTAATAACCGGCATCAATATCTGTCATAATTAAGCCGACAAAAACTTTAGAAAACATGATTTCCGCGCTTCCGTGCAGGCACTTCCATCTCGCTCACGCTTATGCTCAGTGAGAGGGAGAGAAGACCATGAACCTACGGCGCCTTAAACTAATTATTATCAATTTCAACCAAAATTATTACCAAACCATTTATTCCTTCCTCCTACCACTCGGCTTTGAAGTCCGGACATACTTAATTTTATGAACAATTTGGTAGATTTAATTATTCCGTTTGAATTTAAAGCGAATAATAAATAAGTTGGGAAAAAGCTTGTATCTATAGAATGAAAAATCAATCCGCAGAGGTAGGCGGTGCCGGTGGTGGGAACGCGAGCGTCAAGACTCAAGAGAGACACGACTACGACAGACAGTTGCTAGTTACTGAATTACAAAGTTAGAAAAAATAAAATATGTTTATTTATTTATTTATTTATTCCATTTCACATTGTGGCTTACAGTGCGGTCACCAAATCACGTACAATGTTATTTTATTTACTTACTAACTTATTGCTACTTATTTATTCATTAAAATTTATAATACAGCATAATTCAACTAAATAAAACATATATTAATAATCATTGTAAAATTCTAAATAATTAACACATCATTATGTCACATCTACAAAATTTCCTATATTAATCTCTATATAAAATATTTAAAAAAAATGTTGCTTCAATAATGTGGTCAATGTAATTAATTGGTGGTTTTGATAATCATTAATTATGCCCAGCCGGGCTTCGCACGATAGGTGTACCAATTAAAAAAATAAGACATTTGGTTCAATCGTTCTGAATATGCGCGTACAGTTCATACATTACGGTGATTCATTTTTATTTATATGTATAGAAAGAAATATTAGGTAGGCATAATATATTCATGTCTGTGAAACCATGGAAATACACATACAACATTTCAACCCAATCAGTCAAGCCGTTTAGTAGGTGACATACCAACAGCAGCGCCACCTAGCTCATCCAGGAAACCATCGAAATACCCATATAAAATGTCAACCCAATCGGTTCAGCCGTTTAGAAGTTACGTGAAAAAGATAAGTACGGAAGGATAATTCTTACTACCCGTTGTCCTATTACCCTTTCTCCCGTGGGAATGAAGCATTTTCGCGCGGTAAAACTAAAAAAGTAGTCTATGTTCATCAGGGATAATGCTGGCTTCTAATGGCAAAAGAATTGTTCAAATCGGTCCAGTAGTTTCGGAGCCTATTCAATACAAACAATCAAAACTTTCGTCTTTACTTAGTGTAGATTATAATATAATATTATAATATTCGTTTAAGTCAGTAGCCCGTAACGTTTCGCTATGAGTTTAACCAATAACGATTAGTCCTGAACCTGATTACACATGTAAAATTGTAACGTCTACATTCATGAAACGGGGACGGGCGACAGGTCTAAAGGAGAATAGGGTAGACGAAAGAACATGTAATGTTAAAGGAAAAATCATCAATATTTTATTAGCTACTTAATCAACCAACAGGGCAGATGAGGATGGGATGGACACGGAAATGTATTTTTCACATCTTTCATTCGGAAAAGTAAGTTTTGCTCCACGACGAGAGGGACCAAAACGCTACTTTTCTGTTCAAGGTACTTTTTTAATTTATACATTGGCATTGGAGCATTTGTACGCAATGTGCCAATTGAACACAGATGTTAATAAAATAATCGATTGTAATTTCATCGTAGTCGATTCAAAACGAACATATTTCAAGTTTTAACTCTAACAACGTTGTATAAAAATTTATAAATATTTCGTAATATTTAAAAATTAGTAATAAAAATTAAGATAATTTAGATATATTTTAACAATAGCTTTTTTTAATTTCCTCATAGTCGGTGTGAAAAATAGTATTAGTCACTCGGTAGCAAAATTATTTTCGTCTCGGGCGTAAACACTTGTATACCTCACTACGCTCAGGATTCAATATACCGCCCTCGCCGTAAATATACTATTTTGCTCCCTTGTGACACAAATAACTATTACACCTCAGCAGGTCGAACAAGCATATTTTGCTGCGTGTAAACAGTGTGCAAAATGCGATTTTGGTCACTCCGTGAGACAAAGTAGCTTCTTAATTTTGATGCGGAGCACTGGCATTTCGTCGTATGGGGTGTCTATTACAAGTTCAGAATATTTGAATTTTATTAGCTCTGTCCTTTTCATTCCATTACAAAAAAAGAAAATGGCAGACATAGGTCGATCCATAGTTCGACTATCGAATTTCAAAGTAGACCCCCCAAAAAGCGCAAAACAAGTAACACGTTCGAAAACTATCAAATTAACAAGTTTAAATTACCAAAATAATTAAAAAAGGAATTTCAAATTGAAGAATATTAAAATAAAAGATCTCAAAATAATCTTAAATTCTATGAAGGTATACCTACCACAGATGCAGTTTCCGCACGCAACAGCGCGACCCCGCCCCTTTTAAAAAATTGCGCGCTGTTCATTTCTTTCAGATTTGATTAGGTATATTATTCTTCGTTCTTGCGTTATTGATCTGAAAAAACTACTAGAATCAATCAATTCTCTATCTAACTAGAAAATATAGTGAAGTCAGTGACGTGACGAAGGCAGTATTTTAACAATACGGCTAGTTTTTGGTGCGCAGGCGAGGTACACGTAAAATGCTAATGTTTCTAAAATATTTAGAACATATTAGTAAAGTCTGTGAATTTGGCGGCGCTGAGGAGTTAAAACAAGCAGTAGGTAACGAACGCCTAATTAAGTTTTCTTCCTGAATAATCTTGAGACAAATAGCGTGATACTATGATATATGTTTTGATGTGAATATGTTCTCACTGCTGAGGTGAAAAATTGTATGTGTTACTCGAGAGCAAAGTATTTGCATCTCGTGCTTTTGAGTCCTTCGCTGCGCTCAAGATTCAAATTTTAGAATCTTTCGCTTCCTCAGGACTCAAAATCAGCACTCGCAGCAAAAAGAAACTTTGCTCTCTTGTTGCACAAATAACTATTGTACGAGTCGTGTACTGTTTGTTAAGTTATTACCTATGTTATTAATAGATTCTTGAAAAAATATCGGGGGTTTCTAAGAGTCACTTTTACGATTCTGGAACGGGAAAACAACATCGCAGACACATTTTTTCTGTAATTGACGTGTTTTTAGGTTCCGTAAAAACGGGACCCTATTACTAAGGCTCCGCTGTCCGTCCGTCCGTCTGTCCGCCCGTCAGCAGGCCGTACCTCATGAACCGTGATAATTAGACAGTTGAAATTTTCCCAGATTATGTATATATTTTGCCGCTATAACAGCAAATACTACAAAACGGAATAAAATAAATATTTAAGGGACTCTCCCATTCATCAAACTTCATTTTTTTGCCGTTTCTATAGATAATGGAACCCTTCGTGCGCGAGTCTTACTCCCACTTGGCCGGTTTTATAAGACCCAGTCCAATTACCGGTCATACATGTATACATTTATTTACTTTATTTATGTAATCTTTATTGCACAAAATAACAACTTATCGTACAAAAGGCGGACTTAATGCCGTAAACATCCTCTACCAGTCAACCTTTGGGCAAAGCAGACAAATTGTGGGCGGTGCAACTACAGATATAAACACACAGTAGATATACATACATAATAAATAACAAAAAATTCGTTATCCTATTTTTTAAATACTAACGTATTGTAGTCATAATCATCGCAAATTTTTTTCGTCCTAACTTTTTTGTTCCTAAATTTCTGTAACTATTCTCGGAAGGCATAATGATCAGTTGTCCTAAAATTTTTCGTCTTAATTTCATTACAACGAACTTGTTTGAAGTCATAATTTTGTTAGTCCTTCCTAATGAATAAACGCTTTCGCTAAGCAAATAAAAAAAATCGGTTCTGGCGCGTAGGGTCGCGGTACAACTAACACTCCTCCTCGCTCCGCTCGTCGTCGTACCTACACGGACCTGCCTTAGGCTACGGCCGCACAGACAGGCGGCTTGCTTAGCGTCTAGTTAGAGCCTTGTGGCCTCGCCTTGTGCCTTGCGACAAAAACAAACACGTTTATTTACTTCGATAACGCCAAGTAACATTTATGATGAAAAATATTATGAAAAACAGTTTTAGGATTAATTTTTATCATGAGTAATGTCATTATGAATTTAAATAAAACGGACAAGAGAGTGTTATGATGACAAAAATTGTGAAAACAAATATAAGGATATGAGAAATTTATGATTATTGTCATTATGACTTCGAGTGGTTATGACTTACGATCGTTAGGAATAAGAATTATTAGGACTTACGATTATTATGGCGTTAAAATTTATGAAGAACATTTTCGGTCTTCCAATAATAGGACTTAAAAAAATATGTGAACAAAAGCGCTCCCAAATACCTACATATATATGTATATATATACAGACAAAAATAAAGAACAGAAACACTAAGAATTTACGGCTCTGCTAGCAAACAACTTGCGTAAAGATCTTTTAAACGCGAATCTGGTCGGAGACTGACAGATTTTAACGGGGAGACCGTGCTATTGATTTTTTTCCAATGCCCATTTCTCATGATAGGCCGGATTGAACTAATTGACCGGCCAGGTCCAATTCCATAGAAACTTATTTTACAAACATTTAGAAACGAACATCGCTTACGTTGACAGGTGGTTTGGGTTTTTTTCTCTACATTACTTACTAAGTTGGGCCCCGAAGGGACCCTCAACTAATTGCCGATAACATAGGTGATATAAAATACACACCAAAAATAAAAACAATATATATAAGAAACGGCAAACCTTAAAAAGGGACAAACTTAAAACTATACACGATGATTTTTAGTTCGTGATCGGGAGTAAATTTTTATAATTCTGTAATTGATACCAAACACGATTAACTCGAAGTTACCTAAAACAAACGTTGGTTACTCTGATTGCTTCTTTAAACTTAAATACTGCGATAGAAACAAAAAATTCTGTTTACGACTTATGCACCCTGATTACGTCATCGCTTTTTGTTTGATTTGGACCGCATTACGACACGTGCTGAAAAGTTTTGTGCAATTTCGTTTGTATATTTATGTGTTCGTGAGTGTGTGCTAAACTTATTTGGCGAGTTGAAATCATTGTTGAAAACCGGCTTCACTAGGTTGTCCGTAAGGTAATGGACTAACTTTTTCTGTAAGGTCACCTTGCTTTCAGCACAGCCATTTTCGCCATGGAGGGAATCAACGTGGTAATGCCGATCGAGAACGAGATGGCGAGCCCGAGGCACTTCCTCGGCTGTCCGGGGGTCCTCAACGTGACGATGGTTTTCGTGGCCGCTCTGTACGGTGTCGTCGGCGTCTTCGGCTACATGAAGTATGGAGACGACGTCCAGGGGAGCGTCACTCTCAATCTGCCGCAGGATGAAATGTGAGTTTCGTTTTGGAAAGCATTTAGATAATGAAGCATTTAGTTGCGGTGAGACGCACCGTTGCATTTGTGGGTTGATGGTTGAGGAAAACGTGCGCCATGGTCTGAGCTGTCAGAGGTTTGCGGGGCGTTTTCCGAGGCATGACGCTTAGCCGGCGCCTAGCGCTATACCAGAATCTCGCCTCGATTTTTGGATATTTCAATACCGATATTGCAAGGGACTAATACCGAAATACCGGAATCCCGGTATTCATGATATTTTTTGTAATATAGGTTGTTTAAGCTAGTAAACTCATAACCATATCTTGTAAATATTTTATTGTTGCCATTATAATGCCGAGTATACGTTTCGTGATATAATAAAGGGTGATTATGATAACATTATATATGTTTAGAACGGCAAGCACCAGTATCGGTCAGCGCATGGTATTCTTCCTTCACAGGTTATGGCAGTCGGTTTCGTAAACCCTAGCTGACCCTAGTCTCTTTCAGGACACAACCGGGAATAACGCTAGGACGATAAAATGAATGATTCAAAATTGAAGATTGTACTTTGTACAAGTGACGTAAAAACATGAGCCTTGCCAAGGTAACTTTGAAGTGTTATTGAAGCGTTAAAACAAACAGCCGCATAAACTTTACGTCCATCGTTAAGCAACGTCGCGCCTGTAGGGCCGTTTATTATAATATCGTTTTCATTTATGAATTTATGTTACAATTTTATTTTTGTACGAAACGGTGTTGTTACCCCTTGCCCAGTAGATGGCGATACTATAGGGCAGTTTCAGGTGATAATGTGGACACGGTGGACAAAAGCACCAATTCTTTTTCCGATACTTGTTAGGTCCATAGCTTTAAGTTTTTGATAGGTACCACCTCCTCCGTCGGCCATCTTTAGTTATATGGCGGTAATTTTTAATTATACGTATAATCATCGTATAATATTTTGTTTACCTGACCCCAAATTTGTGATTCTAAGTGCCTTAGAACTCAGATATTACTAATTAACTATAAATAAAATGGCCGGCATAAAAAAAATATGGCCGACGGAGGAGTTGGTTCCTATCAAAAGCTTAAAGCAATGGACCTGACAAGAGCCTGAAAAAAAATTGTTGATTTTGTCCAGCGTGTCCACATTTACGACAATTTTTTCGAGCACTCTGCAAAATATAGCTTAGCAGCCAACCCTTGACGAGTCTTCAGGGAAATTATACATTTAATACACGATCGTTACCAGCGGTGGCATAATTATTAATGTTTCTAACAAGCAGATAAGATAGACAGGAATATTACCTAAATTACTTAATACTTTGGCATCGCATTGTTAAGATACTGAAAAGGATCATTAACTCAATTTACAGGCGCACCTATACACTTTGTCAAATAATGAGTTGCTAAGCGCCTGTATACACATTGATTACGCAGTGATCTGAATTAGGTGAGCCAAAATACTTATTATTCGCATGAGGACATAATATCAAGTGAAGATAAGAACGGGATGTTTAATGTCATAACTATTTCACACTTTTTCCTTCCTTCCTTATAAAATGTCGAGCCACATTTACTAGAAAGTAACATGAAACATCCCGTACTGTAAGTAAAAACATGTATGAACATTACGAGCACCCGGATAAATGTAGAATATCCGGTATTAAAGAAAAAAAAATTGTACCTAGTTACCAACTCTTATCAATATTATGTCCTCTTGTGAAGAATAATAGGCCAGTCATTATAGATTTTGACCCGTGAATAATTAGTTTTTGGTCCCCACAATTTTTCTTCTAGGATCGATATTTTGGAAATTAAACCTAAAAAACCCGACAAATTCAAAATATTATCATTATCTTCTATGTTCCACGTTTTACGGCATGAATGAAGAGCAACAAAGTTGTAAAGAATCAAATTCTGAACAATTTTGGTTCCCACCTTTTTTCCCCCAAAATTAATCCTAGAAGAAAAATTGTGGGGACCAAGATTGTAGAAAATCGAATTTCCTACAATTTTTGTTCTCACGGTTTTACTGTAAAATCAAAAATGGCCGAGTTATTCAAGAAAATCCTTTTTTCGAATATACGCAGTTGCCCGATTCGGTCAACTTTTTAATGTACACTCCCAGTGACCCCCCCGAGGGACCTACGGGAAAAAATCCAAGAACGAATTATTCACGGGTAGGTTCGGTTATTTGGATAAAATGACTGACCTATAAGTATTTTGGCTCACCTAATAGGCATGATGACACATTTTGAAAAACTGTTCTATAATGTTTAGAAACATTTATTATGTACAACGAATAAGATTTTTCAAGAGAATATAACAGTTAAGTAGGAAAAAAATGCATTTGAGTTTTTAAATTTCAAATTGGCGCTAAAACGCGTCAGTGTCATGGCGTCCCGAGTGACGTCACGTTTGTATAAACAGAACGCAAACATTTTTGCTACCTAGATGCTCCAAGTCTTGCGCGGCCGTGCGAGCGAGAAAGCGGAAACAATGACATATGAAGAGCTGTCAGATAACATGGTTCTATCCCTGTCTTACTATTCGTTCAGTACGTAAGTTTTCTCTGTAATCTGTGGTAATGGCCGTTATGGGTATTTGTTTATGCAAGTGTGACGTCATGCGCTCTGATTGGTGTTTAACATATCATGGCGGGCGTCCGTATTTTTCGGTTAAATTTTATCAAAATAAACAAGAATCTCTAACTTAATAAAAAAATATGAGCATTTTTCGAATTCTATGATTAAAATTACACTAAGAAAATACCATATTTTAGTGATTTTCAATTACTGTCATCATGCCTATTCTGATCACTGTATGTATGGACGACAACATCAACACGCGACGGCAGAGCTACGCATCGCGTCATACGAAGATTATACGTAAGAGAAATATGTGATTATTTATAAATACTTAGATTGTTTAGAGTAAATAAAGAACCCAGTAGTTAGAATCCCCATAGTAATTATTTACATAAAACACCCTCTCATAGCATTCATTTGATATTGTAAACATTAAAGTAAAATCCCAGTACAAATTGTATTAGAAAGAGAGAGGAGATGTTGCCTATGCGCGAGCGCAGCGCGGACTGGCCGCCATGGAGGAGAGGGGTGTATCGCGCCAACATGACCGTAACGAGAGCCGCGGCCACCGAGCCTGAATTAGAATTTAGTACGGCGCATTTTCACTTTGCAATTAATATGTTTACGTTTATACCTTTACAACGGCTCATCGTATCAGAATGATTTATATATTGTTAGAAAGCTAATTAAAAGTTCTATTAAATGTTTAAACTTACAAATAAGTAAACTCAGTAGGTTCAGCGCAAATGATGAATAAGTGTTAAGAAAGGGACCGAATTACGGTTTGCCCGATTTCCATGTACGATTATTCAGATAAGAAAATATTTACGAACCCTACTGTACTTATAAGATCTCAAGCCATATTAGAACTTTGTAAATCAGCTTAGTCTTCCGTCCATTAATATGTATAACATCCCAATAACATCTTGCAATGTAAATTAGTCAAGTCAAAGTGGGCGTAACCATTATTGTCTCACTCAGCACGTCTTGCTCGCCCACTAGCAGGTATAAATAGCAGGTACGGCCCGGAGCAAATCAGTCTTCGACAAGGTCTGGCATAACGGGCTTGTATACAAGTTATACCAGCTCGGAATGCCGGACAGACTCGTACTCACAATACGAGATTTTCTCAGTGACCGAAGCTTTCGATACCGACTGGAGGGAACGTATTCGGACCCACACCCCATCCGGGCCGGAGTCCCGCAAGGCTCCGTGCTCTCTCCCACTCTCTACTCGTTATTCACAAACGACATTCCCAGGCACCCTAAGGTGCAACTGGGGTTGTTTGCGGATGACACCGCGCTCTTTACGACTCATTGTAAGTACGCTACTATCCGGCGATACCTCCAAGAGGCAATCTCCGACCTAGGTCGTTGGTTTAATCTTTGGCGTATCGAAGTCAACCCGGAGAAAAGCACTGCAATAGTCTTTCATCCGTCGGACTGCATTAGTACAGAAAGGCGGGTGGCTCCGATCCAGATGTTTGACCGACCCATCCCCTGGGTCAACGAGGCCAAATATCTTGGAGTGACCCTCGACAGGAGACTGACTTTCCGTAGCCACATCCGTAGGGTACGCAACCGCGCGTTGTTCGTGCTAGGAAGGCTAGGGCCGATGATCAACAAGTTTAGTAAAATGTCACTTAGGAATAAGCTGACACTCTACAAGACTTGTGTTCGTCCAATCATGACATATGCAAGTGTAGCATTCGCTCACGTGCCTATGTCATCGCTCAAGCCGCTTCAGGTCATTCAGAATCGTTTTCTCCGAAGGGCGACTGGTGCCCCGTGGTACCAATCGAACCTCAGCCTGCACCACGACATGGAGATTAGCACCATGTATGGTTTCTTTAAGCAGGCTGCCAGACGTTATTTTGATAACGCTCCCCACCATAGGAATCCGTTAGTTAGGAAGGCTGCTGACTACGTCCCCATCCCTCCCCCCTCTGTCGTTACTCGGCGCTCACTGATTAGGGGCCGCACGGTCCGGCGTCCTAGGCACACACTCACGGACCCGGACGACGAAATCACAGCGTCCATCGAAAGATGGAACGCTGCGCTTTCGACGTCCAACACATCGCGTACACTTCAGCGTTCCCGCCGGCGGGGACGTCCACCGCGAGACAACACAGACACATACAGTCCGCTTTCGTCCCGGTACCGCCGCATACCGGGTAGAGTCAGTCCGACGCAAGTCGGGCCTAGCTGAGTTTCTTGCTGGACTCTTCTCAGCTAGGCTAGGTTTTAGCGAACCAGCGATAAAACTCCCAGTAGTTCGATACCACTCACACCCCAGATTCGGTTGATACCGTTCAACCAATCTCACTGGAGCGCAAACTCTTAGAGTATTCCAGTGTACAAACTTCCCCGCGTGGTCGTGCCGGAGGCTACCCCTGGATTTTCCCCAGGCCACCCTCCAACCACGCAGTTCGACCGCTATATTGGGTCCGTCCTATTATAGCAACAGTCAGGTTAAAAAAAAAAAAAAAAAAAAAAAAAAAAAAAAAAAAAAAAAAAAAAGAGCATTGCCGCGGCCGGTAGCGCGCGCGCTCACTCGCCCAGCCGACGCCGCCGAGAGCGGACGTCGCTCACAGTATGATTAGTGCGAGTCCATACAAAAGCTCCAGCCGCACCTGCAGCAGATGTACGCATAATATACACGTATGAACTCAATATTTAAAACACAGACTAGTAAATTAGATCACAGTTCCGTATTACTACTTTTATGGCACTGAGACCCTATCTATTGATCACGTAAACCTTTCGTAGCCTAAGCGCGTAGCGTTGCGTTGCCGCGTGTTTTCCGCTTTGTACCGAAAATTGCTTACGAACAAACCATTTAGCGGCAGTAAGTGTTAAACAATGTCACCTAAGGTGTTTGTCGTATACTCATTTAGTGCTAAGCTACGCACGTAGCGCTATGCCGTAGTCCGTAGCAGCTTGACCTTTTGTGGCCCGTAGGCCATAGCGCCCGTAGCCCTCCGACGTAAGTGTTGTGTTTACCGCTGCCGCTGAACGGATTAATGTGTTATTTATTATTAAACCTACAATTTTTAGTGCAATAAGCGAATAATGGCTGTTTTTGTTATTAAAATTGAAGTGTAAACAGCCGAGCTGGAGTGACAAATATGAGTGCAAAGTGCGAGTGTGAACAAATACAAAATTGCATCCATATTTTTGGAGTAGTTTGCTCGTACACTACGCGCTATTTAATTTATTTTTATTATATTTTTTATTTAAATCGGGCAACAGCGCTCGGCCCATATTACTAATACCTTAAAGGCTAACATAGGTATTTATCAATATCACCTTCATAATAACTACATAAACACACAATTACAGCGACGTGTTGCGCAATGACATCGCAAACGAAATGGCATCACATACCTATATTGTGATATTTGAAGTCTACCTTCTCTTTATAATAAAATAAAATTAAATTAGGGAACAATCTTACACAAAACAACCTAGTCCCAAACTAAGCAAAGCTTGTACTACAATTGTTCTTGAACCCATATTTAGGTACGACGATATACATACTTATATAGATAAATAAATACTTAATATGCATAGAAAACATCTATTACTGAGGAACAAATAAATGTAAGTGCTCTTTACACAAATAAATGCCCTTACCGTGTGAGCGATCGTCAACATTTTGTTTACATATTAAAAGCGGCGCTGTGTTAAATAGAACCCAGTATCGACTAAAAAAATACCTGTAAGATCCGATAGTTTAGGCGAACTAATCACATAGGAACTCGTACTCTTGCCAAACTAGCAATGTTTAAAAATGGACCTACCTACTGCCAGTGTGCACGTACTTATAACAACCCCCCAGAATAGATGAAAACATAAACTAACATTAAATTATAAAAAAGGGCATGCAAATGACCGAACACAAGACAAATCTCTTATGAAATTGATTAAAGAGAAACACAGTTAAAATATTACAATACAATAGACCTACCAAACCTACTACCTGTACCAAAAACTAAAATTTACTACTAAGTTAAACTTAAATTTAGTATCAAATCTTATGAAATTGATAATCAACATAAATTAAGTTTAAGTAAGTATTTTCATTTTTATTTTCAATTGATGACGAATAGTTTCCACCGTTTAGGGTGAGTTGCACCAAACCGTCTATTAATCGTAAGCGCTATTCGTTAAATGTATAGAAAGTATTACAAATTTATATGGAATGACAGTTGTCGGCGCCATCTTTACGTTGATCGGTCTGGTTATCGTAAGTTGGTGCAGCCCACCCTTATACCTACAGATTTTGAAATTTGTATTAATCCAAACGTAATTATTTTTATTTTTATTCAATTATAGATATTAATCAACGAATATATCCAACACTTTCCTATATTGTGCGCCCTAGCAGGTGTACCTACTAACCCTCATTATAAAACCACAAATTACTGATGAACATGATTGCAATTGAAGTAAACGAAAAGTAGTTAAATTTATTCAACATGATGCCCTAAGTTAATTGCACGATCACTCCGATTTCTCGGGTCAAGGAACGTTGGTTGGTGATGACGAGAAGCTCCTGGTTTTTGTTCCAAGAGAGCATCCTGGTTGTTGTAAAGAAATGCCACAGAAGAATTAGCTACTATAGGTACTTCAACAATGAAACGTCTTATTACACTATACTTGATAGATTTCAAAATTATTAACTTAAATTTGCCATTCAATTGAAAAAAACCGACACTGGCAAACTTACACTCTTCCAAATGATTGAAGTAGCCAGTTTTTTTAGCTACCTACGTGTATTATTTGGAAGCATGTAAGTTTGCCAGTGTCGGTTTTTTTTGGCAATTTTAAGGTTATAATTTTGGAATCTATATACGGCGTCAAGATAGTGGCACTGTGAGCTGATCACGTCGCAAGTCTGCCTTTATTCCAAAAAATAAACTTATTTTAAATTAGCAAAGTCTGAAAGAATCGACAAAAAATATCATTCTCAACCGATTTTTCCGAGCCTAGGATTTCAATTCATGTCTGAAATCTTATTTCTTACTGCTGATTTCTCTTTCTATTTCTATAAATTAATTTTCATTAGAGCTCCAAGGAGTCTCGTTAGATTTTATTAAATGTCACAGCTGTTACGTACCTCCTTTTACCTATTTATTTTTTCTTTTTTGGCTGCTGTGTAATATATTAATTTAATAATCCTCGGCAGACAGTATTACGTAGTAAATCCTGGAAGGTGTAATTTTCACTCCCTTTATTATAAAAGGTATCAAGATTTATTTATTATAGTCTAGTACGTTCCATTTGTTACCTATAGCAACGTTATAAATTTGAATTTGGACGTTAGGTAGGTATACCTAACTGTACCGTACTATGTTTTTTGAATGTCCGTACAGGCGTAAAAAAACCTTATTTACAATGTTATGAATGAATGTGTGCGTTGTGTTATGTATGTGTTGTTGTCATGAATAATGTTATTCTATTAATTTAAACTATTACTATACAAAATTAAACAAAAACTGACTGACTGAAACTGATCGTTTACCAAAAAATTATATCAAAATAAACTGATAAATGAAAAACAAGCAACTTTCTCTTCGCTGGGCTGGGTTTCGAACTCGCAGCCATCAGCAAAGAAGATTATCCATTGGTCCACGTGGAAGAGTAAGCATACAGCCAGCATTTAGCGAGAAAATACGGAAAAAACATATTTCCTCGAAAATAAGACCAGCTTCTTTTGGGTGGTTGTGGTGGGTATGGTTTCTCGAACCCGTAATCCCAGTAAGTACTACAAATTTCATCAGAATGTGATTACAAATATGTGTATATAAAGTGTATATACAAATAATTTTAAGTAAATTATCTCTCACTTATAATAAATCTCTAAATTAAAAAAATAATCAGCCAGTATCAAACTAAGCATTGTTGTGTTTCGAATGATCTCAGCTTCCCATGAACTTTTTTTATAAGTAGGTACATTATTACTCTAGCTTCCGTTTAGGGTAGTTTTTATCCGACTGCGACGATTAATTAATTTTTGGAAACATTTGATCTCATTAAATTATTCATTTCTTCTGCTTGAAATCGTAGCCGCCATCCTAATACTCGCGGTTTGAATATTCGTATGCACACGATTGTGCCATTTGTAATTTATAAAAACGTATTTTAGACATGTTTATTTATTTGGTTGCCAAGACCACCGATACTTATCAAAAGTAAAAAAGTAAAATTGCAAAAAAAAGGAGACAGGAAGGAGTCCGTAACAAACAAGTAGAGTGACCAAGTTTGTTATTTCCGATGAACATTTTTTTTTTCGAAATTGTCAAAAAAATACTGGTCTTTTTTTCTTCAAAATCTATTGTACTGGTGTTCTAGAATAATGTGGCTGAATATGGCCAGAGGTCCAAAAATAACCCTGTATAAATATACTCAAAATTTTCGTTTAATTTATAAAAAACATTGTCCATGAGAAATAATTTCGTAGTTCTTTGAGATATCGGAATGGGATTTTCGTCACGAGGCTTATTTTTTTGCCTTCTTTCTGTTGGAGTAATAATAATTTTCAGCATGAGATAAGTACCTATTTAAAGTTGTGACAGACAGACGAAGTCGCACCATAAGGGTCCCTTTATCACCTTTTTAAAAAAACATGCCTGGTACGTAACTGTTTTCATGGTGAATTATTTCCATAAAATACTAGAGAACTATGATAAAAATACAATATTCATTTATTTGCATCTTGAAACAGCGTATTATAGTTTCTGGTACCTACTTCTGAACCCATGATATTATTACTTGATTTTATGTATTACTAGCTTCTGCCCGCAACTCCGTCCGCGTGGAACTCGTTTATATCGCAGCTCCAAACTTTCACCCCCCCCCCCCCCCACGCATTTCACTCCCTTAGAGGATGATTGCGGGGATAAAAACTACCCTAAGTATAAGCGTTAAAACGTAACAAACAGACACACTTTCGCATTTATATTATTGCGCATTTACGTTTCATGAGTATTTACGGCATTTACGACGTTATGTGTAAAAATAGGAAGTACGATATTACCCACGTATTGACAGATGACGTTGACATGTATACGCTTCTGCTAGATGCACTCGATCATTTACTCAAACCGCCATGAATCTTCGCTGTTATGACAGCACGAAAGATTGAACACTCTGTAACGCACAATTCTATCGCGTGTGAATTTGACCCACATTCGACTTCAAAATTAGAATTCATTATTTCACCTAGCTGCTGCGTTGTAACGAGATACATCTTTAGTATCCAGCAAATCCACAAATAAATGGACGTTTTTATGTAGAAAATAATTGAATTGACGCGTTACGTTACGTGTTTAACGCTGCATATACTCTATTGTATTGGCTAGATACCAGTTGATAAATTATGTTATGTAGTATATATCCTGCTCTACAGCAGTGTCTTTCATATAGGCACTACTCAAATATGTACAATGACTCCTATAATAATTCATTGCAGCAAGGTGTATGTATGGACACTGCGCATTCTTTAACTAACCGGGTTGTACAGGTTTTTTATTAAATTCTCGGCAAATGGATTACCTTCGTGTTATGTACTTAGCTTCGTGCGGGCTCCAGACACTAGAGTTGACCTACAAGTGGCTTTTTACGAGAGCTTCATACAGTGCACGGCACTTATGTTGGAAAAACCCTGTTCCTGACGCAAGACAAACCCTAAGTTTCTGTATGCCTATTTACAAGTCATAACAATGTGATCTCTGAACGAAAGGTCAGCTGTGAAATGCACGCCCAGATCGCGCACGTCCGTGACACGCTCAATCGGTGTCCCTTCTGCCGCGTATCGATGATGTATCGGATTGTGAGATCGGCTAAAGGATAGCGAGGAGCATTTAGACACATTAAAGTGAAGCCTATTGTCTATACTCCATTGTACGACCCGATCAATATCACGCTTCAATGCAAGACAGTCCGATACCTCCTTGATTACCCGTACGAGCTTTAGGTCGTCGGCAAATAACAAACATTCCGAGTTTCTTACCACACCAGGGAGATCATTAATCATCAGCACAAACGTCAAAGGACCCCAAATACGTATGTTAATGTTTTCGTTTAGTGCATCAGTTGTGTGGCCTGTTTGCGTAAACTTATGATTTAACATAGCCCCACGATAAATGATATAACGTTTAATTTTGTTTTTTAAGCAGTAACGCTGCTAACGAAAATTACAAATTTTAAATCAAAGGAAAAAAGGAACTTGTGTGAAGGAACTCATTGAAGGATTTCGAGCCCGAACCGGGTTGTTCCGATAGCTCATTTTGTAAGTAGCGACGGGCCATGAATGCTTGTGGTCGCCGGTTCGAATCTGGCTCGGAGCATTAAATTTTTCAATTTTTTCCTTTGATTTAAAATTTGTGATATAACGTTTATTAAAATCACATTGGTTGTTTTGGAGATTACCCCCGATAGGTATACATTATAAGCAATAACGACTTATATACTTATATAGAAAAATCCCGTGAGTTTCATTCTTTTACTCTTTTTTCCTCGACATTAAGGTCGAATTTACGAATACGCGGTTCTTACGCGACGTGGCTGACGGACGCGGCTCACAGCCGGTATCTAGATAATGAATATACACTGAATTGTGCAAACTATCGGATGTAAGTAAGCCTTGGACATAACCTTGAGAGTTCGGACGTCCGACAGAAATCTGGCGCGCTGGATCCCGTTCGACTGTGCACATTTATCAGTGGCGGACGTCAGCCGCGTCCGTTAATTTGTTTCAAGCTTTAATCACGTGCGCTCGCTCGCGATGCCAGTGCGTTGCAACGACTTAATTAACTATACGTAACATTAAAACCTGCATTCACAGAAATTAACAGCATGCGCAGCTGGTATTACTTCAACGAATAAACATACAATTGCACTTTTATTTCGGGAAGGCTGCTAATGTTTTCATAATAAAATTTCACCTCCCATAAATGGAACGTTTGCCAATCATTGAATCTCTCAAAAAAACTCTTATTTACAAGCTTTTATCTAAGTTACACAGTTCGTATGTATGTAAGTAAGTTGAGCGTCGGCAATCCATTTTACAGCCACTTATCGCTATCCTATGGAGCTGAAATTTAGAGTTACACTTAGTATACTTTGGATATCAATTTAATATTATGGCACCATCGAGCTGATGTGATAATTGAGACAGATGGTGGCCATGGGAATGTAATACTTAACCGACGTAACCCCGTTGAGTTCGGGCTCGTTAGAATCGTCTCAAAGAGTAGTTGATGACGGTATACAAAAAAGTACAGTCGGCAATAAAAGGTTCAACCAAAAAAATTAAATGCCACCTTCATGGTAGCATACAGGCATACGGCCTGTAGGACGGATGGTAGGTACCTAATAAGCACTAGGCAGACAACCCAGGACGCTTGTTACATGCGCGGTGCCGGTGGATTGGTTCTGTTGACAGCTGGAGATAAACGTAGGTCTCTATATCTATACATTGTCATGTCTATTTGATATACCTATAATGTAGGTAAGCAGTACATTTTTCAGTATAAAATAAATAACAAATACTTTTGCAAAACAATCTTTTGTCTCTCGGGATCTCGTCGACTATCTTATAAAATATTATTGGGGTCGTCATTGCGCCACGTCCGTACCCACCGCCTCCCTGCACGTGACCTCTGTGTGGTGCTTATTTATTTAATCGTATGGCATACATTATTTTTGGCCCTTTAAAGTTTGTCACTCTTTAATACCACCCAGGGGACACGTACTGTTGTATTAGGTAGCTCCTGTACCCCCTTTGTCAAGTGAGTGGGTAACTCGACTGTTAGAAGTTCTTAAGCCGCCCGAAGGCCTCTACCTCGGCTTAACGACTACTGTCATAGACAGCAGCCGGGATCAACTGCTTAGCGTGCCTTCCAAAGCACGGAAGCGCTCATTTATGTTAACCACTCAAACATGTGTGGAGCTAAAAACGTGCGCATATAAGCATATTTAAACGAAAGGAAACTGTTAAATACGGACAACCGGAGAACACTGCATGTGGCGTATACGGCCCGAAAAGTGTTAAGATTTTCAAAAGCCTTACTACCTTTTTGAAAAACTAAAATGGGTCAAAAAAGACGGGCTAGGCTTTTGAGAAGATGCACTAAACTTGCAATACCTCAACACAAATCCGCATTCTATAGAGCCACTACCCCTACGAGAACCCATACCATATCACTGCCAAAATACAAGCGGTCAGTCCAAGCCAAGCGCATCTAATCACATTACAATAGTAGATTGTACAACAAGTGCATAAAACGCACCATTTTACGCGAGACGTTTATAAAAACGTAAATCGACGTAAATCGAGTGAAAATGGGTTTTATGGACATATTGTACACTCTTCTTTTCACTTCGATTGCGAGGCAATGAAATGAAAATAAAAAACTATAAGTTTATTTCATGAAGATTTATTAAAGAGTTTAATTCTATTCTAAAGTTAAAGTTGCTCGTGTGGCTGTTGGACCGATTGCCTTGGTCTTCGGCGAAGATTTTTACTTTATGCACAAGAGCATAAAAAGCGACTTTATGTCGCCTACGCACAGCATAAAGACTAACTTTTAGAGCATGAGAAATGAGAATGTATATTTAAGGTTATTTTTGTGGCAATAAATATTTTCCTGTTTCTGTTTAAAAGCGCAATATACCTTGGCAACCGCTAGCTTGTCCTAGCTAGCGACCTCACGGTTCTAACTGTACTGTGTTACTTACCTACTATCAATATGCTCCAAAACGGTCTAAAAGGTACTTCTCAATACCCACAGACAAGAGACATAGGTTCTTCAATCCGCGTCAATCATTAAAACACAGCAAAAATTGACCCTAATTGTAAATTCAAAGCGGCAGATATAAGGCTGCCACTGTTTGTTTACAATGTTGACAAGAATGTTTCGTCACACGATATTGAGGATTATGTCGAAGCGAGAACTCGGCTCAAGGTAAAGGCGGACAGGGTTGAAGTTAAGGCCGAGAAAAACTACATCGCTTATAAAATACTCGTTCCTAATTACAAGATGTCAGCATTCTTGGATGACAATATGTGGCCCGAGGGAATTTCGTTTCGACGTTTTATTGAACATAAACATGTAAATAACTCTATTTACATGTTTCCAGCCACTCGGCTGGAAAGAATAGCGAATATGGCAGGTACAAACACTAAGAGTTCAAGTTTAAGTCGTATGGTTAGTTACAACTGTAAGTCTGTCATGCGCTCAGCTGAGTGCATACGAATGCTGTGTCAAAAGGCTGACCTCATTGCGCTGCAGGAGACGTGGCTCCTGCCTCACGATATTCCGTACTTAGGAACCATACATTCAGACTTCAGCTACACCGGCACGTCGGCTGTGGACACCTCTGCGGGCTTGCTGCGTGGTCGGCCGTATGGGGGCGTAGCGCTGCTGTGGCGCAAAGGCGCGTTTCAATCTGTGTCGGTTATTCAGTGCAATAGTGTGCGTCTAGCAGCAATCAAAGTAGTGGATGCTACCGAGCGTTCGTTCATGGTGTTCTCAACTTACATGCCGACTGACTCAGCTGAGAACCTAGTGGAATTTACACAATGTCTAGGAGAAGTGAGCGCTATTATAGACAGCTGCGGTATTGACAGTGCATACATTTTGGGTGATTTCAATTCTCACCCAGGTGAGTTATTCTGCCGTGAGCTTCTGGATTTTTGTAGTGATCAACAGTGGCGTTGTGTAGATATTGAGAGACTTGGTACTACGTCGGATACTTACACTTTTGTCAGTGAAGCGCATGGGTGCAGACGTTGGCTTGATCACATTTTAGTGACGGAGTCGGCATTGCACACAGTGTCTAATGTTAAAGTGCATTATGATGTATACTGGTCAGACCATTTTCCTTTAGAGATTAGTTGTGACATCAGTGTGATCGGGCCGCGCGCTGCACTTGTGACTAAGGAGACAAATAAAGTTGTGTGGGGTGAGAGGGAACCATCGCATATAAACACATATACAATGCTATGCAATGATGCGCTTAGAAATGTTGATTTTCCTGCGGAATTAGCAGTTTGTTGTGACGGAATGTGTAATAATTGTGAGCATAAATTAATTATTGATGAGTTGTATAAAAGTATTATTTGTAAGTTAAGTGACGCTGCAATCCGAAGTTGTAACAGTAAGAATGATAAAAAGAGTTGGAATAATAAACATGTAATTGGTTGGAATAAACATGTGAGGGGGGTGCATAGTCTGGCTCGGACAAGTTTTCAGGAATGGGTTTCGTTCGGTAGACCATCTCAAGGCCCTATCTTTAATAATATGGTAGAAACGAGAAGAATCTTTAAATCCAAGTTAAAGTGGTGCCAAAATAACCAGGAGCAAATTAAAATGGATGTGTTAGCTTCACACCACGTTAGTAAGAGTTTTGGTAAGTTCTGGAAGTGTACTAAAAAGCTTAGTCCTGAGCCTGGCCGGCCAGTTAGTGTTGATGGTCTGAGCGACCCGCAGCAAATAGCCAATCATTTTCGGAATGTTTTCAGAGTCGAGCCCCCAATGCGCCCTGGGGCGGGGCAGGTGCTGGATGCTGGGAGTCGTGTACGGCAAGCCCTAATCAATATTACTGCCAAAGATGTTAAAGCGGTCTTAAATACGATGGTTAGAGGTAAGTCACCAGGACACGATGGCCTGAGCATCGAGCACCTGCAACATGCGGGATTCCACCTGCCAAGAGTGCTGGCAATGTTCTTCACGTTTTGCATCAGGCATTCTTACCTGCCAGACGAACTGATGAAAACGATCGTCGTGCCACTCGTGAAGAACAGAACCGGTGACGTAGCGGACAGTTCTAATTATAGGCCCATATCGCTGGCTACCATAATCGCCAAGGTATTGGACAGTTTGCTTGATAGGATTCTAAACAAGCACCTTGATCTGCACGATGCACAATTTGGCTTCAAAACCGGTTTATCCACAGAGTCTGCCGTGTTGTGTCTCAAGCAAACTGTACAGTACTACACTGAAAGGAGGACGCCAGTGTATGCGTGCTTCCTAGACTTATCAAAGGCGTTCGATTTGGTAGCCTACGACGTACTTTGGAACAAGCTGGAGTGCGAGACTGATCTACCTGGCGAAGTTATTAATATGTTTAAATACTGGTACAATAACCAAACCAATTACGTCAGGTGGGCGGACTCGCACTCAGACATGTATCGCCTTAAGTGCGGGGTGAGGCAGGGGGGCTTGAGCTTGTATATGAGCTTATATACAGCTTGTCGACTGATATGTGTTGCGAACTATGGAGCTCCATAGTGCAGCAGCTGCAAGCAGTAGCAGTTTCGTAGGCAACAAGTTCGAACAGACCAACACGGCCCGAAGGCGGTGAGGCTCGCGGGGCCAAAGGCCCGGAGCATCCCTCAAGAGCGTGCTCTTCACGCGAGTACTAAGGCCAATGACCCCGAAGGGCGAGCTCACGCAGACATTTTACTACTCGTAAATGCATTACAAACAAGCCTGAGGCCCGAAGGACCGAAGCGTACGTTCAAAGCGGGCTGTCCACGCAAGCCAGAGGGCCAAAGGTCCAAAGGGGCCGCGTGGACACTTTACTACTCTTAAGTGACCAACAAACCTGCAAACCACACACACAAGCACACCACACACAGCAAGCACAAGCAAACACAAGCAAACCTGAGTGCCGAAGGCCCGAAGGAGAGCATTATGGCACGCGAGGCGGCAGGCCAGGCTCTGCGTAGGATCGAAAGCCCGAATCGTTTAATCTTTTTATGAACATGCTGATCGTTGAACTCAGCAGTACCGGAATCGGATGCTCGATTGACGGAATCAGTGTCAATAACATTAGTTACGCTGACGATATGGTGCTGCTGAGTCCATCGATCAGTGCTCTCAGGAAGCTGGTCAGTGTGTGCGAGGACTACGCCGAGGCCCAGGGGCTCCGGTACAACGCAAAAAAGAGCGAACTGCTTGTGTTCAACCCGCGGGGTAGCAAACTTGATACAGTGCCGCCCGTCGCACTGGGTGGTACAAACTTAACCCGCGTATCAAAGTTTAAGTACCTGGGCCACTGGGTTACGGAGGAGTTGACGGATAACGTTGATGTTGAAAGGGAGCGTAGGGCGTTGGCAGTACGGTGTAACATGCTGACACGCAGGTTTGCACGGTGTACTACAGAAGTGAAGATTACTTTGTTTAAAGCCTTCTGTCAATCTTTTTACACGTGCAGCCTGTGGGTCAGCTACTCGCAGCGGGCCCTCAGCGCCCTGCGAGTCCAGTACAACAATGCGTTCAGGATGTTATTGGGTTTGCCACGTTACTGTAGCGCATCGGCCATGTTTGCGGAGGCGCGTACGGATGGCTTTCACGCCATCGTGCGTAAGCGCGTTGCCTCGCTGGTGCGCAGGGCGCGTGGTAGTTCGAATGGCATCCTGAACGCATTGTCAAACCGGCCAGACTGTCCATTCTATTCTATTCTATTCTATATTTTATTTTATTTTGTTTCATTTGTGACATTTTATTTGATAGTACTAACAATAGGTTAAGTTCATAATGTATACTAACTCATATGGACAGACGTCTGAAATAAATTATTCAATTCAATTCAATTCAATTCAATTAAATATAGAGAGTATCAATTTAGCTAAACCTTGGAAATTTAAGTTGTAGTACCTAATAAGTGTAGTATGAGTAGGTACTCGTAATTTTTAGTGTTTAATTTGCGATGCGATAAATAAATAAATAAATTATATTAATAGCATTATTATTATTAAGCATGATTTCCAATGTTTTTACCTTTCAATTTCAATTTGTGCTACTTTGTTCATGCGGTCTTTCTGTTTCGAAACACTGTTTTACGTAGAATTCAACCGAAAAATTCACCTAAAATACTTTTCTCTAGACTTGCATCCATTTTTTTTGAGGCGTTTTGAGTAAATACCAGGTTTTTTTCTTGCCCCAATAGGACAGCTAGTCTTTATTGATCTGTGAATTATATATACCATACCTGTATATTATTACTTGTACAATTGTAAATTGTAGCTTCCCTGGAGAATTGCAATACATATTTTCCCTAACATGTTTTCAATGTCAAATAAGAGGAACGTTGATTTTTAACGTCTCATATCTAGTCTCATATCATAGTCTAGTCTAATTTAGTCTACGGGCACATGTTATTGACACGAGATGTGGGAGATCAATGCGATCATATTCTGAAAGTATTGTAGCTCAAAAGGGAAGGAAGCATGTTATCAATCAATTGAATTAACAGACTTTACTGGATGAAAATATGTAAAATAAAATAATATTTGTATCTTTTTAATTAAATATTTACTGTAATTATCGGTTTTTCGTTATCATAGAAGGAGTGAAAAGAAGAGTAGTAAATATTTATACCTCTGGCGACGTTGCTTGAATCCCTCACTACGCTCAGAATTCCACGTTAGAATCCTTCCCTTCGTCCTGGGTTCAATCAGTCACCCTCGTCACAATATACAATTTTGCATATGTAATGCATAGCCTAAGCATAATTACAAACAGGTTGACACCTCAATCATCAAAATCGGTTCAGTCGCTTAGACGCTAAGGTGGAACACTCGTATGCATACAAACGTCGACTGCTAACCTTGGCTTTGCTGTAGTCGGGCAATAACGCAAACCGTAGATAATGCTTGTCTCGACAGGAGTTATTTTGACAGAAGCCTATTTCCTTTCGCAGCTTGGCGATGATAGCAAAGATTTTGGTAGCTGTGGCGGTATTCTTCACCTACTGCCTGCAGATGTATGCCCCGCTGGAGATACTGTGGACGCGAGTGCAGAACCACATTCCTACAAATTATCACAACCTGGGACAAGTCTTGCTCAGAACGCTCTGCGTCGTCTTAACAGGTACTTAACTATATGCCGTTGCAGTCGAGGTAAAATCCATTTTACACACCTGCTATTCAGAAAAGAGTAATTGTTGCCCTCAAGAGAGGGATCAAAGTTGTATTTTTCTTCCCTGATCCCTCCCCGCTATTCAGAAAAGAATCATTGCTGCCCGCAAGTAAGAGATTAAAGTTTTTCTCATAGAAGGTATTAAATGCATTGTGTCAGTGGGTGGCAAAATGATTTCCTACTTGGTCATCTTGGGCGTAAACGCTTGAATCACTCGGAACGTTCGTTCGTTCTTTACATGGAAAAATAAATGTAAACTGCCCCAACGCGCATTCGAAACGTTAGATACGTGATTACCCGTAAGGATTCTATTGTAGAATATTTCGTTTCACTCAGGATGTAATATATCGCCCTCGCCACAAATTGTATATTGCTCCCTTGATACATAATCTGCTGTTCCGATACGATAACAGGTACTCTAGCAGCAGATATCTCTCCTTAGTAATTTGGTTTAAATTCAAATCTTGTAAGTTCCATTTGACCAACTTCCCGAATTTGGGCTTCTCACAAACTTCTGAAAGAGTCGTCTCACTAGAGGCGTCCCCCAGGGATCTGTTTTTGAATTCATCCTCTTTATTTTATATTCAGCTGACATACGGTCACACAACACACATTGCAAGTTCCATATCTATGCCGACGATATACAGGAGTATACAACATGTAAGTCCTCGGAGATTGACAATACAATAAAGAAGCTTATTCAAGACCTCTCTCGTATTGGTTCTTGGGCATCAAACAACAGCCTACTACTCAACCCTGACAAAACCAAGTACCTACCTTGTTTTTAGCACGCAACAGCGGCTGGCTAGACTTGAACCCACTACCAATGTAATGATGATGGACAAACGCATTGAGCGTGTGCTTCATACGCACATAATTTCTTCTATTGGATTGTGGGCTATGTTTTGAAAAGCATACCGCAAATACAGTTAAACGTTGTTTTTACAAATTAAAAATATTATATAAACTTACATAGGTAGTATATAAATGTAAGCTTGCGCATTAGGTTAGTGGAGTCTCTTATTCTTTCTAAGCTTAATTATGTTGATGCGGTGACTGGTCCCCGCCTCCTCGCTAAAAGTAAGAGGCCGATTCAACGCATCCAAAACTCCTGTAGGTACCAGGTTCTGTTTTAACACCCCGCTTAGGTCTCATGTCAGTCCTTTCTTAAATCAACACAATCTTCAATGCAGCACAGACTTCATTTGGCTTGTTTGCTTTTTGGACACAAGCCCCCAAATATCTGTTTCAGAATTTACTATTAAGTCGTCTCGTGGTCGTCGGCCGTATGTAATGTAGCTGTTGACACCTCAACATGAATGAATGAATGAATGAATGAATGAATAAGATTTATTTTGAAACAACAAATGGACGTACTTATGCAAACAGGAACCAACCCACACTTCGTCAAAAATTGAGTTAAGTATAGGGCACAATTCTAAAATGCACCTTCTGTCGACCCTATAAATATCATAGTGCTATGACGACTTTTACCTATAAAAACATTACGGTCACAAAGTTACCAACACACTTATTAATAACTTTATAAAAATCAAAAAGATCCATCTCACATGGTAACCCGACAATTTGCTAAATAAGATTATTATATTTATTCTAACAGACCAAACTAACATGGTTCCTCTTTAGAGTATCTTTATTATTATACCACATGAGACTATGCGGGTTGGTTCCCGCTTGCAAAATAAAAATAGGAAAAGTTCATATTGCCACCAAAGATCCACGTCGCATGGTTCTATAGTTTATATAGTTTCATTTATAAAACTTGAGACACCAAGTGTTTTGGATCCGGTTTGCGTAGTAATGTAGTGTGTAATTATTTTAGATACTTTTTTTCTACTCGAGCACTTCTATCCGTCAATTAAATGACTGATAGCGATATCTAAATAAACTTCATTTGAGTAATATAAGATAACCGTGTACAGAACTAAAATTAATTTTGACCAATCACGAGTCTCGATTTCCATCAATGCGCAAAAATAAAAAAAGCGGTTGGCTGCACTTCGTTTCAAATAGATTAATAGATACGTAATTTTTAATAGAAACCAAGGTTGTTTAATAAATTATTATTTCCGTTAACTCGTAGAAAAAATCCATCCATTTCTCTCGTACCTTAATTAAACGTGGTACTCGACTGAAAAAGCATACATTATATAACGTTTGCTTAAACTAATATTATTGGTTTACTGTAATTGTAAACCGGTTAAATAATGCAAATGTGACGTATAACAAAAAGATCTTCGTGAAAGGGTGATTAATATTACCAAGGATATAATGGAGCCCCTGTGGCCATCAGGAAAGCGAATCACAGACGCAAAGTTAAAAGACTTGAAAAGCCTTCGGCATCCGATTCCACACGTCAATAATAATTTCTACATTAAATTAATCCCTGGTGAACATATTCGGTCATCCTGAATAAGGCTTTTCAGGTGAACTGGAAGTGGAAGTCGAAATGGAAGTTGAAACTAGTGAATAGTAACTAAGTTGGCTGCAGATATCTTTTTAACCCCCGACGCAAAGAGGGGTGTTATAACTTTAACGTGTCTGTGGTATCGTAGCTCCTAAATGTATGAACCGATTTGACTGCGGTTTTTTCTGTGTCATAGATAATTTTATTCAAAGTGTATTTAGCCATGTTTCATGAATATCTGTTCAGCCGTTTTTGAGATATTGGACTTTGAAATGAAAATATCAGGGGTTTTTCAACTTTTCTAACTTCATTAAAGTGGCATACTTAGGTTGATGGTGTAGAACTGTTTTTGTGTAAAGTATTTTATAAATTAACATTTGTACTCTACTTTCGTTTAAATAAAGTAATTAAAACATACGTTTGTTATCGTTATTATGTACCATTGTATTATTACTAGTAAAGTAAGAAGGAACCAATCCACACTCAACCTTTTTTGTTAAAAGGAACCATCGACTATTTAAGGACAAAAACCAGTATTCGTTTTGATTTTTGAGAGTGTTCCCAGTAAAAACTCTAGAAAGTATGGATTTCTTTCATATTACAATCAAACTTTTCGTTATAACTTTTACATAGTTTTTTTTTACACGTTTTAGACAAAAATCGCTTTATCTCGAAACTGTCATCGTGTGGGTTGGTTCCTGTTTGCATAAGTACGTCCAAATATAAAACAGTGTACAGAATTCTTATATCTAAAAGTATTAGTTGTCTCAAAAAAGTAACCCACTCAGCATGAGTCGAGGCAGAGGGGGCCCCGACGCTGATTTTCAGTGGGTCCTGTAATGAGTACCTAACCTAAAACTAAAATTAAGGAATCGCGTTTAATGAACAGGTATAAATATAGTAATACTGCTAAGATTATACATTTCAGGTTATTTACCTTAGCGATAACCAAACTAGAAGTTGGATTGACATAAGAGACGAAGATAAACAATTAATAAATAGGCTGAAAGACTTATGGAGGATTCGCGTGTTTACTCGTATGCATTATTTGTATAAAGAATACCTACACTTATTACAGACGCAGGTTGCTAGGCAATAGAATTTTGATTATTAAGTAGGTGATGTTTTAAGTTCCGTTTAAACGTAAATATCGAGTCTGATTTTCTGATAGGGGGTAGGATTTTGTTCCAGCAACGCGTAGCCGCGTACCGGAAGCTGCCCCGGAAACTAGCCGACCTGCATCGTGGACACATGAGGCGGGGGGCTTGTCGAATGGGCTTACGGGAAAATGTTAACTTTTCATAAAGATAGGAAGGCTGTTTGCTATTAATGATCCCAAATAACAGAGTAGCAAGGTGAAGTGTTCTTCGGACCTCCATTTTTAGTAGTCTAAAATTATTTAAATATGGTGTGACATGAGCACGGCGTGGAATCGGGAAACAAAATCTAACACAAGCATTCTGGACTCTCTGTATAATTAGTTTTGTACGGGATAAAAGACACTCACCAATAACTGTATCCGCGTAGTTGAGTTTTGATAGGATTAGTGTTTCGCAGAGCTTGATACGGATTTCGGTTTTTAGGTAATCACGAACCCTATACAAAACACTGAGGCGATAAAAACAGTTACGAACAATCTCTAGAACGTGATTTTCGAACTGCAATCTTCCGTCCATAAGGACCCCAAGATTTCTGGCTTCTTCTACGCGCGCTACATTATCATTAAGAATACGAACTTTAGGATTACAGGACATCGTGTTGGCAATTCCATGTTTTGTACCGAGCACCAAAAACTTCGATTTTAAAGGGTTTGCTTCAGCTACTTTCCGTGGTGGTTTCCGTTATGCAACATCTAAATGCTGGAACAATATTCCACCCCCGATAAGGCACCTGCAAAGTATACATAGCTTGCGTATTATAAATATGATGTAGATATTTACGATATGTATTTTATAAGTCTAACTACATGTATAAAGGGTAGAAATCCAATATGAGCAAATATTTAAATATCGATTAGTATGGGACCTAATTATTTAGACACAGTTTGCTGAAATAAAAATAATTCAGCCCGCAACGTAACACAAAACACTTAACTGCAACTGTTGACAGATTCTTGACGGCTGTTGTTTCGTCCGTCGCGTACTAACTACTAAGAGGTTTTTTTTTAATTACCTTTTGTCTACCGGTTACATTGTTGTTGTTGTTGTCCTAGGGCACCCCAGAGGTGCATAGGGCCTTCATTACGCTTTCCTGTCCTGAGGGCCTACCGCGAAACGAAAACTTGTTTCGCACTTGCTGGTTCGAGCGACAGAGAGGAAGATACATGAACGAAGGTCGTTTTCGTTTCGCGGTAGCCCATCTGAGCATGGTCCCTGGCCTCGCTCCAGCTCAGTCCGACTGCTCGGCTGCTCGCAGCTCACCTGCACTCACACCCCGGCGGGGTGAGGCGCATTAGCGGGTCACCCATCACGAAACTAGATCTCTACCTACGCTTAGTTACTACGCATTGTGGTGTCATAGATAATATATTTGTGGGTGAGCATTGAGGTGAGCTTTAAAGAAGTTACCAAATAGGGGGCTGGACTTCCCCGAATTCGCCTTCCGTCCGAAGACCGATTACATTAATGCAAAAACAAAGCTAAGATAATATCTTTTGTTAAATTGAAAGATAACAAAGATTATACCTAGGGTAGACCGGGGTCAATAGTACCACGGGTCAATAGTACCATCGCCTATAATTCTTCAATCACATCGAAATATGCATGTGTGTGTATACACCAGTGTGCCTTGAGCGTGTCTCTACCTGATCACTAGTCGGCCACTCGCTGCCGTGCGAAAAGAATGTGCTATACGACGATTTGCATTTTTGACTGACCAAAGTAAGTATTTGCGATTTAGGTTTTGTACTAGTGTTTATAATTAGATAGTCGTAGTGTGAAACTTGTACTGAATTGTGACTCTCTAGTTATTAAAGTTTTTAATATGTCACAGTGTGGGGGTCAGTTAGAAATAGAAATCGAGATTTGTTAAGATTTTGAAGGTTAGTGAGTGCGAGTAAAAAAGGACAATTGTACCACAACACTCGGGGTTAATTGCAACGTTGCAATTGACCCCGTGCTACAATTGACCCAAAGTCTTTACACGACTGCTAAAATAAGACAATTGAAACTAATTATTTTTGTAACAAGTTACATCTCCGGTAGGTATTTTATTTTATACCTATGAATCATACGACACTTCGGGATGTATATACGTTATAATACCCGCAATGCCATCCGTTTCAGTGGTATTATTTAACATTTATTTGTGGTGAAGGATGGGGTTGATTGTACCAGGGCTCAATTGTAACTGTATGGGATTAGTAATTGTTAAATAATTCGTTATTTTGTTATATTGAGATGTTCTTATTGCTTGAAAGATGTGTGCTATGAGCACCCCTAAGTATTTTTTTTATAATAAGTCGACATAATATGTTTAAAAAACTTGGAAAATATTGTTACTTTTAGTTCAACTGAAATGCTACCTTTGTCTAGTGTAAATAAATACGAGTCTCTATATTTAAGACTGATGTAAGTAACAGACTGATTCGTCTCAAGAAATTAACAATAATTACTGATTGATTAAAACATTATTTTGGGTTTTATTGACCTCTGATTATCTGGTACAATTGACCCGTACTAGGGGTCAATTGTAACACAAGGACTTCATGAACAAAAACTCAATTTGCACCATTCTGATGCCATTAAATGAAAATATTTTTCTAGATTCTGATAGCCAATGAGACTAGAATGTTATATACTAAGCGATTTTTCCGTGGTAGCGTTAGATTCTGAGTTATAGGTCATTCTAAAGTGGTACCATTGCCCCCGGTCTCACATTAAGAAGATGGGAGCATTCGATCATGGTCGTATGTGATCGAACGTCGTACTAAGTCGTATGAATCAGGTGCCACGTCTGACAGATCTTAACGTCTTATGACGTTCTTTCATTGTATGAGAATCATTGGTGCTGGAAAACTTTACCTGTTAATGAACTATTCTACGAATTCGACCGCTTTAGCCTAGTTGGTAGTGACCCTGCCTACGAAGCTAGGGGTCCTGGGTTCGAATCCCGGTAAGGGCATTTATTGATGGACTAAGTCTAGTTCTTAAGTATTTGCCGATCAGAAAGGCCTTGAAGTGTTTTGTTTACTACAGACCAGTTTCCAATTACCACTTGTTAAATACTTTTTTTACAAAATCATATAGAAAACGATACATAGCTACCGTAACATCGGGGTACTTTGTCCCAAAATCATGATACTTTTTACGTTTCGTTTGAGTAATAGGCATAGGTGTATAGTTGTGGATATAATCAACTCATGCACATATGTAAAACTTAGTAAAACAAGCACTAAGTATTTTTTTTATTTTTGCAAAATTTGGGCCAAAGTTGTACCTAATTTGAAGCGCGTTTCTTTGGCCCTCGATTTTTTATTTAATAAAACGTAACGGTTTGCAATGAAAGGATAAAGAAACCTGTTTAGATTATTAGATTTATTAACAAATCAAAGAAAAACATATTATCTGGATTAATTTGTATTTATTAGTCTAAAAACTTCAGAAAATTCAACACAAAGTATAATAAATCTATTACACATGGCTGTTTTTATTAAAATTTTGCCAAATAAAACGGTTTTTAATGCTAATTAGCACTAATTAAACAAATTGAAGTTAATTGTTAATAGTTAATTAAATTGAAGTTGTTTTTTTATTCCAGTGACCCTGGCCGTCGCAGTGCCCGACTTAGAACTCCTGATAGGCCTAGTCGGCGCCATTTTCTTTTCAACCCTGGGCCTCCTGATCCCGGTAGTGGTGGAAACCGCCCACAAATGGGACCGCGACCTGGGCCCGTACCTCTGTGTGCTGTGGAAGAATGTACTGCTGTTGTTGTTCTACTGCATAGTGCTAGTGTCTGGTTGTTATGCGTCAATTAACGCCATGGTGGCTAGGTTTTCGTAGAAATGTAATTTACTTTATTTTTACGAAGCACGACTTAATCGCGTATAATTAACTTATATTTATTTACCTTTCTGGCTGTCTCCCGACGTTTCGGGTACGTGAAGACCGTTTTAAGACTTCATCTTTTACGTACTTCAGATATATACAAACAATAAAACATTATTTCTCTATAAAACATGTTTGTAAAAAGTAACATGCAGGCCACATCCAGATAATGCTACTCGGAGCGCGGTTTAGTGTCACCCACACCTATCGACGCGGAATCGGCGTTAGCCGATCAAAAAAACTCTTTATGTCCACGTAATAAGAAAGAGCGAAAAAGACGTCGATCGGCTCGGCCGACGCGAAGCGACGTCCATCGACGGGATAACAAACAAAACACGAGGAATTTAGGACCCTTAGTCGCCATGCAAGGTGCATAGGTACTTCGCGAAAACTGTCTTGTTGACCTACCTCCCCGTTAATTTCACATCTATCGGCCGAGTGTAAACATTAGTACCTACCTGTATATATGGCAAATTCATCAACATTGTTGTTGTTGAATTATGATGTTTATAAATAAGTTACTTCTTGTGCATTACTTCATGTAACCTTAATTGTACTAGTTTAAGTTCCTATGTAAGTGAATTTTATAAATTCTTATGGGAATAAATCTCTTTAAGCCGAGCTGTTGCCGCACCCACCCTATTCGCCTGATTTGACCCCTTCCGACACATATTTTCCCCAACCTAATAAAACATTTGGGAGGTCAACAATTTTCCACGGATATGGAGGTGCAAGGAGCTGTACCTAACTGCATATTTTGATGACCTGAAAGATTATTTTTTTTAAACGAAATAATGAAATTAGAACCGATGGCCGTTGGGCCGGAAAGGTTCTGGAGTGGCGACCACGTACCGGAAGGCGCGGCGTGGGAGGGCCCCCCACAAGGTGGACTGATGACCTGGTAAAGGTTGCTGGAGTCCGCTGGATGCGGGTGGCGCAGGACCGGTCACTTTGGCACTCTTTGGGGGAGGCCTATGTCCAGCAGTGGACGTCTTTCGGCTGAGATTATGATGATGAATGAAATTAGAGGCAAGGTGGCAAAAGCGTAGGTATAGATGTGTTTGTAGGCTCAAAAATTTTTCATTAATTCACACTCGTACCTTTCATTGTAACTAACTAAAGCAAGTTGTTGTGATAAATTCCTTCGCCTTTAGACCTACGAGCATTTGGCTGTCTGCAGTGATTTTTTCTTTGTCAAATGGTTAAAACGTAAAAAAATATACAGTAATGAAATTTCATACACTTTCCTGGCAGCAGAAACTGTACAATAATGACTTTTTCTCCAACATGCAACAATCAAGAAAATCAATAAAATCAGGGGAAATAATTCCTGTAGTTTTGTAAATTAGTACAGTTATACCTTGTCGTGTCCAGATGAACATACTAAAAGTCCTCGAGGGTGGGGGCTGTGCTGAGGGTGTAGGGGGGGGTTGAAGGTACCTTTTTTCAGATTTTCGTACATATCTCGAATATCTGTACGAAAAGCGTTATGATAACTTCAGACAAAAGTTTCTACAAAAAATTTCCTACAAAATTGGTCATAAAGATTTTTACTCTACGATCAATACTTTGGGAGCTACAGGATGTTAAAGTAAACAAAGAGATAAAAAATTGTTGATTTAAGAAAACGTCGTTATTTCGTAGTTGTTCATCATAACTCTTATAATTACTTTAGATAAAAGTTTGTCCATAAAATTTCCTACAAAATTGGTCATATTTATTTTCACTCTACGATCGATACTTTAGGAGCTACAGGATGTTCAAGTTAAAAAAATAGTCGATTTAAGAAAACGTCGTTTTTTCGTAGTTGTTCATCATAATTCATTTTGCGTTTAGAATAAGCAAGCTCAGTCACCTGCTTATCGAACATACAATTCCCATGTCGATCCATTGAGAATTTATAAACAAAACAAACAAATAAAGCTGCAAGACCACTGATTTCTCACTGACATAGTTGTTTCTTCGGGAAAGAGTGCAACTATGACCTGGTAATGTATGAAACAAGTGTAGGGTCTCTCCGTGTAAACCCAAAAAAAAATTTGCCATTTCAAGATTTGCCCCGGGGAAAAAGTTGGAGTACAGCCTGGCTAAACGGTCGGACCTAGGTCAAGGGTGCTCGACCAAATTTCATAGGTAACCGCGTGCAGTTTTTGATGACCAAAAAAAATTAAAAAAAGTTTTAGAACTTCAGTAAAATCAGGGGAAATAATTCGTGTAGCTTTGTAAATTGGTACAGTTATACCTTGTGGTGTCCAGATAAACATACTAAAAGTAATTGCAATTACATTTTGTAATTGCAATTACAAATTACAATTACATGGAAAAAGTACTTGAAGCCTCAATTACAAATTGCAATTACAATTACATTTTGTAATTAAAATTGGTAAGTAATTACTTTTTCAATAACAAATTACTTTTTTCTAACACAATGTTCGAGTATATTCTGGACTTGGAAATTTTTCATAAAATTATTTCCTCACATTTTAGTGTTTTTTTAACTCAGTCGTACAAAATGCTTAAAAATAATCACAAAATGTCATATAAAGTTTTCCCCAAAATCACTTCTTTCAACGATATACTTCAACTCGATGTGTTAGACGGCGCGGTGCTATCTAGGACTGAGAAATTTCTAACAATAATTTTATTTTAACGTTTTGCTGTTTTTTATCAATTGCGTCGTAAAGTATGCCTAAAAAGAATCATATTATGTCATATAAACTTTTTCCCAAAATAGCTCTTTTCAACGATGTACCTACTTAACTTCGATGGATCAAAGGACTTAGAGAAATTTCCATCAAAAATGTTTTTGTTAGTTTTCGGTTTTTATTTTTATTCTATTGAAAGCAATGCTTAAAACAATCACAAAATATCATATAAAGTTTTCCCCAAAATCGCTTCTTTCAACGATATACTCGATGTGTTTTAGACGGCGGTGCAGGTGCTATCAAGGACTTAGGAGAAATTGCCATAAAAAAAAATCTTACTTTTTGGTTTTCGTTCTGTCGAAACAATACTTAAGGAGAAGCGCAAAACGTCAAATAAACTTTTTACCTAAATCGCTATTTTCAAAGATATACTCAGTCACAATGTTAGAAGGAATCGATTCCAGGACTTACGAAGAATTTACGAGCGAAAAAAATATTTTTAATTTTATTATTGGTTTCCAGTTCAATCGTAAAACACACAAAAATAAAGACAAAACGTCAAATAAACTTCTTTCTACGATGTATACTTACAGAGATATCGAAGTTTTAGTGAAAAGTAATTGAGCAGAAAGTTGCAATTACAAATTACATAATTAAGCAATCGGCATACCTAGTCAATTACAAATTTCTTTATCTTAATTTTTATTTTAAGTGCGCATCAAAAGAATCACAAAATTGTAAAATTAAATTTTAAACATATCTCCCTTTTCAGAAATATGCAATACCAACTCTTAACACATTCATTGCCCAGAATCGCTACGCGCTACGCTCGTAGCCGATTCCGTGGTTTTCCTCGTATGTAGCGGAAAGCGACTACGGTGGTCTGAAGCATATGTGTCGTCATGGGCCCTGAATGGGACTATCAACTGCCATCGGCAGTATCGACACACGGTTTTTAGGACTTTTTTGACGTTTTGCTGTTTTTTTCAATTGCGTCGTAAAGTATGCCTAAAATAAAGTATATTACGTTTTATAAACTTTCCCCAAAATAGCTCTTTTCGATGATATACTTACTTCGATGGATCAGAAGCGAAGTTCTCAAGGACTTAAGAGAAATTTCCATCAAAAATGTTTTTTATAGTTTATGGTTTTATTTTTATTCTATCGAAAGCAATGCTTAATAAGCATCACAAAATGTCATATAAAGTTTTCCCCAAAATCGCTTCTTTCAACGATATACTCGATGTGTTAGACGGCGGTGCTATCTAGGACTGAAATTACCATAAAAAAATTTTTTCTTAGTTTTTGGTTTTTGTTTTTTTCTATCGAAAACAATGCTTAAAAAGAAGCACAAAACGTTACATATTTTTTTTCCCAAAATCGCTCTTTTCATCGTTATGCTCAACCCAATAGTCGAACGAATCTATTTAAGGACTTAGATAATTTTGGACGAAACAATATTTTTTTTTAGTTCACTATAAAAAACGCGCAAAAATAAGCACACTGTCAAGTAAACTTTTTTCTAACATGTGTCGTTAGAGAGATATCGAAGTTCCAGTTAAAAGTAATTGAGCAAAAAGTAATTGCAATTACAAATTACATGTAATTGCAATTACCAATTACAAGTAATTTCAATTACAAGTAATTTCTATTACATGTAATTGCAATTACTTGTAATTGAATTGCATGTAATTTAATTGGTGATTAATTACAAAAAGTAATTAATTACGCCCAACACTGCCGTCGAGTACATACGACCGAGCGTAACGAGGCCGGATAGTTATGAGGCTAACAACTCTTTTCACGCAGAGGTACCTAATGTATAGTGCTTTTCTCAAACACGTACTTAATTAAAGAAATAAAAAGAACTCCAAGATATCATACTTCAATTTTCATGGCTGAACGCCCGTTTTTTTTATTTATTTAATCGTATGGCTTACATTATTTTGGCCTTTACACTAAAATTTACAGAGTATCTAAAAATGCACACATTTTTTAGTTATCTTTTTGTTTTTTTTTAAATTTTCATACTCCAAAAGAAGTGCGTCAGAATTTTAGTAAATAATGGTATTCTCTCGGCCTTACTTTGTTAAATTTAAAATGCTCACGTTAACTTCTATATACATTCTTGAATCCAGTAAATTCGTAAAAAAATACTTTGAACTTTATACCCCTAACACAGACATCCGAAGAAATGATAGATATCTTAATAAACTTAAACTACCCTTCTCCAGAATGAAAATGGTAACGTCTAGCCCTCACCACATGATGATCAAAATATATAACCAGCTACCTTCCTCAATCAAAAACCTAGAGAAAACAACGTTATTTACCAAAAATCTAAAAATATTTCTCATCAGTAAATGTTTTTATAACTTAAGCGACTACTTTAAAGAGAACACCAATAATTATAATATAATAAGTTAATAAATAATTGCTGTAAGATGATATTTTAGACATAATTTTTTGTAATCTATTTATCGCCATCTCGTTTTGCTTTGTATTAATTTATTATGTAAAAATATTATGTTCAAATATTAGCCCTCTCAAATTGCTGCGCCCTTGCAGGGCGTCACATGTGTCTATATACTCATTTTATTTCCACCTGATGTATGAATGTGATACGCAATAAACGATTGATTGATTGATTGATTGAAGCCGCCCGAAGGCCTCTAACTCAGCCTAACGACTATGTCATAGACAGCAGCCGGGATCAACTGCTCAGCGTGCCTTCCAAAGCACGGAAGCGCTCATTTATACCGCTCAAACATCAGGCGGTCACCCATCCAAAGAATGGCCGCCGCCATCTTTGCTTAACCAGCGCTATCGTTTCCGAGTCACAGGCGCCTCTAAACTATGAGCGCATCGTTCTGAACGCCGTTGTTATAACGCACGTAATGAAGACATTTGATTGCATGATTGAGAAAAAATGTTATATCAAATATTAGTAAACCCAAATCTTAGATAAACTCCTAGATCTCTTATTATTACACTGTCACGCTGTACTGTACGTGTGACGAGGGTCGCAAAGCGGTTTTATCACGCAGGACAGGAAAGGATTAGGACGGCTCTAAGCTTCCTGCTTGGTACAGTAACTCGGGTATTCGAATATGGTAAGGGTATCCCTACAAGGCGAATAAAAGCGATCCTCGGGGTATTAGGTAGGTACACTATACACGGTCGTAGTTGGGGGCTCCCATCGTCTATAAAAGCCCGGGCAAGTGCGTGTCCTAACTCGCACACCAAAGGTTCCGTACAAACGTTCATATCTACACCATACCCGTCCCGTCACGACACTACGAATTGCTATTTCCCGGCCTCTGCAATAATGTACTATTCCCTCTGGGTTGGAAGTTAATTATGACAGTAGCTTTCGTAAAACTAGTACCTACGTCAAATCTCGGAAATAGTTGCCAAAATGGCCCCTGGACTCCTTCAGGGTACCTACAACGGGAAATGCTAAGAGGAATAAATGAATTATTTAATCTTTTTTAAAACCGTAGATTTAAACAGAAAGAAAGAAAGAAAGAAAGAAGACATTTATTCACTACACAAAAGACACACAGAGACCAAAAATACAATACAATTGACACGTACTTAATGTGTGTCTTCGCGGCAGTGAATCGGCCGCTGTCTCAGCATTATGCCGAGGTGTCAGACAGACACCTACAGCGCTGATTTTCAGACAGCACCGTACGTGACCCACGGAACGCAACACAACATACTGCCGATACAAACATGTATACCTACACATAATAAATAAATACCTAGTTAATATAATACATTTGTTAAATAAGTAACGCAAACTAAAACGCGATACGCTTGGGATGTTTAAAAAACAAAAATAGAGAAAAATAAAATAAAATAAAGTGCTGGATGGGTTAGGGTTGGGATCTTTGGAGCGTCAACAAATAGCCCTTAAGCTGCCGCGTAAAGGTATACCTGCTAGACGCTCCTTGGATAGGTGGAGGGAGATCATTCCAACACTTGGATGCCGCGAACCTGAAGCTACCTCGAAACGCCGCGGTTCGATGCTTTGGCACCAGAATCATCGCCTTATACCTACGCGCACTCTTGGGCCATACAAGTCTACTCAGCAAATATGCTGGGACCCCAGATCGCACTATGCCAAAGAGAAGAGTGGCAAGGTGAAGCCGTCTGCGTGCAGGCATGTTCAGCAGACCAGCGGCATTCAAGTAGAGAGTGATATGGGAGCGGGGTGGGACACGGAAACAGAAACGAGTGCATGCGTTTTGCACTCGTTGTATGAGCTTTTTCGTACGACCAGTAATGCAGCCAGCATAGACAACATCACAATAGTTTAATCTTGACAATATCAGCGATTCACAAAGGTTAACACGCAAATCAACACTTAGGTAATCCCGAACATTGTAAAGAACTCTAAGGCGGTAGAAGCAGTTACTCACAACTTTTAGTACGTGGTTCTCAAAGCGCAGCTTGCCGTCCATGAGGAGGCCAAGGTTAGTTGCTTCTACCACCCTCTCTATTGGTTCGCCCATGATAGCAACCTTACTGGTAGTCAAAGTCTCGAGGTTAGTGATGGTATTACGGATTTGATGCTCTGATCCAAAAACAACATATTTTGACTTGTTCGGATTAAGGACTAGGCAGTTCTTTTCCGACCAAGTAGAAATACGTTCTAGGTCTGCGTTGATGGTATTGACCGCAACAGATATGTCCGTGGGTGCACTAGAGAGGTATAACTGGAGGTCGTCAGCGTAAAGATGGTATCTGCTGCCTCTTATATTGTGAGTGATGTCAGCACTATACAATATAAAAAGCAGGGGACCCAGTATTGAACCTTGCGGCACACCTCTTTCCACAGGGCAAAGAGCGGACCGCAAAGTGCCACCATCCATCCTACGCAACGCCACTGTTTGCACGCGGCCGGAGAGATAACTATCAAACCACTTCACTGCAGAAACATCAAACCCGTAATATGACATCTTCGATAGAAGTAAGGACACATTAATACAGTCAAAGGCTCTTGAAAAATCTAAAAGAACTAGAATGGTACTCTCCCCAACATCCCGAGCCTGTAGAATATTGTCGACTACATCGAGTAACGCAGTAACTGTCGAACGACCCTTGCGAAAACCCGACAGTAGGTCAGGTAGGATGCCATTTTCCTCCAGGTATGCGGAGAGCTGGTCGCAGACCACGCGCTCTATTACCTTTGATGCGCAAGCGAGAATACTTATTGGACGGAGCTCGGACAGGTTAGCTGGATTTGGCTTTTTTGGTAATGGAGTCACTTGAGCAATTTTCCAGTCAGCCGGGAAAGTCATAGTCTGTATACTTCTGTTAATAATGTGGGTCAGTATGTCAGCAGTCCTAGGCAGCGTTAAAAGCAGCATGTCAATGTCAATCATGTCGAGTCCCTTTGCAGTCGTCTTAATTGAAATCAATATTTTTGTGACAGCTGCAACAGTCGTAGGTGAAAGAAAAAAAGTTTTATTGCAGTGTCTGTCAAACTCATAAAAAGTCATGTCCGATATTGGTACTTGTCGTTTACCTGGTATATCCAGAAAATGTCCGTTCAATAAGTCAGGGTCGTCAAAATGAGGCGGGAGATCTGATTGCGTCCGGAAATCTGGAATAACAGTCCGCTTCAAGTTGGTCCAAAGGGTCTTTGAGTCGGTCATATTATTAATTTCGTGTTGGAAGAAGGCACGCTTCTCATTGTGGATGGCCTCAATGACAAGATGTTTCAGGTCCAAGTAATATTTTTTATGTACTTCATTCCTTGTCTCTTTAAATTTAGCATGGGCTTTGTTCCTGAGATGCATCATAAGCTTGACGTTACTCGTCAACCACGGCTTGGGTGCCTCCCTCACAACAATTGTCCTCTCCGGTGCATGTATGTCAAGCAGTCCTAGTAAAAGCTCATTAAATCGCCGAACCATGTCGTTTACGTCATACAGTAAATAAATTTGTTCCCAGTCTATAGCGTCAAGGTCATTGTTGAAGTCGTCTAAGGTAATGTCTTTAAGAGGTCGGTAGGTAATACGTCTTGGCGTCGGTTTCCTTTTTTTAATGTCAATCTCAGCTGTAACAAAAGCGTGTCTGCCTAAATCTGGAATATGCCTCACCTCCACAGACAAAACGCGAGCGTCAGTACAGACTAGGTCTATCGTGGTCTCACTGTGGTCTGTGAAGTGCGTCGGGTCGTTTACATGCTGAGTTAAGTCAAGTGTTGTCAAAAATTGCGTCAAGTGTTTAAGTTTCGTGTCATTTTTGTCACAGTAATTTATATTAAAATCCCCAAGTAATATTAAGCGGTCGTAGTTAGTAAAAGAAGTAATTGAGTCCGTAATAGCGTCAAAAAAGGTCTCCACGTTAAGCCACGGGGGGCGATATGCAGTTCCAATTACTAAACGTTTCGAATTAATATTAATTTTAAGCCATAATTGCTCCACGAGCGGTGCGGGGGGATGCGGCACGGTGCGCGCGGTAAGGCCCCGGCGCAGATAGAACGCTACTCCACCTCCCCTCCCCGCGCGGACATCGGCCGGTCTCGGCACGTGTCGCAGTCTATAGCCGGGAACGGTCGGGGCGCGGCCCTCCTCACCGGCGCGGAGCCAGGTCTCGTTTATCGCAATAATGTCAGCTTCAGTCTCTAATATTGTCATAGTCAACTCATCGTGGCCAGTACCAAGAGAGCCAGCATTAAATAAACCAACTTTAAAAGGTTTGAAACGAGACATTACAAAAACTAATAAATACGACAGCACAATAACAATTGCAAGCGAACAACTGCTTACCCGTGAGTATTACGCAATCATTCCTACTAATCACAGCTAGAATAACGATTGGTGTTGCATAAATATATAATATATAATGTACACATATATGGATAACGGTAAAATGAATAAATATGACATTAAATTTTGCTTTGTTCCAGGCAGAATCACTATATGGGGCTGAAGTAATTGTGCAATATTGATTCACTCCCGCGACGACACACAAACACGTAAATAACAAATGGGCCATAAAAACACGGTAAGGAAGACTGAATTTTTTTGGACACAAACATAATAAACTGAGAGCTGCGATTAAACACGATAACAACAAGTTCTTATTATTATTTTTAGGTCTAGTCAACGGGTCTGCGAAACATCTCCAAATCGGACAGTTGGCGTATTCGCTGACTAGGCCTACCGTCTGCTCGTCGGGCGAAGATCTTGCCGTCCCTCGTCCACACGTAGCGCCAGGCGGCGTCGCGCGCGGCCTCACGTGCGCGCTGGAATAGCTGCCGGTTGGTGCTCGTCAGCCGCTCGTTCACGTAGAACTTCTGCGGCGACGAGGCCAGCCCCAGGCCCTCGGTGGTGGCGCCGCGGCGCGCGCGCGCGGCCCGCAGCAAGTCGTCCCGCACGGCGCGGCGCGCCAGGCGCAGCACCAGCGGGCGCGGCCGGCCTGGCTCGCGAGCGCGACCCACGCGGTGCACACACACCACATCGCGCACGTCCAGTTCGACCGCCAGCTTAGCACAGACCCGCGTCACCAGGCCGGCGGGGCTCTCGCCCGGCTCCTCTGGCACGTTGGACAGCTGAACGTCATTGGACAAGAGCTCCTGGTCCCGCTCCTGTAGCTCAAGCTGGAGGACTGCGATGGTTTGCTCCAGGGCCTTGGTGGCTGCCGCGACGGTGCTCTCAGCGACTGCCTTCTCCACGGCCTCAACGCGACCCTCCAGCGATTCGACTCTGCCGCAGTAGTCGGCAAAACGCACCCGATCGTCGTGGAACTCTTGCCGGAAATCCCTCAGCTCCCGCCTCACCGTTTGGAGCTCCGTCCTAAAGAGACGCATCTCAGACCCTATATCGCAATCGATGGGGATCGGGGGCTCAGGCGATACAGGCGGCCGCGATGAGATTTCCGCGGCGGGGGGCGCCTGCTGGGACACTTCAGGCTGGGCGGGAGCGGGCTGGACAACCGGATCAGAAGCAGCGGTTGAAGCCGACCCGACGACAGGAGGCTGTTTGACCAGACCCTTCACCGGCGTGTCGGCCTCGTTGTCGCGCCGCTGGAACCTCTGGCACGACGGACAGGTCCAATCCCGAGGGGCCGTCGTTCCCGCCGGGAGTCCCACACACGCACAGTGATATACAGTGTTACATTTAGGGCACACTGTAGACCCTATGCGCTTAGTAGGATTATCACAGGCAGCACATTTACTGGACATTTTACTGTTTTTTTTTTTTTTATGGGCGTAGGTAGACTTTTTTTTTGGTTCACAAGTGTTTTTAGCTGTTTTCACCTTTACACAGCACCAATTCAATCACGAAAAATTATTGTGAATAGTGTTAGTGTTATAAACAAATATAAATCACTGCACGGTAAGAAAAATACTTTGTTTTATTTTTAATAGTACAAACAGGGACCCGCCCGTTTTAAGGCGCCGTAGGTTCAGTGAAGTTAAGCGAACAGTATTTTTGAAACAATAAGTATAATGCGTCTGTTTATAATAATATGGTTTAAAAAAATACGAATAGTAATCTTGAGGCTTTTCTGCAGGGAAATCAGTGTTTAGAAACATGATTAAGCATTTTTCGCTCGATAGAAAAAAATCCCGAACATAGGTCTAAAAGGGTCTAAAATACACTTAAAATATTTGTTACAAATTACGAACAAAAGCTAAAAATATTAAAATGGCTTCTAAAAATCGGCAATGTCATGTTTGAGGGAAATCAGTGTTTACTTTTTTATTTATTTAAACGGCCAAAAAATTAAAATTAAAAAACATGATTTCCGCGCTTCCGAGCACGCACTTCCATCTCGCTCACGCTTATGCTCAGTGAGAGGGAGAGAAGACCATGAACCTACGGCGCCTTAAAGCGCTTTCAATACGGGTAAGCGCTTCAACCCTCTAAAAAGCGCTTAAAAAAGCCTTTCGAAAGCGTTTTTCTATCAATAGCGGTAGCGCCCCGTAAGGGAAACCCCTTCATACGGCTAAGTTAAATGAATGAGTTTTCAATCAATAAAGGACAGCAAGTGATTTGGGCTATTAAACGAACGACTAACCCGTTCAAAGGCTTTTTTCTGGGAAGGGGTGGGCGGGTCGCGAATTTACAAAACCTATACCGTTACAGTCATAGTGAGAACTGAAATGGGCTAGCTTTTGTCTACGCAAAATCTTTACAAAACCCTACCCTGTTATGGTACAAAAATCGCCTGAAGCGGTGTAGACTTTGTTAACGAATTTAATACCGACATTACAACAACATAAGCTACTCTATTGTTCGTTGGTTTTTCCGCTCTTTTTTTAAAAAAATAACCTCGACGACGAAAGCGGGAGCAAGGCTCCCGCTTCCGTCTTCTAACCTATCCGTGATCCGAGTCAGTTTTGCTACTAATCCCCTGTTCCCTACAGCCTACGATACACCACTATCTTGGCATTGGTTGATCTCAGAGAAAAGTTAATTTGATGCCCACCCTTTGAACAGGGACTTAGTGGCAAAACCGACTCGGATCGCAGATAGGTTAGAAGACGGAGGCGGGAGCAAAGCTCCCGCTTTCGTCTTCGAGGTTATTTTTTTATGAAAGAGTGGAAAAACTTCTAATTACTACTAATGTTGATAGACCGCAATAGAGTAGCTTTTGTTGTTGTAATGTCAGTATTAAATTCGTTAACAAAGTCTACACCGCTTGAGGCGATTTTTGTACCATAACAGGGTAGGGTTTTGTAAAGATTTTGCGTAGACAAAAGCTAGCCGATTTCAGTTCTCACTATGACTGTAACGGTATAGGTTTTGTAAATTCGCGGGCGGGTCCCTGGATTTAAAAGGTGAAAATATGAAAAAAATATTCGTAATATATTACAAATCAATTATATTTGAATTACAACGTCAACAATGATATAAGTACCTATATAACTATAGTTAATGATACATGTATTATTCAAGTGATATACTTATGTTCGCACGATGAAAACCGATAAGGAAAACGTCAGAGTGCTCGACGCAGTAGGCACTACATAGTACATGGCATGGGCACTCTATATCAAAGCAATCGAACTAACAGGATGTTTCTTCGTTCGAATTTAAAACATCACTTTGACATATGTAGAGTGGCCATGACATATACTCGTACTAGTACAGACAGCGTTGAGCACTCGGACGTTTACCTTACCTACATTTAGGAATGAGTAAAGACATGTGTTATACGAACAGGCACAAACACAAAAAGTATCGTCATTATCAAGCACATCCAGAGCTACTACAGTCGGCAGCAGAAGTAGCTACGCGTACGAAGAGGTCAGCGTGATTTAGGTACACGCCGTCTTTATAAGGGAAAACTTTCTTTAGATCTTTATTTATTTGTTAAGCTTTCTTCGCTGCTGACTATTACCTAGTGGTAACAAAGTTCGAAAAATAAAGTTTATTGAAAAACCACGACAATAAATCGGCAGCGTCATGTGCGAAGTTCGGTAACAAGCGCATTTTCTGTAAAACAAATAAATATCGCGGGTTGAGAAACGAATGGAATTTTTGTGAATACTGGTACTGACTTTAATTATAATTACACGGGGTGGAATTTGAACTTGTTATTCCGGTGGATTTCTTGGTGATCTCTTGTTAATGTTTTACAGTCGAATCCTTCCTAAAAAAAGAAGCTTCAACCCTGAATTAAATAGTAAATGTTTGGATACTGCCAGAGTGGCGTCTGCAGCCTTTCTGCAGAATCAATAGTCTCTGAAAACGCCCACAAAGTACGTTGTGCTCTGATGGTAAATTTTTGTGGTATGCTCAATTTTAAAATCCGTAGCCCACTGCGGTGCACGGCTAAGCTACGCACGCCTTGAAAATCGTATTATATAACTATAGGCCGAAATGTACAACGGATTATTACCGGCTATATACAGTAACAAGAACAGACGTATGGCATACTCTTTGTCTGATTAAGCCGCCTGGGAAGTTAGCTTTTGCAATCCGCGTCAAATACGATAGACCTACTGAAGTGTAAGTAAGTATAAGGTAACTTGACATTCAATCCGTTTTATTTTTATTTGAAATTACACTTTTAGATGTTTCATGTACCTACATCAATTTAAGATGGCTTGTAGATCTGAGGCACTTTTGAGAGATTCAACATGCTTATTAGGTATTTATTATTAATATTATTATTAATGTTGTGCCATTGTTTGCTCTTGCTTGAAGCTTGTCTATTTTACTCGGCAATGGTCCCTTAAAACTACATCATTCACTTTATTTATATACAAATTTACTGTATGAAATTGAGAATTGTGTGAAAAGTTGCGAGGTGTCATATAAAACCGGCATGGAATTAGCAATTTGGAATAACTTTATATAAAAGACGTCGCTAAACTATTAAGAACATTTAAGTAGACATTTGTATGAGTTAAGTATCCTAGACTTGAAAAGAAACTATGAAAATATGTATTTGGGAATATAATTATGTATGTATTATTTGGCAAATTTGACTTTCGAGGGTAACTTTTACAATTCCACGGCTACTGAAAGCTGTAGTTTTTTTCTTGTTTAAGCGGCCTTAGACCTGGCTAAATCCAGTTCACTACAGTCTACGAGATTTGGTTCTGGTCTTTTGACAGTTCTAATATGATGTAAAGAGTGATGTGGCTAGAGTAAATCGATTGTCATAATATCCGATTACGATTGAAGGTGGCTAATAAAAGGAATCGATTGATTACTGTGTAATAATTATTATTAGGAAATCAAATAGAGAGTCTATACACTGTCGTCTGCTAACACAAGTGTCCTGTAAGTAAAGAGAGACTGATAGTGCGAGAAAAATCGAGAGAGCTCGCGCGCCGTGCGGAAATCAATGACATATTTTCAAACGCAACATTTTGCAGAATCAAATATGTCTGTTTGATATGTATGACACATTTGAACTAAATGTATTTTGAGAGAGATCATCTTCAGACTAGAATAGTTTGATATTCTTTAACAATAATAAATATATCTAACACATCTATTTCTCTTAGATGTTAAGAATGCGATATGAGCTATTAAACATACATTATATCTTAAGATAACGCATAATAAGCAGACCAATATTTTACATTTAGGCGCGAAAAATGCGAAATTTCCGTTTTTTTTTTTAATATTTGTATTAATCGATTTTTTGTCATTGTTTCTACTAGTTGCTATCTAAAACAAAATGGCAAGAAAACACGATATCTGTTGATGTCGCTTGGATTCAATTTGACTTCTTGATCTGATTTGAATGTTGTTGCATTTATTTACCAATGAAGTCAAATTTAAAACTATATGGCAACGGCATGTAAAACATATTCGTACCTTTACCTTAAACTTTAGCGATTGCCCATAAATACCCCGAAACAGGTATGAAAATAGTGGTTCGTCCCGTGGACAACCGTTATTTTCGCAAAAAAATGTATTTTTGCGAGATGAGATTTGCTACAGTATATAGAGAAAGATACTGTTTATCTAACTAATAATGAAGAAAAAAACATACGGACAAAAACGTACATATTGATTATTGGCCCACCTAACAGGTATGCATCTATTATTTATTATATCTAGCGTATCTGTGCTCACTCGGGGCACGTATCGATAAATACCATGTCGATACATATTAATACACGTGCTTATTTAAAATAAATATAGGACTTGGTCTTGTCAGATATAGAGCCTCTTAAGATTTTGGATTTGGATGTAATTTAGAATGGATATTTTCATCTAGACGGCAATCTTTATTACTTACCTACTGACAAATACGGAAAAACAATTGTATACTAAGAAAAAACATGTTAATTTCTTTACTGATGTTATTTTAAAATGAAGAAAGAATACATAATCATTATAAACGTTGAATCATGTCGTGATTTTGACGGTAAGTAATAACGTTATTTTGTTTTCTCGTATAAATATTTGGTCCGTCACTTTAGTATTCGTGCCCCGAGGTAGCACACGCACAGTCAGGAGTATTAATATACGTATATAAATACGGACACAAATAAGACTGCCAATTGAGTCCTATACAGTTCAAGGTACATTAATACCCCTGCCTGTACCTATGAATGTTTACATCGGGTTCAGTCACACCCGTACCGACACAGGTAGTTAGTTATACAACGTAGCTAATTGGATTCTTCCAAAGCAAAGCTAATACCAAATAAGAGCTTAAAACCATGTTATTTAGAGCTAGCAAAACAAATACCTAAGACTAACAATCATATTTTAAAATTATATTATATTCTTATTACAATTAGCTGCCATAGATAATATTGTAATATTAAATTATTATGTTATATTGGTAGGTAATACAAAAATGTTTCTCTTATACAAATGCTCAGTAATAAGTCTAGTGTTATGCCTAACAATTATAGCTAAGGACTAGATCATTGAGATTTTAAGTCAACAATATATATTTGTTTGGGTGAAATTGTAACCCCCGACGGAAACCAGGGGTGTTATAAGTTTAACAGTTTAATGCAGTCTGTCAATCAGCTGTTTCTTGTGTCGGGGGCGTAATGTAGTTATTTTAAGCGCAATGGACAACGAAAAACCATTTTTAGCATATAAATAAATTATTTACACACCGACATGGAAAACTACAAGGATGCTGTTTAAACTAAGTCTGTTCCGGCACATTTCTAGTGCGTGTACACTCTAAAGGGAAGAAATTTGTATTTCAAAATGTGATTGTCCCCACCTGATGACCCACAAAATGAGAAACACAGACTTAATTTAAACAGGCCACGGGATATGACATGTACGCGTTACATAACTCGGATACTGACCAATATTGAATATTGACAGCGTAAGCGTGAAAATCGAATACTTGTATACTACGACAGTGGCAAACAAGCACACGGCCTGCCTTATGGGAAGCAGACACGCTTACGACAGAAGAATCACAAGCGCGATGCCGGCTCTTATTGGTTTGAGGATTCGTTGTGTTGACAGTTAGACTTATGCAGGACCCACACTCTCAATACAGAAAATTCTCGAGAGCTCGACCATATTCACCACTAGGACGTAACACCAAATACCCACAAAACAAGTGGTCTTATTTTGGCTGCGGCATTCTTTAAGGTGGATGAGGGATGGTTGTAGACTCAAAAATTATTACTAGTTCAAAAGAAAGAAGGCAAAAAAAATCTAATGACGAAAATCCCATTCAAATATCACAAAAAAATACGAAGCTATAACCGTTTTAATGTTGCTTGTTAGAGAGAGAAAACGCTAGCAGAAGGTGACGTCACGAGCCTCGAGCGTCAATAAATGACAATCGTTTCATATGAAAGTGCGTTTGGCGGAAAAGGGGCAGGACATACCTCCTCTTAAAACTTAGGACACTCAAACTTTGTGATGATTTAATCTCTTGGGTTGCTTTTTTCTCTTTAATTAATTTGACAACATTTTTAATCCTTCGAAAAAATACAACATTTATGATTATTTTATTTAGTGTCTACACCTCTAAGTGGCCGTCAATAGAATTTGCTAACTATGTAAACGAACCGCCATATTGAAATTGTCTTTCACTATGGCGGTTTGTTTACACACCTAGCAAATTCCATTGACGGCGACTTTATGTTTACTCGATTACCATTGGCCTTGAGTACTAACTAGTTTCCTAAGGATCCGATCACCCGATGCTCTGCAGGGAATGCTTGAACTGCAGCAGTTTGCTCAGGTTGGAGTACACCAGGTCTGGTGGGTTGGCGATCACGAAGTACACAAGTCCTAGGATGGAGAGCACCGCGCGCCATATCGAGAAGTGCGTCCAGGTGTGGTAGAACGATGGTATAGTTGGCTGGGGACAACAATCATTGTATTAGGTCCTTATATGAAATTGGCGTTTTAAATGGAGAATATTATGAAAACTGTGAATTTCATACATTGAATTTTGCGGATTATTCAGTAATGTCAAATTCAATCCAAGCAAAATTTTGGTAGGAATATTAAGCTACGTTACACATGTCTTCATTACTTAAAAATTGTTCGCATCATAAAACTATACGTATTGAAACACTTGAACCGGCAGCACATGAAAAGGGTGGGTTCCAAACTTTAATTTCAAACACTAAATAAAAAATTAAAACCTATTATTTGTATTTAAAACCTTTGTTACATAGTCTAATGCAATATAAAAATATAAATTACGTACAAAATAATATCTGTGAAAAAAACAACCATTTCATAGGTAAGGACCTAATATTTGGGAGACAACCTGGTGGTTTTATTGGTTCAAGTAAGTACTAATGTTTGGCATAACAATTTATAGAAGATGATTTATTTCTTTTTCAACTCAAAATCATACAAGATTACTTCTCGCTGAAAATATATTATCAGTATTATCACACGTACAAAATAGAAACGCATGCCTTTGCATCGAACAATTATAATTATAAATAATGCGAGTTATCCGCGTTTAGAATGGAATTAGAAATTCCATTATTGCCATGTAAATACGTCAAAATTTATATGAGCTGACAGTCATTCCATCCCCAGTTTCATCGCGATCGAATACCTTGGTATACCCCCATTAGCTGTAGACATTTTACTAACAGGAACTAGATTAAATGACAATCCCATGTTATTTATATAGTTATAACAATTAAAACACGAGCAGACAGGCCATGTCTGGTATCACCAGGACTATGAGCTGGAGACTCACCGTGGTCACGTTCCCGGTATAGTTGGCGACCATGGGCGCGTACTGGTAGACCATGAGGTCGTCGTACATACGAGCGGCAGTACACACGAGCAGACAGGCCATGTATAGTATCACCAGGACTATGGGCTGGAAATACGGCTGCAGGCCTCGACTCAGGTCCAGACTTGTCACGTCTAGCCTGCAAGTCAAACAGATTTAGAATTTTATTCGTTTTGTTGGGTTCGTAATATGTACAAATACAAAATTCTTTATTTCAGTAAAAGATACATAGTTTTTGATACAGGGGATGGATACGCCCGGTATATATAACCTCACACAAACCAAAGCGTTGTTAGATTATTAAATATTTTACTTTTTATAAATTTTGAAAATCACTACATCTACGCGGAAACTTAGGAGGAGCCTCCTACTAAGTAAACACATCACAGAAAGGGAGCGGTTCATGGCGACGTATAGCATAGTAACGACCGCGTGGAAGAAGGGGCCGCCTGGCATCCAAGCTATGAGAATAACTGATGAGCAGCATCTACTTCTCAATTGATGGTCTCGGACGGATAAAAAGCGTCCCATGTGTTACTATTCTTTTTTTTTGAAGTAATGCAGTACTTCACGTCCGTCATTTTTAGGGTTCCGTAGTCGACTAGGAACCCTTATAGTTTCGCCATGTCTGTCCGTCCGTCCGCGGATAATCTCAGTAACCGTTAGCACTAGAAATCTGAAATTTAGTACTAATATGTATATCAATCACGCCGACAAAGTCGTAAAATAAAATGTGATAAAAAAAAGTTTTATTAGGGTACCTCCCCTATACGTAGAGTGGGGAGTATTTTTATTTTCATTTCAACCCTTACGTGTGATATATTGTTGGATAGGTATTTAAAAATGAATAGGGGTTTAGGAGATTCATTTTTTGATAATGTTAATATTTTCGGAGATAATCGCTCCAGAAGTAAAAAAAATATATCCCCCCCCCCCTCTAACTTTTGAACCATAAGTTTTAAAAATATGAAAAAAATCTCAAAAGTAGATCTTTATAAAAACTTTCTAGGGAAATTATTTTGAACTTGATAGGTTGAATAGTTTTAGAAAAAAAATACAAAATGATTCTGAACTAAGTTTGTAATTTAACCGTATTAAGCAGGAAATGAAATAACGTGCTTTCAAATAAAGTAAAAACGGTTGAAATTGGTTCAAGCAATATAAAAATCATCTTCCATACTTTAAGCTTGCGCGCAATAGTTTACTTAATTTTCCGATAGATGTCGCTGTACGCGGAACGCTCATATCGTACATGGCGGTGTTAAGATTTTTCCTGATTTAATGGGGTCGGAGCAGGTGCGCCCATACAATAGGTCGAAAATTTGTCGTGCTCGAATTGTCTTAGTTGTCTTTGGTCGTTCGTTGCCCACTAATAAAATTGTTAACTAAGTATTGCTTGTATTGTTCGCTAAGTATTGCTTGTTTAACGCTTAAGTGGGGACACTTACTGTGACGGACGGAAAACTACGGAACCCTACACTGGGCGTGGCCCGACACGCTCTTGGCCGGTTATTTGTCCATGAGTTTCATGACCTAAATCGGTTTACCAGCATATATGTACATTATATCGGCACAATTTCAACATACAACAACTTACCTATCAAGCACAGAGAGTAAACACAGCACACAAAGGAAGTAGTAGGTGGCGACGTATGGCATAGTGACGACCGCGTGGAATGACAGATGCCCGGCGTCCAAGCTGTCGGAATAGCTGATGAGGAGTAGGTGCATCAGTGACACGCCGCCGAGCACGCCGTGACAGGCGTACGCGCAGCTACGCCACGCCTTCTGCACCGTTAACGCCACGTCGAGCGGCGTCAGGTCGCCCAGTCTGGAAACGTTCACAGACTTGCTAAAATTTCATTTTTAACCATTGAGATAATCATATGTATGCAGCAGACATCCTCTACCTTAAGTGTGTGTATAAATTAAAGAAGATATAAATAAATAAATAAATATAAGGGGAGAATCTTACACAAATCGACCTAGTCCCATTGCACGTAGTACGTACGTAGTAGTAGGAAGATGTAAAGAAAAATATGTTAGGTAGCCAATCTCAACCAGTAGTAAGACAATAATTTTAACAGAGTCCGCTCCTCTCCCGCTGAGCAAGTCAGTATTTAGTATGGATTTGCGAAAAAAAAATTTCGCCCAGGAGAGGGATAATCGTTACTTTGGTAGGTAGTAGATTCCTGCCACTCTAAACAAGTGCTATGGAATAGAAACTGTCGACAGAACTAGTTAGGAAAGAAAAGCTTTGCAGCACGCGTTTGACGATAGGTACTTTTTTGATGAATTTCCATTTTAGGAGAAAACGGTTTCCACTAAATCTTAACAAATCACTTTCATTTTTATGTCGATCACTTTAGCATAATATATATTCAAGATTGGCTTGAAAAAAAAAACTTTTTGAGGTGTCAATAACTTTGAATTTCTTGTAAATTTTTAAAAAAGGAAAATCTATAAGCCTAGTCTTTCATTGTGTCAGTAACGTATTAAAACAAAATTGTGATTGGAAATAACCAGAACCGGCAAAACATTTTCTCTCAAAAAAATATGCCTAGAGGAGGAAATCTATCTCAAAGAACCGAGCGTCATAGTAAAAGACAAGCTCATATAAAAAAAAACGTATATTTACCAAACAAAAGTTGCACTAGAAACATAGCTTACAATTATTTGGTTAAACTTATGAATAAAGCTTGTACACTGGTGAGAATTACCGTCGGGCCCAAACTAGGCACAGCCTGTATCTTGGGAACCGAGTGAATATACTGGTTGTAACAAGTTGTAACTCTTCTTTACGCAGCTATCAATTACTTAACGGGATAATTCCAACCTCGATAGTGTTTATTACAGAATTCCTACAGCCACCACACAGCTCCATCACACGGCAAACTTTATGCCAAATTTGATATCCACCATTCATCTCATCAGTGACATCTTACGGCAACACTGGCCAAAAGCCAAGTCGTCATTGGTAAGGTGCCTCATTGCCAGTTTAGACCTGTAGCTTGTTGAAATGTTAATGAAAAAGTGTAATTACTAATTAATCATAATTCACATACCTCAGGTATTTATCTTCATTTCTGGACTGCTGTGATTCCAAGATCCTATCCCTGGACACAGCTCTGAAGGTCCCTCCACCCTGCAAGTAAATCTTCTCCGGCCTCCCAGACCCGAAGGGGTTTAGTCTCTCATCATTGGGTGATGTAAGAGGTGAGGGTGACGAGAATGGGTTGTCTATGTACTGCTCATGGTATGTCATACTGGACTCAAGCGTTGCCAGCATTGTTGACAAGTCGGTTGGCCGAGCTGAAAATATCATTTCACTTTCAATTGGTCAGACTTAGCAGTAGAACTGGCCCCTATTTCACCAACTTGACAATTGTCACCTAACAACGACAATTCACTGTACATTGCTCGTTCCGCAAGTGACCTAGCAACCACCTTAACTTCTAGAACAAGCAATGTATGGCGAATTGTAAGTGACAATCATCAAGCTGGTGAAATAGGGGCCTGGTGTAAGTTTTCTAACATATACATAGCGACGGTTGTTATCAAATGAACATCTAATGCTTTTTTTTTAGGTTTCCAATTTATATTACCAAAAGCGCTTGATAGGGCTTCAAGCATTGGGATGTATTTGATTAATAAAGTATAAAAATTACGAGTGAAAATAACCTAGTGCATTGTCACATTGGATTAGTGTCAGTTGTGGTTGGGTATATAATTTGATACCATAGTTCACAATCATACTAATTACGGGGGAAAAAGTAGTGTAATTAGTATGATAGTGCTCAAATCATAAAGTTACAATTTCAGTGACAAAAAAAATGTAATTAGTATGACTGTGAACCAGGGTATAGATATATTCCTATTACATAACTACAAAGATGCACAAGGGCTATGTTTGTTATTTTTATATCTTTAATTGTTGAAAGCTTGTTCTTCCAGTGGTTGCTAACTGATGCTGGTTGCAAAACTGGCTCAACAACCCTACTATACTCCTGTCAAATTACCTGGTTTGCTTGAACCTTTGCTTTTACTGCTAGTCTTGAACACCTTAGGGCTAACATCACTGCCATTGGCATTGGTATCTTGTCTCTCATCCCTAACTTTCCGCCTTGTCTTCCTAGACTTGTGATCTTTTGATGATCCGTTATTGTTCTCCATATCATTAGCTTCAATCTCCAGTTCACCACTTAGTGTTACTTCTTCATCTTTGTTATATTCTTTCAGGTAGTCATCAACCTGTAAATAATGTATTTGGGACATGTAAAATATATACATCGAACATCAACAATTGCGTAAACTTTATCTCTTCAATATCATTCTGCTTGGATGCTAATTAAAGAGTTAGAACCATACAATTTGTATTAAGAGTGAATCAAATTAGTCTGTTACTCATTGCCATGGTAAAATCTGCATGAACTATGATTATAAAAGGTCTAAATCCACAATAAGAATAGAATAAGAATAAGTATGATTTATTGCAATAAGATCCATACAAAGTAGCAAGTGAGAATAAAATCTTTATTGAAGAGTGAGAAAAATGAAGTTCTATGTTTCAGATAGTTGTTGTTCGGTTGTTTAGGTTTTATGTAGTCATGTTGTGACTGATTTTTCTCAAATATTATAATTATTAGCTAGGGTCAAAATTCTTTAGTTCATCCAGATGTCCAAATGTCTGGCTGTTATCCCCTACAGATTGCATTTCTCAACCTCATGAAATTTTGTGAGCAGGTTCTACAATGACATAGATATATTTTTACTATTGCTGGATTTCCATGAATACATATGGTAAAAATACAACAAAGTCTAATTTACCTTTTCCAGTGCACTAAGACTTGATCCAGGCATTTCAAAGTCATGTAAATCTCTATCTCTATGCTTTGATGAATGCCGCTTCTTCTTTCTATAAGACGGACTTCTCTTCTCTTTGTGCCCGCTGGATGGCCTGGACAATGTCTTCATGAATTTCTCATCCAACCCGCTCGGGTCATGGGAGTAAAATACAAACGATGGATTATCTGACTTTTTAATTTCCTGCTCAACAAACCCTAGGATACCTTGCTTGATTTGGTCATGGATAGGTAGCTCTATGTCTAAGGACTCCTGTTCAGATTTGATCCAGCTGTCACGTTTAGACTTGTCCGTGTGTTCCTCGATAGCAGGCGCTTCGGCAGCTTCTGGAGCCTCCGTGTGACCGTTAGACAATTTTCGTGACGAGGATCGACTCCGCGATCGCGACTTAGTTTTATGCTTCGGGGAAGGCGACCGAGCTGCGGAATGGACTTCTACTATCTCCTCCCGCACATCTACACTCTTTCCAGGCTTCATTTTGTTTGCCCGAACTCCCTTTAAAGCCTACGCAAAACCCATACACAAAATAAAGTTGTCTAGAGAGCTCTGGGCTTATAAACTAACACTCCCGCTTATTAAATTACATTTTGTGATCACTACATTAATGGAAATACATTTATTAAGGGTTTTTATTTATTCTAAGTTGAGTTATCATTAAAAGAAAACAAACGAAACAAAGCGAATCTAAATGTCAAATGCCATGTCAATTTTCAATGACGTCATTGTGACGTCATGGCTAATGTGCGTTCCATTTAACGCATCCAACGCATGTGACAACTTTAGGTATCAAAAAGGTTTATAAAATATAAATTTTTTGACGACGAAAACATATAAATCTTGTACTCCTAGTAGGTAACCATGTAGATGAGTTGTCATTACTTGACATCGCGACAGAGTCGGTCGCGGCGAGAGCTGGGCACAAGTATGAGGAGAGTATGAGGCCCTACCGCGTGTATCTTCCTCTCTGTCGCACTTGCTAACCGAAAAAACCGAGGATGCTGGCGGCATTTCCTCGCTGAATTACAATGCTGATGCGTTGCGCGAGAAAGCCGCTAGCTCTTCGGTCACCAGTTACGTCAACCAGTCGTTTCGCGATTTCCGCATCCGCAAATAGCTTTTGTGCACTGGGACCCCATGGACCGAGGGTCTCGACGCCAAAAGGTACAAAGTTATACTCTCTGCCGAGGCCTAAATTTTTTTTGACTTGCTGTTCAAATATAATATACCCGTCCCAACCCCATTAATTATAGAAAAATCTTAACAGCGCAAAGTAGGAATGGGGTCAGCGAGCGCCATCTACCGGCCCCATTTCGTACTAACGTGCAAGGTCAATGAGCTTAGTATGTATGTTAGTGTTTTAGCGATTATTGCTTATCATGTCAACCGATTTCGATTTTTTTTTTATTTGAAAGAGAGTACTAACATACTTCTATTATAGTATAGTCTTATAGGAATTTCAAAACAAAAAAATACCTATATTTATAGTTGAGTACTTATATTGCAAACTTAACTAGGAAATGATTTTAGAAAATAAAACATAAATGACGATACAGAAAAAGTTATACTTTTCCAGTAGGAAAACCATTCCAAATTTCAAATTGATAGCTTAAGTAGTTCGTGAGATATTTCAGTTTGGTACAGACAGACAGACAGAAAGACAGACGGACGGGGTCGCACCACAAAGGTTCCTTTTTTACCTTTTTTGGTACGGAACCCTAAAAACACCCGAAGACTATAAGCACAACCAAAAAAGAGTTGTCAAAAGGAAGAAACGTGATGATGAGAGTTGCGAAGAAGGTTTACTACAGGGACTTTTAAAATGACATTAAAAAAAACCGCTATTAACACAAAAGCGAAGAACGCTTAAACAGCTTAGCTGTTCTGAATATAGAAGCCGAGTTGACAAACGCCATAAATTATGACAGAGTCATTGACGACTTTGTCGACCAATTTGTACACAGAACAAAAAGCTAGTGAATAAATTTTTCATTTGCAAGACTTTTTTTTTAGTTATTATTTCACACCACATCTTTGTCGTCACTTAATGGGGCGGCAAAGCTAACTGGCCCGGGGCGCCAAATCTTTAAATACGCCTCTGCTTAGTCGCTTTTACTCGCGCGAGTAAGAATTACTATGAGAAAGAGAGAGATGACTATACATATACATACATACGTTCAGGCCTTTATCCCTAAAAGGGGTAGGCAGAGCACATGAAACTTGGGTTCTAGTACTACTTTTAGCATAAATGTGGGTATAAAAGATCGACAAAATGTGATATCGCAGTGACAGCTTGCTAGCCCATCGCCCACAACACACTTCAACCCTGTTCCCTTAGTCGACTCTTACGACACCCACAGGAAGAATGGGGATGGTGCTATTCTAACCCGACATACACGGGGGCGTTATGCTGTTAAATTGTAGGTATCTCTCACTTATAATAAATCTCTAAATTTAAAAAAGAATCAGCCAGTATCAAACTAAGCATTGTTGTGTCACGAATGATCTCAGCTTCCCATGAACAGAAATACAAGAAACTTTTTTTATAAGTAGGTACCTACATTATTACTCTGGCTTCCGTTTAGGATAGTTTTTATCCGACTGCGACGATTAATTAATTTTCGGAAACATTTGACCTCGTTAAATTATTCATTTGTTCTGCTTGAAAGCGTAGCAGCCATAATCTGTCAACTGTCAGTGACGTCAAAATGGCGGGCTTGCCATAAATATCCAATATTAATGATTTCGATCCGGTGTTGTTGTGATAGACCTTCACAAAACGCATATTAAATTCTAAAGAAAGCATAAAAAAATTATCGATTCTGGCATGGAAACTTATATGCGCTAAATTCGTATTAAGGCTTAATTTCAATAAATGTATCCAAAAAAATTCAACATACTAGCGTCAAAATTCTGACTCTTCCTTTTTTTTATTGGCATGGCATAGCGCTGCTCTCGCTTTTAGCCATTAGGTCTATTTTGAGTTTCTGCAAGATTACACGCTGAGTATTTGTCACGATACTGCACGGCTATCACAAGACGGCGAGTGAGCTCTCTCGATTTTGCTCGCACTCTACGTCTCTTGCTAAGTTGTCTTATAAGAGAGAGATGGATAGTTCGAGAAAAATCGAGAGAGCTCGCGCGCCGTCTTGTGATAGCCGTGCTGGTTTGTCAGTATTTATGTTTAATAAATAAAATAAAAAGCCTTTATTTCATTTCAAATTAGTGAGTTTAAAAAGATTAAAAAATATATTAAACTAGCTGTACCTGCGACTTCGTTTGCATGGTAATGTGGTGGGAGTTTGATGTTTGAGTTTGATTTCTGGGGTTAGATTTCTTATTTTGGACATAGGACACATGCAGTTCTAATTTAACCTTTCAAGTAAAACATTGAACAAACCTATTTTAGCTAAAATGCCGTTAAAATTCTTTTCTTTGATGTTTAAATTAGTAAGAAAGGGACAAAACTCGTTATATGGGGTAATAGTTTAGTAGATGTTTGTGGCTATAGATCCCACAGGTAGGACCAAAGAGATTTAACAAATCTCTTTGCGTAGGACACAGGCTGCAGCATTAAATGTTTATATATCTTCTTCTCTACAAATTTATAATATAACACTGTTTTATATTAAATAAATACAAACGTGATGACTGAAATCATCTTGAGTCACTCCGACTCTCAGGTAAAGATGTGTATAGAATTAATAAATAGATTTAATAATCCTTTCGAGTACCCGGAGTAGGTACCCATTGACCGGTAAGTGTTTACGCGGAACAAAAGATCTCTTTTTTAACGTCTGAATTTATATTTTCCAAGCTATACCTAACCACTAACTAAGTTCTAGAACCATAACGCGAGTCCGAGTCCCTTTCTATTAAAGGTAGATAATGTAATTATTAAAAATATTAAAGTAATATGTTTATTTTTTCATATTGCAATGTTTCAGATCACACTATCACATTCTGCCGATCTTCTGCATGTTCCCGCCATTGTCAACTTAAGGAATGTGTATTGCAGGCTTTATGATAAAAGTTTTATCTGTATGTTGGCCGATTCCTGTGTCTCTATATAGGCTGAATGTCAATTTGAAGGCGCGAAGTACGAAGTAAAATACCGCCTTAATACCTACTGACAGTACTGACGCGCTTGATAATTAATGTTTTTAAAAGAAGGGGCCCGTTCTATACTGATTTAATATAGTTTTACTGTTTATTGCTGATAAAAATAAATACTGACAAACCAGAGCGGCTACCACGAACTTCGAAAGTCGAAGTTCGTAATATATGCATCCGTGTCACTCGAGTAAGGGAGTGCGATAGAGATGGAAATACCCGAAATTCGACTTTCGAAGTTCGTGGTGGCGCCGCAGCACGGCTATCACAAGACGGCGCGCGAGCTCTCTCTATTTTTCTCGAACTATCCGTCTCTCTCGTAATAGACAACTTAGAAAGAGACGTATAGTGCGAGAAAAATCGAGAGAGCTCCCGCGCCATCTTGTGATAGCCGTTAAGTATCGTGACAAATACTCAGCGTGTAATCTTGCAGAAACTCATAAACCTAGACGTTTTGGCTGAACGCGAGACAACGCTAGGCCATGCCATTAAAAAAAAGGAAGAGTCAGATTTTTGACGTTATTTTGTTGAAATTTGTTGATACATTTATTGAAATTACGCCTCAATGCGAATTTAGGTGTGCGTGTGGACTGAGGGACCACTTGGTTTTTAATGCAAAAAATAAATTTTAGTAAGTGGAAAATTCAGTAGTAGTAGCGAATTACTTTGTAAAAAAAAACCTGGAATTCGTAAAGAATTCACTAAAAAGTTAAACAGCCAAAGGTGTGGTCCCTCAGTTCACACACTGAACCTTCCACTTCTGGGCAAGTGGGATCCTGTTGTTTTACCAAATTTATTTTGGTCAAATTTCATTTCCCAAACTAATTTTAGCAACTATTTTGTTTGCCAATGCAAACTTTGGCACAATTTTAATACGAATATTTTCATTACGTCAAATTTTCATTCAGCAAAATATTGTTACGAAAAATTACATTATGGCATGCGGTCATTTAGCAAATGCTTTAATAAGGCAAAAAAACCATTAGACAATAAACATTTCGTCAAATTAATGTTATGGCAAACTATAAATAGACAAAAATCACAATTGTTTGGGTTATGACATTTTACCAAAATACTATTAACAAAACGGCACGGTCCCTTAAATAAAATAATGCACGGTTAAGTAGATCGGTAGGCACAGGCGTTAAATTAGATTAGGGCAGCCAAAAAAGGGGGGCTCGGAGGGCGAAGCCTCCTAGCAGTAAAAAAACAAACAATCGTAACAATTGTATTATTTGGTAGGTTAGGTTAGGGTTAGCTTGTGTCCCTTAGAGCGGAAATAGGCACCCCGCGAAGCGGGGTGACGTCGACACGCTGGCGGTTAGGTTAGAATTGCGACCTCTACACAAATTAATTTTCCCTACCCACATAACAAAAAAAGTTTTTATTTTATTGTGTATCTTATACACCATTGAAATAAAGATGCAAATGATTTGTCATTGAAGAGTTCTTCAGCTGATTAACCGACGGAATAGAAATGGTCAATTAAATATTGACGATACAAATCATTTGCCTTATTTTGTTTTGGTTAAAACATATTATGCCAACTAACATATTTGACTGAATGAAATTTGGTCAAAGTACCATTTGGTAAACGAGATATTGCCTAAACATGAATATGCCAAACATAAGGTTTGCGTAAGAAATATTTGTCGAGTGTTAATTTGGCAAACGATTATTTGGCAAATGAAAGTCTACGAAAAATGTTTTGGGAAGTGATAATTTGTCAAAGTTTTTTTGGTAAAACAAAGGTAACCCTGGGCAAGTATTTAATATGCTGGCTTATTTTGATTTTACAGATTTAGTAAAAACATGTTTAAACGTATTCGTAATGACCGAAACGTAATTTGGCAATGATTATACACTAAAGCAGTCTTCCTTCGTTGGTCCCTGAGAGACCACATAAAATAACTAATAAATCGGTACATTTGTACAAATAAATAATGCATTCTTCTTTGCCAACATTAGTAAAAATCTCAAGGAAGATTATAAAAGTTAAACAAAAGCACAACTATTAATCAATTTCGTCAAATTTATATTTGTTTGTGGTCCCTCAGTTCACACACTATGAAGTAATAAAATAATACCCTGACCCTGTGACCCTGCCTACGAAGCTGGAGGTCCCGGGTTCGAATCCCGGTAAGGGCATTTATTTGTGTGATGAGCGTGAATATTTGTTCCTGAGTCATGGATGTTTCCTATGTATTTAAGGATATATTTATCTATATAAGTATGTTTATCGTCGTCTAGTTCCCATAGTACAAGCTTTGCTTAGTTTGGGACTAGGTCGATTGGTGTAAGATTGTCCCCAAAATATTATTATTATTATTTTATTATTAATTAAAATATCCTAAAATATAAACACTACGGAAAGGTTTGTCGTACTGAGGTTTAGTTAAAAAGTTTTACTACCTACATATATATTTTTTTTGTACGTGGATTGATGGCGTATAATATAAGATAAATTGCTTTTTAATATATCCTTAGCAGAGTGTTCATTAGGGTGTCCACACAATGAAAAGCATTTAAGTAGTAACGTGAATAAATTATAAATTCTACTTTTTAAATTTGCTTACTTAAATGGCCCAAGGAAAAACTGCATACAGCCAACTACATTTTAGATTCTGTAAGCAAAATTAAAAACAAACTAAGTATATGGTATCAGATTTGGTGCGGTAAAACATGTAGCTCGTATATTTGCCCCGCGTATTATGTTTAAAAAATAAAAAGGCGGTAAATTTGGGAGCCAATAATGCACGGCCCAATAATGTACATCCTGATAATACGCGTCCACTTTTTGTGGACTCGGATTATTGGGTCGTGCATTATCAGCCCGGACAAAAGTGGCTTCCAATTATTGCCCCGGACCAAGTTTGCTCAAGGTGATAATGTACAGCCCAATAATGTACAGCCTGATAATCGGCGTCCACTTTTTGTGGACGCGGATTATTGGGTCGTGCATTATCACCCCGGACAAAAGTGGCTTCCAATTATTGCCCTGGACCAAGTTTGCTCAAGGTGATAATGTACGGCCCAATAATGTACAGCCTGATAATCAGCGTCCACTTTTTGTGGACGCGGATTATTGGGCCGTGCATTATCAGGGCGGACAAAAATGGCTTGTCATAAGCGAATTTGTCTTAGGTCGGTTAGGTTAGGGTTCACTTGTGTCCCTCAGACTAGAAATAGACACCCCGCGCAGCGGGGTGGCGTCGACTCGCTGGAAATTTTCAGTCCGCATAGATAATGTACAGCCTGATAATCCAAAGCCACAGGGACTCGGATTATTGGGCCGTGCATTATCACCTCGTACAAAATTGGCTTCCAATTATTGCCCCGGACCAAGTTTGCTCAGGGTGATAATGCACAGCCCAATAATGTACAGCCTGATAATCCGCGTCCACTTTTTATGGACTCGGATTATTGGGTCGTGCATTATCAGCCCGGACGAAATTGGCTTCCAATTATTGCCCCGGACCAACTTTGCTCAGGGTGATAATGCACGGCCCAATAATGTACAGCCTGATAATCCACGTACAGTATGGACGCGGATTATTGGGCTGTACATTATTTGGCCGTGCATTATCATGGCTGTACATTAACCGGCACCGTAAAATTACTTGACTTGATGTGTTTGGTTTGTTATTGCTGTGTAATAGGCAAATTAGTATTGTGTTGCAATGGATTTGTTATTTATACTCCTGATTTCCACGTTGTTTATCTGGTAAGTACCTCTGGTTTGTTAGTAAATCACTAAAAGGCACTTTTTATATATCAAAAATATGCACTCGAGTCATGAAGCTACAGAAGCTACATGTTTTACCGCACCAAATCAGCCCGGCTAGCATACTAATCGGCCATATTATTTACGTTCGGACGTATAACTTTACGATTGTGCCCATTTTTACATTACTTAAATTACGTAAAATACATATATAGCAAAAAAGAAGTGTAGTGTTTCCAATATATACAACTTTATTTCTACCAATTATTACATTCTTTTCATACGTTCAATCGCAGTCCATGGTTAGGGGAACACCCAAATACTCCGAAATATTTAATTCCGAATTTGCTAATTCCGATTTTCAAAACTCCGAATTTCATAATTCCTAAGACTTATAATTACGATTACTAAAAAACACGAATTTCATTTTACCGAATTTCATAATGTCGATAGTTTGTTTTTCCGATTTTTATAACTCCGAACAATCAGAAGCGCGAAGTGTCATTGGCCCGAAAAACAGTACTCCGATTATCAAATTTCCGAAATTTCATTACTAATTCGGAAATCTGATATTCGGGATAAAGAACTTCGTGTTTTCAATAATCGGAATTTCATTTCTTAGGAATTATGAAATTCGAATTTTTGAAACTACACGGGGAAAAAAAAATCTGAAAATTACGATACTTATTTCCCGTAGAGAATAGGGTTCTGCCTTTTCTCCGAAGCCCCCCGCAGTAAAAAAACAACAACAAATAGTCGTTACAATGGAATTTAGTAGGTTAGGTTAGGGTTAGCTTGTGTCCCTCAGAGCAGAAATAGGCACCGCTGGCGGTTAGGTTGCATTATTGCATTAAGTCTGTCTGTATACGCCCAAAATTATATCTTCTTTTAATTATATATTTACGAGGAAATGTGTTGTACACAATTTGCTCACAATATTCTGTATAGGAATTGCTTGTAATTCATTTTCCATCTACCCATCTTCCTATAAATAGTTTACTTGTCCCTTATGAATAATAAAGTCGATTAATTGTGTATTCATGTGATTTGCTATTCAGTTTCTTCACTCCAGGCGTTTAAAATGCGGATCTTAGGTATTTAATTCGTGTGTGTTAGCTGCGGTAGTGATCTTAGACGTTGGGAGTTGTTTTAATGATTATTTAATAGTTATTAGTAACAGGAATCCGTAATTTTGATTTTTCGGATTTTTGTTTATTCGGATTTATAATTGGTCGGTGTAATGATTTTCGGATTTTTGAAAATCGGTATTTTAATAATCGGAATTCGGATTTTTGATATATCGGATTATTATTCCGTCGGACTTCTTATTATTCGGGGTAGTGAAATTCGGAATTTTGATAATCGGAGTTATAACCGTTAGACCTTTTGAAATTTCGGATTTATGAAAATCGGATTTATGAAGAATCGGAATACTTATATTAGGAGTTTTAAAACATTCGGAATTATGAAAATCGGTATAATGAAATTCGTGATTTCGACTTTCGGAATTTAGTTTTTCGTATTTATGTAGTGTACCCCATGGTTAGAGACCCAATACAATACTACTTAATTAAAGAGTAATAATAAGCACTGCCCTGCTACTAAAAAGTTGTACTCTGTATTAAGTTGTATTATAATCGTTTTTCGTTTTTATTTATTTACTTTACTCCCGCCCCGTTTTTCCTATAATATTTGTAAGTTTGTATCGTAATTCATTTTATGGTACAAGTGTTACTGTTTTCTTCGTGCATACTTGTTGAAATTGAGGAAAAGTAAATGTTAACCAAGGCTAAAGCTAACAATTGATTTATTAGACGACAAGCTGCCGCGCTGCTTCTCCCGCATAATTCAAAGAAAGTAGGCAAACCCGTGGGATAAAATATAGCCTACCACCACCCAGAAACCCCAATCTATACGCATTCAAAGATTTTTTGAAACACGCAAACTTGCAAAGCTTCAATCTCACAGAATATGTCCTCTTATAATATTAGATAGATAATTTCAACAATTTCAACAATGGATAAGGAGAATTTGTGTATACTTAAGTATAATTATTTTCGTTAATTATTTACTCCATAATAATTTTATTAGGTTTCTTGAAGATGCGCATATTATATATGCCTTTAAATGAAAGCAAATTACCACGGGTCGTGTTAATATGCGATATCGAAATCCAATTGTCAAGCAAAAAGTCGTAGAAAAGTAATCCATCCAAACAGCAAACGAACTAATAAGTTTTGAAACTGAAACCGTGTGTTGTGACAGAAATTTTACAGATATCCTGCGGCCAATTGTATTGTTTTCATAGTGTTAAAATTTATCAGGGGTCTCGAGTGACCTACGTAAAATTTCGTCCGTCAACGGTTCATATCGTCACGTTTTCTGTACGAAAGTCAAGAGCATGTTAAAATGTGACGTAAAAAAGTAGTTTTATGTGCAAGACATATAAATGGTCACATTTTACGTAGATGACGGTATACCATGTTAGCTCACGACGGTAAAATTTTATACGTCGGTTGTGGGCATAAAACATGTGCATAAAAGACGTCATTTTGTTAGTATGCTAGGGCCGCTGATACCATATACTGAACAATCTATAAGAATGGCGCTCGTTACTGAAACCTAGTACACGGTGCGGGTAATCTGTCCATTTTGCGCACTAGACTTACTAAATTATTATAGTTGCACCCAACGCGCGTATGTTATGTGACTGCAAGTGCCTCGTTAACATTAACTTATCTAACATTATTAACATAATCTTAGTAGATTTAACACCATTTTCTCCTTGCCAACTATTAAATTTTTATTAAAACATATTTCTTATTAATTTGTTTTCAGGTCGAAATGACAGAAATGCAGGAAGAAAGAACACGAAGAATTCCCTAACTTGTACAAGTTTCAAGATGGGATAGCATAGAATTATCATAAAGAACATGCATACAGAAAATTTTTCTCACATGTCATAAATAGATAGTATGTTAATTAAAAGATTATTGAAATGACACATTATTTTAATTTACTATAGGTACTTAATACAAATCATATTAGATGAGTCCTTGAGGTGTGGTGCATCGTCACAATATCCTGAAACAAAATAAGCTATTAGCAGGTATTATATGATCACTAGAAAGTACCCACTTGTGGCTTCAGTCATGACTGTCATGAGTATGATACGTCGTAGGCCTGAATTTGAGACGACAGACGGTGAAGACCTGTGGGTAACTCTGGTGGTGCAGCAAATAGTGTGCCATGTGTGTGTGATATACATCCCGCCTAATGTGGTGGATGAAATATATATGCGCTTTTTTCAAAAGATTGAATCTTTCATAGACTCTCTAAATGGTGTCGTGTTGATTGTTGGTGACTTAAATATGAACCCTAAGTACACTTCAAGTAGTATTTTAAATTACTTTTGTTATTTTACCACTGTCTGTAATTTGAAAGAGAAGAATGACATTTTGAATACATTTGGTGGAGTGTTAGACGTGGTGCTGGCGCGAGAGCGAGTCTGTGGTGCAAGGGTCAGTGACGTGGGGGATAGTGGATTGGTCCCTCATGCGGATCCTTATCATCCACCGCTTGGGATCTCCATACCTGTCACGGCCGCAAAACACTGCCCTGAATTTCTAGAGCCTAGTAATGTTGACTTAAACCGTGACTGGGATTTCACTAAGGGCAACTATACGCTCCTATATGAACGGTTTTCCGAAGTGTCGTGGAATGAAGTACTAGAGTGCCGCGACATAAATGATGCTGTAGAGCTCTTTTACCTGGTAGTCTACAACATCTTTGACGAATGTGTACCCGGTAAAAAGAGGAACAGCTCTCCCAGTAGGCGGTATCCTATCTGGTTTACAGCCGACATAATAAAGGATTTATCGCGGAAAGCTAAGGTTCATCGAGACTGGAAACAGTCTGGAGACCATGCTCTATACGTTGCCTTTGCCAGGCTCAGGACAGACTTGAAGATGCGAGTATCGCATGCCTATGATCAGTACATAAGTCGTATTCAAGGTAGTCTCATGCGCAATCCTCGTTCTTTCTGGCAACATATCAGCTCCTTAAGATCCAAAGGTGGTTTCGAGTCCCATGTTACGTATCAAGGGAAGGAATACGAGGGTAGTGAGGCAGCTCAAGTGTTCGCTGATTTTTTCTCTTCCGTATTCTTGCCTAACAAACCTCTCCTAGATTATAAGAAGGTCATCAGCGCAGACCCTAGTAAAAATGCCAGTTATATTCACATTAAGGAAATATCATCCCTAGATATTGAAAGTGGTATAAACCGACTGAAACCTCGAAGCTCCCCGGGACCCGACAATTTTCCGGCTTTCATTGTAAAAGGATGCAAAGAATCGCTATTATCTCCGTTACTTCATATTTTCAATTTAGCTTTATTTACTGGGGAGTACCCTGACCAATGGAAGATCACTCGAGTGAGGCCTATTCCCAAATCCAATATTACAGGCAAGGTTGAGGAGTACCGGCCAATAGCTATTTTATCTTCGATTGCTAAACTATTTGAGTCAGTCATAAATAAGATTGTGGCTCCTCAATTAAAACCGATCCTCTGCGATGCTCAGCATGGATTTAGACCTCGTCGTTCAGTAGAGACTAACCTTCTAACCCTGGTTGATTCCATTTCGGATCATTTGGATAGCGGAGTTCAGGTAGACGTGCTGTACTTCGACTTTAAAAAAGCATTTGATCGCGTAGATAATGATGTTCTCTTGGGCAAGTTGTGCAGTGTTGGTTTTTCACCAAAACTGCTCCGGTTCTTTGCTAGCTATCTACGCGACAGGCAGCAGTACGTGCAGCACGGTTGCTTTGTATCAAATACATACCCGACACGTTCTGGAGTCAGCCAGGGTTCAATATTAGGTCCGTTGCTCTTCGGAATTATGGTCAATGATCTGGCTTCAGTTCCAAAGTGCGCCAGTTGTCTGCTTTATGCCGATGACCTGAAGCTAATGTATGGTGTACAAGATATCTTGGATTGCAATTCTCTCCAAAGTGACATCGATAGGTTGCTTAGAGCATTAAACCAACCGGAGTGGCAATTGACAGGCGTTCCCCTCTGCCAAATACGTATGACCAGTGGTCATACGTATTGTATGGACTGACGTTTATCTGACGTAGCTATTTTCACGTTCCGCATACATTTGACGTTCCCCTCCCCCGCAAAAATCGGCAGACTTTTTATGTATAGAAATTGACACATGTGACCACTCCTGTTGGTTTAATGCTCTAAGATAGGTTGTATCAGTGGAGCATTGAGAATAGACTTCTTTTCAATGTTGCTAAGTGTGCGCACGTAACTTTTAGCAGGGCCCGTAATCCGCTGTATAACAATTACTACCTAGATTCTGAGGCAATTACCCGGGTCGATTCCATTTGGGATTTAGGCGTTATTTTAGATAAGAACCTAAATTTCCATGAGCATATCAACTCGCTGGCTCTTAATTGTTGCAAGAGATTAGGGTTCGTCATTCGGAATGCTAGGGACTTTGTTGATGCCAGAATAATAAAATTCCTGTATACCGCTCTTGTCAGAAGCAAGCTTGAATCGGCCGCTGTTGTGTGGAATCCTCATGAGACAACATATATCTTGCTTCTGGAAAAGGTACAAAAAGTATTCTTGCGTTTTCTGTACAAAAAAATGTACGGTTACTACCCATTTCTATACCCTACAAAATTTTTGCTAGGCGTTTTAGGTTTAAATTCACTAGAGGTGAGGCGAAACTTCGGTCTTCTTTCCTTAGCTGGTAGAAGTTTGCGTGGTGATTCAGACTGTCCCGGATTAGTAGCTCAGTTGGTGCGCCTGTATGTTCCCTCGCCCTCTAGATATAATTTTCGACCTCGTTGTCAACATTTACTAGCGGCGCCGGCAGCGCGAACGTTGTCTCGCAGAAAGTCCCCGCTTATTCGAGCTTTGCACTTCATGAACTCGTTGCTTGAATCAGCACCAAATTGTGATATATTTGCTAGCCGATGGATAGATGTGTGTGATGAATGTTTGACGTTCTGCGAGAAGATGGATGCACGACCGTCTTCTGTGTTATTATAATAATAGTTTGTTTCTTTTGTGTATATATATCTACATTTGTTTTGTTTCACAGTCCTTTGGTGTTACTGTAATGCTGTGAAATTGTATGGAATAAATAAATAAATAAATGATACTGAAAAAACAGAATAAGTTATTAATGTTGTAATCATTAACATTAATAGTTCATCATAACCAGGAACAATATGAAATATATGCAGTTTTTTGTTGCTGTATTCAATGATTTACTACAGGCATAGTTGTGCTCTGCCAGGATATATTTTTACCGAAGTACGAGTAAGTACCTTTATAGTAGTGTGTGGTATCTAGCAAGCAGTTTGATACCTACGTTTTAAAATGGACAGCGACGGCGTCACTTGGTCAATGTGAACTCCAAAACTCCAATTCCAGCATTTCCAACCAATATTGGAGTAGTATATTTAACCATTATCTTTTTGTGTTCTGTTGCCATGGTAAGGGACAAGCACTACTTTCGCATCGTCTTTTTGGACAAGGCTGGCCATCGTCTGAAAAATAATTTAAATCCACATAGGTATATTGTACAATTATATAATTTAATATCTGAAACAACAAAGTGGGAAGAAAGATTTGACTTCTCGTCACAATATGTAGGTATAACCGAAATGTTACATCGTCGATGTGAGACATAATTTGTTGGAAGAATGAAAATAGTGAAACAAGCCTGTAAAATCAATGAAAATATTAAATTATAAGCACTATACTTACATATTTTGTCTTAGTTTAATGATAATACAATTTGAAAGATCCTAGAACGTTGACGCGCGTTGTTGGGTTGTTGTGACAGCAAAACTGAAGCTTAAACAACATTTTAACTTTTTTAACCCTAAAAGAATGAATGGAATAGCGTAACCCTAATACCGATTCAGTGTTCTCATACCAAACTATCTTGATTCTTATACTTTGAATTCAATAGGCAACACCGGTAAGTCGCGCCGCGACTTTGAGTTCTCGCCGTGACTGACTATGTCGCGGTGGCAAGTTGGGCTATGGAAAGCGACAAATTTGACAGGAGCGACAGACTTGTTTCGAGTCGCGATCTGAGTCGCGGGTGCAAGATAGGCTAGACCCGCAGTCATACCGTTTTTGAATATAAAACAGTGTTAAAAATATGTAGAGAAGAAGATCAATAAACATTTAATGCTGCAGCCGGTGTCCTACCTGTCGGATCTATTGCCACGAACCACGAACATCTACTAAACATTTACCCCCTTATTCATAAAACTTAAAATACCCCTGTTAAATAAACTGTTTGTCCCTTTCTTACTAATTTAAATATCAGAGTGACAGATAAAGACAAACGAATTTTAATGGCATTTTATCTAAAATAGGTTTGTTCAACGTTTTACTTGATAGGTTCAATTAGAACTGCATGTGTCCTATTTCCAAGAGCAGAAATGCGTTACTCAAAACTCAAAACTCAAAATTATATTTATTCAAGTAGGTAGGCCCAGTAACAAGCACTTTCAAATCGTCAGGTAGAAACATAATCTTAAGCTAATTACTTAGAGTAATTTATTAAACATAAAAAGTAACATTTATATGAAATAGTTAAAATTTTATATAAAAAAATACTAGTCTAGAATGTTTGTAGAAAGACAATCTAATGTCAAAAAATAAATAAAACGAGAATAATTAATCAAAAACGCAATGTCAAATTTTTCCAAACGGAATAAATAAATTATAAATCCCACCACCATATTACCATGCAAACGAAGTCGCAGGTACAGCTAGTAACAAAATAAATAAATAATATTTCCTCCCGTGAGTGTCGTAGTATTAGAGCTCGTTCCCACTATGTCGGATGTCGTGGCGATTTTTAATCGTACGTTCCACTGGCAGAACATTTTATATGAAGCTGTTCACACTCGTCCGACAAAGATTTTCTGTCGGATACGACATAAAATGTCGTGCGTTTTGCCAGCCCTCCAGCCCGGAAAAAAATCGTGTCGTGTCTCGCTCGCGTACGAGTGAATATAGCGCTGTTCACATTTTGTCGGATGTCGGAACGATTTCGCCCGCGCCGCCCGCGCGGCACCCCCTCACACACCCGCGCGTCGCTGCCGCGTCGTTGCGATCGTGCACGACAGACGACTAGTGGGAACAGTACCGCCGACACCCGATTGAAATCCGGATCCGACATCCGACATAGTGAGAACAGCGGCAACGACACACGATTAAAAATCGCCACGACATCCGACATAGTGGGAACGAGCTCTTAGATTATAGGAACGGGGTTGAAGTGTGCTGTAGTGCTCGTGATTATCGATAATGACGATGAACATCACATATGTATTCACTCAAAGTTTTATAAATATGAGTGTATACTACAACCTTATTGTTGCAGAAATAAGGTATGCCTGTCTGTACCAACCATTCTCCTGAGATTGACCAATGTAGGTCTGACCTCCAATTACGCGCACTAATTTCTTATCTCAGTGTCAAGTTAGGTATAAGTACTAAACGTGAGTCAAGATGGGATGTGAATAGCATATCACACCTCAACGCTCACCCATAAATATATCTTGATACCGCGATGCGTAGTAACCAGCGTAGGTGGAGGTCTAGTTTCGTGATGGGTGAACGGCGGGGTGAGCCGCATTAGCGCGTAGCGAATAACAGCCCAGTTTAGGCTGACAGCCGTCGCCAGGCGCCGTACCAGGTGGCGATTGGACCGACCGGTCAGAAATTTGGAATGTCGGAGACCTTCGGCTTTGTGGCTGGTATAAATTATAAGAGCCTTGCGGCTACATACTTACTGCTTTAGAGCGTGTTCAGATTACCCGTTGGGCCGATTTATCTTTCGCTGTCGATTTGTATGTTTCGTCAAAAGAGATGGAGATACAATTTATTTACGACTGGTGCAGATGACGATTATATGAAAAGTAAATATCGATGTCGATATCTTGTAACAAAATATCTTTTGCTACACTAAATCTCGAATGAGCGAGCGAGAAAGCGGAGACAATGAAGTATGAAGACCTGTCAGATAACATGGTTCTTTCCTTTTCTTACTCTTTGTTCACTATGTAAGTGAGAAGAGATCGGATGTAAAGAAGTAAAAATTCATCAAATTTGTTCAAATTCATATATTTAAAGAAAATCTACAACATCTTCTGTCCTCTATATCCTTAAAATTTTCTTACTAACACACAAAACCTCTAAATCAATGACTTCATATGACACACTGCCTACTTAAAAAAGCGGCCAAGTGCGTGTCGGACAACGCACAACCAGGGTTCCGTCCCTATTAAAAAGGTCAAGTCAGATCCACCATACCCCCTAGCCATACCCCTGGGGGTAGGGTGGACTGAACCATACCACCGTTAGTAGTGCTGGGATTTGATGGAAAAATAGAAAAAGAAATAGGTACAAAAATTGTAATTTCATTAAACTGAAAAAAACGAAAGCCTTTATGGCCATTTTTTAGGTGTACTACGACCCTACAGCGCGCGAGCCGAGCGAGCGAAGCAAGACCTAACTTTATTCGAAAAAAATATCCGTAGTCGGTTCTGGCGCTTCGCCGGCCGCTGCCGCGGCACGCTTGCTTCGCTCGTTCGGCTCGCGCGCTGTAGGGTCGTAGTACACCTAACACCCGCCAATCGCATCGGCCGGTTCTTTTGCGTCTAGTCAGGCGCGGGACACTCCGCGTTTTACGTTCATCGCTACAAGTACATGCCGGTGCCCCAACGTTGGAGACGTCAGAGAGCCATAAATCTTAATGTTTTGGCTGAGAAAAAAGCGCCTTTCGTAAAGATCAAAGGAGTGTCCTTTCTGTACATGTACTATTATCTATTTTGTGGTTTAGTCTGGTTTCAACTGTGAGACTTGTTGGTTGTCAGTTATGTCGAAATGTTCAGTCAATAACAAACTGCGTAAATACCAACAGAAAAACTTGAAAAAAGATGGGATTTATTTCTTTAAATAATTTATTTTCATAACATAACTAAATTTGTGTAAACTCATTGTAATTTAATAGTTTTGAACATGTTTTAAATAATTATTTTTGTTAGTTCAAATGACAAAGTCACGGAACATAAATCTAAGGAGTCGGTACCTATAGATACTTTTTTTATGATGTCGTTACCTACATAATTATGGTTTTCATTTTAAGATTTCCAAAAAATCCTCAGCGACGTGCAAAATGGGCTGCAGTCATAGCACGCGACAGTCGAGGTGTTTTTTTTAAACCAAACGACTCGCGGTCGTTTGTTCGGCTCATTTTAATGATTCGGATATATTATAGGTTATACGACAAAAAATGGAAGAACAGGTTTACTAAAACTGCCACACCTCTCATGAACGTACCTAAGCCCATTTGTTTATATTACATATTTTAATTTCAATTACTTCCAATACACTTAGCTTTATCTTCTGCCTTCTGGCAAAAGGTAATTAATAGCATTAATGAACTAAAATAAAATTCTATAATACAATCCCAAAACATCATTTGGATATGCGCAAATTGTTGCCAATTTTCATCATCATTCATTTTTGACCTTATATCTCGTAATAATCGTTTTATAGATGTCGGATGATCATGAGAGTGACGTTCAAAACCCATAGGATCGTTTTAATAAAATCGACAGCTGATCTCTACTTGACTGTACGCTTACATTACATCGCAAAAAAGAAAGTATTAAAAGTAAAGGCAGGTCGAAAATACAATTATTTAAAAAACTGAATCTATTTCAAGGAAACTAAAATGACTTCTTTTTATGGACTCTGTCAGCTGTACTATGTGTAGGTACTTACGGAAATCTCATCAATTGTTTTATATATAATATTTGTACAAATATTTGAAACTGTTTATTCCCCACTTGTTAAATAAAGCAACCAGATTTATTTGTGCTTTCTGTTGAAATAAATAAAATTTATAACGCGACTCCATTCATTCGCTAAACGCTAACTAAAGTTTTGACGTGAGCAGTCAATTCACATTGTATGTCTCAATAAACTAAAAAGTATTTAATCTTTTGATGTTGGTTTGCTAATATGGTGCTTAAGGTCTAAAACACTGAGTTCTTTTTTTATGAAACATATATCTTGATGCAGGTTATAAGTTAAAGCTATTTTAGCAACTACTGAAATGTACTAGAGCTGTCATTCTGGGGCTCTGTGGCAAATTTCTTGGCATATTTGCTTGACATTGTACATCTAGTTCTATATACTAAATCAATGGTTACTACAGATAACGGTAGTCTAACTTTTTCAACTACACTGCGTGATACGATAACGGTAACAGGACATTTGGGATAAATATTATAAAGCATAATATAGTGCACAGCACTACGGTGGTATGGTTCAGCCCCACCCTACCCCCAGGGGTATTGCTAGGGGTATGGTGGGTCTGACATGAAAAAGGTCATATCGTTACTAAAAACTTATGGCACTTACGTCCTTTTCTTTAAGGAAGGCAGTTTTTTATAAATATCTCGAAAACCTTTTAACCGATCTTGTTCAAAACAAATATCGCTGAAAGAATTCTATAAGCCCTATGAACATGATTTTTTTCATAATTTTAAAGTACACGGTTCAAAAATTAGAGGGGGGGGACACAATTTTAGTGACTTTCGGGGCGATTATCTCTGACTCTATTCACTTAATCCAAAAAATTGCTTAGAAACCTTATATTTATTTTGAAAGGCCTGTCGATTGATGTACCACACGTGGGCTTGCAATGAAAAAATAATTTTTGACTTTCGGTTTTATGTATGGAGTGCACCCCTAAAAAAATCTTTTTTAGTTATTTCATTGCAAAACTATGTAGCGGTTAACAAAATACACCCTATCCTCATTTTTTTATTCAAATACACCTTATGGTTTTCGAGTAAAATGCCTGTGACATACTGACGGACAGACAGACAGACAGACATGACGAATCTATAAGGGTTCCGATTTTTGCCATTTGGCTACGGAACCCTAAAAACGCACCTTTAGGTTACCGGTTCCTAGAGTTATTTCCATAAACGTTTTGGTGATTACATTAGGGTAGCAATAGGTACTAGCAATCTATAACACCTTACTGAAATATTGTAACCTAACGAGCTACCATAAATGAAGCTAAAACCCTTATTTCTAAAATTTCTTCATTCATTACACTATGCTGAGACTGAAGCTATTTTTGATATTTAAGTTAGTTCTTAAGTATAAACTTTTCAACTTGTAATAATTATTCTTACTGAATGTAATAAATCTATAAGGTAACTTATTTCTGATGTTTAAAAATTAACTGGTTCTCCAGGATACCGGCGTAGCCTAGTGTAAGTATGTAACAGAATGTGTTTAAATAAATAACTATTACTTGCTATTACTATTAGGTAGTATCGATATTTCTTTTGTGCCCTTTATCATGTTTTATTTCTATCATAAAAGCCATCAAAGCGAATACCACACCTGTACCCAGAATCCCAAATGGAATAGTGAGATCCTTTAGTTTTAGAGGAGTTTTATCATAAAGGAACAATTTGTTATAACCTCCTTCTAGCTCGCGCGGAAGCCTATGAAAGTTCTTAGCGCCGTGCACGAAACCATGCTCGGGCAAACGCAGAGCAATCACGTTCAACGACTCGAGCAACGGAAATCCACGTTTGAAAAATAAACCATAAAGATTGTTGTAAACACTCTCCTTCATAAGATGTATCTGCTCTTTATCCTTGCTATTTTTCCTTATCCACCAAAGATACTGGAATAACATTGTCACAGTGTATTTCTTATTACTCTTTGCTACTTCGTTTAAAGCCGAGTCACCCGTCTCACAATTACTCTTTTCCATATTTTCTTCGTTTATGATGGGCACTTGACCAGAATTTTTCAAAAAATGTACCATATCCGGTGGAATACATGGGATTAAATTGTACTCGTACAGAGAAAAGTATTGATTTAACTGTGGCTTGTACCAGCGATAAGTGGAACAGCTTGTCAGCCTTGATTGGTAGATACAGGCAATCAAAAAAGTAAACCACAGCCAATGTATAATCAAAAAGTTTTTGAAAAGTTTTTCCCTTGGGGCTAATGAAACGTTCTGAGTAGCACTTCCAAAAAGTTTGAGTAGCTCGGACATTGTGTTATGAGTATTTCGGATGATGCAGATATTTCCATAATTTGAAAGCAATACTGCACATAAAACTAATATGAACAAGGACAGTAGCAAAACGTTACCATGGAACACCATAAAAATTATCTTCCATCTTTCTATCAAATCCGCGGTATGGGCTGCAGGTACAAAGACATCCTCATACGCCAAATGAACGCAAAGGAAATCAAAAAAGTCTTTTCGTCTATTATTTACACTTAGTCCACCAAATAGCAAGTCGACCTTATTCTCATACAGTTGCTCCATCATTCCACTGACTGTAAAGTTGTCGGAAATATCACCAGCGTCTTCAGTTTCAGCCAAACACTTGTAATTCAGGGATATATTCTTTGTTTCAAATAGAAGTTCAACGAGGAATCGCTCGATGCCGCGAGCTAGTTTATCTTCAGGGTCAGGATTACACAACACCAAAGGAGGATAATTGCGAGTTCCGACATTTAATGTACAGTTGTCTAAAACGGGTCTATCATATTCGCGCAGTTTGTCCAATACGTCAAATTCTCTGGCATTTTTACAATCACACAGTTTGATAGTGTGGTTGTAATCTCGACCACAACGACCTTCTGCATACGGCAAATACGTATAAATTGATGCATCTTCATTTATTTCATTCACTATTGCAAGCACGTGCATTGAATGGTATTCCCATAAAATTTTGAACACTGCTGCAAGGTCGTCCATAACCATGTTTTTCAGTGCAACGATGAATAGAGCTTCAGGGTGACGATACCAATCTCTATCTAGGTCATCAATGAGGTCCTCAAATTTAGTAAAATTTTGGGCTAATATCAAATACATTGTGGTTGGTACTTGTACTGCTACGTCTATATCTTTTACAGCTACTTTGACATTGTTAAGAGAATGGATCTGATGAAGCAGGTCGTTCGACAGGTTTTCATTGTTAATGGCTGCTACTATGGATCCAGATTGCGTCTTGGAAGCTAGTATGTCTACTATGCACTTCTCCATCATATTATCTGGCGCTTCTTCAATATTAAACATTTCAGTACTTAGCACAATACACACTTGTCCTATAATACCAAGTAAAACTACTGCACAAAGTCTGGCCAATGGTCTAGCCATGCTTGTGTCTTGTGTATTCTACAAATGACAGGCTAAGTAATGAAGCTAATGAAGTAACATTTGCACTAGATATCATTTTATGGCACCTCTCTAGATTTTGAGTTGGATAAGTATTTATATGAGGATGGTATCAGCCGTGAATGCTTACGAGCGATGTTAGTTTAACAACATACGTTATCTACTTCACTTTGGTTGATTAAAGGTCTTCTGGATTTGACAATGACCACATGCACGCCACCACGCCATTCTGCTTGATAAGAACCAGCGTTTTTCTGAATTTAATCAACAAAATAATTTGCGAGTTTCTGCGACATAATTTCTTCACGTTAACCATGAAACCCCTTTTATGTGCTCTTTGTCACCTGTTTCGCCTTCATCTTCAAATTCCGCGTGATGAACTTATAAGTTCGTGGTATGAAGTTAGGCCCTTCACAAATTTCCGTAATTCTGGCACTTTCAAGCACTATCCAAACACAGAGTTTTGGGAACTATAATCTGCTATGTTCCAGGGATAAAGACACTAGGAATATTATTGAATATTATTTTAATATACTTAAAACGTGGGTTAGACCTAACGAAGTAACGACTAAATCCGGGAGCCCACAGAGCAATAGCAGACTTGAACGATACACGCGAGCCACGTGATTGACATTCGTAATGATCGCTTCCAAGATAAATAAACCTAAATTCATCACTCGAAAAGCCAACACTCGCGTCAAGCAAGTGAAAACTAATGATAGCCAGAGTTTTATTGATTCCTGTTATTTTGATTGAACTTTACATTGACATATTTGACTGTTTAACACGCGTAACGCAATCGGAGGGGCGTTTTCCTAATTAACGAACACAAGATATGTATTTCCACCTATTATTTTTTTTCATTTTACTTTCTCCATTATAACAATAATGGGGAAAAGGATAAGTACATATTTTTGTAGTTGACTGTACGCACAGTACACGCTATAAGCTATTATTCCGAGTGTAACTGCACACTATGTCAGAATATTTTTTTTGAAGTGTAGAACTGAAGTAGTTTGTGTGTGAACCAAATTTGGAGATAAAGGGAGGTTGCACCAAACCGTCTGCAAGCGGTGTTTGTTAAAATCTGAATGTATGGAGAGTTTGTCAGTTTTCTATAGAATGGCAGCTGCCAGCGCCATGTTCAACGTTGTTCGGCCTATAATCGTAAATTTTACAGCCTGTGTAAGCTGACTCTTGCATTATTGCAATTTCTGCTACAGATCGGAAAAAACGATGCTACGCGCTACGACGTAGCACACGTAGCGTTCCATGGCGTCGAATGGGTTACTTAGTAGCAATTTTCGTTTTGTGCGCATGCGTATGTTCAGATTAGATAAGATTATTTAGTGCATGATACAAAATAACACTACAAAGTTGCACACATGTCCAAAATTTTTTATTTTTATCACAATCGTCTAAAACAAAGAAAAATAAATATAATATTAAGACAGTGTCAACAAATGTAAGAACACATTAACAAGAAAATAGAAAAACAAGATAATAAAAAAGAACACAAATATACAGGGTGACATTTTAATTAGTGTCCAAATTCAAGTATAAGATTCTTCAGCAAAATTATAAATTACCTTTTTTATGTCTCATATCATCCAGTACAAAAAAAAGTAATTGCTGCTTAAAGGAACTATTCCAATAAAACCTTACCGCGCGGGCATCTCAGCGATAGTAAGGTTTGCGCACGGCACGCCTCCCCTCTCTCGGCCCCGCCCCGCTCCGCGCGGTACTGAATGCCCAGTGACCAGGCTGTAAGGATAATTCTTTTGGTATAGACAATTTATAATTTAAAAAATACCTATCAGTTTTTTTTTTCAAAAATAGAGTCTATTAGTGATACCAAATGCCTACAAAAAATTTGGACACTGATTAAAATGTCACCCCGTATATCCACCTCTAGGTATCGTCATTAAATAGTAAATTGATAACCATTTCTGACGAGATATTTTGCCAATTGTTGAATGGAGATAATAAAAGTAACGATTTAAATTTTGATATTTTAGCCCGGGAGAGGAGGGATTAATTTACAACATCATCATTATTAATTTTAACAACAAAACTAAACCTATTTTATATTTAATAAAATAAATTCCATGAACTAGTAAGGATAAAAATATTTCCCTTTGTCAGTGGCGGGGTAAGTATTGATATTTATTAGAATTAGTTCCCGTATAATGCTTATAAGGGGTTTATCATCAAAATGTTGACACTCACTTCGTCGAATTTCACTTCAAAGTCAACGTTTCATGTATTTTCATTTCGTCGACAATTCAGTTCGAGGAATGGACAATCAGACCAAGAAAATATACAGACGGAGCGTTACGAACAGACTAGTGAAGCCAACCGGTTTTCAACCAAGACCCATAAGTTTAGCACACGCTAAACAAATTAAATCGCACAAAACTCGAAATAAATGATCTTGACAGCATTGCGACACGTGCCGAAGAGTTTTGTGCAATTTTGTTTGTATATATGTGTGTCAGCGTGTGCTAAATTTGAAGTAGCTTGGTTTCGTTTGTATGTGGTTTGGCTTCACTTGACTGTTCGTAAAGCGAGAATGGACATTACAAGTAATTTTAAATCGTGTATTTTTACTTGTCGGTTGATTCATTAAATAGTGGAATAATGTCATGGAAAACGTTTTGTATTATATTGTTTCAATTACTTTTAATTGACATACCTACAAAACATTACAAGAATTCATATTTAAAATTAAAATAGTTGGCATACACAATTATCCATGGCAATTATTTAAAGCTAACCTAACCGCCAGCGTATCGGAGTCACCCCGCTTCGTGGGGTGCCTATTTCCGCTCTGAAGGACACAAGTGAACCCTGACCAGTACGCTTACCATGAGTTTGACAATGACGGCTTACGCTAACGAGTATCGAGTTTTCTATCTGTGCATCCCACTCGTACTGCAAAGTGCAATAGAGATGCACAGATAGAAAACTCGATACTCGTTAGCGTAAGCCGTCATTGTCAAACTCATGGTAAGCGTACTAACCTACTTATAATACAATTGTTATGGTTGTTTGTATTTTTTACTGAGAGGGGTTGACCTAGTTTAACCCCTTGTAATCAGTTGTTTTTTGTTTTTGTAATGTTGTAATAACATTTTGAAAAAATGAAATTCGTTGTTTTGTTATTCTGCCATTTAAAATTGATACAAAATGAATCATTTGCCAAATAATATTTCCTGAATAGTTTAGTTATTCTATGATAAATAAAAATTTGAAATGACCAGGGGGAGCTAGCACAACTGACGCCGCGCCGCGACGCAAGTCGAGAAGGATCTACCGTCCTCGTTCTAATTTGCGCGGTGCGAGTGTGACAGGGGGACGTTCAGTCGCGCGACAAGCGGCTTGTAAGTTGTAAGCAAGTTGTGCTAGACGTACTTAGTCTCTGTCTCTGTCTCTGTCCTTGTCCCTGTCCCTGTCCCTGTCCCTGTCCCTGTCCCTGTCTCTGTCCCTGTCTCTGTCTCTGTCCCTGTCCCTGTCTCTGTCTCTGTCCCTGTCCCTGTCTCTGTCCCTGTCCCTGTCTCTGTCCCTGTCTCTGTCCCTGTCCCTGTCTCTGTCCCTGTCCCTGTCCATGTCCCTGTCTCTGTCTCTGTCCCTGTACCTGTCTCTGTCTCTGTCCCTGTCTCTGTCCCTGTCTCTGTCCCTGTCTCTGTCTCTGTCCCTGTCTCTGTCCCTGTCTATGTCTCTGTCTATGTCTCTGTCTCTGTCTCTACATATAATAAATGTGAAAGTCCGTTGAGGTTGTCAGTGAGACATAATAAGTAGTCTTCGAAGGAAATTGTATTTATACAACATATATGTATACATTAAAAACTTCAATAGCGCGATGCAGAACTTCACCAATTTCTACGCATTGAGAAGGTCGTTCTCCAGATTTTTGTGGGCGTCTGAACTCCAACAAACCATATTAAACGTATAAAAAAGTTTGATTGAGTTACGGTGACCACAGGCCAAATTTGAGAATATTTGGAAAAAGTCGTCTTCACTTTACGCAACAGCGCCATCTTTCTGTTTATTAATACGACCGCCCAACGAAAAGGAGTGTTATGTTTTTTGTTTTCCGGGTATCGCGGGAAAAGTATAGAATGGATTAATATGCAACTTTCACTAAAACGTTCAATGGACCTTCGGCCATGCAATAGGCTATAAAAAATATAAAGATAAGGGTGCAAAGGGGTTACAAAATGGGGTTGAATTCAGTAAGGATGTTTTTGTATATAAATAGTTTTTTTTTAATGTAGAGTAGATACTCACACGTTTATTTTATTCTGTCAAATCACAAAATTATGTGTCAAAAGTCCCCAAAAACGTTATTAGTATTACTTAAAATGGCTTCAAGAAAGAGATAGAACCTGACACGAATTTCTAGAGAGGCCGCCATAAAACGAGTGGCAAGATCTCAGGAGTCCGAAGAAGCTTCCCGGGCTTCTAGATTCCTTGAAAACAGTGAAAATAGGGAACTACGTCTCGGCCACGATCGTGAACGCCGTTCGTTGTCGCGAGCTTCCGAGACTATTACGGAACGTGAAACAAGATTAACAGCGGATTCTCGGGCTTCAGAAACATTTACACAACAAGAACACCGCTTGACCTCTCAGAGAAGTCGCACCTCAGCGACAAGATCGCAGGATTGTAGGAAGAATCACATCACATCATCAGCCTATATACGTCCCACTGCTGGGCACAGGCCTCCTCTCATGTATGAGAGGGAACGGGCAGTAGTCCCCACGCTGGCCCAGTGCGGATTGGGGATTTCACATACACCTTTGAATTTCTTCGCAGATGTATGCAGGTTTCCTCACGATGTTTTTCCTTCACCGAAAAGCTAACGGTAAATATGAAATCATATTCCGTACATAGACCGAAGACCGAGGAGTATAACCTGCCTCTCTGCTTAGCGTTCGTGGACTACGAAAAAGCCTTCGATTCGATTGAAACCTGGGCTGTACTACAGTCTCTCCAGCGGTGCCAAGTTGACTATCGCTATATCGAAGTGCTGAAGTGTTTGTACGAGAGCGCCACTATGTCAGTCCGACTCCAGGACCAGAACTCGAAACCTATTCCGCTGCAGCGGGGAGTCAGGCAAGGAGATGTCATTTCTCCAAAACTGTTCACCGCTGCACTGGAGGACGTTTTCAAGACTCTGGACTGGAGAAGGCTAGGCATCAGCATCAACGGCGAGTACATCACTCACCTTCGGTTTGCTGACGATATAGTAGTCTTGGCTGAGACCATGGAGGACTTAAGTACGATGCTCGATGACCTCAGTAAAGCATCCGAGCGAGTTGGTCTAAGAATAAACATGGATAAGACGAAGATCATGTCAAATGCCCATGTAGTACCAACTCCCATTACAATCGGACACTTTACGCTCGAAGTTGTAGACGATTATGTATACCTAGGACAGACAATCCAGTTAGGTAGGTCCAACTTCGAGAAAGAGGTCAATCGTCGAATCCGACTCGGCTGGGCAGCGTTCGGGAAGCTACGGCAAATCTTTTCGTCCAATATTCCGCAGTGTCTCAAGACGAAAGTCTTTGACCAGTGTGTGTTGCCAGTGATGACATATGGCACTGAAACGTGGTCGCTTACTATGGGCCTCATAAGAAGGCTCAAAGTCACCCAAAGGCCAATGGAGAGGGCCATGTTGGGAGTTTCTCTGCGTGACCGCATCAGAAATGAGGCTATCCGCAGCAGAACCAAGGTAACCGATATAGCCCTCCGGATCGCTAAACTTAAGTGGCAGTGGGCGGGGCACATAGCACGTAGAACCGATGGCCGTTGGGGCGGAAAGGTTCTCGAGTGGCGACCACGTACCGGAAGGCGCAGCGTGGGTAGGCCCCCGACAAGGTGGACTGATGACCTGGTAAAGGTTGCGGGAGTCCGCTGGATGCGGGTGGCGCGGGATCGGTCACTTTGGCACTCTTTGGGGGAGGCCTATGTCCAGCAGTGGACGTCTTTCGGCTGATATGATGATGATGATGATGATGATTCCGTACATAAGTTCCGAAAAACTCATTGGTACGAGCCGGGATTCGAACCCACGACCGCCGTTTGACAGCCGCATGCCTGAACCACTGGGCTACCGTAGCTTTAGGAAGTGGGTTAATGTGAAGTTTTGAGCACTTTATTGTGAATTAACTTCGCGTAAACTCAAACGGAAATATATAATAATCTATTTAAACGCTCTTTCATTGTTAATACAACATTTATTATTTTCTCAAGTCACAAGACAGATGTATCAATAAGATATTGCTTAGCAACGAAGTCCAAGCAATACGGAGGTCTGTCTTCACATCCACAATACTTTTCAGAACTTGGACAAATCTTGAAGTCCAATTCTTTGGCTTAGCATAGTTAGTCTTGGTCCAAACAACGGTTTGGTAAACATATCTGATCAGTGGAAACTTGCTTCAGTGTGACATCACCGTTTTGCAGGCACTCTCGAATGAAGAAGTGTTTTATCTTTATATGCTTCGTTCTCTTATGGAACTCGTAGGGAGGATTCTCTGATAGCTTAATTGCCGACTCATTCATTATCAACATAAATCGTTGGTTTTTCAGTCACACCCACTATTTCCTCTAGGAGTTCCTTTAGCCATAAGGCTTCTCTGGCGGTTTCAGTTAGGGCTACTAATTCCGCTTCCGTAGAAGAGATAGCAACTGTTGGTTGCTTCTGGCTTTTCCACATAATGGGACCGGAGAATAAAAAAACCATTCCTGACGTTGAATGTCCTGTAGATGAGTCGTCGCCAAAATCTGCGTCACTGAAGCATATCAACTTCTTGTCCTTCTTGTCCCGGCCTTTTGCAAAGACAAGTCCTTTGTCTATTGTACACCTTAAGGAACCTAAAAATTCTTTTGACTCTCATTACATCAAAGTTAGTAGGTTTTTCTAGGTTTCTCGATGGGACGCTTACTGCATAGCTTATATCTGGCCTTGTAGCGACCATTAGATACGCTAGTGCCCCAACGGCTTGTCGATAAGGGAAAGAAGAATCTGAATCGTCATTTCCTTCTTCATCTCTGTCAAGTTTAACTGCCGGGGTTGGAGTCGATTTGCAGTTACCCATGCCAAATTTCTCCAGTATCTTCTCAGTGTAGGATTTTTGGCTTAGTGTTATATTACCTTCACTGGTTTTATTGATTTCAAGTCCGAGGAAATATGACGCTGGTTTAGTGGTTATTTTAAATCTATTTCTTAACTGTTCAAGAAACTCTCTTCCAGATTTTTCGTCGATCGAAGTCACTAAGCCATCATCTACGTAAAGCGCGATCAGAACTTGATCACGTAGGTAGAGACAGGGATCTTTCGTGCTCTGTTTAAATCCTGAGTTTACTAGGTACTCTTGATATGCAGACGTTCCAGGAAAGTGGAGCCTGCTTAAGGCCATAAAGACTTCTTTTAAGTTCGCGAACCCTTTTCGTACCATCACTGAACCCTTCTGGTTGCTTCACGAATATTTGCTCTTTGACAGCACCATTCAGAAATGCAGTGGATACGTCAAATTGTTGAAGCGCCAAGTTTTCTTGAGCGGCTATACCTAGAACAGCTCGTATCGTACTGAGGCGGGCGACTGGACTAAAAGTCTTCTGATAATCAATGCCAGGTTTTTGTGAAAATCCTTTTACGACCAGTCTGGCCTTGTAACGCTCAATTGTACCGTCTGGATTCTTTTTGATTTTGTATACCCATTTACAAGACAAAGGTTTTCTATTTTTTGGTGGGTCGACTAGTTCCCAGGTTTTCATTTCATTTAGTGATTCTATTTCACTTTGCATGGCACTCAATTATTTGGTTTTATCTTTACTGTTCATGGCTGCTTGAAATGTTTGAGGTTCTTCTTCATCATTGGGATTCATAGCCGCCAAAACATAATCTTCGAGTGCTTTTGGTGTTTCTATGTGCGTTCTATCACGGAGATTGTATGTCCTCCGTTCCTCTACTTCTACTAGTGCATCTATGGACTCGGTCATTCTCCTCGATTTCAGCTGACTCATAAAATGACTCATCTACATTTGGATTATCGAGGTTTTCGACATCGTTAATTCCATCATTATGAGCATCATCTTCGTTGAAGTCGTAAAATAGCTCTTGCTTATTTGGTCCATGATTAGGTAAGAAGTTAGGTGAATTTTGTCCATCTTCGTAGAACATCTTCTTCAGAATACGAACATCTTTGGATATTATTGTAGTCTTCTTTGATAGAACATAGATTCTGAACGCTTTTGAAAATTCGGATTAGCCGGTGAACATTGCAGGTAACGCCTTTGAAGAAAATTTGCTTACACGTATCCATTTGTTTAGGACAAATGCTTTAGCACCTAAGATATATAGGTGGTTTACACAGGATTTTCTTCCTACCCATCTTTCAAATGGTGTTTGGTTATCAATAATTTGGTTTATGCTCCGGTTTGACAAATAATTTGCTGTATACACCGCTTCTGCCTATAAACACATAGGGGCTTTAGATTCCAACATCATGCATCTCGCTTTTTCAACTAAAGTCCTATTTTTCTTTCAGCGATCCCGTTTTGGTGAGCAGTGTATGGAGCAGATAACCTTCTTGCTATACCGTTTTTCTTCAAAAAGGTGTCGAATTTCTGGTTTCGGTATTCGGTACCATTATCGTTCTGTAGGCATCTTATTTTATTTCCTGTGAAGTTCTCGACTTCTGCTTTGTACTCTTCAAATTTTTCCAACACTTCATTCTTTAATGAAATAAACTCGGCAGTATCTGCTGAAGTCATCAATGAAGGTTACAATATATTTGTTGCCATTCAGCGAAGGTTGCTTAAATGGACCGCAGGGGTCTATATCGGGTGGCATAAAATTGTTGGTCCTACTATTTTGTCGCATACCAACTTTATGCCGAATAACGTATGGCATAAACATTGTTGTGCATATTTTTTATTTGCCGAAATTGTTATTCCTAATATCGATTGTCCTAAATATTTAAGGTCCGAATGTTTATTGTGTCGAAGTTTTTATTTTAGAATGATTGATGTTCCTAATATTTAATGTTCTAAAAATGTTGTGCATAATCTAAATGCAGGTTGGATCTGTCAGAATTGCATATTACTTAAATTACTTATGACCCGCCCTCATGTCGACGGAGCCCCGCTTCGCGGGGCCCCTATTTCTGCTCTGAGGGACAAAAGGCAACTAACGAACCTATCTAATTGATCTAAATGAAGGTTGGCTCTGCTGAGAATTGCCTAATACTTAAATAACCTATGACCCGCCCTCATGTCGACGGAGACCCGCTTCGCCGGGCCCCTATTTCTGCTCTGAGGGACAAAAGGCAACTAACGAACCTATCTTATTTATCTAGATGTAGGTCGGGCCTGCTCAGAGTTAAAAATAGTATAAAATTTAGGAAAAAAAAATAGTAAAGATGGTTTAGCTATTTTAATAATAGGCCAAAAAAATACTATGACTATGAAAATTAGGACTATTACTTTTTAGGTAATTCGATGTTCGAGTAATCAATATTAGGATAAACATACTTTAGAACTTTTAAATGTGTATGCGCAAAAATGAATAGGCTAAATAAGTAGTAGGCCACTCAACATTATGCCAAACATTCTCGGCCAAAAAATTTTAGGACCATCAACGTTATGCGATACGACAGGCACCCGGACCGCAGACGTCACTATGGACGATTTCAAGACGTTGAGTCGTACGTGAGACTTTCTTGTCACATAGCTTGCTGGGAACTCTGGTCAGTTTTCCTTGGATGCATATTTCGCATTCTCCGAGAGAACTGTTCTTGTCGAAATGTAAACCAACCAGGTTTTCATTCTTTAAGGCAATCTTCAAATCCTTTTCATTCATATGTCCCATTTTGCGGTGCCATTGCTTAATATCTGTAGACTCATCTTGCTTTCGGTCATTACCACTGCTTTGTGCAGCATTGGCTCTGTGTCTGCTAACATTATTGTTTTCAGTTTTTAAGTAGTACAAACCATCTTCGTCTCTGATTGCTTGCATTTGTACTTTCCGCTTATGATTTTTGATTATTGCTTTCTCCTTCGTAAATAGGACAGTTAATCCCTTATCGGTAATTTTCCCAACAGAGAGGAGATTTGCACATAAGCTTGGTACATAAAGTGCATCAGTAATAGCAATTTTTCCTTCTTTTATTTCAATTAATGCAGGCCCCGATCCTCTTATCTCGGCCGTTTAGTCTTCGGAGGCTAACCGTAGAGTTTTTGAAGTATGTTTAATTTCAGTAAAAGGTTTGTCTGAAAAAGTCATGTGCGATGTGCATCCACTGTCTAAAATCCAACTAGTCTTTGCTTTTTCATTAACGAAGCAGCAACTGTGGAGATTCATTTCGCGTTGTTTGCAATAAATGTTCTTAGGTTTGTTATTCTTCTTGCTAGTATTTTTATTTTTCGACCAGCATTTTGATGTATCGTGCCCTTTCTTTTTACAGATCTTGCAAAAAACATAGAACGTTTCTTCAGTGCTGTTGGAATGACTAGTACTTGGGACATCACGTCGACGGGCATCGGTCTCTTCAATAATTTTAACTTTTAGCTTTTCAGGATCTGGCAGCAAGTCTTGAGATTAATTTGCAGTTCTGAAATTTTCATAGTGGGAAGACAGGCTGTATAGCATCATGATGGAGAGCAAGTAATTGTTGATGTCGATGTCCATCTCTTTCAATTTATCAACTGTGTTCATCATTTTCGTAAGATGCTCCCTGATGTCATCACCTTCTTCCAGTTTAGCTAATATTAATTGTTTCAGAAGAGTAGCTTTTCTGGCGGGTCCCTTGCTTGAGTATACAGATTCGAGTGTGGTCCAGACATCTTTCGCAAATATACAGTTTTTTACTTGTCTAAGCTCTGAAGGTGCTATTAGCAGCATTAGCTCCGACTTCGCCAGTTCGTCAGCGTCGAGTTGAGCTTGTGTAGCGTCTCCTTTTGGGGGTTCCAATACATGTTTCCATAATTTGTTTTTAATCATATACGCCTTGGCGTGTATGCGCCATGTATCGTAGTTTTCTTTGTCTAAGGCTTCTAAGCCTACTTTAATACGTATAGTTGACATACTTACCCTTTTTTCGTATTTCCGCTTTCGTTCATAATATCGTCAATTTTCATTGCATTTTTACGCTCTGCTACCATGTGAAGTTTTGAGCAATTTATTGTGAATTAACTTCGCGTAAACTCAAACGGAAATTTATAATAATCTATTTAAACGCTCTTTCATTGTTAATACAACATTTATTATTTTCTCAAGTCACAAGACAGATGTATCTTGCAAGCAATACGGAGGTCTGTCTTCACAGCTAGTAGGAAGAATATTCTCTAGAAAATGATGGATTTTAGGTATGTATTGCCATAATACCCTACCAAGAGAATTCTTGGGTTTGTGAGCGAACCATACTTACCCCCAAAAATGACCAGGCTGCTGCTGTTAACGCCCGAATTTTAACGCAAATTGAAGGCGACAACGCTGTCTACAGCTCGATTAACACTGTCTTAGATAAGGGAACTGCCACGACATACCCGGTGGAATTTTTAAACTCTGAGCCCATCAGGGTTACCAGCGCACACTTTGACCCTGAAGATCGGAGTCCCTATAATGCTGCTTCGGAAGTTATCTCCGCCGAAGCTGTGTAATGACACCCGCCTGAAGGTAGTGAGACTGTAGCGGAATCTCATCGAGACTCAGATCCTTACGGGCTGCGGTGCTGGGAAAGCTTTATTTATACCGCGCATTCCACTGATACCGAACAACTTCCCGTTCCAGTTCAAGCGATTGCAGTTTCCAGTGAGCGTGTGCTTCACTATGACTGCTTCTCTCACGGGCAGCTGTACGTCGTGTGCTCGCGAGTCACCAGCTGCGAACAACTGTTTCTGCTGATGCCCACTGGGGAAACTAAAAATGTTGTATATAATGAAGTATTGTAATTATATTGATATCAATGTAGTTAAATGTAACTACAATAATAAACTACAATAACAATAAAGAAATATTATAATTATTTTGGCATCAATGTACATAGTTAATGAACTATGTACATTGATGCCAAAATAATTGTAATATTTCTTTATCGGCATTATGATGACCTTCGTGTCCTTCGAGAGATAGAAGGCCGATATGAAGCACGGCGACTGGGCGAAGATCAGCCGCAGAGGGATAACACTCGCGCTTTTCGGTCACGATAAGGCAATATTCCCGAAAAGGAGACGGATCACGCCATCTGGGAAAGGTGGGCTGTACGCGGACAAAAACTTCGGGGGTTGGGTACATAACATAGGTGTAAATAACGTGTTAATAGTTTACATTAATGTAATTAATATTTAATATTTATTAATATGAATTGTATAATTTTTTTCATGCTCCACTTAGGTGTCATTTAAGTCTGTGTAGTACTTACGGCCTATGCACCTATGACGCGCGTTTGTATCGAATCACGTGTAAAGAAAACGACACAAACGCTTGAAAAACGCGTGTGCATAGATTCTAATGTATAAGTAATAATGAAAAAAAAACAGTCAACGCGAACGAAGTCGCGGGCAGAAGCTATTCATTATAAAAAAATAGAATTTAAGCAGAAACGTCTGTTGATGATTATAAGATATTTATACTTTTAAAGACGGAGTTTTCAATTTAGATTTAGCTATTTAAACTAACGATCTCATCGCACCTTTCACACCTGAACGGATTTAGATGAAATTTTCCGTAGGTACAGATAATTTGAGACCCTTGGAAGGATATAGGATAGTTTTTAATCTGGGAAATAATCCCTTAAGATAATCATATTTCTAAGGCGATAACAAGTTCTACGCGGACGAAGTCGCGGGCAACAGCTAGTCATGAAATAAAATTACACCAAACAATGGTTCATGAACTAAATTTTACTTGAAACGTTTTCGAAAAAATAAAATTCGATGAAAAGTTTGTCGACAAAACAAGGGACACCCCTTTTCCTTAAGGCGCCTGGGATCCTGCAGCTCTCACCAGATTACCAATATCCAAAGCCTCGGTGACCAATACTGGTTTTATACCAATGGCCTGCTGCCACATGTCAAAATAAAAGTAAGGAGTAACTACAAGAATGATACTCTGGCCCGTGTAGGTAGGTATAATACAGTAAGTACCTTGTAATTAGGTACCTTGGATTGATTGGGTTTTCAATACTGTTTGTTAACCTTTTCACCGCCAAACACGTGAAATCACGTCATCGACGATTCGTGACACCGACGCCAAAGATGGCATTTGCCGACATTTTTTTTTTTTTTTTTATGAAAACCTACTCTGAAATAGCCCAATTTCATGTTGGCATTATTTCTTTATCCATCATTTTTTTACCCTTGTGGCGTGAGGTGGCACGGCAAGTTGCTTTACCATCTAGCGGTGAAAAGGTATAGGTAAATAGCTGATAGTGTTACCTAATCGTCTTATTATTAAAAACAATTAGAATCTCATTAAATATCTAATCTAAAATCTGAATTGTTGATCGAATAGTTACAGATAAAATCACCTTTTTATTTACTTGACTGCACGGGACATTCTCCTGCCTGCCCCCGTGGAAACGCTGTGTTGAGAGTATGAGACTAGCTAGCTGTCAACATAATGAATCCTCAAATCAATAAAGGGTTGGCAGTCTTGTGATTCTTCTGGTGTTGCAAACGTCCAAAGATGACGGTGTCATCTTACCATCAGGCAAACCGTATGCTATTGCTAGTTAACCACCGTCGTATTATTAACAAAAAAAAAGACCTGGTTGCACTCCGGAAGTGCAGGCAGAAGTTAAAACTTGAATCATTTTAATATTGCAAAAAAAAACTTAAAAATCCGCGTTTTGAAGCGCAACTCCCCCTTTTTGTAGTCCAGCAATTGGCAACACTAAATCCTACGGTCACGTGACTTTCTACGCTCCTACGTTCCTACACCTGTGGCGAGTTCAACAATTTTTCTCCATCCCAAAAAAGTGCACAGCGCCGCTAAAGAAGTTTTCACTTCAAAAATTGTTGTTTTGCATATTGCGATTCATTTTAAGCACTTGGGTTATTTTATTCCTAACGTGGCATCCCTTTACCGAGCTGAGCGGCTACTATGAAACGCTTCATTCGTTCGCATATCTCTATCTCTGTCGCACTTGCGTATTCGAATGATAGAGAGACATATATAACGAGATTCGACTTTCGAATTTCGTGGTAGCGCCGCTGTTGCTGGTAAATATATGTATATATATATATATACCTACTCCCGGTGCGGCTTTGAGCGGTCGCCGCGTCCAGACCCCGTATCATGGTCAGCCTTATCACGCGATAAGTGACAAGATAGGAACGTCATCTCGTTCTATCAAACGGTGTCAGCCATTGACGGACGCTCTATCTTGTCACTTATCGCGTGATGACGCCGCCGTCTACAAGCATTGTTTTGCGTGATAACAATAGATTCTTTATTATGCATGTAGGTGTGTAAGCACTTTATTGTACTCATAACAGGTTAAAGAATATACATGTCACATAATAGATCAAAGTAGGTACAAAGGCGAACTTATCCCTATAAGGGATCTCTTCCAGCTAACCTTGGGGGCATAATCTAATGCCTTTACAGGTAGCCTGGAATAGCAGTAGGTAGGTTTTGAAGTTAACGATGTCAAGCTCTCAAAACCTATTATAAAAGCCTTTTTAATTAACCTAACCTATTATTACATAAATTTCAGTCATAAATAGCTTCCCTCATTATCAGGCAATGTCTCTAAAAAGCTAACCCAATAAATCAACAAGAATATCACATTAACATCTCAACATCACCAATTACTGCCTAACTAATAGATTGTCTAACACCTTGTTAGCAGACATCTCAATATGAAATCATTAGCGTGATGACTACTCAACGCTTACACAATTTCAAAACTAATTTTTCGTAACTCTCATTCAAAACCACACTCTATTTGAAGTGCGCAAGGATGCTTTCCATTCAAAACAATGGATTATACACGATATGCACTAAAGTATCTGATTTGCCCCCCTCTTGGAGGCCGTTCTCCCCTCCCGGGGAAAGGCACTTTCACTCGGCGGAATTTGAGTGCTCGTGACGTCACCGTTTGCGCAACCTGATGCAACGTGGGCCAGATTTTATGCATTTTGCGGTTTTTAGAGCAGTTTCATAACTTTTCTTCGTATTTTTAGCGGTAATATTCGACTTAACTAATTTCCGTGAAGTTAACGTGTACAACAATTCCAGAGGAAACCAAAATATCGAGATAAGATTTAGGGATTGTGATATATCTTTGGTAGTTGTTAAAGTGATTTGACCTAGTAACATTACTATACTAGTCCATAACCACATTATTGCTATACATTATAGAGCAATACTTAATACCTACGTAAAAATATATATAAATTTGATAAGAATTTATCACGCGATAAATCGTTATCTTAGTCACTTTATATCTACAAATATATATTACCTATGGTATTATCAGGATTATCAGAATAAAATAAAGATACGAAATAAATAATCATTTCAATTTATTATTACATGATGATATATTATCTACATTAGTTTGGTCCAATTAATTTATACAACTATTTACTTACTTGTAGTTTTATATCGACACTAACTGCGTCTTTTGTTTATAACTAAAATCTCTTCAATGCACTATTTTACCCGACACCGTATTACAAATCCACATTTTCTCAACATTTTCGGCGGGTGATCACATATATCACAATTTCCAAATTTTGTCCCCAATAAATCCTTATCTATTTGGCACAAAATTTTAATTTCAATCGGTACCCAAAATTATCCAATTTACCGCCTGCACACTTAAAACTATGACATTACTTGTCATGATTGTCACGAATCGATACACAATAATTACGTTGTCTGCGATTAAACAACCTACATTAAATTAAAATGTGAAAGTACTCTTTACATAAATTAACAATGTAGGTATAGAAAAAACAAAATCTTACACATACAACTTAAATATTTACACGACGATTTAACTAAAAGTTCATAGAACGTACACGAGCTATATCATAGATATATGGGATAAACATTACCAGCTTTCGACGAGCGCGGCCGTGCCACGGCGGACACAGGCCACCGTGCTCATTTAGTCGCTGGTAAAAAAACTTAACTTAACTCACACAGCTATTTCCCGTCCGATAGAATTCCGAAGAAAATTACCTTTCTCGAATTATATGGAGGGAATAAAACATCACCTAGTAACTCGGTCTCGGGATGACGTACCGCCGAGAACGAGCGTTCGGGCCGAGACTGCGCGGGGCTTGCCGGGGCAAGACCGTGAGTCTCCGTGACGACCGCATTACCACGGCTCTAGCTCACCTTATTTACAATAAATATTTACAAATAACTTAAGCTAAAATGTCGAAAGAGTCGCTTTACAAACAGTAGGGATGGCAGAACTGGTAGACGAGCCTCTGGCTTCGCTCCGTCTTCTTCATGATTCCCTTCTTGTAGTACTGGCGGATGCTTCTGGAGAGCTTGTCGTAGTTCATCGCCGGCCGGTTTTTCCTCTTACCCCACAGCCTGGCCACTCGCACGGAGTCCTCGATCTTGAACACTCCGCTACCTGCAGACAACAGCACATGAATTAAAAATCAGGCTAATTGAAATTCTGCTTCGTTTTGGGGGAGTGAATAGAAGTGGCAGTTTCACGACTCCTTTTTTGTGCCTACCGTTTTTGATTAAGTGTACATAGCTTTGGCAGAAAACATGTTCATTGCCATATTGTCTTCCTCAAGAACCAGTTAGTATTTAACAAAATCAATCGTGACGCGAAGTCAAAAAAGTCGTCATAAATGTTCTACAAAGAGCATATTAAACAAAACAATGTGTCTACCTCATACCTAAGTCACGAGCGAGACTCAACCTTTGCTTTAAGACATTTTATCAAGTACCAGATGGCAAGTAAGCGGCCGGGTCACCTTGACAGCCGAGAATGTCGTTGCTTCAATGAATTAAGCTCTGACAATCGTAAATGTAACAAGAATACTAAAGTGCAGCATTAAATAATAGGTACTTCATATCGCATATTTACTTCGGATATTAGATTGTTAATACCTACGTGATAAATGCTATTTACCCACGTAATTACCGATTTCCGTGAGCCAATGAAAATACATCGTTGTGTTTATTTTACTTATTAGTGCTCTAGATGACCAATGTTGATGCCGCAGTCAAACAAAGGAACAAGTTCGTTGTTTTGTTTAATGTTTGTTAGCAGACTTCCAACAGAATAAAGTATATCTAAAATAAATCCATAGGTTAGTAGTTTGGATTTTCATACTGGTTTACCGGAGAACATCCAAACTTAAGATTATTCTGATATTAGATAAGTATATTTTACTAGATAAAGTATATTCTATGTAACGAGAGAGAGACACGATGTTCCGCGTTTACCTGCGGTTTACTAAGAATGCCAGCAAAATCGCGAGATACAAAATAGCTTATGACACATCTCGAAGGTCCATTGTTCGCTGGCGAAAGATTTGTTGAAATCAATTGAGTAGTTCCGGAGATTATCCCTTAAATACAAAGCTAGGAACTCGTAAACTTTACCTCTTTATAATTTTAGTAGGTATACATAGATCAGCTCAGGCAATGAATAATGAATAACACGACGTGCAGGTTGGCAACGCATACAAATCAGAACAGCGATGCTGATTACATTAATTAACTTGTTTCTAGGAAAAGTGGAATTAATAAACAACTGTTTATGTAGTTTCTGATTATATTATCACGACAAAAGTAGATAATTTCAGACCTCAGTCAGAGGTCGTTATTAGCTTCGTTTTGGCAAGTACTTGAAGTCCTCGTAGAATTTCATAATAATCTTCGTTCTTATTAGTCATAGTGATAAGTAGCGATAAAACAGCTCTACGTGCAAGATTAAGATACGTACTAGCTTATATTTACGAAAGTATTGTCTTGGTCATTATCGCGATGATTAGTTTAATCATTACTTGATCAATTTAACAAGTAGTACAGGAGAGATTTGTCAAAAAATCCAACTGTTCTGCATTTTTCAAATATTATAACTATGTCCATCAACACCTCATCCGTCAAAATCCATGAAGCCTTTCTTTGACTGTCAGGTTTTAGATATTTATCAAGCGGTTGTCAAGACAACTTTAATCTTTATACTTCAATCCTAAACAGTTATTTAAACTGAAAAAATATTAAAGAAACTAACTAACGATTTATACCTATTTAACGATACCCCGCATGAAATATCGGTCGTTAACTTATTTTTTTCTTTTTTACTCGTAGAACATGAGGCCGGTTTGATTACTGTCTTGTCTTCAGTTATGAATTGAGAAAAAAAAGAAGATTAATATATTAATTGACGAATGATTCATTAAAGTCGACGGACGCGTTTGATCTCTAGAGTGCCACAAAGGAACAAACACACTTAGGTATAGACTGGTAAACACATTACCCTTCTTTGCGTCGCGCAGTAGGGTAACAAGTCATCGGCATTCAACATCTGCTTTTCTTTATGGAATTAGATTTTAACAAATATGCAATCGTGTTGTGTTGTTTAGATATTTTTTTTATAAAATGATGTCCTATGATTGACCCTAGTCTCACCTGACATTTACATTGATAATACCATAGTCCTACATAGGGACGGAGATAGGAATATCTTTCAAACAGAGGATTCCCGTGAATTTGGCTAGGTGAATAAGTTACGCCTATATTGACACTACTGCCTGTTGTTAACTACTGAACAGAACTTGGCATGTATTCCAAACTTCCTATTCATAGCCAATGACTCACATATGAGCCATGCCTCTACGTGCGATTTCCGCTACAGAACGGGAAAACGCTTCTCCGTGCTACGGCGTAGCACACGTAGCGTTGCGTGGCCTCGAATGGCCACACATATGCCAAGCAGGTGCTTACCTCGTATTTAAAGACGGTTACAATCAAAATCAGATTAATATGACGTTTAGGTAGGTACTATGACTTTTTGGAGGGGCTCATTATTTTTAACCCCCGACGAAAAAATAAGGGTGTCTGTGTATCTGCGTATCTGGGTATTATCGTAACTGCCAAACGGATGGACCGATTTGAAGGCGGTTTTTTAGCGTCATAGATAATTTTACCCCGAGCCATGTTTCATCAAAATCTGTTAAGCCATTTTTGAGATATTTGACTTTGAAATGATGTCGGGGGTTTTTCAACTTTTCTAAGTTGTAGTTATTAGACTAGTGGACGTCTATCAACTGATATGATAATGATGAATGAGTACTAACTTCGATCGAGCCACCGTATCGCGGAGCCGTGGACATGCGGTGAGGCGAGGAGCTCCTTCAGGAACTGCCAGAGGTGTATGTGCGTGGTGCCCGTCTTTGTCTTCGCGCTCGGAGCGGTGGCGGCGTTTGCTGACTCCGAATCCTCGTCTGTGAACAAAATATTGTTTTCAACACAATTGTTCGTAACGTACCTCTTATTGTGTCGCTTTTAGGCTCATAATCCTGGATATTAAACACGCGTGTTTCATAACATTACAACACTTGTGTGTTATGGTTATATCCCGATTAAGTCGCGTTGGCACCTTGCAGCAAGATATATGCATGACCACGGTACATTCTTAAATTAACCGGGTTGTACAGAATGTACAGATTTTTTTTTAAGTCTCGGCAAATGGATTCTTACTCGACTAAACAAATTAAATCCTTTTTGTTAATTAATAGACTACATCTTTTTGTATATGATATAGAAACGTTTAATTTAGTAAAACTATTCACTTTTGGTAACGTTTTACATGAATTTAATACAGATAACATTTTAAAACGAAAATATTATTTTATTTTGTATTGGCTGTTTAGAGATTTCTGTGCCCGCACTGCGCAAACTTCACGAAAGAAAAACGCGTCATTCATTATAGGTTCTTTCACAAATATTTGTAAAATTTGTTCATTCGTGTTTGGTTAATATCAAAAATGTTGACTCGTGGTGACTCGAAAAGTGATAAATAGAATGGACGCCACTTTCCGAGGCATATGTCGAAACTTTAAAGAGCCATATGTACAGTAAAACGCTGTACGATACACGTGCGAATAGGTAATTCGCAACTCGTGTAGATTTAAAACACTCCCTTCGGTCGTGTTTTTTTTGAATTTACTATTTTCGGCACTTGTATCGTAAATAACTATTTCATCACACTTGCTCGAAAAGGGCTTCATAATGAGCTACAATGCCCACAGGCGTAATGGTTTGCGCAGTTACAAAGCAAAGAGGTTTTATATCAAATACGATGTCTAAACCGTATTTATAAATAAATTTAAACTTTAAAGAACTACTTAAACATGTTTAACAGAATTACAGATTTACTATGTAGATACATATTTTTTTTAAGTGTTTTCTAATCGTGGCTGTATACCGAAGGGTCTTTGCGATACGCGCCTCACGTCAAATTCAACAAAATGGACGACTGACATGTTGCTGTTTTTATTACGATTTGTACTAATTTAATCTAAAACGTATTTATTTCCTCGCAAATGTGATGAAAAACATTGTGAATCGGCGTCGGGCTTCTGATAGACTCTTGTTTGCAATATTCCACTTACGCCCCTCGTTAAACAATAGTACATTACGTAACTAGGGTGGTCAATTCGTGAACGCCCCAGACCGCAGGTCTTTGTGGCCCGAACCATAGGTGAGGGCCATAAATATGCGCTCTGAGGCTTTACGAACTACCGCCCGTGTTGAGTACAAAATTTTACGTCTTCACCTGGCCACAATGCGAGTTTTCCCGTACGCGCAGTGTGCAGTAAAACTCGTCCAGGTGTGACGTTAAGTACTATTTATGTAACTTACAGTATAACAATTGCCAGAAATGGCACAACAAATTTAAACTCAATAGTGATTGCCTGTGGCCGTAGTACTAGTAGACTATAACATACGAAAACCGTTAGCAGGGAAAAGCGACTACGACCAGACCGCCCGCCTAGGGTACCTGGCACTCAAAGTGTCACCTGTCTACACATTGTGGGAATACGGGCGTGAATGTAACGTACCTATGTTTCGGTAATTTAGAGTAATCCGGAATGTCAATGAAAATGTCCTGGTAGATTTGATTGTGGAATTGAAAATATAAGAATGGATTTTAGCTATCTTAACGAAAATGACACGCGATACCAAAACTTAATAAAAAAAAAGCGGCCAAGTGCGTGTCGGACAACGCACAACCAGGGTTCCGTCCCTATTAAAAAGGTCAAGTCAGATCCACCATACCCCCTAGCCATACCCCTGGGGGTAGGGTGGACTGAACCATACCACCGTTAGTAGTGTGGGATTTGATGGAAAAATAGAAAAAGAAATAGGTACAAAAATTGTAATTTCATTAAACTGAAAAAAACGAAAGCCTTTATGGCCATTTTTTAGGTGTACTACGACCCTACAGCGCGCGAGCCGAGCGAGCGAAGCAAGACCTAACTTTATTCGAAAAAAATATCCGTAGTCGGTTCTGGCGCTTCGCCGGCCGCTGCCGCGGCACGCTTGCTTCGCTCGTTCGGCTCGCGCGCTGTAGGGTCGTAGTACACCTAACACCCGCCAATCGCATCGGCCGGTTCTTTTGCGTTTAGTCAGGCGCGGGACACTCCGCGTTTTACGTTCATCGCTACAAGTACATGCCGGTGCCCCAACGTTGGGGACGTCAGAGAGCCATAAATCTTAATGTTTTGGCTGAGAAAAAAGCGCCTTTCGTAAAGATCAAAGGAGTGTCCTTTCTGTACATGTACTATTATCTATTTTGTGGTTTAGTCTGGTTTCAACTGTGAGACTTGTTGGTTGTCAGTTATGTCGAAATGTTCAGTCAATAACAAACTGCGTAAATACCAACAGAAAAACTTGAAAAAAGATGGGATTTATTTCTTTAAATAATTTATTTTCATAACATAACTAAATTTGTGTAAACTCATTGTAATTTAATAGTTTTGAACATGTTTTAAATAATTATTTTTGTTAGTTCAAATGACAAAGTCACGGAACATAAATCTAAGGAGTCGGTACCTATAGATACTTTTTTTATGATGTCGTTACCTACATAATTATGGTTTTCATTTTAAGATTTCCAAAAAATCCTCAGCGACGTGCAAAATGGGCTGCAGTCATAGCACGCGACAGTCGAGGTGTTTTTTTTAAACCAAACGACTCGCGGTCGTTTGTTCGGTTCATTTTAATGATTCGGATATATTATAGGTTATACGACAAAAAATGGAAGAACAGGTTTACTAAAACTGCCACACCTCTCATGAACGTACCTAAGCCCATTTCTTTATAATACATATTTTAATTTCAATTACTTCCAATACACTTAGCTTTATCTTCTGCCTTCTGGCAAAAGGTAATTAATAGCATTAATGAACTAAAATAAAATTCTATAATACAATCCCAACACATCATTTGGATATGCGCAAATTGTTGCCAATTTTCATCATCATTCATTTTTGACCTTATAAGTATCTCGTAATACTCGTTTTATAGATGTCGGATGATCATGAGAGTGACGTTCAAAACCCATAGGATCGTTTTAATAAAATCGACAGCTGATCTCTACTTGACTGTACGCTTACATTACATCGCAAAAAAGAAAGTATTAAAAGTAAAGGCAGGTCGAAAATACAATTATTTAAAAAACTGAATCTATTTCAAGGAAACTAAAATGACTTCTTTTTATGGACTCTGTCAGCTGTACTATGTGTAGGTACTTACGGAAATCTCATCAATTGTTTTGTATATAATATTTGTACAAATATTTGAAACTGTTTATTCCCCACTTGTTAAATAAAGCAACCAGATTTATTTGTGCTTTCTGTTGAAATAAATAAAATTTATAACGCGACTCCATTCATTCGCTAAACGCTAACTAAAGTTTTGACGTGAGCAGTCAATTCACATTGTATGTCTCAATAAACTAAAAAGTATTTAATCTTTTGATGTTGGTTTGCTAATATGGTGCTTAAGGTCTAAAACACTGAGTTCTTTTTTTATGAAACATATATCTTGATGCAGGTTATAAGTTAAAGCTATTTTAGCAACTACTGAAATGTACTAGAGCTGTCATTCTGGGGCTCTGTGGCAAATTTCTTGGCATATTTGCTTGACATTGTGCATCTAGTTCTATATACTAAATCAATGGTTACTACAGATAACGGTAGTCTAACTTTTTCAACTACACTGCGTGATACGATAACGGTAACAGGACATTTGGGATAAATATTATAAAGCATAATATAGTGCACAGCACTACGGTGGTATGGTTCAGCCCCACCCTACCCCCAGGGGTATTGCTAGGGGTATGGTGGGTATGACATGAAAAAGGTCATATCGTTACTAAAAACTTATGGCACTTACGTCCTTTTCTTTAAGGAAGGCAGTTTTTTATAAATATCTCGAAAACCTTTGAACCGATCTTGTTCAAAACAAATATCGCTGAAAGAATTCTATAAGCCCTATGAACATGATTTTTTTCATAATTTTAAAGTACACGGTTCAAAAATTAGAGGGGGGGGGACACAATTTTAGTGACTTTCGGGGCGATTATCTCTGACTCTATTCACTTAATCCAAAAAATTGCTTAGAAACCTTATATTTATTTTGAAAGGCCTGTCGATTGATGTACCACACGTGGGCTTGCAATGAAAAAATAATTTTTGACTTTCGGTTTTATGTATGGAGTGCACCCCTAAAAAAATCTTTTTTAGTTATTTCATTGCAAAACTATGTAGCGGTTAACAAAATACACCCTATCCTCATTTTTTTATTCAAATACACCTTATGGTTTTCGAGTAAAATGCCTGTGACATACTGACGGACAGACAGACAGACAGACATGACGAATCTATAAGGGTTCCGATTTTTGCCATTTGGCTACGGAACCCTAAAAACCGGCCAAGTGCGAGTCGGACTCGCGCACCGAGGGTTCCGTACAAACCTATAACAAGCAAAAGTTTTACTTAGTATGTTTATTACTAAATGATAAATGAAAATGGAATCCGTAACATTACAATGTGGAAAGCTGGGGGAGCATAAATTTAAACAGGGTCACTTTATCAATTCAGTAATCATTCTTTAGGCTTTGATTTCCTTACAAGTAGAACTACTCGCAAGGAAATCAAAGTTGCGAACGGCAAAATAAGCGGATTACTTAAATTGCTGTTTCTTTTGAAAGCTGAGTTCACGGGAAAGTAACTTTAGGTTTTGATACCCTTGAGGTTACCTATAATATATAATCATATAAACCAGCCTATATACGTCCCACTGCTGGGCACAGGCCTCCTCCCATGGATGAGAGGGAACGGGCAGTAGTCTCCACGCTGGCCGAGTGCGGGTTGGGGACTTCACATACACCTTTTTCAGTTTTAAATTATGCGGCTTATATTGCTATTTCTTATGATTGCGTGGACATAAAACTTTCGTTTTGCTGCAGCTGAAAGGTATTATAGACATGAGTATTTGACATGAATTTCAATTTATACCTCTACACATTTACGAGAAAAAAGGTAGTAAGTTTAAAATTTAAAAAAATGATTTTTGAATGATTTTACTAAAAATGTCTACTTTTCGTAATTTTTCCTTTGTCTGTGCTATATGAAGTTTCTTCGTGCCAAGTTTTAAGTTTCTGTGTTAACGGGAAGTACCCTATAGATTTTGAGATTGTTGCGAGTACTCAATTTCAAAATATGCGACTTAAATTGCCATTTCTTTTGATTGCGTTGACATAAAAGTTTGGTTTTGCTACATCTGATGGGTCATATGGCTCTAAGTATTTGACATGAATTTTAATTTAATACCACCACACGTTTACTAGGAAAAAGGTATTAAGTTTAAAATTTAAAAAGTATTTTTTTGTATGATTTAACTAAAAATGTCTACTTTTCGTAATTTTTCTTTTGTCTGTGCTATATGAAGTTTCTTCGTGCCAAGTTTCAAGTTTCTGTGTTAACGGGAAGTACCCTTTAGGTTTTGAGTTTGTGCGAGTACGCAATTTCAAAATATGCGACTTAAATTGCCATTTCTTTTGATTGCGTTGACATAAAAGTTTGGTTTTGCTACATCTGATGGGTCATATAGCCCTAAGTATTTGACATGAATTTCAATTTAATACCACCACACGTTTATGAGGAAAAAAGTATTAAGTTTAAAATTTAAAAAGTGTTTTTTTGTATGATTTAACTAAAAATGTCTACTTTTCGTAATTTTTCCTCTGTCTGTGCTATATGACAATGCTTCGTGCCAAATTTCAAGTTTCTGAGTTCACGGGAAGTACCCCGTAGGTTTTGCGAGTGTCGAAAAACTCTAAAATTTGCAGCATAAACGACTGTATCTTTTGATTGCGTTGGCTTTTAAGTTTGATTTTTTTACAGCTCCAAGAGACAATAGACCTGAGTATCTGATATAAATTTCAGCTTGATACCTCCACGCATTCCTGAGAAAAATGGTCTTGACAGACAGACAGACGGACAACAAAGTGATCCTATAAGGGTTCCGTTTTTTCCTTTTGAGGTACGGAACCCTAAAAATCAATAAGGGTTGAAAAAAGCCCCAAAATATCGAGGAATATAAAAAAATATTGTAATTCAAAATCTCCTCGTTCTTACCAGAATCACCAACCATCGATTGAAAACGTGAAAAGATAGATGGCAAATAGGTAATCGTAATCAACCAATTTAATAATTGATGATAAAGATATTAATCGTACCAAAGAATACTAACAGTTATAAAGTAGACAGAATACAGTGAAACCTGTTTTATTGAAACCTGGATAATTGAGAAACCTCTATGATTGCAACCAACCGCTCGCGGTCCCTAGGGAACAAAAGACCTCTGCAATTGAAATTTCGGGACCTCTATAATTGACATTTGGATTTTAAAACGTTTTTCTTAATATTACCTCTATAATTGACACACGAGGGATCGAAGAAAACGAAAATAACTGAATTGAAACGTCGTTAAAATTTACTTTTTTTCTTAAAATGAAATGACCTCTGTAATTGTTACACGAGGCATCCAAGGCCTCTAAAATTGAAAGGCCGTTAAATCACGAAGAAGGTAGTTTTAATATTTTGTACCTACCTACCTACAAATATAATAACCGTATTTCAAAATTGTGTTATTATAGCGATTCATGAAATCAATCCGAACGTAAATTTATTTAAGTAAAACAGTTTAAAAATAATATGATTATTTTATGTTTGATCTTCAAAATTAAAAGAAATCAATTACCAAAATAATATTTACTTAGCAGTTTTTTCTATATCATTAATTCATTAAAACACTATTTAGATTTTTAGAATTGAGTTTTCTGTTATAAACTTGCCAGACGTGCACCTCCAAAAAATAAAATTGGAGGTATTGCGCACCTCTATAAATGAGACCACATTTTTTTGAAGCTGGTTGGTTAAATGAAATACCTCTTCAATTGACACAAAATTTAGTTTACTTTAGTTTTACTGAACTTCTAAACATGCATAATATTACAACGCTAAGTTACTACTGTCTTTTAGCAAGCTGACAATGAATCACTACTTGGAGAGTCATGCATTTCTGCCCTTCCGGTATCACCGCATTGATTTTCGAATAGTTCTCATATGAGTCATAATTACCTTTCAATCAAAGCTTAATCCACTTCTAAAATAAAATAAACGTTGGCTTTTTCCATTGTTAGTAAACTTAAATACCTATACATATTAAGTTTCTCGAAACTGGTTAATAGAGAATAATAATCACATTATGTTGCTTGAAGTTTGCGTAGCGTCTGCTAGCCCAACCCAATTCTTTTTCAGCATAATTCTTTAATGTATACAAGATTTGCTAATACTCATAATCGCCAACTAGTAGCTAAGATAGCCTACTGGTAGCGTACGTGCTCCGAATGCATACTAAACAGGCATTAAACATCAGCTTAAGTATTATATTCGACAATTTAGGACCATTAAGGGTATAATAGGCCCGGCCCGGTGGTGAAGCCTGGTGATGGACGTCGGAGGTTCGAGGAATAGTGTAGTAAGAACTAATGGCTTCCCAGACTCGGTGGGGCCGTCTCGAGAGTCGCATCTGATCGTTCGTAATTTTATTATGAAGAAACTGGTCGTAATAGATACAGCTTTTTGTAGTCCCAAGACGATATATAAGATTAAGATCCATACATATTCGGTTTAGTAAAACTCCTGTGACAGAATTCTTTAAACATTTAACGCTTTTAGTAGGTACTTAAAGCGTCGCATAGGTATGCATTTTCGTGTGGACCACAAAACATTACGTTACGAATCCGTGAAATCGGTTTTCAGATTCGATAGTAGACATTAAACACGACTACGACACTACGAATTTTCAAGGGAAGCTATTTTAGTCAAATCATTATCTGACCTTCAATGTCAGAGTCGTAAATAGACACTAAAGTTTATTGGAAAGCACTTTACGACATCAGTCAATGTAAATTTAAATTAAATATTTATTGAACTGGGAACCCCATGAAGGACCTTTAAACTAGGACTAGTAATGGAAATATTTATTCGCAAACAAACGTGGACTTCCTGATGAACAAACATCTTTGTCTTCTACCTATGTATTTCATATTTTAAACCACTTACAGTCGTCATCACATACATCTGAGCGATCAAGGTGTTCACAAACACCTGTACACGACTTTATTGTTAAAGCCATAGAGTGCATGTTCAGATATTTTTGAACACCCTGAAGAGTACAGATGTATATGGCGCTGACTGTACAAGGACAAAATAAAAAATATTGGAAATGCAGTATTTTCGTTTAAGTCTTAATACATCGCAGCAATTTAAGACATAGGCTTACCTTGCTGCAGTGTTTTTAAAGTCTGCAAAACGTCAGTGCGACCTTGTAAGGCCAGTGCTACTTGCACAAAGTGGGTCGACGGGAAACACAAAAAGCCGACTCGACGTATAAGGGTTACTCAGGATGACTGACCAGTGATAGCTGATTGATAGTTTAACTGTAGTGATTGATGAGAACCGTTCGGAGATCATTAAATTTTCACATGTAATGAAAATTCTATTAAGCGTATCAAGGTTTTTGGGGCAAGAATCAATAGAGCCACAAGACTCTGGATTGTAATTTATGGCCGTGAAGTTTCTTGTAACCTACTGGCTGTCTGCGCGACTCCATCCGCGTATTACAAAGCTGGGTCCTTTGTAATACGCGGATGGAGGTCCAGGTCCATTCTATACACTAGTGAAATATGTCAAACAGAGCTTAATTTTTCTGATACCTAAGTTACGTGAATAAAGCAGAATCAAGTCTATTACAATAACATTTGCATAAGCCAGAGGCAAGCGGATAGAATATGGAATATTTAACGACTACCAATACAAATACTTGATCGTACCTAAATTCGTAGTACTAAGAACGATTTTTGAACGAACTTCAGAATTTTGTATAAGCTGCAAAAGCCTACTAAGTAGTAGTCGACCTCGATAAAGGAGTCGTGCACCGCATCTCAAAAGGAATCGGATTGGTTAACACATTTTAAACAGAACATTAAAACGAAGCTGATTCCAACTTTGTTGTAAATACAACCGTTTCATGTAGTGTCATTTACTTAAAAACAAAAGAGTGTAGGTATTACAAAATATTGTCATGAGTTTTCCACTATGTGTTGTTATTGGTCGTCTCTCTTTATCGTCAACTGTAACCGATTCTTATATTTCTGCAGAAGTATCGATGCCTCTTTCATGGACAGACAACTGATCCGACCAGTTAATTGTGGACAGCTATTTCCTGTGCCACTATCAGTGTTTTTATTAACGGTCTCCTGATAACGCCTAGCCCACTTCTTTACAATGTCATTCAATCCTAAACTGTGGCATGAAATTTGGATCAATATCCACATTTCATGTGATGCACCATTAGGATGTTATTTAGGTACAGTTTTCAAACATCCCTCTTTTTTTTAAATCTTTATTTAATAAAAAGAAGGCCTTCGTCGCTGAGCGATGATGCCGGCCTTATAGGTACATTCATATAGCTACTTACTATCTACACTTAACTAATTTAATAATTAAGTTGTACAGTTTAATTGCTAGCTTAGATGTGGGGTTAGATAACAAGATGTTGCATGAGCCTACATCTGTGAGCCTAATATTGGACTCATTATTTTTGTTAATATGTATCTATTTAATGTCGAGCAGTTTAAACTGTAGTACGGTTTAAAATTACATTATTAGTTTCGAAAAAATACCAAATTGATCAGCAAGGGAAAACGACCATTCAAGTATGGTAGGTCTGTTTTGTTACTTATATGCAAAACAATAGAAGTATGACGAGGGAACATACATCCAATGAACAAACGTTTTTACTGTCATTGTAATGCTACATAAAATCTAATAGACATTTCGTTCCTAACGACCATTTCCCCTGTGTTCCTTGATAAAAGAGGCACTAGATAGTATCTATAAAGAAGAGAGTTGAAACCTACGGTTTTCCGTAGGCTTCAACTCTCTGCTTTACGAAGCCATATATCATTGGGTCGTTTGTCTCCAGCCTCCATCGTATGTGGGCCGGCCATAACAGAATGCACAGCTTAGACTAGCCTAGAGATCAATGCACTAAACGCTGACAACAGCAACAGCACTATGCTATGGACAAAATACAGTCGTTTTGGAATTAGAAGAACCAATGGGAGTCTTCGTGGATTGAATGCGTATTTAGTGTCTTTTACCATTATTAAGTTTCTATCTTTAACTTCCATTATAACATTGTTAGATAATTAGCAGCCTGGTAATATTAGTTGTAATGGCAGAGATGTTAATTTGATAAAAAAGAACTTGATTTAGCTATTGTTTTTTTTTCACGACTGCAGCAAACTGGCATACGATACGACCTGTCTGATGGTAAGTAAATAGACATTGGCGTATAGACGCTTGGAACTCCATGGGATTATCCAGCGCGTTGCCGACCCTTTACTGATTTGTCTTTTATATAGCTAAAGGCAAAAAAGGTCCCTCACTCTCAATACAGCGCAACTTCGTGAGGTCTGACGACCTTACTGACTTGGTGTTATTATGGCTGTGGTTGAGGTACTTCCCCAGTTGAGCTGCTTGAAATATGAGCTAGATATCCGCTCAAAATTACCTACCGTACCTCTCTCAAAATTGTATCAAGAGCGTCTCAAATTCACTATCGCACTCGCTGCTTCAATGGTCTATGGCGTTTCTAACGGTTGATCACAATGCACGCGAAGCATCTGATGCATTGCCGTGCCACACCGCATTCGCTACCAGATAGACCGTTGGCTACTTTTTCCACTTTTTATACAATTCACGACCTGTTTTACTGCCAACAGGTGTAGAGTGAACAGCAATAGGTAGTATTTTTTAAGAATTTACAGACGCATTTAGAATTGTAAATACATGACCGTAGTAGAGCAAAAACATTCTCTTACATCCTCGGCTTTAAACACGTTTCAGTTTTATCTTTATTCAGTAATGATTCTAACGATTAATTCATATTTAATAGCAACATGTGATAACCCTGCGATAAATATTTTAGCAGATGTAGATTCAGAAGTAGAAAAGCATTCAATAATAGTGGTCGAACACAGTCATTGCGTATGCATGACATGGCTGCGGGTGATCAATATGGATAGCAGGACAAAGACAGAACCAAAGCACTGCAAAGAAAATCTGTACCTACTGTTAAGAAGATACCTTGTACCACAGAATACTTTTCTCTGCAGCAATAAACTCTGCTTCTTCGCATTGACATAATGTCTATGTACAAATAGTGATAACTAGCCAAGGTTCGTTATTATATAGTAGTAAGTTTTATAAGTGTGTAATTATATGTATCTAATCTTTGTTAATTACACCTGACCTTAAACGCCGCCTACTAGTCAAATTTCTTGGAGGGTCTTATATTTTATTAAAGATCGTCTTGTCGAATGCAAAGGTGTCGTTATTTATGCGGCAGGTATTGTCATAAAACTTATATTTTATAGGGCTACTGGCCTTATTCATAAACGTCTATTATACCTATTTTAGCTAAACTGCCGTTAAAATTATGTTATTTCTATCTATCACTTTGACATTTGTGTTTGCGAAAAAAGGAAAAAACACATTTTAGCTAACACATGAATAAATATCTATGTATAATATCTATACCTATGAATAATATCGAGAGACACGACGTCCCGCAGGAAGGCACTATTTGCAATCTGAAAACTTCACTGTCCTGAATTCAGGGAAAATTTACCTTCGCTCATGTCGTCAGCTGACGCGACTGGCGCAGGCGCGGGGGAAGGCTGTGGTTCGGTCCACTGTGCCCTCCAGGCCTCGTGGCGAGCGGCCTTCCAGATCTCCAGCTGTGCGTACAGTGTGCTGCCCGCCTGTAACAAGAACAAGGATGGTTAATTCAAATCACATTAGATCAGTTACTTTTTAACGGCCGTAAAACATCGATAGGCTGTAATTCGGATCGTGAAAAAAAGCAGAACCGTGGCGAGTGGCGATTAGATGTTGATGAAAAGGGTGACAATAATAATAGTTGTCTTGCAATCTGATGCAGTAGCTGTATGTTCCGGGTCCATCGGTCTACAATAAGTTACTGTTACGTAGTTATTAGTTGCTACTAATAGTTATCCGTTACTACGGCTTTCAGCCTTCCAGTATTTAAAGTTCAATTAAAAACGTGGCAAGCAATGTTTTGATACTTAGCTTCAAGGAATCTATTGCATTTAAAGCATAATAATGTTCGTACTATGTAATACGAAATTGTACCAATAAAATATGTCTATGTCTATAAAATCTTACTGAGGCGGTCATGCATGAAGGACCACATGGCGACGTTACCAGTGATAGGTCGAATTTTTCTATTTCAAATAGTGCATTAAGTCATAGACGGTTCAAATGAAATCACACACAACCAGACATATTTATCCATGTCAGAAGCCGTCGAAAAACAAAGTCGCATTGCTCCTGCGTTTTCTCTTGCCAGAACTCTTAGCTTGGGTAGTAAAACTATGCGAAGGCTGCATTGTCAACAGTTTATTTGAATGCGTATACGTGCGAGTGTTTACTAACTGAAGTTGCAATAAAAGCTTCATTCATGAGTTGCAAGGGTCATTGATCTTTCGTACGGAACATAATCAGTCTAACACTATTGTCCATACGCTAAGCTAAGGCTTACTAAGAAAGGAAGGGCCAAACGGTTATAGACTAAGAGTATGACCTGACCGTTTGAAATTATCAAGCTACCACTTTTGAGTTTTTTTTTTCAAAAATAAGCTTAGAGACACATAGAATACATAAACCATAATACATAAAAAATTCCAGATTAAGATAAATTAGGTCATTATATTGTGAATGATGGTATTGGTATATTGGATAAATTGATTTTAAGTGACACGTAATTTAGACACATACCACAAAAGAGAGAACGGGTTGTCGACATAATGATGTACCTGGAACCTTTTATGCATATGTTATAGTTGCATACACCGTGTTTTATGCATATGTTATAGTTGCATACACCGTGTTTTAAACGCATAAAACAACAGTTACGACCTTGAAAGTGTATTTTAGGGCGTATAAAACATCGGCAAATAAGTGAGGTTAGTTGTCTCGACTTTCCTCACCGGAGAAAGTTCGCGTTACGAGTTCGCTTGAGCGAGTACTTTAGCTACTTGACGATTAGTCGCCTCTTTCAAGCCACTTGCACGTCGATTGGCCAAGTTATGTAATTATTTGGGCAAGATCACTTCCCTACTCCGTTTAGTGGCACCTGTTAGGTAGTGACATGATTATTTAAAAGCTTTTTATCAGTTTAACAATGGATTTTGTGTGTTGATAACTTGATTATTACTCGATATCATTGAATTCTTGTCAGCTCTATATCACTTTTATATTACGCTAAAGTAAGGTAGGTAGGTAGTAGGTACCCTAGAACCCGCCGACTAAACAATACATGTATGTACCATTTTTTCAAGTCTAATTGAACTCTGGATTCTCGAGACTCCAACAATTGAAGCATTATTAATTATTTAAACTTTATTGCACAGTCAAAAAGTACAAATGGCGAACTTAATGCCTTAAGGCATTCCCTACCGGTCAACAGCAGGGCTAAACAGGAAAGCTTATAGGTGCAGGCAGTTGACCAAGAAAAACTGAAATTAAAAGGATAGGTAAATCTAGCTAATGAAAATACATTTCCTTATATAATATTAGTAGGATATAAATGCTTTTACTGACATAAATACAATAAATATAATATTAATATACATACATACATATTACTTTGCGTACCCAGTGCAAAAAACGATGTCATTAAAATAACCAGAGATATCGTTGAGAAAACTGTTGATTATTAACTTTTAATTTCACATATTCATCAACTCTTTTCCTTATTGTTGATATGCAATCACAGCCTAGAAACCACATCGTAATCACTAAGATTGCATAACGCCCGATTTCCTTAACGGATTTCCTTACCTAGTGATGTAATTAAACCGGGACAATTTCGCCAACGGAATTACAACACACAAGCCTAAACTGGGTCTCTCAATGGAGCGTAGTTATACGTACCTACCCAGTCCCCACCTAAGGATACTACGAAAACTGGAACAAATATTGTTCACTAGTATACACTGCAGTAATCGAGAGCATTGTTGCGAGTCCCAAAATAATGAGAATGTATAGCAAGTTTTTTTTTTACAAAACATGTTGGAGTGTTCCTGACTTTATCACAACACCAATTAAATGCAACGTGTCCGCGAAACAAACGTCTAATATAGATCACATGTCAGAACCCGGGCAGCAACGAGTGATGTAAGCTCGCAAAAAAATATTAGGAAGCCATTACGTTAAGCCCATTCGGGTGATGATCTAAAGAGCACATTTTACGATGCTCTGCGCAAATTAAAACGATATTTAATGTGAAAACCACTCGCCTGGTGATTTGATAAACTATGTGTCAGTATTTAGTTAGATCCCATCACCACAATATATTGTTGGGTACAAGATAGAGCAACAAAAATAATGAATATTAAACCAAATCTGAAGGACAACCAACACGCAACTTTTTAAAATATTTAAAAAGATGAACAAGCATAGTAATCAATAAAACCATTGCCATTTTATCATGTGCCCTGCAGACTTGACCTAGGAGCCATGGAGATTGTATATTCCAACAATTTCTACGACTTTATATATTTTAATATTTAGGGCTGGCTCGTTCCTCGTACAAAGTATTGGCATTGCCATTCGGCGAGGCAATGCAGCCAGTCTCATGGGCGCTCTGCCTCGTGGCAGCGATTTGGGGGAAATATGTATAAAGGTGTCCCAGAACTAAAGAGACAATTTTCGAAGTTTTACTGGCTGAAAATTTTATTAAAAAGTAAGAAAAGTCTTGGTGTCATGGCGTCTATGGTTTCGTTATCCGTCATTTAAAGCGGGAATTTGTTATTGCATACATTTTTCACATACTTAATAAAAAGGATACAGTAAATCACTTTCTTCAAGAAGGAGCTAGACCAACTAGTATATATGTATATAATACTAAAACGTTATGAAGAAACGGGAGATATCAGTTTTAAGAAGATTCCGGGAAGAGATAGGTCAGTGATGATGGTACTTCGGAAAGTAAATCGAGTTAAATCGATTTTTAATAAGACTGCTACAATTTCCGTCCGAGTGGCAGCGGATAAATTACAAATATCAAAGTTGACTGTCGCCAGAATGAAGAGGAATGATCTAGGTCTGAAAGCAAATGTGAAACAATTAGCTCCTAAATACACAAAGGACCAAGAGGAACGTGCCAAAAGAGGGTGCCGAAGAGTTTATAACAGTCAACTGAGAAACGTACTCATTATGGACGATGAAACTTATGTCCCGGCAGATCCCGACTTTGTACGTAAAGAAAAATGCTCTAAGTGTACCTCAAGTTAGCGACGTTGAGATGTTTTGGTTCCTATGGAAAAGAAAATATAAGAAACGATAAAAAAAAAACAAACCCTCAAAAGATTTTAAACACAGATGGACCAGATTGTTTAAAGAAGTGGCTACAAAAACTGGAACAGCATGCGGCGGGCCGCCAAAAATCTAAGAAAAATGGCTTTCAAATGTATTTTGGGCGCGAATTGAATACAAAGCCAAAATTTAATTACTTTTGTTACAACATTCAACCAAAATTCTTACTTTTATTGTTTACTAAATATTCATTATTTTTAAAATAATATTGTATCTTTACTTCTGGGACATCCCATTATATAGTTTATGTTCACAAGTTAGTTTGTAAGTGTTTTTTTTTAATCTGTCTGTTTGTTAGTTTTTTTTTCATGGTTATTCGTGTAAATTAAACATTTTCTTTCATATTTTTATTTTAAGAGTGGGTCAATTTACTTTTTCAAGTTACTTTTTTGTCTCCTTTGTTACTTTTTACAAACTTTCAAATAAACGTACCTATTATAAAATTGTGTCTCTGTCAAACTAATTAAAATCGATAGCACCCCCCGTAACTGCTGGTGTAAACCATCGTTACAAACAATTAAATACGTGGTTTCAAGATTGACAGTTTTGTAACTGCGTTGTGGGTCTAAAAGTTGATCGGCCCAGGCACTAAAAGCAATTTCATAAGTACTGAAGTAGATTAAAATTTACAATTACAAATTGGTTAATAATCAAAGCTAGCTAACATGAGAATGCACAAAAAGGGAAAATGCTTAATATTAATAATAAATTTCAGAAAGATTCAAATAATTATTAAATAAAAACGTTAAATTACAAAATGAAATGAAAGTCTTAAGAAAACGATCTAGATCTCTAAATGGAAAACGAAAACAAAAATGTTAATACGTCTTTAGTGGTAGACTATATTAAGCTTGATTATATTAATGTGTTATGAAAGACTTTGGACTCATGTCACGCCCTCCTTGCTGAGGTCAACTGATTAGCGACACCCAAATATTTTCACATTTATATTGTAAGTAACATCATTTTAATCCACGCAATGAATGCTAATGACTGAAATATAGGTATTGCTAAAATGGTAATCCATACACATTGAGATATATTCATGTAAACTACACGTGTACACACTTTATTTGAGTGTCACGTTCAGTCGCCTTCAAATAACTATTTTTATATATAATTTCTTATTTTACAAAGAATAAGCTGGAAAAGTGTTTGTGGACATTTGAGTAAGCGTGAACAAGCGAAAACCACGAACTTCTATTGTTCTCAATTTATAATTACCGTACATCCTTGCCGCCGATGCTATAGATTGTTCGGGAAACAATTGACAAGTGCTAAGATCCGTTACCTGTGGTGCTCTCTGGTTGAATTCGTCTTCAGTGAGTGCCATCAGTGCGGGTCCCTCCATTGAGAAGTACTCTGTCGGTACCATCGGCAAGTTGAACGTTTGGAGAGTGAACACTACCCACGACTTCACGTTCTCTGTGCTCCAGAGCATTGGATCTGTTAAAAGGAAAACTTGTATTAGAATATCGGATATATCTGGCTTTAGGGAGTCAACGCGTCAGCAGGATATAAACGCCAGTTTCTGCCTGGTTGGGCGTCTGCATTAAATAGACATTACAACCGGTGGTCAAAAAACGAATGCCACGTCACTAACGATTCGCAAACTTAATGAGATTCCCCTAGCGATCAAAGATTAAATCGACATAAATTTGCATTTAAAGATTAAACTGAGAACTCAATGCTTGACATCATCTCCGATATTAGATTCGATTAATGGCCTGTTTTTTTTGTAAATTTTCATCATAAGTCTAAAATAGTATTGAGAACGCAGCCCAGATTATTATCTAGTCGATCAGTAGCATTATTCGGTTGACAGCTAACGTAATCGTTCAGTTCGCAGAAAATATTTATAGTTATAATCGCTATGTACATAGGCGCATGGCAGCTACGTGGAAACAGTTTTTTTACCTCAGAGTGACGTCATTGATGACCGGTTAACGCGTTGGTTGTGTTAGAGCGTAATTTACATGCCATAGGTACATAGGTACTTTGCGAGGTTTAGTGATGTTGCATGAACTAGTGAAGACATTACTTCATAGGTAAAATAGAATAATCTATGTCGAGGTTTTCGATCGATTCTAATTGTATTACTCACCTGGAGAGATTCCCAGTACATTGCATGTGTTGTCAACATCTCGCTTTGACTGTTCGATAGCCAAGCACAGGACTCTGTCTATATCTTGAGTGACCAGTGCGTCTTCTGTGCCCGCCCCTCCGCTGCTTTCTTCCATTTTTATACTTCCTAATTCTATAGGCATTGGCTTCAGATTAAACCTCTTCTGAAACGATGTGTCCTCGAGAACTGATCTTAAGAGTATATGATCTTTAGGCTCTTCTACTTCGATTTTAGGTGTGATGTAAGTCTGTTGAATATTCTCTTGAGAGATCTGATTTTCTTTTAACAGTTCTTCAATGTCGATGTACTCGTCATGCTGTGGAACTGGTGAGGAGTAGTGGTTGGTGCTACCGTATGAGGCGCACGACCCTGAAGGTGAGAGAGGGTAGGGAGACGCGAATCCGGGAACCGATAGACTGTTGGGTTCTTCTTTGATGTATACGTGGGGGGAGTAAGAGAGAGAGCTATAAGGTGAAGGTGGCTGGAGTGCTACCGCGGGAATGGATCCCTCGTCTGAAGATGGGGAGGGTGTGGGGTAACCTTCGAAGTCATAAAGTCGCTCCAAGAAGCCGTTGTCTTCTGGATAGGGGGGAGGGGGCTTGGTGTGTGTGGAGGGGGGGTGCAGCATGGGTTCCGGGGGTGAGGCGGCGCCGAGGTAGCGCAGCAGGTGGTGCAAGTCGGCGGGGGAGGCGGGCACGGCGCGCTCTCCCTGCGTCGCCGACGGCGGGCTCAGGCCTGACCGCGGGACCGTCTGTGGCATCTGAGAACAAACAAAATACTCCATTTATATAACCATTCTCTACTCATCGCTCTTATCCCCGGTTATATTTTATCTCACTATAAGGTGCGGTTAAATATTGTTTATTAAATGGATTGATTATTGAATTTAAAAGTTCGCTATAGAGCCCAATTTTAGGTTTGATTCTTAATCGGCATAAACGGCGTGGCGTCCATAGGAAAGACAATATTGTTTTGTTTACTTTGTGTGACCAATTATCTTGGCTAACGCTTTGTATAATGTAAACGATTAGACCCTCATAGTGAATACCCGACCCTTCTACCGTCATTATATCGTCATACATGAGATCACTGCTTTGTCGAACGCCGACGACGTCAAACTCACAGATGTATGGCCAGATGCTGTAAAGAAAACACGGCGAACTATAAATAGTCATACTCGTATACGTATTCTGAGTAGAGCTATAGTTTACTTGGTGCAAAATGTTGGTGGGCATTTATTACCGTTTTCACTTAAACCACGAACAAAGTACATACATACATACATTCATTCACGCCTTTATTCCCAAAAGGGATAGGCAGAGCACATGAAACGTATGTTCCAGCGCCACTTTCAGCATAAATGTGGGTATAAAAGATCGACAAAATGTGATATTGCACTGATAGGTTGCTAGCCTATCGCCCACAACGCACTTCAACCCTGGTCCCTTAGTCGACTTTTACGACACCCACGGGAAGAAACGGGGTGGTGAAATTCTAACCCGACACCACACGGTAAGTAAGTATAATAAGTATTGTAGTAGTAAGTATGACATGTTAGTGCGATATGGAATTAAACTTATGGATATTTGGCTCGGCAAAATCAATGAATACATACTCGGAATAATACAATTCTTATTTCATAAAATTGACAATACAACCTTTGAATGGTGAACTTTTCGGGTGCCTGTCGTATCGCATAATGTTGACCGTCCTAAAAATTTTTGGCCGAGAATGTTTGGCATAATGTTGAGTGGCAATACTACTTATACCTATTCATTTTAGCGCATACACATTTAAAAGTTCTAAAGTATGTTTATCCTAATATTGATTACTCGAACAACGAATTACCTAAAAAGTAATAAACCTAATTTTCGTTGTCATAGTAATCATTTTACCTATTATTAAATTAGCTAAAATTACACCACCTATACTATTTTTTTCCTAAGTTTTATGCTATTTTTAAACTCTGAGCAGACCCGACCTACATCTAGATAAATAAGATAGGTTCGTTAGTTGCCTTTTGTCCCTCAGAGCAGAAATAGGCGGGGCTCCGTCGACATGGGGGCGGGTCATAAGTTATTCAAGTAATGGGCAATTTTCAGTCGAGCCAACCTGAATTTAAATTAATTAGATAGGTTCGTTAGTTGCCTTTTGTTCCTCACAGCAGAAATAGGGACCCCGCGAAGCGGGGCTCCGTCGACATGAGGGCGGGTCATAAGTTATTCAAGTAATACGCAATTCTCTGTACAGCTAACCTGCATTTAAATTAATTAGATAGGTTCGTTAGTTGCCTTTTGACCTTCAAAGCGTAAATAGGGACCCCGCGATGCGGGGCACCGTCAACATTAGGGCGGTTCATAGGTTATTCAAGTATTAGGCAATTTTCAGCAGAGCCAACCTTCATATAGATCAATTAGATAGGATCGTTAGTTGCTTTCTGTCCCTCAGAGCAGAAATAGGGGCCCCGCGAAGCGGGGCTCCGTCGACATGAGGGCGGGTCATAATCATAAGTAATTTAAGTAATAGGCAATTCTCACCAGATCCAACCTGCATTTAGATTAATTAGATAAATTCGTTAGGGACCAATAAATATTTAGGACAATCGATATATATATATATATGCGTAACAAAATGTATGCACAACGTTTTTAGAACATTAAATATTAGTAACAGCAAAGTTATGCACATCGATCATTCTAAAAAAAACTCGGACAATAAATATTTAGGACAATTTCTGCAAATAAAAATATGCACAACAATGTTTATGCCATACGTTATTCGGCATAAAGTTTGTATGCGACAAAATAGTAGGACCAACAATTTTATGCCACCTGATATAGACCCGAACTTTTCACGTCTATTTAGTGCGAATTTAGACTTTGTATAAAATTAACGACTTACTTTGAGTAATGACAAACAAAGACCCATTCTATGCGACAGTAACACCGTAACTGACTAGTACGACATAGTCTTCGTGAAAATTGTTGGCCGTCACACCGGTCGGTCCAGGAAAACCACTTCCTCGCATTTTCATTACTTTTTTATGCGATAATCACTATTGTATTCATATTTCTCACGATAACTACTTCGATTGTTTGATTCATGGAATAATCGACTAGAAGTGTATGTTTTTAGAGAACAACTCAGAATGTACCAGCGCAGTATATCTGGTATCTGCTAAACGGGGCCCTTTTAACAATCACAATGATGAACAGGACTAGAAAATCTCACACAATGACCAATAAACAATAGTTGTTCAAAGAGATCGTCTTTATACTACAACTATTCAGTAATGCAGAGAGGTAGGTAAAATCATTTTTAATTTCTTCAAAAAGATAAGGTTTAGCTTGGATAAAGCATGTTGTAGTCTGAATAAATAAATTAATACATTTACTTAAACGCCTGATGTCTTCGTGTTTTGCTGTCCATCTGTGTTTGTAGGTATTTAAAAATAAGAACAAAACACACCACTGTTAAAAATAAATTTGTGCCTATAGGCATTTCATAATTATTTTTGATAATTTGGGAAAACACGGATACGTATTTGGTTTTAAGATTGTCTCTTGGATTATTAAAAACGAATGAATTATCACTTAACTATTAATTAAAGTAGGTTATTATGGCGTGGAATTATTTAAACTCCACTTGACGTTACTTTATACATTCTAACTACACTGTGTTAATTCTACAAGCGTTTATAGATATCCGTTACTACTTTAATTCTAATATCTTAAATTATTCACTAACATTCCAAACAACCGGAATTGAACTAAGTCAATCAATTGTACTCGTAATCAGCTTGTAATGTAATCACTAAAATGTATTCAATTGTATACCTACTTAATGCGTATTGGTAGGTTTTCTTATATTTTACGAATACAAGCCGACATTATAGTCACGTTATTTACTTTTAAACATTATCAACTTATTCTTAAAAACGTAAAGAATGCCTGTTAGATAATGCACGCGGATCTGTTTTAATCCTTGTTGCTTAAACAGTTACGTTATTATCTCTATCTCCCAAGCCCGAATACTTGTATCACATGCAGTGACAGATTCACTTTAAATAAAGATCATGTAAGGCCTGCCACACACTGGCGCGGCCTGCGGTGGCGGTCAATAGTAAATTTGACAACGGCGGACAAGTTTACGGACTGGCCGCGCCAGTGTTATGCAGGCTTAAAGCCTGACATAGACTGGGGCGGTCTGACCGCGGCGATCAATAGTAAACTTGTCATTAGTTGTCAAATTTACTATAGACCGCCACCGCAGGCCGCGCCAGTGTGTTGCAGGCTTAACCAGTATGTAATAGAAATTTCAAAGACAGTAAAGTTGAGATATTTAATATGTATGTGCAGACAATCTTTCAAAAATATCTACACAGTCTTTATTTTTAATAACATAAGACGCATGCATAAATATCACTGAAAGGTTTTCTGTAAAGATATTTGAGAACTTGACTGTACATAGTAAATACACACACGTTCATAGCATATAAAATTTTGAGTGATAGGATTTTGTTCGTGGATATAAGGTGTAAAGAATATAAAGGTGTCTGTGTCTGTCTGTGTGTTGTCGGCACTAGAATGACTGGCATTTGTCAAGCAGTACGTTAGTCCGGATTAAAAAAACTAATGATAGACAAACGAATAGTCCGTGCGTGAGCAGATCGCTGAATTTATAGCCCGGCGCCGGCGACGCGGAAACGGTGATTCAATATTTTTTTGATAGTTATAAATGTAATAGACGTTTTCCACTGGCAAAGCGAAGTAGACAAAACGAGAAATTTCGTACAATCAAATAGTCATTATCGATTGTATACAATTTCAATTACTCATGTTCCATCGCTTACTAAACGTCCTAGTACCTAAGTAAAGTAAAGTAAATATTTGTTTGTGATACACAGGTTACATAATAGGTGACAATAGTATAAAAAATACAGTACTCTGTGACTTACTTAAAAAGTGTACAAATGTTGAGCCTTACTAACTAAAACCTACAACTAATTCAAATTTTTATGTGCATTAAATTTACATAAACTTATATTCTATTTTTTTCTAAATAGATAAAGTTAGGGGCAAAAGAGGAAACAAACTGAAAAGTAAAACTACTTGAGACAATCGCGTTGTTGTCACGGTGTCCAAACAAATAATAACGAGCAAATAGATAAAGCAAGAAAACTCAACCTCAACTTCACTTCATACTTTCTTTGTCAATCAATCAATCAATCCATCAAATCATTTATTCGTAAAACATAGGTATATACAGGGGTGTTATGAACATTTTACAGTCTCACTATGTCTTCGCCATAAGGCATACAAATAGTCATAAGTCATAACATATGACGCAAAAATAAAATAATAATATACTAAACAAAACTGGTGACCGAAGAGCTGGCGGCTTTCTCGCGCAACGCATCAGCATTGCAATTCAGCGAGGAAATGCCGCCAGCATCCTCGGTACAATGCCTCGAGGGCCTTTTTTAGATTTAACTAAAGGCCACGGCAGAGAGTTTATAGATGAACAACAACAATATTACCGGTGGGTCGGTGCTACGCCGTAACCCGTAGCAGGTAGTTTAGTATTTAGGTATTCCAACGGGTCACCATTTAATTGAATCTCAATAAAGTTATATAATGAGCAGGTTGTTCTGGTTGCTGGCAGCCTGCTCTAGGCCGATAAATATCAGCGTGAGATTTTTTAAATAGGAAACAAATGAAACCGGCAGTACGGCCGCTCTTATTAATGATGACGTCACGACATTGTATCGACTGACGCGCGCGCATTCCTTTTGATACCATTTTGACAAGGCCTTGGGATTTTCACACGATCGAAACGAAGGCAAAATTTTAATGTACCTTAACCAGCTTACCTGCCACTCTAATTTAAACTTTACTGAATTCCGTTCAAAATGCAAATACACTTCCGTGTTTATTAAGAATTGTTATTACTCTTGCTTGAGCTTCTCCGTGACTACAGGCCATTATATTAAACTTAAAGCAGCACACAAATTCTTTGCATAAACCAACAATAAAGCACGCTTGTCTTGTTCCAAGATGTCACTGTCAGATAAACTAAATTGCCCATTACTTAAACGTGCAAGCTTTTTCTAATTCGGATTTAAACGGGAACTAAAAATGTCTTTATCGTTAAGTCTTACCTAACGGTTAATGTAAACTCACTTGGTAATGCCAACTTTCCTCCATAAGTCACTTTTAACTAAACAACACTCACACAGTCAGTCAGCGGACATTTGAGGTTAGATCGCCGGCTGGTACGCTGAAGCCCGAATACAAAACACGATCCGTTCGACGCCTCGGTCTAACTCAGTTCCATTGATACAACAAATCCGCACGGAAGGCCTGAAGAGTCACTGAACAGTAGTTAGTGTCTGATTAAACAACACAGATGTTTGTGCCTCGTATCGTCCATGTTTCTGCGTGTGCGCGGCGGGTAGATCACATAGGCACTGAGTGCCGCCCGCGCAGTGCTCGAACCTCAATGGCCGTCTACGTCACCGCGGGAAGTACGCCGCCCGCCAATAAAACCATACCAGAACACTCGGAACTAACGTCATATTCAACTAATTAGATTTTGATTGGACAGAGGTTTCCGTGAGTATTGCGTAACTTACTCTAGTGTTCCGTTTAATTCAAAATTATTGTCACTAAGGTCAAATACAAAAAAAAACGAACTCTAAATCAATAGCCTCAGGAATTTGACAACGAGGTCTACAGGGCTATTCTTGGAGGATAAACATATTAACTGTGTTTGGCTTATTTAAAAATCGAACAAAGGAAATATTCAATATTATTATATAGATACAGAAATTGAAAAAAAAATCTAACTAATGTAAGAATTTACTAGACACAGTGCGTGTCCTTCCAAGGTAGTATTCAGGAATAAATCATGCCTAACCAGAGAAATCCACTCCAAGTAGAGTTTGCTAAAATTTTATACAATGCCATCATTTTGGGTCTCTATTTCGTCCGGAAAGCACCTTCACTACTGTTTTTGTGGGTCACCAAAACAATTAATAGTTCAGACCTGACCATATTGTGCACTTAGTATATGTGTTCAGTAATTATGAATACATAATTAACTCATTCCGTCAATGGCTTGAATGGATGAATGAACACAACCGTAGCAATTTATGAATGAACCGCCACATCCCGGTTCCGTAGTAAACGTACCGCCGGCCCCTAAAGCCTCGGCGCTACCATGACGCAAGCGCAGCCTTCCGCACTTCATTCATACTCTAATAATAACTTTACTTCGGCTCGGCAAAAAATACGGTAGTGTGAACACCCTAGGAGTAATGAAGGCCATCATTGGCCAAATGGTATGCATGCACCGCTGGCCCTGCTGTGTGCTATTCCTTCTGACTGCGCTCATCATCATTTTCAGCCTATAAGACAATGCCCAGCAAATAGGCACGCGAGTACGCTACTCAGTACTCATGCCGGTCGACGGTCGATCTACGACACGGTAGTCAGTGGGGAATCTATCATTTATCCCTCTAACGGATATACTTAGGTTAGGGGTCATCACAAAACCGACTGGTTAGACGTGAGGACGGGACTCGCTTTGATTAACAATAACCTGGTGCTTTCAATGAAACTTCCCAGTTATGGATAATTCATGCGAATCAAGAGGTCAAATTATACTAAGGGTGAACTATCAGTTCATCATAAATGCCCCATAGCCATAATATCCCATAGCTAAATATTGTTATTTTATTGAACAAGCAATTTTAAAAACTTCTTTATGTCTAAGTATAGATATCAACTCTAGTTATGCTCTGATAGTCGATCATTAAATGCCCTGATCCGATACCTAAACATTATTATTTTATTGAACAAGATTTTTTTTTACCTTATTATCTATAGGTATCAACTCCAATTATGCTTAGATATTACGCACACTGTTTATGTTCACACACCCACAATGCATGACGCGAATAAAATATGTGGGAAAATAATTATATTTAAGTATATGTATGTACCTACTCTACTGGTATTACTCATGATCTATTAGAAACCGTATATCGTCAGCAATCGTCAGTGTTCATGGATTGCAAGGAAAATACCAAATAAGTCTCAGAAGCAATTATATGACGGTCTGAGATAGGGAACTATTTATTGAATAAAACCTCAGACCGTCTCATAATTGCAGTTGTGACTTATTTGGTATTTTATTCTTAATGTGACTAAAGGAAAAACGACTTTGTGTGTGGTAACAGAGCGTTCCAAATGAAATGGAGGATCGAAAGCTAGGAAACGTTTTCATCGAGAAAGACGGTGTCACTTGGAAAGCCATGCCACTCTATCTGATCACATAAATAATTTAAGTGATGTCCTGACTATTAAGCACCTCTTCTTCCTCTGTCTAACAAAACAGATGTTTTTAGCTAGAAGAATCAAATTACGGCACACCCTGAACGTCAAGTGACGTGTAGAGAATGACCGCTCAAACTCTGCATGTACTTGATACCCATATGTGTTTATCCTTTTATTACAGCTGTTTTCTTTGTTAGTATCTAAACTTTTTGAATTGATATACTTTATAGAAGCAGCTTTTTAACTGCAACAGTTTTTTTATGTGAAGGATGCGCTTTCAGTTTAATTGCGTCTGCAATAGACATCAACGCGCTAGTGCTTCATTTTAGACATTAAATTATAGGTACGAGTAGTTAGTAGTAGCCAGAGTAGCCAGAGTAGCCAAATATATAGCAACACGTCTTTGTTAGTACAGGAGTAAGGAATTGTTACGATATATTTGGCTACTTTGGCGGCTACCAACTATGTGACGCTGACTGTATTCTGTTTATTTATCCCACCCCTAAAATCGAGTTTAAATTGAATAAGAAAGCAGATTAGAGAATGGAGACACTGAAGATGAAACTTGCGGAAAATTCAGCCCTAGGATTGTCTCATTACACGCCTATTGTTTTTATTTATGCCTACGTAACTATAAGTGAGCGTGGGTAAACACCCCCAAGGTAGACTGATGTCCTGGTAATGGTCGCGGGAATCTGCTGTACGCGGGCGACGCAGGACCGATCATTGTGGCACTCTTTGGGGGAAGCCTATGTCCAGCAGTGGACATCTTTTGGCAGATATGATGATGATGATTATCAACTATATGTGATATACCTACGTAATTGTAATTAATATGTAACTTGTAAGTTGATTTTCACCCACTGAGTCGGCCGGACGCCATATAGATGTTTGGCTATGGTTAAGAATAACCAGTTTGACCAATTCTAAAAATATGCATACAATTTTGAACTCTATCCTCCAAACATTAGTTTCAAATTAATTCACATTTACAGACGCGAGTACAAACGATTGCACAGCAATTCTCGTAATATGCAAAATACGGTCTATTCTTGTACCGGGCATTATGCAAGTGGGTTTGTCAAGTGAGTCAACGTGTGAAGTGTCTTGTCACATACAAAAACCCATACCTACGTACAATTGTATTTCAATATTCAAAGAACCTGTCACACTGTAATATGTCATGATTCAATTTTGACTTTAACATGTTACATAACCCGTTCACGGGCACAACGATTTTAGCTATTTTGAATTTCTACTTGTCAATTTTAAATTCAACTTGGTTTTGAGAGGCACTGTGTTCACCGCAGTTAAATTGTCTCAAAGTCAGATCTTAAAGCCTATAGATAGACGGAGATGTTAAGTATGTTAAAATCCGTGATGAAATTGGTTCAGAATGGTAGATCGTATATGTAGATAATCAATTAATCATAAAATTTTGATCTTTAGGAATGTTTATTTAACGGGGTGTTCTATGATAACACATGATGGTACTGTTACATTTGCATAATTATTAATGTGTTATGCTAAAAAATATATATCCAATGCGATGATATCGAACATATTACTATTTTTAATAAACTGGTTTTAACCAACCGTAATCTCTGATGTCAGCCCGAAGACGATGACGCATTTAAAATACTTTATCACAGATAAATATATCATTTGGAAAATAACACGACGAGAAAATCAGTAATCAAACTAATGCAATGGTACAATGTACAAAGTAAATAGATAAAAACAGTCCCAGTGCCGCCCAGTTCACGTAGGCATTATGGATCGTCTTGCCGCACCTACACCGTGTGACCTACACATAATGACAAGTAATAGAACAGTTTAGAAGTAGACCAATCATCATCACTGCCTACTGCACTCCACAGGTGAACATAGGCATCTGCCAACGCCCTCGCTTCCCACCCTAGTATCTCTCTCTCTACTTGTCATCGACACTTTCCCTCACCTCGCCGCAAACGAAACGTTTGTCGAGATGCGCGACCGTACACGAAACGTACAGATCCAAAACACGTGGACCAGATTGCAAAACACTGTATTGAGTTTTTAACCGACTTCCAAAAAAAGGAGGAGGTTCTCTTTTTTTATGGGTTAGGAGGCAAACGAGCAGACAGATCACCTGATGGTAAGCGATTACCGCCGCTCATGGACACCTGCAACATCAGAGGTGTTGTGAGTGCGTTGCCGGCCTTTAAGGATGGAGCTCTGGGAACCTTACTCACCATCAGGAACACAACACTATACAATACCTACGGAATAGGCAGCAGTGCTATTATGGCTGTGGTCTTCTGTAAGGCGGAGGTACTCCCCCAGTCGGGCTGCTCCAGATTCAACCGTGATGACATTACGCTGTGCCCTACCTCTCTTAAAATTCTGTTGTTTTTTTAATATGAGTTCTGACCATGTAAAATACCGAGTCATGTGTTTTATCTACCCCTTTCACGAATATATGCGCGTGCTTTGATACATATATATATATATATACATACATACAATCCGCACTGGGCCAGCGTGGGGACTACTGCCCATTCCCTCTCATACATGAGAGGAGGCCTGTGCCCAGCAGTGGGACGTATATAGGCTGATGATGATGTGATGTGATATAATATATATATATATATATATATATATATATATATATACTTAAATAAAACTGTTGTTTTTCTCACCGGATAATATTTGCCACAATATCTCCCAGTACTGTAATCCCAGCAAGGCACCATTTTGAAACACAAGACGAGTGCTCCCGTCAACTTATCACATGTAAATGTATTTTTACAACACCACAAGACCTTATTTATTTAGAGATATCGAGACGTTATCGGGGAGCAAGTTCGTGGGTTTATCGGTGTCTTATCGCTTCAAAGTCTTATAAGGTAACAGTTTTAAAGATTACAAGGCGTTCGTTTACTTTACGTATCGATTAATCGAATTTTAATTAGATTTCCTAAGGGCATTCATAAACGACCTGTGACTGTTAAAATGGCGTTGATATTCGTTTGCCTTCATCAGTTAGCTACTTTGACATTCGTGTTTGTAACTTATTTGTATCTGTGATCTTACGGGTGTACTTGCGATTCATAGGTACATTTTGGCGACACGTAGGTACATAGCTAAGTTTAAGGTAGGTAATAAGTCCCAAGATTCCAATTTCTGGGTCATATGATAAACTGTATCGTTACTCTATACCCATTTTCCGGCCACATCTTTGTTTATATAGACTAAAGCTATGGTATGACTAATTAATAAGTAATTAGATAAAATACTATTATAATTTAGACAAATACAGCCATGATATCATCATGGCGTCTAAATTATAATAGTATTTTAACATTCCAACGTCAGATAACCTTAGCCCTTTCATTTGTTTACTTTACCGGCCGCCTGCGTATTACAAAGAAGCAAGGCAGAGCCAAGGTATTAAATATGTATAGCCTGAAAATATCCATTCAAAACATTCATTCTATATTCTAATGAGAAATTTAAAAAAAATGGATGAGCAGTTTCGGAGATTAGGTACCGCTACATACAAACCTTACTTCTAACAGCCCACCATATGTGGCTCTAGTCACCGATGTTACTGTTTCCGCCCAACGCATAGGCAATCCTCAACTCTTCTTCCCTGCAAGATAATAAGCTTTTCCAGGCTCTCCGGTCCAGACCTGAGCAGATGGCCAAAAAAGCTGAGGTTACAGATGGTGGAGAGCAGGTCAAAAGACTCATTTGAGCGGCAGCACCACATCTCGACGACTCTCTCGTCTCACGACGAGTACGAGCCGTTTACCTTAACGATTTACTATAGTTCATACTCATACTATATATTCATTGCAAAACCATGGTTACCTACATAAGGTGGTAGAAATCTTAAGAGTGCTATTGAAAAAAGCGCTCGCTCAGGATTCGGTATTTTGAGACGCGTATTGCGTAGTGTGTGTGTAAATACTACTAGCACGCACGCAAGCTTACTGTAGCTGTATAGCGCACCGTTGGAGCGAATGCGCGACCGATATTAATACTTGCACTAAAAGATGGTAAGTATTACTTCGCTAACGTGGTGCCCTAACTTGAACAATGCAAGTATTTGCTTTTTGTGCACATATTTTCTATACATATTAAAATACTCTGACAAAGTATAATATTTAAGTAGTACGTCTTTTTTTGATATAAAATGCTTTTCTTTAAGTGGTCCGGCTGTCCTCTCTACGAGTATATGTAGGTCGCATCTCTCAACAGATTCTCGTGAAATTTTGTGAGCGAGTTCGATATGTAACTAGGCTAGGCAACTATAGGGCAAAAGTGCTTTCGTATGTCCAGCTGTCCGGCTATCCGGCTGTCCCCTCTACAGGTTGCATCTCTGAACCAAGTCTCGTGAAATTTTATGAACGAGTTCGATATTTAACTAAAGGGCAAACATGCTTTCGTATGTCCGGCTGTCCGGCTATCCGGCTGTCCCCTCTATAGGTTGCATCTCTAAACAGATTCACGTGAAATTTTGTGAGCGAGTTCGATATTCAACTTTAGGGCAATAATGCTTTCGTTTGTCCGGCTATCCGGCTGTCCCCTCTATACGTTGCTCTAGGGAATGCAAAAAAGTTAACCGGAACTTTTTGAGTTCGGTAAATAACCGGGTTTGGACACTATAAACCGGTTACTAACCGAAATGAGTTACATTTATAAAATACTTGAAATTGTGAGCCGAGACCGTTATTTAGCAAAAAAACTAGTAAATTGTAACTTATTAATTTTTAGTAAGTTTAATTAAAGTTAGTATGATAGCGATAAAATACGTATCGGCCTTACGAGTCATGTACAGCACTACCATGACATAGACTTTGAATTAATCATCTTATCGTAGATGATATTAACGTCAATAATTTCGGACCAGCCTCCGAACTTTCACGTTATCAATCGTCGTTGTCAACACTTTCGCTTGCTGAAGCGAATATAAACCTTAAGATATGTCCATCTCTCAAGCAACAATTCAGCGAAACGGTAAGCGAATCATTTTCCTTGACTGTAAAAGGACAATTATGATGATGTATAAAAAGTTTAAAAAAAGTTAGTTACTTATTGAACTACACATCGCCTACTAATAAACCAGAACTAACATTCTTACAGTAAAATTATCCTCCAATACAATTCTTTTAGCTTTAAGTAAAAACCGGTTAATAACCCGTTTTGAAATTTGACCGGTTTTCATCACTCAACTGATTTTCGTGAAATTCGTATTTTACATCCTTAAGGACTGCTCCAGGAGGAGGAGAATGGATCTCTCCATTAGCCTGGTCTCTTCATCACTAGTTCAACTTCACCAAAATTACGATTTCCAAGGATAATTACACGAGTCATAATAGAAAATACCGATGTCAACTACACGCGTGCCTATAAAATTTGAGGGTTACCCTCAATTTCCCTGGGATCCCATCATCAGATCCTGACGTGTGCTCACCTGAATAACTTGAAACAATATGATGAACGGTGTATAAGATTTAAAAAAACTCCTCCAACTCCTTAACGTTGAGGAGTTGTACCTTCCATCATCAGCCCACCAACATGAACTGATGACTACCAGACGCAAATTCATACCTAAAAAGCTTTAGAGAATTCATGAAACACGTAATAAGTACGTAATATTTGAGGGTTGCCTTCGATTTCCCTGGGATCCCATCATCAGATCCTGACTTGGTGACGATGGGACCATCTCAGAAGTATACATTTTTTAAATATATTAATCGGGCCACAAGTGACGGAGAAATCGGCGAACGTACATACATAAAAAAAAATAGTGAAACATATAACCTCCTCCTTTTTTGAAGTCGATTAAAAAGTTTTTTATTCATATTGTTATTTTCAACAACCCTGCATATTATGTCGGTGGTTTGTAGTTTCTTGCTTTCTTGTACAGAGAAATGAAATACTTTAAAGCCGTTGGGGCGGAAAGGTTCTAGAGCGGAGACCACGCACCAGATGGCGCAGCGGACCCCCCACAAAGTGGACTGATGAAATGGGGTTGCGTCTTTTAATTACGGAGTTCCTATGGCTACCTTCCAGCTCCATCATCAGACCTTGGTTACCATATAGTACCAGAGTACTCATTAAGACGAATTAAACGAGCCCAAACTCGATGGGGTTGCGTCGTTTAATTACAGAATTCCTATGACCACCTTCCAGCTCCATCATCAGACCCTGGTTACCAAGTACTCGTCAAGACGAATTAAACGAGCCCAAACTCGATGGGGTTGCGTCGTTTAATTACGGAATTCCTATGACCACCTTCCAGCTCCATCATCAGACCCTGGTTACCAAGTACTCGTCAAGACGAATTAATGGAGCCCAAACTCGATGGGGTTGCGTCGTTTAATTACGTAGTTCCTATGGCCACCTTCCAGCTGCATCATCAGATCAGCTTTATGTCATAATAATATTGCATTGTCATCCAATTTATACATGCATGCAAAATTTTAGCTCAATCGGAAACCAGGAAGTGGATCAAATTTAACTTGAAAGATTGAATTACAGGCAACGGATAGTTGAACTAAATAAAAGCTTATAAAAAATCACCAAGTATCACGATCACTCGTAAAATAATTGACATGGCAGTTATGCAATTCGTAAGTTGTCTCGATTAGCCTCACGAATGACTCACTAGTATAGTTTGACCCCGACGTTGATAACAACTATGTCTAGTCGGAGATCAAAATAATATTTTATTTGACGGTTAGCCTTCGTGAATAGCCACAATTACACGACGTACAGGTCCAACCCGGACAACGGCTAAGCCGGTACTGGCGAGAGACCGCGCGCGACGGTAAATTTATACTATGTTTGAAAGATTATTTAAAAATATAAATGTTGGAAAAAGTTGTATTTTTTTTACTGTATTGTGTTGGTAAAAGTATGAACTTTAATGTTATTTAAGATTCAATTTACTAATAATTCAACAATAATGAGAAAATCCTTGTGTTTTCAGTACGATATTGTTGCAAAATATGGTGTAATTGAGATCAATTTACATATACATACGTGAAGAAAAAGGAAAATTCGAGGCCGCTACGCACAATACGGACATATTACAATAGTGAAAAGAAAAAAAAACAACTAGGTTCTCATGTAACATCATGGAGAATTAGGCGGTCAAACTTATGGCTCGGCGCTCTTTTCCGAAAACTACTGTCGGTAATCGGGTATATTCGGTCAACATATTCAGTTTTTCTTAAATCAGAGGCCGCTACGCACAATAAAAGGAGTTGAGCTATGCAAATAAGTAATCGGAATCTATAAAAATCTTTCCGTTTCTTAGATTTAGACCGTCAAAAATCGGTAATTGTCGCTTATTCCTGACAAATTTTTGAACGCCCTCTTAAATGCTAAGTACATGGGAACCCTGTAAGGGCCTAGCAATTTCTTATGGCTAAAGTTGAACTTTTATGGTCAAGGTTTCTGATGCGTACCGGAAGACCTACAGGAAGATCGAGAAGACAAGAGTCCGCATCAGTCTTATTTATATTTATTTTTCCAAAGACTAAAACTATGACAAATATTAAAAATCAAATTAAAAACTAAAAAATATTAAAAAATATTAAAAAAAATATTAAAAAAATTGGGCCCTCTTGGCATTGTCCCCAAGATGCTGGCAGCGTTTCCTCGCTGGATAGCAATACTAATGCGCTGGGCGAGGAAGCTGCCAGATTTTCGGTCCCCCGTGGACTCAATTAATTTTTTAGAGATGTCCTTAAAAAGTTGGCGCGCACTGGGACCCCACGGGCCAAGAGTCTCGACACCGAATGGAGTAAAAGTATATTGGGTGCCGAGACCCCTATATTTATATTTTTTCAGCTTTTCGGCCGCCTCGGCCGCCGCACTGGGATGATTACTGGTCCCGTGGAGGTGGGAAGGAGCCAAAGAGTCTACACAAGTAGCGTCCCACACAAGTGCCTTACCCAAACTCCACGGGATCAGGGTCATCCCGTCCGGTCTTTTGCCATCGTCCCTGGCTATGCCGGAAGGCTCCAGGACAGACGGCACATTGGCTGTTGCAAGCGACCGGCGGATGATGTCGTTCAGGGCGGCGTGCCTGGAAAAGCGGCCAGCGCTTTTCAGGCAAGAAAGCCCGTGATGTCCCAGTGAGTCAACAGTACTGCCGCAGGGACATTTGTGTGGAGTGCATATATCAATCCCGAGCCTTAGACATGTTGAGATCCGAAGCGTTTCAGGCTCCAAGAAAGTGCCAGTGTTTGGCGACGGGTAAGCGTGGAGCCATTCACCGGATTCTCTGGTACCCGACGCCAAAAGTCTAGCCCGCTCCGCACCTGTACTGAGGCTCAGAAGAGAATCATACAAAATTTTACAGCATACGTCGTCCCAGCTCCTTTGGCAACGAGGATGGTCCGGGAAATCCTTTCCCGGGCAAGCGGATGACCAGGCGTTTTTTGCCTCCACCAAGCCAGCAGTCTCATAGTGTGAAGGGGGACACCCTAGGATTTTGCCTATGAGACTAGCTGAACTGTGGATGGAAGATAGGAACGCTGGCAGAGAAACACTTGAAATTTTTCTTATCCCTAGCCCACCATGTCTAATGGGGAGGGATGCCTGGGTCCAAGACTGGTCGCTGAGCTGTATGTTCAAAATGGATTCTAAATTTGATTTTATAAGGTCGTCCAGTGGTGCCAAAATACTTTGAAATTTATAAAATGGGCTGCAGCGAAGTACGTACGTTAATTTGGGTACGAAAAGGCAGAATTTTAGCAATGTTAAGGCGAAATGGGGGCTTATTTCGAGAAGACGGTTGGCATAGATTTGGAATTTGGAAATTGAACTTTGTATATAATCTTGAAAAGAGTCTTCGAAAATGGGAGACCCTAGGAGGGAAAGTGTTTTTGTATCTACAATTTTTATGTTAGGCGTCAGTGTGTTAAATTTTTGTTGAATATCGAATACATTTAATCTGGGATTTTGGACATACTCGTATAGTTCGCATTTGGTATAATTCAAATCTAAGCCAATATTTTTAAATTTCGACTTGATCGTTGCTAGGTCAGAAGCAACGGTACCCACATCGCCTCCTAAGGTTCCATCGTCCAGATACCAGACGTTAAATTTAGATTTGAGATTTTTTATAATTGGGTTTATCGCCAAACTAAATATTGCAGGCCCGAGAGGGTCACCCTGCTGACATCCGACTTCAGACGATAGTAAATGTTCCCGGTACAAAAGATTAGTCGGGTCTGCGTATGAAAGCAGTAAATAGTTGTAAATTTCGGGAATGTTTTGTTTTACTTCTGTCAGCAGAGTATCTCTATTGACTGAATTAAAAGCATTTTTCACATCAATTTTAACCAACACTTCGGCCGATGCGTCTGAGAGGTATGTGCGCAAGGAATGTACGGCCGCCTCACACCCGCCTTTGGTGCCAAAGCCTAATTGTACTGGTTCAAAGGTTGTAATTTAGATAAGATATGCCGAACTGCAATTTTGGACGCAAGACGCCGAAGTGTAGTAGTACCAACGGCTATGGGTCTCACACCTCCGTCTTTTTTAGACAGCGCGATGAGGTTTGCACCGAACAAAATGGGGACTATGTCGGAGTTAATATTACCAAAGAACATTTTATTTACCAATTTAGTGATTGAAGTGAGAAGTTTTTTGCCTGCGTCGCCAGCAGAGAGAGATACCAAATCTTTGAGGTGCTGGGGTGTAATACCGTCCAGACCAGCTGCGGATCCATTTTTGAACGAAAAAATCCCTTCGTAAATTTCTTTACTATTAGTTTCCAAGCATACCTGGCTAGCCGTTGGTGGGTCGAGAAAATAAGGAGCTGAAGGAGCTGGGGGATGTTTGCTCTGTAGGGCCGAAAGGGTGTCAGGGGTGTCTGGTGACAACACATCGCCCGAAAATAGAAGACGAGCGGCGCCTTTCAAATCCCCGTCGCTGATTTTCGTCTCAATACTCTTGCGAAGGTTGAACGAACGCAATATTTGTCTGTTATCTGTGGAGGGAACAGAAGCCTGGACACAGTTGTTCTTGATTTTTTGAGTAAGAGAAGAGTTTGAATGGTCTTTGTTTATGTGTAGGGTACGATAGGAAAATAGGAGAAGGTTGTGCCAGTCTTCGATGCTATTTTTGTCTATGCATTTATCAATGATATTCGAGAGATGGGCTGCGACTGTAATTCTGGCGCCGCGGGGTATTCTTTTGACTAACAGAGTACTATTTTTAAGGTTGCTGATGAGGAGGTGGAGTGGTAAAGTAGAAATATTAGTGGCCGATGCCGCAGGGGGTGGGATAGGAGTGCTGCTAATTGAAGGAGTACCATTTTGACTATGGCAGTTCCTGTGTGACTTGGTAAAATGTATATTAAGTCCTCTTACACTTTTAAAGCTTCTCGGGCAGAGGCTACACGTGTAATCAGACGATGTATTGCCACCAGGCTGGGACGCAGCCATAATTTAAAGTGTTTTTGGCGTAACAATGAATAAAGTGAAAACCAACCGAAAAGAGTCGTTGGGCCCAAATAATAAGTATATAAAAAAGATACTTACAGAGGATAAAACTATACACTACTTATAATAAACACTAAACCTATGATGACAAATAGGTATAAAAACACAAAAAGAAGAAGGCGTTCTGTGGAAGACACTGCACTTTAGCGGTATTGTATATATATGTACGGCGAGAGTAACGGCTGATCACTACGTTTTCATTTTACAATATTTACAAAATAAACACTGGGAAATACTATGACAATTTTGACACTGTCACTCTGGGGCGCAGCCCTTGGCCGCCAGCGAATAAATACTCCTTTCTTGAATATTTTGACTTTGGGCCGCGCGGGCGAGGGGCGACGCGCCGTCCGGCGCTGCCAACGGTCTTATGTTAGGCGGTGTCCGCACGCTCTGACAAAATTGTTAATCAGAACGGCCTATAGATTGATAGAAAGCTTGGGTTGACAGCTTCAATGGCCTGCAAATTTTTGTTTTGCTCTAATAATCTACTGTATCGTACTGCTTTTCATGTGTTTTAAGTACATGATCATGTTTTACGTAATACAGAGAATTTTTAAGAAGTTTAAATAGCAAACATATGAAATAATAAATAATTTAGGAATTTAGTTTAAAAATTCCTTGTTGACAGGTTACTAGGTCTTATTTTAGTTTTGTGGTTCATGCCTTTATTTCTCCGTATGTTCTCGGGTCGTTTCGTTTTACCGCAGTTTTGGCCATATGAGATGTACTTATGAGCGACAAACTCACATTTCACCGACATTACTTACCTCTTTAGACTAGATTACGACTTTGAATGAGACGTGTCCTTAGATAAAGAAAGCTTTTGAGGTCATGCACGAGTATAAATATACTCGAACTATAAATATACCTTGTTTTTATATTACTATAAGCATAATTGAATGCAACTGAGGAGTAAACTTAACTAGTAGGTAGGTATCTGATCAATCAGAAGCTATAATTATATAGCTATAATCATCATTCATCAATCATATACACACATATTATATCGAATGCTGTGTATGTATGAGTATAACTGTTTTTCATTTTACTCTGTGTTCCCAACGTCAGAAGATGAAATATAAATGATTGGCTGTCACAATTTGCTTCTCTACTGTACATACCAAAGCTCAAAGCGTTACCAACCTTAGAGCATTTACCAACGAATGTAAGAGTCATAAAATAATAGGTATCGAAAGGACTCGATTTGTCAGAAATTATTTATGTTATTACTATGTTATATTTATATCGCAATACAAGTAAGATGTGTGAAGTCTAGTCAACCACCCGTCTCACCGGAGGGAAGCAAAAATTTGGGTCTTTTATGCTACTGACACGGTTGGTGGATGGATTATACATTCTAAGTCATATAAAATAATCATATAAATTCAAATAAAGTAATTAACATACAAATTAATTAAATATATTCAACAACTTAGATTTCTCTAAAACATAATAATTTCGATTTGTATAGGTAAAACCTTTTTAACCATTCATCACTTGGCGCCAATTTTGATATTTAAAAAGTGGCGGACTAGAGGACATTATCATTGACTCTGATTTTGTATGTTCCTAATGATGATGATGTTGATATGTTTAAAGTAATTAATTAAATATTTATAACACGAAAACAAGAAACAAATAACACGAAAAATAAGTGATTTTTTAGCGTACCTATACATTATTCGATGTCCTTCCCCCGGACTCGAACTATCTCCATACTTTACTCTCAATCGGTTCTGCGGTTTAAGTCTGAAAAGGTTGTTTTCACGTGACATACTTACAGAAAGAAATTGATGCGCATTAACGTAAAAAGTAACCTCATGTCAACTCACATAACTCTCATAGTGTATCAGGCGATTCGTACAATATTTTTTTTGTTTGTAAGTATGCTTCCAAGTTGATCCCATTTTTTTTTGAAAAATTCAGTTGGATGATCCATGAAGAATTGAGGGAACTCCTCAATTACGTATATTAAGCACGTGTGTAGTGATTTTGGTATTTTCTATTATACTTAACTCGTGTATTTACACCTGGAAATCATAAATTTGGTGGAGTGGAATTGATGATGAAGACCACAGATGACTTTTGGAATTCCTCAATTATTTACTTAAAAGTACAAAAGTACGTCACAGTCTCTGAAAAGATTCCGTTGAAATAGCAACTAATGAAGTTCCAAATGTGATCCTTGTGGAATCGACGGAAGTCCTCAAATATTATCGGCCCACAGAGATTGGGTTTTTTTCTCTAATAATCAATGCATTGGCTTTCGGAAATGCTTTGCACTTGGTACTCCGAGTCGAGAAATTGAAGTCGGTTAAAACTTTGCTGATGTTGCTTGCTAATGTTGACCGTACATGATATTTTTTAGAGTTTCACAGCTAAAAGGCAAAAACGGAACCCTTAATCGTTTTGTCATAGCTCTGTCTTTCTGTCCGTATTCAGAGGCAATTTACTCAAAAACTAAAAGACGTAGATTAATAAAATTTGTAAATACATAGGTAGGTAGATTTTGTTAGGCGCAATAGCTGTGTTAGTAGTCAAATATTAACGAAGGGGTTAAGTGATTTTATTCGGTGATACTCGCTCGAAGTCGCAAAAAATGTGCCCCTCCCACATCTAAACTTCGAACATACCCAATAAATGACATAAGGAGCGCATATCAACGAAAATTGTTTTGAACAAGATAGAGTTCTTCCTAATGTGCCAAATTTATTTAATAACGCTTACACACGATGACATTTTGCAGCTGTACAAACGCGATGCTATATAGGTATACAGTGATCTATGGCTAATGTTGTTACACCCCGTCCTGGTTGCGAGCTACGTACATCCAGGAGTCTTAAACTCTCTGTCCTATTTCACCGTACTGGATTCCTCTCAAATTCCTTCGCTGTTCAGGCTATTCGTCTGTGGAATGATCTCCCTCTTACCGTCAGGCAAGCTCAGAGCAAATTCTCGTATTTATGTAGGTATAAGTAAGTTTATAGTATGCATTATATATGTATGTATATAAATGTAATTAATTGATTTGTGTTTCCATTAGATTCTCAGTATTTAGGATCCTGCACCACTAAAGTTTCTGTTTAGCCCAATGGTTGACTGGTAGAGAATGCCTTAAGGCATTAAGTCCGCCAATTGTACCTTTATTTTTATATTTGTGCAATAAAGTTTAAATAAATAAAATAAATAAATAATGTCGTACGACACAGTCGGGTGTTCGTGAAACGCGCGTTTAAATCGCTGCAATTAATCGCCGTGTGTATAAGGTACTCTGAGTATCATCTTCAGATCCGATCGATACGAACTCGCCATCAGTTTAATCCAGTATTTAACATATTCGAATGTACAAATAGCCATACAAACGTATTCCACAATGTACAATGATCGAGGCTATTATTAATACGTGATTACGGTAATCCGGGCTGGTAGAACCGGTTGCCCAAGGCTTGGGTTTTGCCAGCTCTGTTGCTAACAACCTTTTTGTGCTCCGGGCGATTTGAGACACTGTACGACGTTGGGAAGTCATGCTGACTTGAAATTACATTTAAATTTATAAATAAACAACTTGATTAAGTTTTTGTTGAATTTAAAGATAGTAATACTTGCTTTACAATGGTCTAGCAGATATATGGTTTACTGAAGGGTAATACAAAGTGAAAAAAAATGTAATAGGCTTTTGTACAGATGAGACGCCGCGCCGTTTATTATAAGATTTATAAGCCTGTCCAAAAATTAGGGTTAGACTAATTCCTTAATTTCGGTTGTGTTTGTACAAGAAATATTGGGAACCTAAATCCCTGTATGACCCTAAAGCACCTATTAACTACCGATAACTGTGATGCTAAAAACGCTGAAACTACATGTAAGTAGTACAAATTCGAATGTATTACAAATTCTGCTTGTCCTTGCGAGAAATTTGCATCAACACCGTTCTACAACCTTTGTTTAATCGAGTTCCCATCAGCGAGCCTTTCAATGTGCATATAACTACATAACGGTAGGTACGTAATAACCCTTATAATTAAATTAAATCACAAGGACGCGTGCCCACGCGCAGCCTGTGACGCCGGTTTCCCTTTCGCCGAGCCGATTGGTGCGATTAATAAGCGGCCACTCGACTTGAATAATTATATTAATTCGCTTTGCTTTGTGTGCGAGGTGGCTGGCTATTCAACGCTTTGTTTAGTTAGTACTAAACAGTAGGTACTTAATACTCTTTGTACCGCCAGAAAGCTTACTTGAAATAAAACCAATTAAACTCGTAGAAGAGAAAAAAATGAGATATGTAGAAAAATAAAGAGAGGTGCATTCAAGTGCATTCCTTGACAAAGACAACGGAGATTAAAAAAAAATACATACCCATTAAAGCTTGCAAGATTTTTTTAAACTGAAAGAAAAAAATCTGTCGCGTTTACAAAGTGGTAGTATATGTGGTAAAATTCCAATATTTAGCCACACCTACCGAAGTCATGTGAATCGAATTTACTGGGTGTTAATTGCCACCAAAAGGCGACCCTTGACGTACGTGTTAATAACTTCGCTATTACAGATGGCACGTGCCGTGCACGATTGAATTCTCATGCCCCAGCTTTTAGTAATACTTACCGATAAAGTAAAACTTTAGTTATTCCAAGAAACTTGAATTCTTTCTGAATTTCTACGTATCTACGGCAAACCAATTGTAAGACGATTAGGAATTACTAGCATTTGCCCGCGTGAACTCCCGTATCAACTGCCATTCCGAATTGTATCCTTTAGAGGATGATTATGGGGATAAAAATTATCCTATATATTAATCCAGGTTATAAACTATCTCCATGCCAAATTTCATTTCAATCCGTTCAGCCGTTTTTGCGTGATTGAGTTACAAACATCTAAACTTTAACATTTATTAGTAGGATAGTTTAAAGGATGATTGTACCTAATTAGGTTCAGAATGTTGTTATTCTTGGTCTAATGTAGAATAGACTTTCAACAAAATAATTTAATACCAATAATTTAGTAGAGACTACTTCCATTTTTATATGAAAACTACTACTAAATATTTTTTTTTATAAAACAAAGTTTGCCTTTACATTTATAACCTTTAATTAGTTGTTATAACAGGAGTGACGTTACCAGACGCTGATTGGTGGTTTAAAATAAATAACGTTCCGTTGTACATTACTTCAAATCGTAATTATTGTTAGAAATTAGTATAAACTAAAGTAAAGACGTTTCCATAGCTATTATTTTAAGTGTTTTTAAATTTTTGTCACAAAATTATGGTATTTATTACCAGTGATCGGAATAGGTAGAGTATAAATACCTAAACTTAGTAGAACAAAGTCATGAAGTGGAGACTTCCTTGCGCTAACATTTTTTTCCGGGACTTCCCGGATTAAAAATTAAAGTTATATAAAAGTAAATCCTACAATTGAATCTTGGTTGTATCAATAATTCAGTAGTAACAGCAACACTATTTTTTTTTACTTTACATGAAATTCACTGATGAGAAAATTGTTGTTACTTCTATATTTCTGTGGACTACAGAAGAAACAACAATTTTATTCTATTTTTAAAATTAATCTGTCTCCTTTATCCTCGTTCACATTTCGTGTTTAAGTGAAAGAGATAGACAAAATAGTAGTCTTATCTATTATATTTCTCGTGCGTCCTATTGTTATCGTGTAAAAGGGAACCAGGTGTCGTTATCACTTGTTGCTGCTACCTGCTATCCTTTTTATGCATTAATAATAAGTTGACAATACAGTTTCATACCATCCTTTATCGAGTACAGATGGGTTTATACTGTGTTTCTATGTGATTTGTATTACGACGTAATATCTATAAAGAATCCGTTTATATTATTGGTTGTTTTATTTTGTGCCTATTGATTCTATTGAACCCGAAAAACATTGATTTTTATCCTATTTATAAAATATTAGTTACTTTGTAAGTTCCCGGGATTTTAGTCACGCAAAAATACAGGGTGCTCGTGAGGAACCCGAATAATTTGGCCAGCGTATTCCTAAGGTCGTATGGAGTAAAAAATGTTATATGAACATAGGTCGAAATAGGGTTTTTTTTTATGTTTTCATACAAGAAGTTATTTATTATGTATGAAAACATTAAAAAAAAACCATATTTCGACCTATGTTCATATAACATTTTTTACTCCATACGACCTTAGGAATACGCCGGCAAAATTATTCGGGTTCCTCACGAGGCACCCTGTATAGTCGTAAGGAAGTCTCCACTTTTTGTCTCTGTGCTACTAAGTTTAGGTATTTATACTCTGCCTATTCCGATCACTGTTTATTACAGCTGCATCTACCCTACTGTAGGCCGTTGGATAATTAATCACCTCCCCCAATTTCAGCAAGTCCATCTATACATTTATTTCCTTTCATATAAAAAACCAAGTTGATTCCAATCGTAAGCAGTCTCCTGTCAGCAAGCAATATAATACCTACTATAGTTGCCAAATTCCATACAAATTTATAAAGATCAACTCTAGTTCAACTTCTATAGGATAGATAGTCCATGAACAAGCGTTTTGGACAAGGTAGACACCCGGGCGATAATTATGTTACAACGTTACACGTAAACGGTAGGTATTTATCGTTTTTTGTAAAACGATACTTAAGAGTTTACTGCGTTATACTTATTAGAGGTACCTAATTGTATTTTCAGTATAGTCTAATGAAGGTTATGAATTAGATTACGTGCTAGTAAATAGATCTACCAACATGTAAAGGTCAGTCTAAGACGCATTGATAATGCAAAGTCCAGTTTATATTCATTAATTGACTGAATCTAGGTATCTAAATCATTTTCCAAGATTATTCCTTAACTACTATTGTTATATCGTAATCCTATTTGATTGCGTTATTTTTACAGCTGATTTCCAAATGAACATAGCTTGGGTAGGTACCTACAGAGTTTAAGTATGTGTACCTAATACTTCCTTGTGACGATTTCATGTTGAAGTACGTTGGTACCTATAATATCGATCGTTACTGTTGTGTCAATTATCATAATTTTGTAACATTCTGAAATAAGATAAACATGATTTATACTCATGTGAAGGTATCATCTCGTGAATGCGGTTGAATTCTATTCGATTGGTAACCACAGTTTATGCAGGAAAATGCTAGGTACAAAACGTAGGTAGGTATATACTTTCAGAATAAGATCAAGTTGAACAATTGCCGTAGTTATCTAACTCGCTGCATGAATATTGCAAGATTTGCGCAATCTGGTTGAGACTATGAAATGGTGTTCGAGCTACGAACCTGCGCCTGCGTCATCAAGACCATTTCACAACCGGCCAGTCCGACCATAAGCGAATTCTCTCACATTTTCCTGTTACGACCTGTCGGCTTTCGCAACAGTGTGATTCAGGGAATGGCGATGAGAAAAAGATTCGCCATGAGATGATGAAAGCCTACTCGTAATAACAGTATTATTTTACTTACGCTTTGATATCAAACTTTACATTCCTTGCAAGAACGAAAAAACAAAAGCTTCGCTTGCACAGCAAACATCTGCTGCAAAACCAGATCTTAACGGAATAATATGAAAGGTAGGTAGGTACATCAGCCCTTGATCGACCATGAACATGATGGTATTTAACCTATTGACAAACTGGACACGCGAAGTAATGACTAGGGTTCCTTTTAAATTCCTTATTTAGATGTTAGAAAGTTTCGATTCCATAACAAAACCTTTCTTAAAAGCGCTTTTGGTCTTCGAAGTCATTCATTAATACCCAACGCGCGTCGTAGTGGTTGGACCACTTATTGGAACACCTTGTGACCTGGTAATAAAGATCAAATTGGCACGACTTAATGAGTGAATCACGTAACAGCGGCCATTCGTCCTCGACCTAAAAAGACAAAAGTGAAAATCGGACCGCAAACAACACTATTCTTTGAATTCTAAGAAGTTATGAAAAAAATGATGTTTTGCAATTCAGAAACAATTAGTGACTCACGTATGCTTCTAGATTCAATAACATTTTCTGTTAAGTAATACCTCTAGAAGAAATGTTGCGAAGTGGCCTCCGAGAGAAAATCCCATAAGTCCTTGTGGCAGGCCATATGCCCTGTTTTCCACGACACATGTCACTTAAGAAAAATATCAAGGAATTGCTCAAGCATTTCACTGGTCTCTGTACGTCTCCTTAAACGAAGAAGGTACTATCAGTGTAAACTGTGTGGAATCTTCCGCCTTTATTGCAGCTACATCAAGGACAAAGTGGGCTGCGTGGAGCACGTTACAATTTGCTCGGAATCTCAATGACAGTCTGGAAAGGTTTTTAAATAACTGGGGAAAGTTTTGCTGCAGACCAATTAGAGAAGTGGTCATTTTGCGCAACAAGTTACATTTAGGTACATTTAGTAAACAGTAGGTACTCGGTAGTAACTATTTTACCAAAGTCGGATGTATGCTTTAATATTTGTGTTTCCAAAAGGAATAGGCAAGCTAGAGCACATGAAATTTAATATCCGCCAATCTAGCAATTATGGGGAGGAAAAGATATCCAGAATTTTCGTAATCCTTTTGGGAGGGGTTTGACCCCACGAAAATTGATTGTTGATCGATTGTTGCTTAATGTAAGATTTGCCCCGGCGGCCCTCAGATGCTTAAGGTGGGTGGTTGAAGCCCTTAACCCAGCCCCCCTATTCTGTAACTTGTTTTAAGCTCACCTCAACGCTCGCCCACGAAAATATCTTGACACCGCAATGCGTAGTAACTAAACGTAGCGATAGAGGTCTAGTCTAGTGACGGGTGACCGGCGCGGCGGGGTGAACCGCATAAGCGCTTAGGCTGGGCTGTTATTCACTATATACGCGCTAATGCAGTTCACCCTGCCGGTCACCCGTCGCGAAACTAAACCTCAATCTATGCTTAGTTAATACGCATCGCGGTGTCAAGATATATTTGTGAGTGAGCGTTAAGGTGAGCTTAAAACAAGTTACAGAATATGAGGGATGCTCACGCGATACGATTTTTGTCGTGCGATAAGTCATCGCGTCGCAAAATTGCAACGTATGTGTTTATAATATAAGTCAGTGCGCACCATTGTCACCAAAAAATCGTACAGTGTACGAGATTTGGGACTGGTCTTTGGACAGTTCCAATATGATGTAAAGAGTGATGTGGCTAGAGTAAATCGATTGTCATAATATCCGATTACGATTGATGATGGCTAATAAAAGGAATCGATTGATTACTGTGTAATAATTATTTTTAGGAAATCAAATAGAGAGCCTATACACTGTCGTCTGCTAACACAAGTGTCCTGTAAGTAAAGAGAGAGACTGATAGTGCGAGAAAAATTGAGAGAGCTCGCGCGCCGTGCAGAAATCAATGCCATATTTTCAAAGGCAACATTTTGCACAATCAAATATGTCGGTTTCGATCGATGTGATTTTATTTCGTATTATCGTAACAGTAATTAAATAATACATTGTTATTTTCCTATACACAATTATTTGATTCATATCGATTTCTTTCTAAATTGACAGACTCCAAACGATTAAAGCAGTATATCACTAAATTTAAAAATAAAAAGTCGTAGGACGTAATGGTTTGCATACCGAGTTTTCAATGCTAATTTCTATACAAATAAGCCGTAAAAAAATATGACAATAATTTTATAAGTGCTAAAAAGAGCGTGCATGGAGATTGAACTTTGTTTTGTAACTCGGAAGCGATTGAAACTTTTTTTATTATTTCGATGAGCAGTGCCAATTTACGTTATATGGGTGTCGCGATGTGTCAAAAGACCAGTTCCAAATCTCGAACACTGTAGTGCGCGCTTGGCCTTAGCGAATAACAGCCCAGTTCAACTCTATCCCGTAGTAGACTTTTAAGATGTCGACGAAGAAAGGGGATGGTTCTATTCTAACCTAACACTACACGAGAAAAAACGTCTTTTGGAAACGTAAAATTTATGGATAAACAGCTTATCGAGCTAACAGAGCTTCCGGGGCAAAAGTTTTGGAGCTCCAGTCGCCTTAATAAAAAGTGATGCATGTACGATGTCTGTAAATGTTAAAGTACTGCCTCAGTACATGCAAATGTCACCTGTGATCGCTATTACGTGGCTAAGCATCTTAGTAAGATTTATATTCAAGCGTAATGCACATAATAATGTAGGTACCTATTATTAGATGATGGTCCTTAAATAAATAAAGTGGTATGATTGGTATTTTGCTGCCTGGTCTGGTACATTTGTCTGCACTTATATATTTAGACGGAACCAGGTTTATAAGGTATTGTCAAAGTAAAGGGCGATTATAAAAAGTATTCACAAATTTAACACAGTTTTTGCCTAAAACCCACTGGAGCATATTCGTAGCTAATCGGACAAAATGCGCAAAAACAAGCGTTTCTGCGTGTGGGCACTGGATCAGATATTTATATTTCTTTTATTTCGTTACAAGCTTTTACCATGGAACTTCAATCCTCGGAAGTAATTGTTTTTTTAGTTGAAACATGCGGATACTTGGGTATATTTACAAAAACCATAAGTACTGTAAAAAAAACCTTTGACGTCCACCATGAATCTCTAAAAACATTCTCAATCAAAATCAATTATTTATTCTACAAATAGGCCACAAAGGCACTTTTACATGACAAACGGTAATCCTAATAATATTATAAATGCGAAACTTTAGATGTTTGGATGTATGTTACTCAATCACGCTTAAAACAAAAGAAAATTCTAAAATGAAACCATTACATTCGATATAAGATCTGTATCAGCATTAACAAGAAGTTAATATTATTTATTCAGTATTCCAGATATGTATAAGGTAAGGTCTGTGAGCATCCAAATACAATTAATAATTATTCTAATGTTCTTAGAGATGTATACGGTCTGTAAGCGTCTAAGATACAAAACTAGAAAAAGGAACATTAATGTAATATTGTCAGATATGTACAGGGTCAATAACAATAAAACGTGTCAAGATCAGAATGATGTCTCTCGTCAATACGATACTAATAATAATATTACAACTAGTATTTAAGTAGTTAGGTACTATGCCTTTGCAAGCATGAACAGTTCATTCTATTTACTTAATAATTAAATAAGCTAATAGTCCTAAAATTCTCTAAATTTTAGTTGTTATTCCGCGTGGATAAATTATAGAGACGTTATCAAGAAACATCACTTAGGTACTAATAATGTTAAAGTAAACAAATCATACAAACGTATTCAGTATGCACTTCTGCATACAAGATTGTATCCCCTTTGGGAGCGTCAATTTTCTCTGCACACGACTGTACTTACGGTACTTTACATGGGATTAGACTCTAATACGTCAGTATTGCATTCTGCAATTGAACCCCTAATCTCAGGTTTGTCTTGCGGCCAGCTTAAGATATACATAAATATGTATTCTAGTGTAAATGAATTATGCTTAGTCTGAATGAAAGTAATTTTCACTCCAAACAATCTGTGTTGCAGGTTTGTTAAACTACAGTGTAATTATTAAAACAATTCTACCAACTCTGTGATTAATCGCCTTTCTAGCGAACAGTTTTGATCATTTTTACCAATGTGACATTTAATTAAAAACCCATTTTGCTGCGAGTTCACCAAGTTCTGTATCAAAATAGAAAATAGAGAATAATGTTACCTATATGTAATTTAGTAATAATAATATTAAAAGCGTACCTATAAAGCAGCAATTATAGAACTAAATTGAACTTTATTATAAAAGCAGAACAGGTTATTTCAATACAATTATCAAGTTGTTTTTTAACATGCGTATGAATCAGTACCTAAACGTGACGATTCTGACATTTAAAATAACCCGTACATGAGTGAAAATAAGGTCCATTTTCATCACTTCAAATTTCAAGGAGGTACACTTAAAGTGAACCGTAACGAACTAGAAATACAGTTGCTTTTATTTCAACTCGTATTTCAAACGACCTTCATGTGATTACTTCCTAGCGCTTTAAGCTCAAGTTCTGTAAGTATATAAACTATAAACTCGATAATTATCTTTAAAATTACTACGCAAATCGAATTTACATTTGTAATTTTTACTACGACGTATGCTGTTGCACATATAACTACTTATTATGTGACAGTTTCTACTGTATGAAGTATACCTACCTAACTACAAAACGTTGAAATAGATTATAAAACGAATCATTTAGTTACACAAAATTAGACAACATAAGTAAAAAGTAATATTTTTATTATTTTCATTCTAACTGTATTTGACCGCTGAATCGCTATTCGAGGAACCACAGTGCCGCTCTGACATTTAAAGCAAAATGACAAGTATACCTAAATGAGTATAGTTACTATCTACGATTTTCCTTAAGGTGACTTAGCTTATAAACAGGCTTTGTAGCTACCAGACAGCCTCGCAAGTATCTAACTGAGTTGAGAATTTAAAAACAATACCTACTTAGTTTATCCCTTCCGTTTGGAACACGTACTAGCAGATAGGCTTAATTTGTAAACCACAGCACCAGGCACGAAGGGTTGGATACGCTATATATATATTATTATTATTAAAAATTAACTGACAGACAATCATCAATCAAAAGGCTATAATCATAAAAGCCTTGTAGTCGCACGATTGACGCCGTCGATTGTCGGAAATGATTACTGATTTGATCTGGACATTTGTAGTTGTAGCTATTGTTCTACAGGCATAGTAGGTACCTATGCATTCAACTCGTACTTACCAACAGTTGTTCGACAGCTTTGATAACTATATAATTACTTAGGTGCTCTGCCTACCCCTTTTGGGAATAAGGGCGTGAATGTATGTATGTATGTATGTATGTAGGTACTACAATTACTTGGATACCTAGTGAGGGCTCCAATTTACAAAACTGTGTGTGTACCTTATACACTGACTAGTTTAGCTTTGACTCCTCCTAATCACGGGTATAGTCGTTACCAATAGTCAAATTATATTAACAACGCCAGTAGGTACCTATATGAATATAGGGGCTATTGTCGAGACGGCATACGTTTTGACTCTTCTGAAATTTGACTCGCCTTAAGAATTAGGAGATTTACTCGTCATCCTGTCTATCCTGACATTCCTGACTGCATAGCGGTGCCACCGCCTTTGTAGCCTAAATATATTATATAAGATTACTAATTTTGGACGTGGTTATAAAAACCTACAAATGGTCACTACTTATGATACCGAAAGGATGATTCCCGTTCAGTTCAAAATATGTGAAGTGAAATGCTTGTCAGCGGAGTGTTTTCACTTGTCGAGTCAACTTGTCATGAATTAAATAATTTTGGACTAATAGTTAATTAAATTACGGATATTAGGTAGTTAAGTGTGTTTGATGTTTTGCTTAGAACACAAAGTATGCATGTACCTAAATTCTTAATTGTAGTACATGGAACAGAACACAACAACACATCAATTATTACAAGAAAAGGTAACATATGTGTATAAACGCGAACTTATCTCTATGAGGGATAGTTTTTCAGCTAACCAAACAAATAAACAAAACAAACAAAGTCTCCCTTGATGAACTTCTGAAGAACGCTCTTTGGAAAAATTTGGTATAACGCGCGCAGATAAAGAATGGATCTGAAAATGGCCGTCCGCTGGCATGCTAAAAGGAAAATATGGCCGGGGAAATTTCAATTGTGAAAATAATCGTCATGGAAAAACAGACTTGGAGAACCGGGTTTGGGAATATTGTAGGGAATGAAAATTCTGGTTGGTGCCCTCAAATTTTCCGTCATCAAAATCAATAGATTACCCAACCAGCAAAACTAAGTCGTATGAAAGTCGAGAGCACGTTTCTATTTTCACCTAAAGCTGAGAAAAGGGTCTTCAAACTGTCGAGTAATAGATCTGTAAACGTTTACTCGACGCGATTTGGGCACACTTTACTCAGCTTAAAGTGCTATAATTGTCATAAAATAGTCGAGTTAAGAGCCAAATGATGGTATAAAAGTCGAGACAAAGCGACATACAGCACCGTCAATGCTATAATAGCTATCATTTCAGCATTAGTCGACTAATAGGTCGGTTGAAAGCAACAAAATTGCTTTTTCTCAACTTAATAGTGCTGTGATAGCTACTTTGTTGCATTCACTCAGCTGTTTAGTTGATTGATCGCAACGACGCGAGCTTTAATAGCACTAAATTTTTGAAGTATTTGCAACGTTAATAAATGTGTGTTATTTGTGTCAGAAAATAAGAAAATAATTGAAGTAAGTCCAAATATATATTTTTTCTACTTAACAACTATAGAATGGTAGCCATGTTCTTAATAAATAATGTTTTCGTTGTTAGCTATTATTCGTGTAACATACTAAATTTCAATGCGAATTTTTATTTTTCGATTATCTTCCTTATATTTCTAGTTATTATTTTAACGGGCCTCTTTATTTTCGAGATATTAAGAAATTATTTATAATATTATAATATCAAAAGGAATTGTTCCGCCATGATATAAGTACGTTTGCTATCTTACGACCTTTACTCGACTTTCAGTTGCAAAATAGAAAATATATTACATTTACATTACTATGTCGACGCCATTACAGACAATATTGGGGTTCCTTATTAGTATATGATAAATCTTCTCTCTTTTAGCAAAGTACTGACTATACAAGCACACACTGAATTTGGTCCATTGATTATTATCCATTTTCTAGAATATGTGAGCCTCTAACGTAAACTCATGAATTGGGGTTTGGTGCTGTAAAAGATTTCAAAGATCATTTATGCTACTTTTTGCTGCAAGATGGCTTTAAAAGTGCATTTGAATTGCTGTAGGTGCTATAACAATCACTTTTAGAACTTTCTCTCGGCAAGTGCTGTAATAGTGAATCGATATCTTTTATATGACACTTAGTGCTTTATGAGTAACTGAGATGCTATTTGGTCATATAAGCAGCTTTTTTACCATTATAATGCTTCCACGGGAACAATGTCGAATGATGGTGCTATAAAGACTTCTTCAGCAGCTAATTAGAAAATTAGAAGCTTTTATACAGCTAATTTAGAACATGAAGTGGTATAAAAGTGAAATTTGACACCTTTATACAATAATTGGGTAAACGCGCTGTAAACATGTCGAGAAAACGTTTAGTCGACATGGTTTTACGCCCAAAATGCGAAAATGCTAAAGAGTTGAGTATAGATCTTTTATACGGCGATTTGGCAGCTTTAGCTCCTTTTTACGACTGTTTCTCGATCATTAGCTGTAAAAAGCTTTCCTTATACGACTGTTTTGCTGGTTGGGTAGTTTTACACTCGTATGTTGGAAACATTCGAATTAATCGAGTAAAATTTTATTACTTCTCTAATGGATTGGCAATTAAATAGAGAAATATGATCATTTCTCCTCCTAATAACATAATAACCTGTTTAACACTTAACTGTTTATGTCTATTAAAATATAATTATTAAAATTGAACCACTATAATAAACATTAACTAAAATTACCTAAGTAGACTGAATTGATTTTAAAGTCTACAAGCTACAATGAGCAGTGCCGATTTTTTTTTTTTACTTTGATCCGAATTTGGAATTTTGCTAGCTGACGTTTCTGCTCAGTAAACACTTACTGACAATGACCAGTGTTAAACGTATGAAAAAGTTCAATGTAAATTGTGCGTTGCGTACTCAACATTAAGATCTTTTGACAAAAAATAGCGAAAGTCCCTAGTTCAAGCCGGTGACGCAGGACAGTTCCAACGATTCTGGTCAGGCAAAAAATACAAAAAGACGGCCAAAGAGTTTGTACAGCCGGCTGACTGGACACAGCCAAATTAAGGGTTAACAGTTTTTAATGTAGGTACTTACTCCTTTAATCAGTACGCTTGCCATGAGTTTGACAATGACGGCTTAAGCTAACGATTATCGAGTTTTCTATCTGTGCATCTCTATTGCACTTTGTCAGTACAAGCGGGATGCACAGATAGTAAACTCGATACTCGTTAGCGTAAGCCGTCATTGTCAAACTCATGGTAAGCGTACTGGGTTCTTCACACTGCGTGGTTCTAACTCGTCGATTACGCGAGAAATCGTCTATCTAGTTCATAATAACACCACGTCTGAGTGATCGTGTGGAGCGACTTTAACGTTCACGTGCAACAAGCCGGAGCATTAACGACCTTATCGAACACTACTAAAGTTTGCATTCGTTTGGCAGATAGCGTTAAGTCAGTGTACTTAGCGTGTTTTTAATGCGCAATTATAAAGCTCCGATTTTCCGTTTTCTTTGTTAATTGTATCGTAAGTAAAACAGAATGCTTCTCGATACGGTATTAGGAATAAAAGATAATTTATTTGGCTCATCAGCAAAGAGAAAGATAGGTTATAGGTTATCTTTGATCTCTTAGCTATCAGAGCGGAGAATATTAGGTAGGTATACTTTTTGTGTAATACCCTAAACCGTACCGTTAATGTAGAGCGTAGGGTAGGTAATATCCACACAAAATGATGTTGTGTGGATATTCTATACAAAGCGTATAAAATATCTTACCGCTCCGATAGCTGATGAGTGATGAGAACTTTGTTCCTTCTTACTGATATGCATATCGGTACATTCGGTACAACTAAGTGCAAACAAATTAGTTTTTACGATGGCAACAGGTTACATCATCAACCTTAATCGTCTCTAGCAACATGTATATTTTTTATTAGCGGACAGTTATGAAGCTAAGTGTATTTTTTACAAGATGTATATATACAGGGTGTAACATAACTGGGGTGTGAAGCGATCAAGGGCATAACAGGTATCGTGTGCTGATAAGAAAAAACATTTTTGACGCGTTTTTTTTTAAGTAGGTACATTTGTATGGAGCAAGTCGCCCCAGTCGGCCAAAGATCCATACAAAAGTGAAAAAAAAATCGCGTCAATTTTGTTTTATTAATGGACAATAATTATTTTATTAAACATGCGTATATAAGCAACAACTTAACAGTGATACCAGCTCAATTACATTATTTAGATTTCTACCCCTAGACTCCCCCCACTCTACTAAACCCAGCAACTCTACTAAAAATGTACCTATACGCAATAACTTTTCGTTTCGTTTATTATTTAGATACACCTAATCAGGTTTTTATATCCCCATAGATACGTACAAAAACCGTTCTATAGGAGAATTTAATACTCACACAAAAAGCCCGGTGCAGCAACACCTAAAATATTCCAAACGCACGAGTGCCTGTGCAATGTAAATGCCATATTAGCCTCCGAGGTATGCTTGAAAATCTACATTTAGGTATTTACATTTAATCAAGGCATTCACAACACCACCACAACGGGAGAGCCGCGCAATGAATATTTACAAAGCGCTTCGCTTCCCCGTGTTTTATATTATGAAAAACTGTTCACGTTTTAATGCAAATACGTCGGGCGTTGAGCGAAAACTAGAAAGTTGGACGCACACACGCAAGCGACGCGTGTGTAAACCGGCTAGGTTTCATAATTTTACGCACATTAATACAACATTATACACCCACGACAGCCGATTTATATCAGCCAACTAAGTTTAATCATAGGAAAACATTAAAAACAACTTACCGTGTCCGTTTCTTCAGAAAAACCCGACTCCCACAACATGTTTGCGTCGAACAGTTCAGAGCACTTCAAATAAACGAAAAATCACAAGTTTCTATTCTTGTTGTAAACAAATATCAGTCCATTCTCTGGGGTGTTGACGTATCCCGTGACGTTATAAATTGGAGGGTACGTCTGAATTTGAACCGCGCGCGACTGTTACCGATGCGGCGTCGAGACGCTGTGTGCGCCCGCGCTGCTGCCGAGCACGCACGAGCCCCCCCGAGCGCCCCCGAAGCCGCCCGACCGAGCCGACCCACTTTGTGGAAACGCCCGTCAAGTGGTCGAGCGGCGATTTTTTTTCCATTTTCAAATGAAATACAATACCAACGCGCCACCACCTTACGAGCAAGTTTTATTATTGTGTAAAATTGTAAATAATGTAGAATGCATGTGTAGCCACTGCTGGTTCTCCTTGTTAGCCACGTTTTCTCGTCGATCGATCTTGAATGTCTACTGTCGTAGTCAATGGGGAATGTTGACATTTACCGGCGTCGGAGATTAAATGTCAGTAAATGCATTATTATGTGTGCTAAATTCATTAATAAATTATCGTATAAATTTTGATTCATTTTATTACTTACCACAGTCCGATTCATAATTTAATAATTAGTGTGTTAATAATTGGAAATTAAGTAGATGAAATAGAACATTCATATTGAAATTAAAGCATTCCGTCAGGATGCTCTTAATTAACATCTTCCTATCTCAACAATAAAACAAACTGATTTTAAGCGAACTCAAAAAGTTAAAAAAGGAGTATTGAGTTACTGTGACTGGTGACAGACAGACAGACGGACAGCGAAGTCTTAGTAATAGGGTCCCGTTTTTACCCTTTGGGTATGGAACGCTAAAAATGAGGTGGTGTTAGATTTCTCTTAATGACTGACAACGTGTTGGCGCACATCGAGTTTAAAAAATGAAAAAATGGTGGGCTTGTAAGTTTGGACTCCATTAAATTATTAATATTTTTTGTTTCCACTACACAAACAAGTTCATAGGTACCCTAGACTTCACGTTCTCGCGTGTGAAAATTGCCTGCGTTACGTACTGTTTGAACGTGATATAACGCGCACTCTCTATTGCACTTTGACAGTACGAGCGGGATGCACAGATAGAAAACTCGATACTCGTTAGCGTAAGCCGTCATTGTCAAACTCTTGGTAAGCGTACTGGGCTGGAGCCACTGAAATCGACAAAAAATTTAGTGTCTATATTTTTTTAATTTTCTGTGGACATTTTAACCGATCATAAGTATATGAGGACATTCAAACCTTTCAACACACGTAGCACCATTCTATTCGTATGCCGTTCACTCGTAGCAGGTTTATCTTCGTATATAGAAAACACACACACCTGTCCCCATTAGCCCAAGCATTTTATTTTCATTAGTATGGAGAAAATAGAAATTTTGAAATATTTCATAACAGTAGCCTTTTTCTGTGTAACTGATATATTATAATTTTAGTAATTACGTAGACTCAAAATCCACCAAAATAATAGTCATCAAAAAATCAATATTTAACCAATTCCTGAAAAAAGAGGAAAAATATTAATAGATATTTTAATTTTTGTTTTGATTAATTTACAGGAGCTCTTCAAGAATAATAAATAAATCACACAAAAAACATAATGGATCTGTCATTTATTTTGTATATATTTTATTCCGGATGGAAATTTTGTAGGATTCTTGGATAAGGCATCTTAGAATAACATTTGAAAATTAAACAAACGAAAAAAAAACGCTGTTAAGAATTAATGTTTGAAAAAAACGTAATTTTCCTGGGGTACATGGCGTTGACTCAAGATCTTTAAATAATGCGATCAAATGTGTAAAACTTGCTTAAAGGTCTTAATACGAGCATTACTGTCTACCCCTTAAACCAACAAAAAAGACAACAAAAAGTACCTAATACATGCCTAATCAGTAATCCTAATCAGATTTGAAAATTTGTCCTTCCCAATAAGTACCTCAAGGAACTATTATTATCATAATATATCTCCCTAGTTCTCAGAAGTGTGTGCTGAGATTTTTTACAGTAACCACATGTTTATGATTAAAAAACCGGCCAAGAGCGTGTCGGGCTACGCTCAGCGTAGGGTTCCGTAGTTTTCCGTCCGTCACATCAGTAAATGCCCCCACTTAAAGCGTTAAAAAAATGGGCTATTTGTTACATTGAGTTGACACATTAAGTACAGATCCCTAAAACCCTACAAGCAATACTTAGCGAACAATTTTATTATTAGACAACGAACGACCCAAGAGAACTAAGACAATTCGAGCACGACAAATTTTCGACTAAAATATATGGGCGCACCTGCTCCGACCCCATTAAATCAGGAAAAATCTTAACAGCGCCATGTACAATGTGAGCGTTCCGCGTACAGCGACATCTATCGGCAAATTAAGTAAACTATTGCGCGCGAGCTTAAAGTATGGGAGATTATTTTTATGGGATAATTCTTTATTGCGCGAACCGATTTTCACAGTTTTTACTTTATTAAAAAACACGTCATTTCATTGTGATTTTGTAGAAATTACAGGTACAATAAACACCTGCTTATACGGTTAAATTAAAACATAGTTCAGAAAATATTTTGTAATTTTTTTCAAAAACTATTCAACCTATGTTCAAAATATTTTTCCTAGTTTTTTTTATAAAGTTCTACTTTTGTGATTTTTAAAACTTATGGTTCAAAAGTTAGAGGGGGGGAACATTTTTTTAAAATTTTGGAGCGATTATCTCCGAAAATATTAACATTATCAAAAATGTTTTTAGCAAGCCCCCATTCATTTTTAAATACCTATCCAACAATATATCACACGTTAGGGTTGAAATGAAAAAAAAAACACTCCCCACGTTACGTATAGGGGGGTACCCTAATTTAAAAAAAAAACACTTTTTATTTTACAACTTTGTCGGCGTGATTGATATACATATTAGTACCAAATTTCAGCTTTCTAGTGCTAACGGTTAATGAGATTATCCGCGGACGGACGGACAGACAAAGCGAAACTAATATAAGGGTATAAGGGTTCCTAGTCGACTACGGAACCCTAAAAAGACATATTGCCCCAGTGCGTCAAAGACCACGTCATGGATTGTAAACCATTCGCCACGCGATAACTATGACGGGTTACAGATAGTCCCTACTACGGAACTCTGTATTTTGTGCCTTCGTAACTATGTGTTAGGGCTCAAACAGGCTTGTGTTGTGTGTTATTAATTAGACAACGATATATTGAATACATACATAAATAATAAATATTAGGGGCCAATCTTACACAAAACGACCTAATCCCAAACTGAGCAAAGCTTGTACTATGTATAGACGACGATAAACATACTTAAATAGGTAAATAAATACTTAAATACATAGAAAACATCCATGACTCAGGAACAAATATTCGTGCTCATCACACAAATAAATGCCCTTACTGGTATTCGAACCCGGGACCTCCTGCTTCGCAGGCAGGGTCACTGCCAATTAGGCTAAAGCGGTCGTCATAAAAATACCTACTATAAAAAGATAGGACTCAGAAACAGTTGAGCGGCGCTGTGCACTTTTTGGGATGGATTTACTGATAAGTAATATTCAAGTTTTCACTTCTACCGGCACTCCCGGGGTGCAACCCGGTCTTTTTTAGGGTCCCGTACCTAAAAAGGAAAAAACGGAACCCTTATATAATCACTTCGATGTCCGTCCGTCCGTCTGTCTGGTAAGACCCTTTTTCTCAGGAACGCGTAGAGGTAGCAAGCTAAAATTTATACCAAATACTCTGGTCTACTGTCTTTTGGACCTGTGAAAAAATCAAACTTCTAAGCCAACGCAATCAAAAGATACAGCCGTTTATGCCGCAAATTTTCGAAAATCGCAAGAGAATCAAAACCTACCCTAGGTTTTGATTCCCGTGAACTCAGAATCTTGAAATTTGGTATGAAGCAACGTCTTATACTTAGCACAGATATAGGAAAAATTGCGAAAACCGTAAATTTGTGTACGGAACCCTCGGTGCGCGAGTCCGACCCGCACTTGGCCGGTTTTTTTACTCATTGCACAAATATCCTTACCGGGGTTGAAGGTTTATTTCCTTGTATCGGAAAGATATCCATGACAGTTTTAACGAAGCTAGTGTTCGTACGGTATCAAATGCCCCCAAGATCCCTCTTTTCTTTTTACCCTTTGTTTGTTAAATTTGTGTACGGAACCCTCGGTGCGCGAGTCCGACCCGCACTTGGCCGGTTTTTTTACTCATTGCACAAATATCCTTACCGGGGTTGAAGGTTTATTTCCTTGTATCGGAAAGATATCCATGACAGTTTTAACGAAGCTAGTGTTCGTACGGTATCAAATGCCCCCAAGATCCCTCTTTTCTTTTTACCCTTTGTTTGTTATCATTTCCATCCAACTTATGCCTTCCATTAGTCTCCAACAGCCCATTTTTAACGCGTCCAGTGTTTCTCGGTTCCTTTGTGTCATTTGTCCACGTTTCACTGCCATAAAGGGTAATACTCGTTCTCCAAATGTTACAACTTTTTGCTCTTACATGACAAACTAGATTTTAAGAGTTGTCTGTTCTGGTTGAAAGCCTTTTTGCCATGGCTATCCGTGCGACAACGTCTGTTTAAGTACATCTGAAGATTTTTGCAATCGGGCTGCCTAAAAATATTTAAAATATCGTGATGTTGTATTATTATATTTATTATTGTTAACTGATGCTTTGAGTGGAGTTTTAAGGTAGTCAGCATTTAAATAGCATTTGCATTGGTTAGGTATATTTAACACCTGTGCTACAACGAAACTTTGAGACCAGTTTACCGAATAAATGTAGTAAAAAGAATAGGTACATAATGATGGTACTCGTATGTACATTCATTGTACTGATAGCTTTTAATTTCACTACACTTTTTCAATTTGGACTTCTATTTATATTTTACTTATCGTACCCATTAAGATTGATTTAAACTTCGGTAAAGTGTGACGACATTAGAACATCTTATACTCAACTGAAATATTTAATGATTGACTTTAAAACAAAGTTTTGATGACATGAACATTTCCTTTCGATTTTACCATCTAAACTACTTTCCGAGGGCAAATGTATTGATTCATACAGAAAAAACGAAATCGCTGTATATGGCCGCCAATAATACATATTCGAGGACTTAAATATGTATTATCGGCGTAGTCTTGTAGTTGAGAAATGGAGGGAGTTAAATCATTAGTTGCTATTTCAACGGAATCATATCAGAATCTGTGACGTAGGTACTTTAATAGTTTCAAGTGAGGAGTTGCATAAATTATCTATGGTCTTCATCATCACCCGTTTTCGGGTACACGAGTTGTAATAGAAAATACCGAAATTACTAAACACGTGTCTAATATTTTTGAGGCGAGGGAACGAATTCCCTCAATTCCTGGTTGACTCGAATAAAAATTTTCGTTTAATTAGGTACACATTATGTTTAAAAGTGAATTCAAGTAGTAAGAGCCGCATTAAACTCGAATATATCCGCCAAGAGATCCTGTACTACGAAAGCCTTCAAGGAAAAGCCCACAACAATGAATAATTTATACTTAACGTTATAATAATGACATTTGTATTATGCTACTTAAACAATATTAACTTTGCCGTTGGAAAACAATGGAATAAGCTTTGTATTGCACAATTTTAATATGATTGTTGTATAAAAACAGTGGTACTTACCTATCAAGTGCGAAGGCTTAAGCGTATCCAGGCATTCGTACTTCGTAGGTAGCCAATTATCTTAATGATGAATGAAAGTTGTTTCAGAATTTAATTGGGTGTGATTATATTCGTAGAGTTTATCGAATATAATAATGATTCAAGGTTGTTTTCATGGTACACGTCGTCCTTATAGGTACATTCTCGGAGGTGGTAAAAGTATATATCTAATTGTATAGAAGCTACTTCTGGTTTTAGGATGTGCAATGGTTATAAAAATAAATATTATATTTTCATGAAAATATAAATAACATTTGGTATAATTTCAAAGTACATAATCAGTATAAGCACTCATTGTATATAATAAACGTTTGGTATAATTTCAAAACATTAATGTTTATTTTGTATGATTATCGTCTGCTTCCTATAACACTTAGGTATTTATTACTAGCTGTACCTGCGACTTCGTTTGCATGGTAATGTGGTGGGAGTTAACGAATTTCTTATTTTGGACATAAGTCACATGCAGTTCTAATTTAACCTATCAAGTAAAACGTTGAACAAACCTATTTTAGCTAAAATGCCGTTAAAATTCGTTTGTCTTTGATATTTAAATTAGTAAGAAAGGGACAAAACTCGTTTTATGGGGTAATAGTTTAGTAGATGTTTGTGGCACTGGCAATAGATCCAACAGGTAGGACACAGGCTGCAGCATTAAAAGTTTATTGATCTTCTTCTCATATTTATAGTATAACACTGTTTTATATTAAATAAATAAAAACGTGATGAATGAAATGATCTTGAGTCACTCCGACTTTCAGGTAAAGATGTGTACTGATGAGTGTGATTACCGTTCGACATGTAATAGTGCCCTAGTGGCCTATTTGCAGAATAAATAATTTGTATTTGTATTTGTATACTTATAGGAATTAATCTATACATATAAATGCCTATGTCCTGACTGACTCACTCATCAACGCACAGCCGAAACTACTGGGACTAGAAACTTGAAATTTACACCAGGACTTCCTTTTATGACGTAGGCAAGGGTCAAGACGGGATTTTTGGAAATTCCATCCCCAAGGAGGTTAAATGGGGGTGCAAAGTTTGTATGGGGAAATCATTATTTTTTTAACTAGAGACTTGAAACTTTGTAGAACGATTACTTATTAAAATACAAAAAAAGCAATTTCAGCGATTTAGAAAATTCCACCCCTAAGGAGGTTAAATAGGGGTGCAATGTTTGTATGGGGGAAACATCAATTTTTGAACTATGAACTTGGAACTTTGTAGAAAGATTACTCATTAGAATACAAAAAAAGTGATTTCTGCGTTTAAGAAAATTCCACCCGTAAGGGGGTAAAATAGGGGTGCAATATTTGTATGGGGGAAACATTATTTTTTAAACTAGAGTTTGTAATTTTAGGTTATTTTTATAACGTGGGCTAGGGACAAGAAGGGATTTTTGGAAATACCTCCCCTAAGGGGGTCAAATAGGGGTGCAAAGTTTGCATGGCGGAATCTTTTTTTTTTGAGCTAGAGACTTGAAACTTTGTAGAAAGATCACTAATTAGAATACAAAAAATTAATTACTGCGTTTAAGAAAATTCCACCCTTAAGAGGGTTAAATATGGGTGCAAAGTTTGTATGGCGGGAACTTTATTTTTTGAGCTAGAAACTTGAAACTTTGTAGAAACATTACTTACTAAAATACAAAAAAAGTAATTTCTGCGTTTTAGAAAATTCTACCCCTAAGGGCGTTAAATGATGGTGCAATATTTGTATGGGGGAAACATTATTTTTTGAACTAGAGACTTGAAACTCTGTAAAAAATTACTTATTAGAATACAAAATAGTAATTTCTGCATTTGAGAAAATTCCACCCTTAAGAGGGTTAAATATGGGTGCAAAGTTTGTACGGAGGGAACTTTATTTTTTGAGCTAGAAACTTGAAACTTTGTAGAAACATTACTTATTAAAATACAAGAAAAGCGATTTCTGCGTTTTAGAAAATTCTACCCCTAAGGGCGTTAAATGATGGTGCAATATTTGTACGGGGGAAACATTATTTTTTGAACTAGAGACTTGAATCTCTGTAAAAAAATTACTTATTAGAATACAAAAAAGTAATTTCTGCATTTGAGAAAATTCTACCCTTAAGAGGGTTAAATAGGGGTGCAAAAAGGGTACTTAATTTAATGAGCTAGAAACTTGAAACTTTGTAGAAATATTACTTATTAGAACACATAAAAACGCCAGTCAGCGTTTTAGAAAATTCTACCTCGAAGGGGGTTAAATAGGAATGCAAAGTTTGTATGAGGGAAACTTTTCCTTTTGAGCTAGAAACTTGAAACTTCATAAAAAGATTACTTATTAAGGTTACGAGAAATTGAAAGAGCATTCAAAGCTAAAAAAATGCATAAGGGCATTAAGTGGTATTTCAGCTAGAGAGTCATGTAAGCCTGTTTTTAAAAGGCTCAATATCCTCCCCTTGCCACGCATGTACATTATAATAAATAGATTTGCATGCCTACTTTTATAAGGTATTGACATTATATGGACATTATTTACCATTTACCATACCATCTTTATACGTACATAATTTTAAGCAAATAAACAATTTTCATTTCATTTCATAAGATACAAAAAAGGAATTTCAGCGTTTTACAAAATTCTACCCCTAAGGGGGTTAAATGGCGGAAACATTTTTTTTAGAACGAGTTTTGAAACTTTGTAGAAAGTTAACTTATTAAAATACAAATAAAGTAATTTCAGCTTTTAAGAAACTTCTATCCCAATGGGGGTTAAAAAAGGTTGAAGGTTTTGTACGGGCAACACTGGATTTTTTAAAGAGATACTCTTCATTAACCTGTCTCCATTTCTCGATTTCCAGTGCTGAGTGTAAGATTGTTTTAACAGCCTCACGATATTTAACTTTTTTTTAATCTCACGCATAATAATAATAACTAAGATCCCCATTTTCTAGCTCCAAATCCATGCGTCGCTCTATATCTTGCAGAGTCATTTTTGCCAAAGATTAAAATCAGATTAAAGCATCAGGTAACTGACGGAATAAGTACTAAGCATTCTGCAAACAATTCCCGTAATGTTATTGGAAAACCTTTAAAAATCGCATATCAGTGTCTGCCACTGTTTGAAATGTATGTCTAGACCATTTTAACTAAGAATAAAATTCACTTACCTATTTTATATCTTTGTCATCATCAAAAATCTACGCGGATGAAGTCGCGGGCGGCCGCTAGTAATAGATAATCCTTACGAGTACCAGGAGTACCCATTGACCGGCAAGTGTTTACGCGGAACAAAAGATCTCTTTTTTAACGCCTGAATTTATATTTTTCAAACTGTACCTAACCAGTAAGTTCTAGAACCATAACGTGACTCCGAGTCCCTTTCTATTAAAGTAATTATTAAAAATATTAAAGTAATATGTTTATTTTTTCATATTGCATGTTTCAGATCGCACTATCACATTCTGCCAAATCTTGTGTATGTTCCCGCCATTGCCAACTTTGAATGTGTGTTGCAGGCTATATGATACAAGTATTTTTCTACTCCTGTACTTTTATCTGTCATTTACATAGTCCCGAATAGGCTTGTGCGTGCTCGTTCACTAAACGGATCGCTCCGAACTAGTACAATCGTACACAGGTACTAGTTCGGACTTTTAGTTCTTTTAGTTCACTAGTACAGTGAATATCTCAAATGAAATAATCTATCTGTGGCTCTTTTCTTTTCTGCTCCCAGCCGTTTAGTTCGTTCGGTTTGTTCAGATTACCTACACGATAAACCGATCGTTCGGACCAAAGCGTCCGTATTCGTGTGACCATGTATAAAACTCTAAATCGTTGATAGTAATTTATTCGAACTTGTTATTAAAGTAAATATTTTTATAAAATAATATTTGATTTTCCTTCATACTTTCCCAGGCTTAGGACTGTCATTCTAACTAAAATATAATTAGAAGGCGTATTTAAAAATCAAATATTTACATTGATTGCCTGATTGGTTTCATTTTTTTGTTGTATTTGTGTTTTTTTTTTTTATTGTTTTTGAATATTTTTTTATCTTTTAAAGTTATTTACATATTTACATATTGCTATGCAAAAATAGTATTTGAGTTACCTTCTCGGGCTTTAAAAGGGTGCGTCTTTGGTTTATGACCTGACCCGCACTCGAAAAGATCCTCTCGCACGAAACAGAAGTTGCCTGCATTGAAAGTCTTTTTAACATATATTGGTATAATCTTGGGTATACCACTTTTTTTTTGTGCCACCATTTCAGTGGATCCTCTTTGCGGGCTACATACGGCTCCCTCATATAAGCATCATACTCCCGGATTGCTGCGGCAGTATTATTTTCAGGCATCGTAACCATTGCTATTTCCCTATCGAAATCGTCCCAGATGCTTTCCGATTGCGTACTTTCTTCGGATGCTGCTCCAAGTACTCCAGTAGTTGAGATTGTTCCAGTTGGAGTATTTTCTTGTGATTCCGGCAATCTCACCTCGCAAATTCGCTTTTTGAGGCTCTCGCTAGCTCTCAAAAAGGAGTCAGGTGTCCGAAACCCTTTTTTTTTGAATCGCGGGTCTAATAAAGTACTGTCTGCGTACAGAGTATTTTTTTCCATATCAGGGAACCTCAGGTTGAGCTGATCGGTGAGTGTTTTTATAACGACTGTTACTTCGTTAAGTTCACACGGTTCACATGCAGTAACCGCTAAATGTTTGGCAATTAATTGCACAAACACTAAGACCTTTGAAAGGGTAACCGTCTTTTCCGCACTAATTTCCATTGTAATTTCATAGAACGGTTTCAATATGGGCACAACTTTTTCCACTATCTCCCACTCACGCGGCTCTAGCAGGAGATCGTTTTTCATTAGTCCAGCTAATGTAGCGTTGACCGCTCTTTGGACCCGTAATATCCGCTCCAGCATGTCGTAACAGGAATTCCACCTCGTGGGACATTCTTGCTTTAATTTTAATATGGGCAGGCCCATCTGTTTTTGGGTTTCGGCTAATTTGTGTAACCCGTTTGAGCTCCTCTTAAAAAATTCGACTATGCTCTTGATTTTTCCGACTACTTCGCAAATGTCAGCAATAGCTCGTTGTACCATCAAATTCAATGAATGGGCGAAACAACCTATAGGCCTCCAGCCTCCCATTCTTATAGCTCCTGATATGTTCGCGGCATTGTCACTCACAATACTGGCTACTTTGTGGGCAATTTGCCAGTCATTAATTATTTGCTTTAAAAAAGTCATCAAATTTGCGCTAGTGTGCCGCTCCGTATATTTTATACAGCCGAGTAATGCCGATGACAAAGTCGTCTCGGCCTCGTTAATAAAATGCGCCGTGACGGCTATGTAGCTGTCAGTAGTTGTGGAAGTCCATCCATCTGTACCTAGGCAAACAGCCTGTGTTTGGAGGATTTTGTTTTGAATTTCTTCAAAAATTTCTAAATAAATCTTTGGTATCAAAGTGTTGGAAAGAGTTTTCCTTGTTGGAAGTTGATATCCCGGGCAATGCGAAACCATTTCAATAAATATTTTAAACTCCGGTTCTTCAACTATGCGTAAAGCGTGATGGCCCTTAACCACCATTTTGACCAATTGCCTGTCAATTTGGTCGACTTTACGCGCTGATGGTGGCTTGCGAAAATAGTTGGTAAGTGGGTTTGTAGCGGGACCAGATCTCGTAGTTGTTACCGAATCTATATTCGACGAGCCAGGTACCGGCATCCGCATTGAAGGTGGTACGAATGCAGCTGCAGACGATGTAGAACTTGTGCTCGGTAGATTCGTTTCATTTGAAATCTCTACTGCCGGATCTGTCGGTTGTCTTTGAACACACAAAGATATTGTTGGGTGTTTGTTGTTCATGTGTCTGGATAAATTTCCTAAAGATCCACTTTTAATGCTTAAAGACTGCGAGCAGTAATTACATTTCGCGCGAAAATTACGTACTTCTTCAGTGAAATGAAACCACATATTACTTTTCTTTCTGTTACTAGATGCCATTTTGATATTCTGTCCAGTTATGCACAATTATATTTTATATTAATATTTACAAACACTACCAGTTACCACTTTAGTTTACGTCCACAGCCCATAACAAATCAAAACAATATTTTACTTATTTACAAAAAAATACACAATACGCCTAACCCGCCACATTACCTAACTGCTGTTCAACTATTCACAATTGTATTATTTACACTATTAAACATGTCCAAAACTTTCCAAACAAATCACTTTTCTTCGTTAAAATTACACAATATGCCAAACCCTCCACAGGTAACTGCTGTTCAAGTGTTCAACTATTGACAATTATTTAACTTTAAAAAATGTCCAAAACTCTCCAATAAAAATCACTGTTCTTCCTGTTTTGGTGTTTATTTGTTTTGCGTCACTTGCAAATTATGTTTACACGGTTTGGAAAAAAAACGAACTAAATTTTGAATATTAAACTCGTGTAGTGAAAATAAATCGTCAAGGTATCATCATAGTGATACACCACAAATTCGACTTTATTCGTACTGAGAGAGAATTCAAATTCGTAATTAACGCATATTAAAACAAACTTTTATTAAGGCAAACAGCGCCTATCGAAATCGAAGAATTCATTTGCTAAAAATATAGTCGTCTCACTTCTTCCCGCGCCGCCGCGCCGTAGTTCGGACGCGGGTTTCATTCCCTCTCGTACTGTACTACTCATACTCACTCGGTCACTCGGAGCTCGGAGACGTTCGGTTTTGATCGGTCGGTCGGACGGATCATATCTTTTCGTGCTTGCGCTCTTGCGGTCCGCGAGCGAGTGCGAACTAAATGAACTAAGAGCAGAAACGTTACGGAGCAGTTCGTTCTAGTACAGTGACGGGATCTAGTACATTTGACATCTTAGTACATGTACTACACAAGCCTAGTCCCGAACACTAATATAAAGACATAAAAAATAAGTCTGCAGAAAAGTCTATACTCTATTCCTCATAACAGTACGGCACAACCGTGCTGTTTTGTCGCCAAAACGATACGCTTAGCAGCCATACGCTTCTAAACCTGGGTAGTGCTACATTGTGCCACGGCCTACGATCAGACACGATCGAGTAGGCCGCGACGCGACTAATCTAGAGGGCCATGCCGAAACATAAAATACATTAGGTACTACCAACTTAACAAACCACTGAATGTATTTACTTCAAATAAATTATTGTACTAAAGTCATTGCTGCCAACTTAAGAAAAACCTTGGTCTTAATATGACAGTACTGGCAAGTTGAATTAAGAACAAAACAGACCATAAACAAGAGGTGTCAATGTGTCATGTTTCCAATTTCCCACCAAAGTTCCAGTTCAAAATTAAAAGACGAAATATGTAAAATATGATAACTATTCGTTATTAATAACTTCTTAAGATTTGATTCGTATTTGTGAAGTGAAGAAAAATGTGTAAGTTCCTTTTAAAATGGACGAAGAAGAAAATAACTGCACCGCTGATGAAATTGCGTGAGTAGTAATAGAACTGACGGAAAACTTACTGCCTGAAAAGTCAAATTATGCTATTTATTTAAAAAAGTCGTAGAAAAAATATTGTATGCAACGGTGTATAACTTGGTCTTAAAACGCTCGTGGCATCTTTAATTGCGATGCTCGCCAAGGCTCGCATCGCAACTCACGACACTCGCGTTTTAAGACCCTACTTATACAACAGTTGCATAATAGTAGTTTATGCGACTGATCCATAATGAGAGGCCTTAAAATACGAGTGTGGTTTTATGAAACGAGCGCGAGCAAATTTCATAATAGGATCACACGAGTGTTTTAAGGCCTAATTATGTACAGTTGCATACACTACTTTATCTACACACATATCATAAGTAGTAGTAAGTAACAGCAAAAAACCAACAATAAAATGACAACAGCAATGGCGGCAATTCGATCATCCGTCATGGCGAATGGTTTTTTTTTAATCATAGACAAACGAATGAAGTCCCTATACTCATATCACTCGAGATCAAATGTCGTGCGGTTTGTATAAAATACTATTATCTACGCACATATCATTAGTGCTCTAAAATGCGTTCAGAAACCGTAGGAAATGACCAGCATTACTACAACCGATTTTACTATGAGAACTTTTTTGTCAGTGGTAGTAGGTAAAATCTGTACTGTAATGTCATTACAGTACAGATTTTTGATAAATTTGTATCGTTATGAGTTTAAATTTGGAACAGCTGTCAAAACTCAAGTGGGTCTCTACTCCAGTATCCATAGATATTGAAACAGTTATCGATACGAAACGTCAATTCAGTACGTTTTTTAATACAAACCGCACGACATTTGATCTCGAGTGATATGAGTATAGGGGACTTCATTCGTTTGTCTATGATTTTAAAAAAAACCATTCGCCATGACGGATGATCGAATTGCCGCCATTGCTGTTGTCATTTTATTGTTGGTTTTTTGCTGTTACTTACCTACTTGTGATATGTGTGTAGATAAAGTAGTGTATGCAACTATACATAATTAGACCTTAAAACACTCGTGTGATCCTACCTATTATGAAACTCGCTGACGCTCGTTTCATAAAACCACACTCGTGTTTTAAGGCCTCTCATTATGGATCAGTCGCATAAACTACTATTTCCTGCATGTTGGCCAATTTCTGTGTCTCTATTATTGGCTGAATGTCAACATGAAGGCGCGAAGTACGAAGTTCTAATATCGCCTTAATAGGTACTGACGTGCTTGAAAATTAATGTTTATAAATGGCCCGTTCTATATTGATTTAATACATACTGTTTATTGCTGATAAATATAAATACTGACAAACCAGCACGGCAATCACAAGACGGCTCGCGAGCTTTCTCGATTTTTCTCGAGCTATCCGTCTCTCTCTTATTAGACAACTTAGAAAGTGACGTATAGTGCGAGAAAAATCGAGAGAGCTCGCGCGCCGTCTTGTGATAGCCATGCAGTATCGTGACAAAATAAATACTCAGTATGTAATCTTGCAGAAACTCGTATAGAATTTATGCCTGAACGCGAGACAACGCTATGCCATGCCATTAAAAAAAGGAAGAGTCAGACTTTTGACGTTTGACGTTATTTTGTTGAAATTTGTTGATACATTTATTGAAATTACGCCTCAATACGAATTTAGCGCGTGTAAGTTTCCATATCAGAATCGATTATTTTTTTATGCTTTAGAATTTAATATGCGTTTGTGAAGGGTCTCTATCACAACACCGGATCGAAATTAATACTGTTGGATAGTTATGGCACGACCGCTATTTTCACGTCACTGACAGTTGATAGATATGGCGGCTACGATTTCAAGCAGAAGAAATGAACAATTTAATAAGGTCAAATGTTTCCGAAATTTAATTAATCGTCACAGTCGGATAAAAACTATCCTAAACGGAAAATAGAGTAATAATGTACTTATAAAAATTACATGGTTTTCCGTTCATGGGAAGCGGAGATCATTCGTAACACAGAAATGCTTAGTTTGAAACTGGTTGATATTTTTTTTATTTAGAGATTAATATAAGTGAGAGATGAGAGATAACCATAACATGGTATAATTCTCATGTTACTTATATACAAGTAAAAAACATAACTATATCAAGTATTATAATATATTTTACTTTTTTTTTTATTTATTAAGTACAACCACATCATATATATATTACATTTCACTTAAAGCTAGTATATTAGGAGGTATTCATTTCTGATATATACAACAATTACGGAAGTACATAACATTGGCTACGCATGTTGCAGTGAGAACAATAAAAGTTATAGCTTATGCAATACAAAATATGAACGAAACCACTAAACTAATAGTAACAGAATTTATATGTAAATATCAAAGAATTAATAGCAGTGACTGAATTTTATATTGCTTTCGGCAATAATGTCGATTTAAACTTAGGTAGGCGGTCGTGGAAAAAGTCGATGGATTTATTTTGGCTGACAATGTCGTTAAAATTTGAGCAAATTCTCACCATGGGAGACTGCAATCCAAGGTTTGTCCTGGTGACCGGTGTAGCGAAAGGTTTAGGTATAGGGCGCCGAGGGTAATTGCGAGGAACTGTTAACGAGACTCTTTCTAATAGATTGCTACATTTTATTTGCCCATTAACTATCTTGTGCAGGAAACAAACACCCAACATTCGCCGCCGATCTCGCAAGCTGTCCATGTTAAACTTAGCAAGACGACTGTTATGTATTTCTGTGTGAGAAGCCAGGAGTGCAAGGTGAACGCCCTTTGTATGCTCTCAACCCGTTGCGAGTGAACCTGGTAGAAAGGACTCCAAACAATCGAGGCGGTTTCGAGATGGCTGCTTACCAGAGTGTTATACAGGATAATTTTAGTTTTCTGTTGGTTAAAGTCGCTGGAGTTTCTTCTCAGGAAACCGAGCATCTGTGCGGCTTTTTTTAACTACTGAATCTACGTGAGCATGAAATTTAAGTTGACTGTCAAGTATTACACCTAGATCTCTGATTTCAGTCACTTCTGATAGCTCAACACCGCCTATCTCGTATTTTCTCACAAGTGTTTTTTTTCTTACGGCTGTATTTTATGAAAAAGCACTTATTCGGGTTGAGAGTCATTTTATTAATGTAGCACCAGGACACTACATTATTTAAATCGTTCTGGATCATTCTTGCATCTGATTCACAGGCCACAAGATTTGTAAATTTTTAAGTCTCGTTACTCCCTACTACTAAAGTACTTTTGCAGTAACTACAGTATAATTATTATAATAATCCATGCCATTGCAGTAATTTGCAAGAAAAATTATGATATTTGCTCCATTTTATTCAAACGTTTTATTTCAAGTGCAGGCGTAAATATATGAAGTTAACGTCCCTACGTGTATGTAACTTGTTAAGGGGTCGACTTTCTATAGTGAAAATGCCCTTACATCCAATATTCGACAGGTGTCATCCCTCGACATTCTATAATGAAAATGCCCTTACACCCAATATTTGACAGGTGTCATCCCGGTACTGACTGCCAATAATCTTTGTGACTGCTGAACTGCGGTGCTAACTGGCGAAGACTGCTGTCAAATATCGACTGAATAGAAAGAAAGGAAGAAAGAAAGAAAGAAGACATTTATTCACTACACAAAAGACACTCAGAGACATAGGGAGCAGAAACAATACAATTGACACATAATGTGTGTGTCTTCGCGGCAGTGAATCGGTCGCTGTCTCAGCATTATGCCGAGGTGTCAGACAGACACCTACAGCGCTGGTTTTCAGACAGCACCGTACGTGACCCACGGAACGCAACACAACATACTGCCGATACAAATTATACACATAATAAATAAATAATAAATATGATAAAATAAATTTGTTAAATATGTAACACAAGCACAATGGGACAAAAGACAAAATGTGAAAAACGCGGAACGGTTGGGATGTTTAAAAAAAAAGATAGAAAAATTAAGCAAAGTGCTGGATGGGTTAGGATTGGGATTTTTGGAGCATCAACAAATAGCCTTTAAGCTGGCGCCTAAAGGTATACTTGCTAGATGCTCCTTGGATAGGTGGGGGGAGATCATTCCAACACTTGGACGCCGCGATCCGATCCCTCAGTCCGACTCAGGTCGGGCCTAGCTGAGTTTCTTGCTGGACTCTTCTCAGCTAGGCTAGGTTTTAGCGAACCAGCGACAAAACTCCCAGTAGTTCGTCACCACTTACACCCCAGATTCGGTTGATACCGCTCAACCAATCTCACTGGAGCGCAAACTCTTAGAGTATTCCAGTGTACTAACTTCCCCGCGTGGTCGTGCAGGAGGCTCCCCCTGGATTTTTCCCAGGCTACCCTCCAACCACGCAGTCCGACCGCTGTATTGGGTATCGTCCAATTATAGCAACAGCAGTCAGGTTCAAAAAAAAAAAACCGCGATCCGATGCTTTGGCACCAGAATGCCTTACAACTACGCGCACTCGCACGCGGTTGTCTATTGTTTGCCCGATATTCATATACTATAATAATCATTTGCCCGACCTTCGCTTGCCCGAATTTCATGCGCCCGAATGTTTCGTTTACCATAATAGTTAATTGACATACTTACTCTTGTTTACTCGAATATTGAATGTCATAATGATACGAATGCCATACGTATTGTTTTCCAGATTATTGTTTGCAATAATATTATTTAATAGAATATTTAAACGCCATAATAACATGCATTCGGATTCATCTTTGTTAATTTGTTAGTTTTTTCGCTCTTCTATAAAAAATAACCTCGAAGACGAAAGCGGGAGCAAAGCTCCCGCTTCCGTCTTCTAACCTATCCGCGATCCGAGTCGGTAAGCCCCTGTTCCCTACTGCCTACGATACACCACTATCTTGGAATTGGGTAATCTCAGAGAAAAGTTTATTTTTACTTAGTGGCAAAACCAACTCGGATGGCGGATAGGTTCGAGGTTTTTAAAAAAAAAATTGTACTACAATACGTACCGACTTTATTACATATGAATATTATGGATGTTGAGTTGGATGGCAAATGTCATTATGGCATGTGATAGTTATGGATTACAATGATTATGGAAAATGAGATTATTGATATTGATATTATGGAAAACAAAGATTCTGGCATATAATTAATATGGTAAACAATGAGTATGGCATACAAAATTATAGAAAACAACATTATGGCAGTTGAATATTATGGCAGATAAAATTCGGGCAAATGAAATTCTGGCAAGCAAGAGTATACCCTCGCACGCCATACAAGTCTGCTCAGCAAACATGCTGGGACCCCAGATCGCACTATGCCAAAGAGAAGAGTGGCGAGGTGAAGCCGACTGCGTGCAGGCATGTTCAGCAGACCAGGAGCGAAGTAGGGAGTGATATGGGAGCGGGGTGGGACTCGGAAACAGAGACGAATGCATGCGTTTTACACTCGTTGTATGAGTTTTTTTGTACGACCAGTAATGCAGCCAGCATAGACAACATCACAATTTAGTTTAATCTTGACAATATCAGCGATTCACAAAGCTTAACACGCAAATCAACACTTAAGTAATCGCGAATATTGTAAAGAACTTTAAGGCGGTAGAAGCAGTAACTTACAACTTATAGTACCCCATACAACCATTTCTGGTCGCAAAAATTCAATAGTGGTCACAATTTCCTAGAAGTAGTCGCAGAGTAGAAACGGTTCCACCACATACAAACAGTATGAATCTGGTTGCAATATGTGGTAATATCGTGAACACATTTCGAACAACCATGATTTTGGTTATTTTGTTACGGAAAAGTTTCTACACGTTGCGACTTAATATCGTATGGTAATTTTTGGGAACATAGTGTCAAGTTTGTGACTGTGTGCACTTGACGTGTAAATTTTCCGGAACAAAATGGACACAATGTTACTGGTAACCACTATTTGGTCCCAAAGTTACGTAACTGTTTCGTAAATGTGGTGACACAGTGGGACCAAACGAAACATCATAATTTCATAATTGTGTCGTGGTTCTCAAACTATAGTGCCGGTATTTTTCAGATTTAGAGTTAATGTTTATTAAGTATATTACTGAAAAATGAATCGGAAAACCAAACCATTTTGCCATTCCTCTGAATATTATCGACAACTCAGTAAAATCTCGAAAAATAACTCAGAGACTGATTTAAGTGTAATGGATAGTTCTCGTCATGTGTGTCCATCGTACAGCAGCGATCACCACGACTTTAACTCGGAAAGTAGCTCCAGTGCAAATGACAATACTGAGATAAATAATTCAAAACATCCGGAATTTCATAGTGAGATACAGTCAGAACATTCGGCATCCCATGATGAGATTCATTCAGAATATTCGGAATCCCATGATGAGATATTTTGTCTCCGCCATTTGGGCTCGTAAACAGTATTTTCATTATTACTTCTTAAGTTCTCTACTTCATACTTTTTATTCGTCCTTGGCCAGTATAGTAGGTCATTATTCACCCATCCACTGGGAACAGCAGTTACGGCATCTGAGCCTCCTTCTTTGGTGATGACCAACGAAAATGGCATCCTTGAAATATAAAAAAGTTTGAGAATCCTATGTCACTAAATAAGAACATCGCCTCCATTTTAATATCCAAATAAATCGACACAATGTCGACACAGTATTGGAACAATGTGGAGAGATTTTTCATAGAGATAAATCCCCGTTAAATATTAAAAAATCCTGAATTTCTTTATATTGACCAGCTGAAAGTTAATGATACTAGAAAATGTAAGAATCCTATACGCTATCAATGATATCTGATTGTTATTTTCTCTCAAAAAAAAACTTTATTAGCATTTTCACGTAATTATTTTAATTATCTTTCACAATTTCGAAGGCGCGTTGTTGTAAACTATCTATTTTCCAAAACTACAGGAAGAAACTTAATTCCCACTTACCTTCACTTGCTAGTTATCCGAAAAAACTTAAATTCACTCTCTCGTCTCCGTGTTTTGTTTTTATTATTAAGGGATTTAAAACAGAAGTCAGTAGATGTCAATATGACATGCCCATGAATCAAAAGAACGGAATCAAATGAATGAGTGAATGGAACTCTCATTCAAGTTGACGCAATCACGACACACGGTGTGGACTTTGTGTGGTAAATGGGTTACTTAAGCGTAACCATAAAAATGTGTCAAATCTTCCCCACTTTTGGTCGACCCGACCAAACCGCGACCAAATTGTGACCAAAAATGTTACCTGTGTCGACACAAATTGTGCACACTGTTACCAAATGTTACCAAAAATGGCTGTATGGGACCGTGGTTCTGAAAGCGCAGCTTGCCGTCCATGAGGAGGCCAAGGTTAGTTGCTTCTACCACCCTCTCTATTGGTTCGCCCATGATAGCAACCTTACTGGTAGTTAAAGTCTCGAGGTTACTGATGGTACTACGGATTTTATGCTCTGACCCAAAAACAACATATTTCGACTTGTTCGGATTAAGGACTAAGCAGTTCTTTTCCGACCAAGTAGAAATACGTTCTAGGTCTGCGTTGATGATATTGACCGCTACAGATATGTCCGTGGGTGCGCTAGAGAGGTATAACTGGAGGTCGTCAGCGTAAAGATGGTATCTACTGCCTTTTACAATGTGAGTGATGTCGGCACTATACAATATAAAAAGCAGGGGAACCAGTATTGAACCTAGCGGCACACCTCTTTCCACAGGGCAAAAAGCGGACCGCAAAGTGCTACCATCCATCCTACGCAACGCCACCGTCTGCACGCGACCGGAGAAATAACTATCAAACCACTTCACTGCAGAAACATCAAACCCGTAATATGACATCTTCGATAGCAGTAAGGACACATTTATACAATCAAAGGCTCTTGAAAAGTCCAAGAGACCGAGAAAGTGCCATTGCCAAAATAGTAATTTGATACACTGTTTGAAAGAGTAGTACCAGAAGTACGAGAGATACATACTTATCCAGTGTGGGTACAACAATAATGGTACTCTCCCCAACATCCCGAGCCTGTAGAATATTGTCGACTACATCGAGTACTTTATTCCCATAAAATTAAGGTCGTGTATACATATTTTTGTAACGTGGTCCGTATCGATCTCTTTGTAGCCTAGCGTACCTAAAGTTGACGCCTAATCTAATAAATACAAAATCAACATTGAGGTACAAATCAACGCACACATTAATTAAAAACAAAACTCAACAAAATCGAGGACGCCTATAGCGGGCGCCGACGCCGTAGTCGCTTTCCGCTACATACGAGGAAAACCACAGGATCGGCTACGCGTAGGCGATTCTTGACAGTGGATGTGTTTAAGTGTTAGAGCTGAGCTTAAGTGATAGAATTACGGAGTTATGTAAGATTCTCACCGAACGGGCCGCGCCGGAGCGCATTCTACATATTACATGAACCGTCTATACAGCAGATGCAATTCATATTAAATTTGATTACAATCCCCAGCGACCGCGTCGGTAGCTGCCGCCTCCCAGTGGATGCACGATGCATTCAAAATATTCAAATATGAAATGTAATTACTGTTAATACGGTTCAAATTCCTTTGCATGTAATAGAATGCGCTCCGGCCCGGCCCGTTCGGTGAGAATCGTACATTACGGACAACTTCTGCAACTTCTATGGAATTAGACGCCAAGAATTTCAAGACCACACTCGTAGGGACTACTCATCCGATTTGGAAAAAATGATTCATGAGTGTGTATCTAGAATAAGGTGTGTAGAGTATTTATTGGAGCGAGATATTTGTAACTTTATTAATACTTTTTGTTAAAATGCAATATAAGCAGTTTTGTATCATCTCACAGCTGCGTCGGGGTTTTTGAGAAGTTTGAGATAGCGCGGGCACCTAGTACCTACTTAATAAAAGAAATATTTTTGTAGACGCCTCTGGAAAGGACCCTTAAGAAGCCCTCATTGAGGGTAATATTATGACTATTATAGGTAATAAAAATAAGCGATGCTTACTCCACACGCCCGGAGGCGTCACGGGCAGATATTACTCCCCCCATCTTTAACTACTTTACAGTCCGTTCACCGTACCGGTTTGTGAACTTGTCCCTGGTATATCTTAACCCTTAGGTTGGTCCCAACTACGCGTAAACAGAGGTCAGACTAGTACCGGTCCGCGTACTGCTCAGCCGAGGCTAGTTTTGTGAACCGCAGCCCAGTTGACGGTGACTGATTCTTGCTTTTCTCTCCATTCATCCCTCGCGTGTTCTTAATTAAGCGGCGAACGCAAACCAGGATGTCATCAAACCCAAAGAAAAGAGTTTACTAAACCACACTACACACCCATCCAGATAACATGAATGAAGTGATAGTTTCTGTTTATCCCTATAAAAGTCTGACATATTTAGACATATTTTGGGATTTCATTAGCCTACTTAGCATTTTCACGTTTATGTCGCATATATTATTATTTTTTGGTATTATTATTTTCTCAAGTATACATATGAACATTATAGAGATAGTTTGAATGCCAAAGAAGGACTATAGTTTAATGAGCCATTTTAGGGTTCCTTGTTAACTACAAAACTGAAAAACATGTGTTATAATATTGTTTTGGGGTAGGTACCGGCCGTACCGGGCACCTCCCCTACACCTAAAGATAGAGATGTAATTTTTTAGGTTCTCTAATTTGTCGCCGTAAATTGTATTGCCGATTATCACTTCGCAACCAACTTTTCGCATAATTTCATTTCGCCGAATGATCATATCATTTGACATCAATTTCCCAACCTCATGGGTACCAACTGAATGCTTGGCCTTTTTTTCATTAATCATTTCATTCATTCTTTTCAGAATGCCACCTTTCGAGTAGCAGAATAGTTCAGTTTGACTAATATACATTTCGTATAGTATAACGCTTACCAAATGTTTTATTTAGTAAGGTTTCATTTAGTAACTATGTAACATATTTATAAAGTGGGTAAGCGCAACCGCCCATTTGTTTTTATGACAATGAAAGTACCTGAGTGAATCGCGTCATTGGAGATTTGTGTTTACTCGTACATCATTACTTTCGGACTGTTGCTCGGTGGATTGTATGTACGAATGTGTTTTTATGAAACAAACACCAAGTCAATTATTTTAACCTAACCTAACCGCCAGCGCGTCGACGTCACCCCGCTACGCGGGGTGCCTATTTCCGCTCTAAGGGACACAAGCTAACCCTAACCTTACCTACAAATAATACCACTGTTACGATTATTTGTTGTTGTTTTACCGCGGCCCGCGGGGAGCTTCGCCCCCGAACCCCCTTTGAGGGTGGCTTCGTCCCCCCATCCCCCCTTACATCCTTGTAACTTATATACACGTATGTAATAAAAGTCTGGCTATGTTATGCTGTCTTGTTCTTTGAAGTAAAAAGTTGGCTAATGTAAGAAAAGGGAACTGTTGCACTGACGAAACGTTATTCTGTTAATAGTTGTTTGTCCAACTGTAACATTTGCCAAATGATAGGTATGCCAAAAATTTTAGTCATTATAATAATCGACTTTACAATGATTCTACTAAATTAAATGTTGTCATACAAAAATTTGGCAGCTGTCAAAGTGAATCATCGGCGAAAAGTTGGTTGGCAAGTGAAATTCGGACATAACAAATTCGGAGAAAAGGCAGAACCCCAATTTTTTAAAGTTCATAAATATTATGGGTTTTTTAAAACCATTTTTTTTTGTTTCGTGTGAATTTAACGTGGAAGTACGACGGTCACAATTAAAACGATATGATACAGTCTTGGGCTTCAGACGATGATGGTTTATTTTTCAATTATATTTGTTCTCTGTATCATTTCGTAAAAAAACATCCAAACTAATTAAGTTCCAACCTTAAATTATTATTCAACAACTTAATATATTTATTAAGTTGCAATTTAGGGAAATTTATATACGCTTGTCGAAAATTTAAAAAGGAATTTATACCTTATACCAAAGATTTGAACTAAATATGCAAGAAAAAGCACGCTTCGTCACCGCTGAGTTCCTGAAGATTTTAATACGGAAAGCTTCCCGTATGCGTATGCATGACTCGCACTTGGCCAGTTATTTAGTGTCTTCTAAATGCATCAGGTACCTACTGCCAAATGTTACTAATTTCGCATGTCAAAGGTTTGAGGATAATCACGACTGGAAACCTTACCGGGACCGGTTCTGTTGTTTTGATTAGGTGCTAGCAGTTTAGAATGTACGAGTAGTAGTAAGTGGAGGAATGTACTTAAATCCTCATTTCTAGCAAAAAAAAGTTAATATTACCTACCATGAAATTGAACTAATTTATTTCACACAAAAAACGGCACGTGTACCTAAACAAAACAAATAAACCTGTCTCACCACAACACTAATTATTTAAATAAATACTCAATTATTTTCCGATAAAAAATTATTAACATTACAATGCCACAAAAACCTCCTTCGTGATTAGAACTTACACGGCGGCGCACAGACCGTTAAGATGTTAAGTTTGTGATTTGGTAAACATTTCAATCTATCTATGAATAGTTTCTAAAGGACAAAAAATTGTTTATCGTTGGCACTTGATACGAGTACGACAGTCATTGTATATAACCCTTTTAAATAACTAAATGACTTAAATTAATTCAAGTTTCATTATGTGATGTCCTTTCGGACACTCACGATTTGTCAAGGTGTCGGACACAAAAAGTGGTCGACTATTTTAATACAAGCAATTTTTTATACTTACTTACTTTACTACTTAATACAAGTAAGCGCATATATCGCGTAGGTAAATAGTGGTGCTTGATTTCTATTAAACGTAGGTTAAATAGAAATCAAGAACCAATATATATCAGTTATACGGGGTGTGTGACAGAGGAAGTAACTTTGGATTTTTTTGTTCAAATTGTAGTTTTCGAGAAGGTGTGTAGGTACTTTTTTGCTTTTTACCGCACAGTGAAACCTTAATACGCCCAAGACAGTATTCTAGTATTCTATATGTATGTAGAGTCATGGTTAAGTCAGAAACTTTTTATGAAACGTCTGAAACGCTCTATCATAGAGGAAATTATTATACAGGGTGGAAAGTTAAAACGGGGCGTAAAAGTTTAGACGATCATCAAATTGTGTGGAGATGGAGATAACTTCATTTAGATTATAAATGAGAGAATTAATTCCTTTGTTAAAGAAAAAAAACTAACGTTAATACACCCGTATTCATAAGGCCTACAACACACTAGCGCGGCCTGCGGTGGCGGACAACAGTAAATTTGACAGCTCATGACAAGTTTACTACGGGCAGTGGGCGGGGCACATAGCACGTAGAACCGATGGCCGTTGGGGCGGAAAGGTTCTCGAGTGGCTACCACGTACCGGAAGGCGCGGCTTGGGTAGGCCCCCGACAAGGTGGACTGATGACCTGGTAAAGGTTGCGGGAGTCCGCTGGATGCGGGTGGCGCAAGACCAGTCAGTTTGGCACTCTTTGGGGGAGGCCTATGTCCAGCAGTGGACGTCTTTTGGCTGATATGATGATGATGAAATGAAGTTATCTCCGTCTCCATACAATTTGATGATCGTCTAAATAAGGACTACTTGCACTTTGGGATTCCCATACTAACTGTATGGAAAAGTTTTCTTTGATTTCTGGGCGTTCTAGTAGTCAAACCTCAGTCGGTCCCAAAGAGTATTTTTATCCTTAATAGGAATGGGATCGAATGGCATTTAAAAAAATCGTCAAAATTGATGATTTTCTCGCTGACTGTACTTTTTTTCAAAAATCTGTGAATGTAGATTGTCATCACTTAAAAAGTTAAGAATGAAATCCCAATGACATTTTTGCGTGGCGGCAAGGGATCTAGTGGCTGCCCTTACTGCCCCGTTTTAACTTTCCACCCTGTATACTGAGATAGAGTCATCAGCTTCCTCCATGTACTAGCGCCATCTATTGACCGACGCTCGAGTTATCTGTATCGAGTTATACGTACAATGCTATGCACGTACATAAATATATATATATATATAAGATGATTTCACTTTCGTTATGTTGAATTGGAATAAAGAATAACTTCATGTGTTCCTCTGTAAACAAAGATTTATTTTTAGGTTTACAAGTTTTAAGTTTAACCTACATTTTGTGTACCACTACTAACAATACCAACCTGTAAACAAAGAAACGACATTTAAAGTCTATTCCTGCTCCAATCACACACTTCTTTCCCAATAACAAATTAACAATTACAACGGCGGCGGCGATTATTTCAATGCGGCAATTAAATCTGCATAACCTCACTTCCCAACTTTGATATATGACATGACACTGACAAGTCAAACCAAAGTATTGCCACATTTAAAAAGTAAACGATATCGTTTATTTTTTTACATCTCCCCCCCTGGAGGGAGAAAATTTTCCCATAAAATTTTCTCTACTACCTAAACTAATCTCTTTCCTGCTTTCTGTGGCATGGAATTAGTTTGGTAATATGAAAGAGGTTGGATTCTGCTTTCCTGTGTCCTGTATCTATTTTAAATATAGAGTTTGAGATTTTTCCAATAATTACATATGGTCCAATTCTGAGTTCATCTAATTTCTTCCTGTTCAATCTATTTCCATTTTCGACATACACCATGTCGCCTACATTGAACTCAAATAACTTTCTATCCTTGTCAACTAACATCTTATTGTAGTTATGTGACTTTCTTGTGTTTTCTAATGCTGCTTCCCTGTCCTTGATCCAGTCATTAAGCGATTTTTCTTCCTTCAGTTCATTTGGTAATAATGTTACGTCTGTACCGTTTAGCAGATAACTAGGCGAGAAACGGGTCACTGAATGGTTGGTCTTATTATAATTCTTCACACATTCGTGGGCTACTGTTGTCCAAGCTCTTTTGTTGCCTTCCTCATTCATTCTACACCTTATTTTATTTACTAAAGTCTGATTCAGTCTTTCGTTCAGTCCATTGGAGAAAGCTGAGTCTACTGCTGTAAACACCAAAGGTATACTGTTGCTTCCCAAGTAATCCTTAAACTCCTTCGAATTGATTCCTGGGTACTGGTCTGTTAGAATCATACCAATATCCTCAGTATCTGGTACAGTTTTTATCAGTTTTATAAAGTCATTAGCACTTTGGGTCTTTGAAGTAGAAATGAATGTGTATCTAGAGAAATGATCCACTAACAGGTGAAGATACTTCTTCGAAGATCTTGAACCACCGAAACCTCCTATGGTATCTATAGACATGATTTGGAATGGTTTGGTAGCTGGGCCCAGGTGTGACATAAATCCATATTTATCCTGTCCTCTTGACTTATTCTTAATGCAAACTTCACAGTTGATGCACACTGATTTTATGTTTTGTATCAACTTTTTGGCTGCATAAAATGGACTAATCGTCTTCTGCATTTGCCCTATTCCAATGTGACCTAGGTCAGCATGTATTGATTTTATAAGTTTTATACTAAATTCCTCTGATAAAATTATTTTTTCTCTTGTTCTGCCCTTTTTAAAGTAAACATTGTGTCTTTCAATTAGTTTTCTTCTGTTATTCTGTATTTCTGGATTTTTCTTCTGATCTGTTGCAATATCTTTGAGATTTATTAAATTTACTATCTTCAACTGTTCGTCTGTATTTTCATCTGGTCCTAATACAGGATTCCTGCTTAAGCAGTCTGCTTCTAAATTTTCCTTTCCCGGGTTATATTTTATTTTAAAGTCATACTGTGATAGGTAATATGTTAAATCACCTAATTCTTCATCGGTTCTTGATTTCAAATTCATGTTTTCGAGCGGTTTGTGGTCTGAATATACTGTAAACGATTTACCCATTAACCAGTATTGCCAGTATCTCACCGCTTCCCTGATGGCTAAACATTCTAAATATATTGCTTTTTTTTTCTTTTGAGTCTCATTTAGCTTTTTTGAAAAATAAGCTACGGGTTTTTCTTTACCATCAGGTTGTATTTGTTTTAAAATTGCCCCAACGCCCTCTAACGAAGCGTCTGTATAGATATTGATCGGTAAATTTTCATCAAATATTTCCAAAACTGGTTGAGAACATAAAAGATCTTTTATCTTTTGAAATGCATTTTGGCATTCAGCCGTCCATATGAATTTCTGGTTTTTCCTTAATAGATTATGCAAAGGGTCTAGTATGATCGCACTCCTCGGAATATACTCATGGTAAAAATTAATTTTCCCTAGAAACTGTCTTATGTTTTTCTGCGTTTTCGGAGTAGGAAAATCCTGTATTGAAATCAAGTTATCCTTCAGTGGCTTAACTGAATTGTCTTGTAGTATATGACCTAAATATTTTACTGAGTCAGATGCAAATGTGCATTTGGTAATTTTTAATCTGAAACCCTCTGTTTTGATTGCTTCCAGCAACTTTGTTAAATGTTCAATATGTTCAACAAACGTTTTGGAAAATATAAGGATATCATCAATGTAATTGACTGCAAAATCCGTAAGCTTATATTTTCTCAATATATTGCTTAAAATTCTTTGGAAAATTGCTGGCGAGGTCTTTAAACCAAAAGGGAGGCAGGTCCATTGAAAGTGTCCCTCCTGAGTTACAAATCCTGTTTTCTTTCTGTCCTCGATCCGTAAAGGAATAGACCAAAACGCTGAGTTGATGTCCAGTGTTGAAAAAAATTTACAATTCCTAGTCTTTGTCATAAGGTCCTCGATCAACGGGAAGGGCTGAGCTTGTGGTACTACTATCTTATTTAAGTCCCTAAAGTCAATACATAATCTTGACTTTTTATTCTCCTCTCTCTTAAATGCTAATGTGACCGGTGCAGCAAATGGACTATAGGATTCTTCAATTAATTTATTATCAAGTAACTTACCAATTTGCTCTTCTATTTCTTTTTTATCTTCCATAGTACATCTGTACGGCCTCTTACTGCAATATTCGTCCACCAACAAGTCTATTCTAGCTTCATACCCATTGACAGTTCCTACATCATATTTATGCCTTGCAAAAACTGGTTCGTATTTGTTGATCAATGTATTTATTTCAGACTGTTGCTCTTTGTTCAAATGATCAATCTTTATCTTGAAATCCTCTTCCTTTATATGCTCATTAAAATTGACATAATATTCATTTGTCCTGTTATCATCGTTTTCTGTAACTTTCGATTTGTTATGACTTATTCCATCATTTGAAACATTCACTGTGTTATTATTTTTTATGTTTGTACTCAGAACCTGATTTATTTCCAAGTTCTCATCTTGAGTTAATTGGAATGTTTTTATAAGGTCTAACCCAATCAGAAAATCATGCTTGAAATATTGTTCGTCCACAATACTTATATCAACATTCTCCTCCATATTAAAAATTTTAATTTTTAGGTTGGTCAAACCATCTGTTTTTTTAACACCACCAACTGTTACTAAGTTTTCTTCATTCAATTCGTTTCCTTTTCCTTTCAGGCTTAAGAGTCTTGAATTTATAATAGAAACAACTGAACCTGAGTCATAAACTGCATTTACCTGATTTTTATCATTTATTAGTATTTTGACCCTTATTAGTGGTGTTATTATTCGTTTTTTGGAACCGTTTCATTTAACTCGGTTTCTATCATTGTATTATTTACATGTTTGATGAAGTTCCTCTTCACTTTGTCATCTTCCTTTGTACGAAACCAACATGCAGTCTCCGAGTGATAACGGGTGCCTTTGTTTAAGCCCTCACAGATTTTGCACGGTTTTTGATTCTCATTCTTGAAATTTGTTCTGGACGGTTCATATTTCTTCCTAAATGTGTAACTTTTTCTATTAACCATATGTTCATATTTGGTCACTTCATTGAACAAATCAACTGTATCCTTCAATGCTTCTCTGTTAATTTTATTTAATATGTACTCTGGTAAACCTACTGCGATAAGGTCCACCAATGTACCGGCATCAATCGACTTCCTCATATCAAGTAAGAGCTTCTCTTTTCTTATAGCATAATCTAATAGTGAGCCATCTTTATATTTATACAGAAATGCATATGTAACTGGGCTCCACCCTTTGTTGATAAATGTATCGCAAAATTTTTCCCTCCATTCAGACCATTCTGCATTCATAGTCAGTTTCATAACCATGGAACTGTACCAATCCATACAACTTTTATCGATAAAGAGCCTAAGAACTTCGACCTTCTTTTCATCCGATATCTGGAAACGTTCACATTCCTTTTCAAAAATGTCCATCCATTGGGCTGCATTAGAATGTCTGCTAGTAAACTTCTCGATCACAAACTTGTCAGCAATATTCTTCAAGCTCTGTTGTTTACTTTCCTGTGTACTTTCTATTAACTTTTCTAACAATTTTTCTAAAGTATTTGTTCCTTTTGTGCCGGTAGCAGCGGGTGCAGCAGAAGTACATTGATCCTGATTTATTTCCTCAAGGTATCTGTCCGCAAACTGCACATTGCCATCCTCATCCATATAAATTTGTTCCAGTTCTTCAGTTAGCGAGATCCAAACTCGCCTGGTCTGATACCTTTTCGATAAACTATTTTTCACTTTAGTATAAGCCGCTGTTTTTATTAACTCTTTGTGATGACCAACTACCTGTAGTCCATCCGGTAATACATAACTCTTGTTGTCCTCGGTGGTTATTGACGTTACACAACAGACATTCGTTTTTTCGTCACTTCCAGGTAGTACTGTGAATTCAAAACGAAGTTTCTTCATCTTTCTTCGAATTTTGTAACTAGAAATGTCGTTTTATAAGATGATTTCACTTTCGTTATGTTGAATTGGAATAAAGAATAACTTCATGTGTTGCTCTGTAAACAAAGATTTATTTTTAGGTTTACAAGTTTTAAGTTTAACCTACATTTTGTGTACCACTACTAACAATACCAACCTGTAAACAAAGAAACGACATTTAAAGTCTATTCCTGCTCCAATCACACACTTCTTTCCCAATAACAAATTAACAATTACAACGGCGGCGGCGATTATTTCAATGCGGCAATTAAATCTGCATAACCTCACTTCCCAACTTTGATATATGACATGACACTGACAAGTCAAACCAAAGTATTGCCACATTTAAAAAGTAAACGATATCGTTTATTTTTTTACATATATATATATATATATATATACTATATATACATATATGTATACATGCATAGCATTTTACGTTCACTGCTTGTAGGCTACCTACTTTTCCACCGAGATATTCGGAGCTGTGTTTCCATAGGATTGCTTTATACTTAGCTTTATAACTAAACACAATAAGAACACCTTCTTCCGTCACCTTTCCGTCTTTAACATAATGGAAAAATATAGCTTCGCACATCTCTGGCGGATACAAGGCCTTAAATCCAATAGCTACGATGGGATTCGGATTTATATTCTGTTAGGTACTGATTATATTCAAAATAGTAAAAGTGCGAGATCATAACATTTCCTATTACGATAAGCGTATCTTTAATATTTCTGACTGACAAGACTGACTCCGCCATTCGAATGAATTTAAAAAAACGTTTATGTGGTTAAAGCACACAATATTTTTACTTGTTACTAGAGCTGTTGTTTTTAAATAAAATTATATAATTATATTTCTTGGTAACTTTTTAACGGAGTACTGGAACATTTACGGTTGTTTTCATATAACTGTTTAAAACAGATGCAATTTAGGAACTTTAAAAAAGTTAGTGGAATGGAACGGAAAACAAATTTAATCTGTGCTTTATGCCGTATAGTTGCCAGTTATGCAAAATTACTGTCATAATTTTCATGATATTTCCAAATAACGTCTTATTGTGTTTTTTTTATGTATTTATTTATAAATAAAATAAGAATTTAAAATCAGATCTCATCTTATTAATACTAATTCACATCATAGAAATAGCTCCATCTGTCGAGCGACGTTCGCACTAAAACATGCAAAATTTTAATGTATGGGAAATGCCCCTGCGCTCTATTCTATTGTATTGTCGTCTGCCTTCTCGGAGAGGGCTAACCAGCCCCCCATAGCCTTAGTTTAGTTCACTTGTTTGCTTTTCTTTGTTTCTTTTTTTTTTAATGTTTTGTGTGATATTAATTTCCTATAAAGTGTATGTAACTGTTTCTATGTAATTAGTATAGTAACTATTGGTGTTAGTACTTAAGTGATTTGGTGTTATACTGTAAACTTTTGTGTGAATGAAAATAAATTATCTTAAATTATCTTATAGCCAAGTCTACCGAAAGCCTAGCCACGGCTGTGCCTGATCTCTTAGCAGAACTCAAGGAAAGTTGAAGCTTATGCCATGTTATGCAGTCAACCACGCTTGAACGTTTGGACGCGGAACAAGAGAATTTTAGCCACTCCGATATGAAATTGTTTTGCAATCTTCATTACAAATCCCAAGGTCCTGCTAGCCTGCTTGCATATGCCAGTTAGGTGTTTATGGAAGTCAAACTTATCATCTAATATTAAACCCAGGTCACGAATTTCACTAACTCTTTCCAGAGTGTCGTAGCTAAATGGTACACAGTTTGGAGTGGAGAGCGCTTACGTGAAAAAGTGATCACCTTGCATTTATTGACATTAAAACTGTAGGGAATGCAAACCTGTTAACCGGAACTTATTGATCTCGGTTAATAACCGGTTTTGGGGACTATAAACCGGTTTTTAACCGAAACGAGAAATATTTGTAAAATCCCTGAAATTGTGAGCCTAGATCGTTATTTAGCAAAAACAATATCTTATAAAACATGTAAGTATTATATGGTTGGGTGGTAAGTCATTATAGTTATATTATTTTAATTGAGTCTCATTGATTTTTAGTAAGTAAATAATAAAAATAAAGCAAACAGAGTGTATTAGGGAAATGTCGATAGAAAGTTGGAAGGGGACGACCTCGACGAACTTTTTCTGACTAAATCGGAGAAATCCTAAAGAAAGGTCAGGTCAAGAATATTTAATCGACGGCAGGCTTGGTGAAAACACGGACATTAGCTATTGCAGGCCGTCAGGGGCTTCTGCTACGAAACACAAGTCATCAGTGGACATAATATCAGTAATCAGTGCATACGAGACCTTGGTGCGAGCCTTCAGTCGAGCCAGGTAGTAAAAGGTGGATGAATTTCGATATTTGGGACCCACTGTAACATCCAAGTGTGACCTTGATGCCGAGATCAATAGCAAGGTCATTGCTGCAGCTGCGGCATTCGGCAAGCTGTGTTCCAAGGTCTTCTGCTCACATAACCTGGAGTCGGCAATTAAAATTTCAGTGTACATGGCAATTGTGCTGCCAAACCTCCTGCCAAACTCCTCAGAGACGTGGTGTGTACCGCCACCACATACGCAATCTGGATCGTTTCCACCTCAAATGCCTGCGATCCATCATGAAGATTAGATGGTCCGACAGAGTGCGAAACACCGAAGTCCTGCGACAAGCCCATGTTGGTGGCATTGAGGCCTATCTAATGCGTCGGTCGGTAGCTCCGGTGGTGCGGTCACGAGTCTCGTATGGTGGAGGTGAGATGAGAGTGACTTGGCGAAACGCATCTTCCACTCTAAAATGGAGGAGGGCAAGCGAAAGCAAGGCGGACAACTCCTACGGTACAAGGATGTCCAAAAGCGACATATGAAGAGATGCAGCATTGAGCCCTCTCAACTAGAGTGTTTGGCAGAACATCGGTCAGAATGACGCAGGATGGTGAACAGTTCGCGAGTTCGAGGATCAGCGCAAAGTTGACCTTGATAATAAACGCGACCAGTTAAAGGCCCGCCCACCTGCTTCCATAGCATACAACTATCAGAACGGCTTACGTGCCCTGCAATGTGCACGGAAATTCGCTGCAAGGATAGGCTACATACGATAAGCCATCTTCGAGTGCACGAGCGCCAAAACGCTGGATAGGAGTAGGAGTGTTTGTCATGGCCGAAAGCGGTCGGACAGATCATCATCATCATTCAATCGACGAGCATATATGAATAATGAGAGAGAATGTAAGAAGTATATCGATTTAAATCCATGATATCTGTCTAACAATACTGTTGGATAATATGCCTCTGGAATCGATCCAACCAAATGGGAACAGGCAGCTGAGGACCGAGACCAGCATGAAGCAGCTTGGTTCGATCTTCTGTTGTTCCCATGAGAACCTGGCCCTACATAACCCTGCACAAAAGTAGCTGTCGCTCCCGTATCGGCCTTGCGAGTCATGTACGTAAGTGCCGCACGACCATGACATAGACTGCTTAAATCATCTTATCATAGATAAACAATGATGATGATGATGTATAAAAGTACCTATTCAAAATTTATTTTAGTTATTTATGCAACTACGCCTGGCCTACTAATAAAACGGAACTAATACTCTTACAGCGAAATTATCCTCCAATACATATTTTTTTGAACTATAAGTAAATACTGGTGAAAAACTAGTTAACCGGTGAAAAACCGGTTAACCGGTTTTTGACTGTGTCGATTCAGTTAATAACCGGTTTTGAAATTTTACCGGTTTTTGCATTCCCTAATTAAAAGGCAGCCGATTTAAAATACTCCACTCGGCTGCCGCGTCAATGCGCCTGTGACGCTGCACTATCGGCCGTACTACAGATACCTCGGAACAGCTTCAGGTCATCCTCAAAAAGCAAACTCTCGGTGGTGCGAGTCACATCAGGCAAGTCGTTAATCATCAGGAGAAACAGCGTAGGCCCTAAAGTACTGCCCTGACTTACTCCTGATAGCGTGAAGTAATGGTTTGTCTCCTCCTAACCTAACCTAACCACCCACACTGACATACTGCTGGCGGTCAGCATGTAACTAGCGAAAAAATTTAAAAGCTTTGTCGTGAAGCCTGCTAATACTAGTTTTTCCAGCAAGATGTCATTGTCAACCAGGTCAAACGCTTTCCTGAAGTCGAAATATGCTGCATATTTCGACTTGGATCGATTCCAGAGAAAAAAAATATGGCAGAAGTACTTATGAAAGTTTTTTAAATATTTTTTGTAGTATGTTTTTTGGAATCTAAATATTTTCTAAATAGGTACTTAGTACGTCTCGGTTATCAGAAAATAATTTAAACCACTTCGTTAATTAGGTACATATTTATTATTAATTTAATTAACTTATGAAGTAATCACATTGTAACTACAATTACTTTCCCTTTATTGTATATTTGGAGTATATTTTGGTGGGGTCATATGGTTCCCATCTGGATGCCGGGAATATATGCTTGTTTCTCTCGTACCAGGATCTGAAAAAAGGTAAGAACTTAATCAAATATGGTTCATGTTTTACAAATGCAATATGTTGACTATGTTCTATCAATTCAAAAAATTGGCCGTCAGTGGCGAGGCGGCCATAGAACTCGATTTCCTCCGGATAGCGTATTTTAACATTTTGACGCCACAACGGCCACGGAAGACGATAATTTTCATACTCGCTTGTAACTTCTAATTAATCACTGGCGTCAGGTAGGCAGCGTTTTGTTTTGCACTCTGGTTGAGAAAAGTTAAGGAATGTGCTTTTGAGGCTATCTGACACCACGCCACTACGACCTTGTTACAAACTGAGAGAGACTTGTCAGGTAGGTACAAAGGAATGTATCCATTATTATATTAACAAAATAAATTCATGTTACCTTATTTGTATTACGAGGTAATAAGGTGAAAAATACAAATATTTTGTAGTTGATTGTACATAGTCATTACGCTGGTTACGCGACCACCTTCGGTTAGCGACCACAGGGACTTCGGTTAGGACCAGAAGCTTTTTTTCTATTGAAGATAACATCAATCCTACAGACCCTATTGAGACACTTAGTTTTACATGCATTTTTTTGTTGTTTTAAAATAGAAATCTACTAAAAACTACTAAACCGAGAAAATATCCTTTCAGTTCACCAACTCAGCTAAGTGGTCGCCAACCGGCACATGAAATTAGGCGGTTGGCGGGTAACCGGCGAAATGACCCTACTATAGTTAGCACGGTTTACTGCCCGAATTATTCTTAGTACACTGACGGGCTGGAAACTGGACTCAATTTTTTTTATCTTTACAAGCTTTAATTAACTTGCACTGTTCGTAAGTAGGTGAATATGTAAGATAGTTTTATCCCGGAATATCCCTAAGGGGGCTGAAAGTTAGTATGAAGCTACGATGTAAACGAGTTCTACGCGGACGGAGTCGCGGGCAGAAGCTAGTGGCATAATAAACAATTTCACTCGAACCCGCATACTTTTCTAAGAGCTGTAAGTTCGGTGAAAACGCACTCGCAACGCACTTATGCATCACCCAACCTGATGATGGAGACAAGGTAAAGGTGTTCATAGCAACTCCTTAAATACACAAGGAAAACCGTCGTGTTCGGGATCTCAACGGAACCCTATCAACGAGTAGTTGATGGTCATGCTCATGATGACCGTGCAAAACTTCTGTTTTCAGTCGGTAACAAAAGCCAATGAAGTTTTTGACGAAAACTTGTTTTTAGGTTATGTGATCCTAGAAACCACAAGCCTCCAAAACCAAACCAAAATGATGATCGTGAACCGAGCTGAATTAATGAGCCTGATATCTCCATTATTGGCAACTGTGAGGGTGTCCAAAGTTACGTGCACCTCAGGTCCACGATCGCGAAAACTGGGCGGGCACACAGTGGTTCTTTATTTATTCGTATCGGCGATCTGTTGAATAGGCGAATATCCCTGTGATATATTTATAGGAGCGCCGAAAGTGTTGTCGCTCATTTAGCACCACCCAGGGGGCACGTGCATGGTTGTGGTAGGTAAATCCTGTGGACGCGAGCAACAGATTGTCCCCCACGCAACTGATGCCGATTTCACACGGAGGCAGAACAGTGGGCAGCACAGTACTGCTACTGTTTGAACGCACAGAACAGTATTGTCTTGACAGTAACCAAGACAAAAACCGCCTTCCTATTTTTTCGGGAAAGTTTGCTTCCTTTCTCGCTCGTCTGTCTTGTGGTTGGACTTATGTGAACGCAAGGGCAGTGCAGTCTAAAGAGCAGGACAGTGGGCGCGCGCGCGTTGCGACTTGTTTTGCATTGAATAGGCATAATGACAGTAATTGAAAATCACTAAAATATGGTATTTTCTTAGTGAAATTTTAATCATAGAATTCGAAAAATGCTACTATTTTTTTTATTAAGTAAGAGATTACTATATAGTATTTTGATAAAATTAAACCGAAAAATACGGACGCCCGCCATGATATGTTAAACACCAATCAGAGCGCATGACGTCACACTTGTATAAACAAATACCCATAACGGCCATTACCACAGATTACAGAGAAAGGCAGATAGGCCCCTTATAAATTAAACGTTTTCTATACATCCGAACTCTTCTCACTTTCCTACTGAACGACTAGTAAGACAGGGATGGAACCATGTTATCTGACAGGTCTTCATACGTCATTGTCTCCGCTTTGTCGCTCGCACGACCGCGCTAGAATTGTAAACTTTTGAATTCATGTTCATTCAATGAGCAATCGAACATCTAGGTAGCAAACGTCAAAGTCAAAGGTCTGCATGCTGTTTATACAAACGTGACGTCACTCGGGACGCCATGACACTGACAAGCGTTTTAGCGCCAATTTGAAATTTGAAAACTCTAGAAAAATCTTATTCGTTGTACATAATAAATGTTTCTAAACATTATAGAAAAGTTTTTCAAAATGTGTCGTCATGCCTATTACGGGACTGATGAGGTCGTCTAACAATGCTCCATAATTTTCCTTTGTAATACGCATAATCATTCTAACTCTTTGGGATCTTCAATCCTTATTTCTTATACAATTTGAAATGAACAACTAAGCTCTGGTCTTCTTGCCAGCCAGGGTCTGATCCAAAGTTTTTCTTTTTTATTTATTTCATTATTTACACACTCAATAAGCTCATCCAGAGCTATTTGTGCAGCATTTTTAGTAAACGGCGCAAATATTGCCGTTGTCGTGGTCGACGCTCCATCGCTCACTTGAACTGTCACGACTATCCTATAATCCTATATTTAAACGATACTGTCCTTCCAAACTGTTCTGTCCTACTCTTCTGCCCCCGTGTGAATTCGGCTTACACGGGTGGTAAAGGTCGCGGAAGTCCGCTGCATGCCACCGCTCTCTGGAAGTGGTAGTTTTTAGGGTGACAAGATGATGACGGTGATGCTCACCTCAGAAGTACTTTCCCGGCATGGGAGTCCTGCTTCTCTTGCGTGGCGTCGTTCACTAGCCTCACGTCGTCGGACGCGTCAAACTGGAAGAGAGGCCCGCTCTTCCCTCTGGCCTAGAAATAAACACTTAGTTTAGAAAAAAATAGTCCGGGTTGCACTCACGGCAGAAGTGAAAACTTGAATATTAAAAAAACCTTCCCCCTCCCCCTCACTCCGTGCACAGCACCACTCCCCCCCCCCCCCACGTCTTATGCAGTGTATTATGAACCTAGGTCCAATAACATTTTTGTCATTCCGTAGCGTTTTTTTCCTGGCTCCAACGAGCCCGGGGTCCACATTGGCCCCCTTGGCCCCTAATCCCAAGATTTGACATAGGCACTAGTTTTACGAAAGCGACTGCCATCTGACCTTCCACCCCTGAGGGAAAACGACCTTATGAGATTAGACCGGTTTCCTCTCGAAGTTTTCCTTCATCGAAAAAGCCGCACATCCCGTAACGTTTTATTGTCACACCGACATAAATAGCAAAGTTTTGTTTGTCCAGTAAAAATATGCTTTCGGATGAACAATTTTTTGAATTTGTGTTAGGCCAAGATCATAATATATGTCACTTTACCTTAGTCACGATGAAATCGTAGAATGTGTAATGGTGGGGCAAGATGAGATCTTCCTTCACGTACATGAGCTGGTCTGCAGAGACTGTCTTCAGCTCACTGAACTCCGGTCTCAGCGTGTCCAAGCATCGCTGCAGGAATTGGTATATAGAGTTACCTGAAACGAGCAAATAAAACAACGTAATAACAGGGCTGTGTCATATGTGATATCACATACACAGTAAAGAAACTGAAATGGAAATGGATTGGGCACACAATTCGTAGCCGAAAAGCAAAATGGTCCAAGGACATCACTGTCTGGTACCCCCGTGACGGGAAAAGGTGAAAGGGAAGGCAAAGAAAAAGATGGGAGGATGAAATTAGAGAAATGGCTGGACCATTATGGAGGAGAAAAGCCGTAGACAAAAAATTATGGCAAATTCTAGGGGAGGTCTTTGCCAAAGGGCAGACTGTCACAAATGAAAGCATCCCGGATATCAGAACCACAAATTAGAACAAGTGATGTGTAAAAGTCAGTCATAAAGGCTCTATTTATTTATTTAATAACAGGGCACAGATAACCTCCATCTTGGAGGTAATCTATGTATCAGGGTAACATCATAAAGCAATCGCCGGCTGTACGATGTTACTGTCTTTTTTTTAACCCCCGACGCAAAGAGAGGGGTGTTATAAGTTTAACGTGTCTATCTGTGTATCTGTCTGTGGTATCGTAGTAGCTCCCAAACGGATGGACCGATTTGTATGCTATTTTTCGCTTCATAGATAATTTTATCCCGCGTGTTCTTAGCTATGTTTCATGAAAATCTGTTCAGCTTGAGATATTGGACTTTTCAATGAAAATGTCGGGGTTTCTCAACTTTTCTAAGTTGTAGTTATTTGTTTTTTGGTGTCATATTTTGCAATTTAGTTTTGTTTTCATTAACTAGTGACATTTAGTTCGTTAACTATTAAGGGTCTCCCCACACCTATCGACGCGGAATCGGCGTTAGCCGATCAAAAAAACTCTTTATGTCCACGCAATAAGAGCGAAAAAGACGTCCATCGGCTCGCCCGACGCGAAGCGACGTCCATCGACGGGATTACGAACAAAACACGAGGAATGTGGTACAAACGTCTCGGCGAAAGCCGATTCCGCGTCGATAGGTGTGGGGAGACCCTAAATCACCGTTTGACATGTAAAAGTGCCCTTGTGGCCAATTTGCAGAATTAATAATTGTTTTTGTATTTTTTTTGATCTTACACTTTGGTTGCCTAAATGCGGTCGCCGAACTTTTTTCAAACGTACTTCGGCCAACGACTGTCATCTTCACATTAGCCTTTCCGCGTAGATACTGCGGTCACATATATATGCGACTATCTATCTATCACCAAATGCGGCCGACTGCCTTCGTCTTTCGTCACTTAATTGCCGCCTTACTTATTTAATACAAACATTGTGGTAAGTGTTTCCTAAAGGTGCGTACGTAGGCAGCCTCTGGTAAGAGAATACCGCGCCGCTCTGTGCGTATCCTTTCGTATAAGGCCGGCCCTTAACGATCAATTAAATTACACAAAATTACGAACTGTGAAATGTTTTTCACCGTTTAGGGTTAGTATTAAAGATTGCGCAATGATTGAACAAAAGTTTGAGCAAATTTCATTTTTATTGCACCATCCTTTTTTATTGTACCGTCTAGGAACTATTGCACAATATTTTTTAGTCAAAGTTTAGCCGCCACGAGGACGCATCAAAGTTATTGGGGAATTTTTGCGTGATAATATTGATCGTTTGATCGCAAGGGGTACTTCATTTATATTGCGCCGTTCCCCACCGCTGTCAGTGCGTTTCGGCCTTTTGTGATACTAGAGCGCTCAAGGGGTTAATGTGTCTGAAACTCGGGGGTTTTTTACACAAAAATGTTCTATGTAACTTGCTTGTGCGCGAGGCGCGTACGAATTTGAGCAAATAAGTGAGCGGTGCCCTGCCTCACCCACGCAGTTTATGTGCAAATATTTGGCTCGCGAGCAGCTCGCCGCGCGGGCCTGGCGCCTCAGACTCAAACCCGAATGCGCCTGAATAATAATAATAATATATTCTTTTTAATACCTTTCTTTAAAATTACATTTTTTCTATGTCCAGAGCCATCCCAGTAGCTGAATGTAACAGTGATGGGCTCATCCTTGAGGCTGGCTTGAGTCATCACCCACTCCAGCCTGAGTTCTTCCCGGAGCTTGAGGTCAGCTTCCTCCCTCTCCCTGTCCGGCAGGAATGATGTGTCCACATCTGGGTTCTTGCGAATTTTCTTTAAATGCTGAAATATTAATGAATGCTTATTTGATTACATGAGTTTTGGCAATCACTTTAATGATATGACTCAAGAAATTCAAAAAACTGATGCCATATCATTAAAGGGCGGACAGTGGATGCAATATACGTCAAAGTCATGTCAAACGATATACTTAATATGGATATGACTACAACTGGTTTAAAGAAGAGAACATGGTTGCAAAATAGAGCCAATAAATCGAGCCATTTGAATTATCATAAATTAGATCCGGCTTATTATCTATCCATTTACGAATTGTGATTTCATTTGTCATAATTATTTTTAATATAAGTGAAAACGTCAATGTAATTGACTAGTCTAAGACGTAATAGATATTTATAAACACTTCATAGTCTCAAGAGGAGATAATTTACAAGTGGCCAGGAATTTCTTAATAATCACATTTTGTTCTATGGAGGATAGAGACATTTTGTAATTTCTGATATATTTTTAATAAAAATGTATAGATAAATATTGCTCAAAATATATTAAAAGTCTTATCCATCTTATGCTTTTGTTACCCGATTGCATCCGCTGTCCGCCCTTTACATATCATACAAATCTGCTACATGCATCAGTGGCGCGTGCAAATATTCTGTGATCTGTGATATGCATATAGGATAATATGGTATGAAGAATGGCAGCGGTCGACTGTCTAAAACTGTTCAACTTATGCAAACTTCCTAGGATTTGCAAGTATACTTCCAATCCAAGTATAGTTTTTGATGGATTCAGTTTTATTGAACACATTCAGAGCAGTTGTATTGTTGTATTTGTAATAAGATAGTCGGATCTTTGTAGATCAGAACAGAGAACCAAAATGGTTACCTTTCTGCACATTAAGAAAGCCTTGTGGTCTGATGAATTGGATAATATTTCATCTCTTTGCATAGAAATAGATTTATTCGAGAATTGTGGACGCGACAAGATAATGTCGTGCCCCATTTGCGTAACCTGTCCAGCTGTTGGCAGGTATGACAGACTAAGCTGTTATAAATACCTTCTAAAACCGCAACAAGTACTAGCTAAGCCTCTAGTGGGTTGCACCAGGATCACAGTAGTTTTTGAGTGTAACGGAGAGGAAGCCTGTTGTGAGCAGTAAATAAGTGTTGACCCAGTGCTGGTTGTAGCACTACCTTTTCTAGGGTGCCCCCTAACTCAATGAGCGAGAGGACATAAAGAGACGCTGTTGCCCCTTTATGTTGTAGCATGGAAGTATGTTTAGACTAGACTAAGTTAAGTACGTATTGTTAGTTAACCCTTGTACCAGGTATGTAATCACGTATTGTTCCACTCCTATATCAGCTTGTGTACTCTCAAATATATCATCAGTTCATAACCGAACCTCGTGTATTATTCACATCCTTTACAATGTCCTGCGCCCTGGGCGGCCACCCCACCGCGCTCTACCCTAACGCCGCTACTGTGTTGACCAGTTATCTCCATATTAATACTGTCAGTGTCAGTACTTACTGGTTCCTCCTGCTCCCTCCAACCTTTTTCCTCAGTTTCCGTCTTCACATTGCTGGCTTCGTCATCACCATAATCTTCTTCTTCATCTTCATCATCCTCCGTGGCAAATGAGAGAGCCTGGATCTGTCCACAAAAACTAGTTCAATTAGAATTGATTGCCTACATGTATCATGTGAATCAATTACAAACTGAAACTGTCTGTACCACCATATAGCAGAATACAGTTTTCAGAATGATGAAATTTGGAAGAACCATATAGATGAGTTGGAGAACTGCACGGATATTTTTCTCCTATCAAGGAACTACAAAAATAAAAGGATATGAATCAATCTCGCTTTAGGGTCCATAAAAATTCGTAGAAATTATGTTAAAAATTGTAGAAACCTTGTCCTTCAGGTGATTGCTAACTGAAGCTGGTTGCATAACCGGCACAATGACCCTACAAAGAAAAATGCATCATCCCCCTAGCATTATTCCAGGTTGTGCCCAGGCTGTCTGCTTTGACACCAAATCCAAAGATTTGGCAAAGGCCCTAGTGCTATGTAAGTGACTACCATCTGACTTTGGAAGGTCAGACCTAGGGTTTCTGCTCGAGACTTCTCGAACTCGAGACAACTCGAGAGTTTCGACTCCATTCAAGACAAGAAACAAATTGCGGACTCTCAAGACTCTCGAGTTCCAATGTCTCATCCCACATTGATGAATTTGACACAAAGGCCCCCCAAGCAACAGCCCGTGTATGCTCGGTCAGCGACGCGGAGGAACGACTCTGGTCCAGTCCGCAATACAACTGTATGAACTGAGGACTACTCCCAGTCCTCCTGATAGGCGCCAGAATGTTCAGATGCGTGAACGTACGTACGCACCATCAGCATCAAGATTTGGGACAAGAAACTGCACAGTAGCACAGAGCGCGGGCAAAGTGCGACAGCTGTTTCGTTGAATTAACTATGTATTTTACATATAAGAAAAGGGTTATTTGTATTCACGCACACACATGTACAATTTGGTATAAATATGATGCTAACTGTAAATAAATTCTCTTTTTGAGTTCGGACATGGCTGTATCATTCATCGACCAGGGTATATTCCTTCACTGTGACCAAGACACCTTAGCCTTAATCAGCTGCATGAGTCTGTGCAGTTGGCAGTGAATATCCAACCAATTACCCTTATCCTTTCAACCTTCCGTCTGTAACCCATAGGTGTCATGGTGCAGACATCCTTCTTATTTATATGTGTATATTATGATGATGAGGGCTAGGGAATTAGAATTTTAGGGTTAGGTTAGGTTAGGTTAACAGTAGGAGTTAGGATTGATAGTTCATTAGTCTCCCCATAGATTATTTAAGTAAAATCTCCTCTGGATTTTATTTGACTTGTACTGGTCACATCAGACAAACTATTCTATTTTATTATTTTCTCTAGAAAAGATCTAAAATACCAGTTTATGACGGATCAAAAGACTGAAAAAGTAGATTAGTTATGTTTTTATTTTAATTGTTGATTTTTTGTAAGATTTTAGTTTTTGAATGTTTGTAAGAACAGTTTTAATATTGTTTTGTTTGTATTTCTAACTTGTAGTGCAAAGTGCAATAAACGAATTCTGATTTTTAATGGTTTTTCATTGTATTTTCACCAATAATTTGCAATTTCTTACCAAAGACTCAAGAGTCGAGACACCTTGAGAAATTGGAGTCAAGAATTTTCAAAACTCGAGAAAAGAAATGAGGCGAGAAACCAGAAACCCTAATCAGACGGTAGTTGAAGGGTTGGAACCCAGATAGGCCTTTTTGGGATAAGAACAGTTTCCTCACGATGCATTCCTTCACTGAAAAGCTAACTGTAAATATTCAATCCATAAATTCCAAAAAACTTATTAGTACAAGCCAGGATTCAAACCTATGACCACCACTTTAATGCCGCTTGCAAAGAAGAACAAAGTAAATTGAAACCTGTCTCTTTTGCTTGTTTTTCTGAGCCTGTTTCGCTTCAATCTCTTTCTGCCTCTCTTTTTCCTTCTCAGCTTTCTTTTGAGCTAGCTTCTTCTCTCTTTCACGCACAATGTGCTCCTGTTTCGCTTTCATTTCATCGAGAGTCACCAGACCGATCGTGGAGCTCTTTAATTGTTGTTCAACAGCGTCATAATGTGTAGCGAATTTGTTTTCAATGTTGTGAATTTTAAGATCTTCTTCTATTTTCTTCTTACGTTGCTCTATTTCCTGCTGCGCTTTCTCTCGCTTCTTCATGAGGTGCATGGCTCTGCCAGCCTCGGATGCTGCTCCTTTGTAGTGTGCCATGGCTCTAGTGTATTCTTTACTAAGCTTGGATCACTGCACCACTGTTGCTTTACAGGTTTGCAAGAATTGCCTAATCCACGGAAATACGATAAATATACTTTTAGTATGTGTAGATTTACAGCTTTAAATCGCAACGCAACGCATCGAAGTTTGTAGAAATCACAATATTCTACCACTGAACCACCGATGCTTATAATCACAATATTATGCGTAACGTAACTCAGTGTACGTACTGTCACTGTCACTTCACTCCATTGTCAATGGGGTTGCCCGGGCGAAGGTATTTGCAGATGGCGCCAGCATAGGTTTTACCAATGGACGATTAGTGTACGTCCATGGTTTTACCTATCAGTCCTACCAAAACTGTCAAATTCTTGTTTTTTTTTTCGGAATTTCATTGTTAAGAATCAAGCTCTTTAAGCCAAATCCCATAGAACAAGGCTAGTGATTAGGTAAAACCTTAGAGCATTAAACCAACCGGAGCGGCCATTGACAGGGGTTCCCCTCTGCCAAAAATATATGACCAGTGGTCATACACATTGTATGGACTGACGTTTATCTGACGTAGCTATTTTCACGTTATGCATACATTTGACGTTCCCTTTCCCCGCAAAAATCGGCAGACTTTTTATGTATAGAAAATGACTCATGGCCGCTCCTGTTGGTTTAATGCTCTAAGGGTAAAACCTATGATGGCGCCATCTAGTCAAACTTTGACAGTTGCCAACCCCATTGTCATGTCATGCGCTATCCACATTATGTGATTAAACCCCAATTTGTCAGTACAACATGTCGAAGTCAGAATTGGGTGTAGCGTACACACACACCTAACAACTGCAACTACAATTTCATTCAGTGTGGCCAGTTAACAGAAGGAAAGCGAAAATTGGACACATTCAAACGGTCCTGCGAAGCGGACTGCAAGATTGTTACTAACCGATGAGATGGGGCAAGACAGCACGTCTAACACACAGCCGCGACATACTCTCGATTTCTCTCGCATGTCCTAATAAGAGAGAGACGGATAGTACGAGAAAAAATGAGAGAGCTCGCTCGCCGTCGCGTAATAGCCGTGCAGCACACAAAAATCGAGAGTATGTCACGGCCACCTCATGATCGACGTGCTTTCTCGCCCTATCTCATCGGTTAGTAACAATCTTGCAGTCCGCTTCGCAGGACCGTTTGAATGCCGCAATTTTCGCTTTCTTACTGTAACTGGCCACACTGAATGAAATTGTAGTTGCAAAACACCGGTTTAAAAAAAATACAAAATTACACTGTAAATGATTCAAACAATATTCTTTAGTATATATTTTTTAATTTTCGTTTAAATTTATTTGAATGAAATATGTGAGAAAAAAAAACTTGGCAGATCATGCAAATTCCATGGTCCAAATTGTGATTTTCATGCAATTAGTCCGTACAACTCGTTTGATGGTTGGAACATGCATCCACACTATAGCAATTAGTCAGATTCCGATGAATTGGGGCTGACAAATCACTTAATGTGGATGGCCCATCACTGATATTTTTATTTATTTTTATAATTCGTCCATTCGGACAGACTAAGACCATGGGCCATACTGCCTCATGTCACAGATAAGGTTATATTTTTAGGTGGGGTTCGCATATCCCATATCGCGAGTAAACTATAACAGACTTCAAAAATGAAGGTACAAGGCAGCGATTTTCTAGTTGGTATCTTTTTGCATTAAAATATAATTTTGAATATGTATGTTCTGAAAACTTTACTTTGTTTACTAAATGGCAAAGAAAAGCCGTGAATATATTCTTCCGTTGGTAGCCACCCTGTATGCGAGGATATGAATACTCCCTTAACCTATTATTCCAGTCTTTGCTATAGTTAATTAAGAAGTCGACCTTGCACTATCGACCCACGTGCACTTGTTCATGTACCGTTGCCAGAATTACAGAAAAATCTGTAGATATATAATTTTTGATGCATTGTAAACTAATCTATAAAACTGCCTAACTGGCTCGAATAAATGTAGATTAGCCAGCGTCAGAACTTGCTTTCTGTTAGCAGATATTAATAAAAAAATATGAATAAAATAAAACTTCAATAAACAATACCCTGTATGCTTCGGAAACTTGGACCCTGAAAGCGCGGATTCGGAGCAGAATAGATGTATTCGAGATGTGGTGCTGGCGGAAAATGCTAGGTATACCTTGGACTGCGCGCCGCACCAATGCGTCAATTCTTTCCGAACTGCAAGTTAAGTCCCGCCTATCCACTATATGCATGCAACGACTCCTCCAGTATTTCGGACACGTGGCCCGACGAGAACCTGGTAGCCTGGAAAAACTCATCGTTGTGGGGCACGTGGAAGGGAAAAGGAGCCGTGGAAGATCACCAACCCGTTGGACCGACGCAGTAAAGGAAATCTGCAAAGGAAACTTGCAGACGTCTATCCGGATGGCCGAAAACCGATTGGCCTGGAGAGCATTGGTGCGCAAAATAACGACCTCGTGTAGTCACGACCCTCAGTCATGAGGAAGCGACGAAGAAGAAGAAATAATACCCGTCGACCGACAACGGAAATGCAATTAGATAAAGTGTAAGTAACTATAAAACAGTAAAAGGAGTAGTATTTCTAGTTGAGACCAACATCTGATATTCAATCTCTCAATATCAAAAATGTAAAATGGAATTACATACTCATCATATATACACAAAACACAATTTAGGCTCGCCAAATGCAAGCTCAAAAACTGAATCAAACCGCCGGCTGATTTCTGTCACCCGTAACCACCCGTAACCTATCGTGCTGACAACACTGTTTGTATCTGTCATTTATTGAAAAACAAAAAAACGTGCGCGACTACATTTTGTCTGCGCACCGGTTCTTTTTTGTGTACCTTCGTGAAATTACAATTAATTACGAAAAATGGATGAAACTATATTGTTTCCTTCACCGAACTGGTTTCAAGTGTCGGGTTTAGCGGTCAGCAGCGACGGCTGGTTAGCCTACGGCGGGCCTAGTAAAAGTCTCTGTATCTTGAAGCCTTTGCCGGCCGATGCGAAAGGTGTTGTCGAAGGCGAGCGATTCACAGCTCACGTTTTAAACAGAGCTCACCCTGACAAGTAAGAACTTGCTATCATGCAGCAGCTAATATGAGCATTGCCTTTCAAATCCCTATCTATCTCATTCTATCCTATACTCTCTGCAGCGAGTTTCAACATCAAACACCACTGATATTGTGGCAATATTATATTCATAATTTTGTTTCCTTCATGCAGGATTGTAAGTGTAGATATATCGCTGGAATGGCCAGAGAAGCGCTTGTTGCTGACTGGGAGTGCTAATGGCTCTGTGAAGCAATGGAACTTGGAGGAAGAAAACCAAGGTTTAAAGTTCAAATCCACCCTCAGTCATGACATCCACACTCATGAGAAAGAGGTACTTCTTTTATCACAATTGTTATTAATACCAGCAGGTTGAATGCTACTAAATGTTAAACCAAATGTAAAGTTAATTTAACAATCCACCCTCATAAATAAATGTCAAAAACAAATTCTAGTTGATATTTTGTTCAGAATATGGTAAATGGCTTGCTTGTTTGGCTCCTACTACTATCTTCTATCTAATATTATTAAAAAAAAAGCCCATAAGATAGTAGCTTTGTAAATTCATATGTAATAGGTGTACCTGTAGGGTACCCCTAGGGTATGATATAAGCAGGTTCAGAGTTTTCTGAACCTGGGTATATCATACCCTAGGGGACTATTTTTTTATTTTATTATTTAAAGCTATAATAATATTAATAATAAAGTTTAACAGTCTAATGGGTTAATTATTTGTGCCACTGAGATCAGGACTTGTGCAACCCATTTAGAAACATCAGAAATTAAGGTCAATAAATACCAAGTTAGACAAGTTAATCTTATCCAATGTAAGTAATAAAATATTTTCACAGGAAATTGTAGGTGTAGGATACAGCAATGAAGTATATGCTGTAACAGTGGGTGGCTATGGCAAGGTAGTTAAATGGGACCTGAACTCCAATGTGGTGAAGACATATAGCAATTTGCTAAAGACCTTCAAGCCAACCTGCATGGCCTGCTCCCACCATGTCACCCTAAATGTGGCCATCGGCACCAAACAGGGAGTTCTGTTTGTTGTGGATTTGAGTGGTAAGAGTTATAAAATTGAACGTAAGAGTTTTTGATCAGGTATGGTATGGTATGTGGTAAAATAAAAATCTTACTTTATTGTCGAACTAGCTTCTGCCTGCGACTTCGTCTGCATGGAGCCGGGATAAAACTATCCTATATTTTAATCCAGGTTATTAACTATCTTTGTGCAAATTTTTATCCAAATTCGTTGAAGCATGATTGAGTAACAAACATCTAAACATCCAAACTCTCGCATTTATAATATTAGTAGGATTAATTTGCCAAAAGATAGCTTGCATCAAGCAGTCAATGCAGTATCAAGTATACTAGTTATGCATATATTTAATGCATACTTATTTATACTTTTATCAAACATTTCTGATTATGGCTCACTAATGGCATTGGGTCGCTATGTTCAATTACAACCAGTGCCTGGCGTCTGGATATGTCCAGATATTCTTTTGAGTTGCTACTGTTAGCCAGAAAAGCACCACTCTTCAATAATAACAGGATTTAATGCATTTCGATCTTGGAAACAGACAGAGTTTTGGTATATATTGTCACAGAGCGGCAAACAATCTTGACAGCCGCCATGACGCCATAGGGGTGTGTCACGCAGTCACGCCGCTAGTGTTATCCACCGTACTACGCTAACACTAAAAATAAATGCTTCATTCTATAAAGAGTCTAGTGCCTGTGTCTGGAGTCCAAGTGAGGCCAAGTACAAGCTTATGTTGGAAAAGGTCCAAAAAGCGTTTCTCCGCATCTTGTATAAAAAACTGTATGGATACTATCCATACATGTACCCGACAAAGTTTTTGCTTGGCGTCTTGGGCTTCAACTCCCTAGAAGTACGAAGAAGCCATAAGAGGATGGTTACTGCGTGTAAAGTGCTCCGTAATAAGATCAATAGCACCGAACTTCACAATACTCTTAACTACGTTGTCGTGCCCTTATAAGTCATGCCGGCGCGCGTACTTAAAACTGTCGGACGGCACTGGATCGCACTGGATCGCGCGCGACCGCGGCGCGGCGCCACTCTCCTCTGTGAGACATGATCAGCTCGCGCAACGAGCTCCTGTGCACTGATCCAAAAGTGGATCTCTTTGTAGACAGCCTGCCCATGCTCGCGTCCACGTGCCTCTCTTATTGTGACTAGGCATGATTAATAAGATGATGAATGATTACTGACCAGGTACATAACTCATCATAGGTTCTTGACTTCTTGTACATATATGTAATATATTTAAGTAACACAAGTGTAATTGGTAGTAACCGTTCTTGTGAAATAAATAGACTAGATCATAAGCTTTCACCATCCCTGATTAATCTCATTATCATTCATCTCGGTTTTCCACAAACATTAATTTCTATGAAATTAATTTGGTTTTTAGGTGCTGGCAGTCTATTGTACAAAGTCCGCAGTCAAGATGATGAGATCATGAATGTGAGCTGGTGTCCCCAATATGAAGTCCAAGTTGAAAAATGCCTAGATGAATCCAAAAGAGTTGGTGTTGCTGCTAACCCCTCGCACACCAAACCACAGAAGACTAATGTCTCAACTAGGATGGATAAAATCAGACAGCAAAGAGACCCAGAAGAAAATAATACTTCAGCAATTAAAAAAGACCTCCCGGAGGACAGTTTTGAAGACTTTGAAGTTGTCCCTGAAGATGATATGTTTGATATTTATAAGGATCATGAGGCAGATGAGTTTGGGCATAAGAAGTATGAACCGGAGGACATTTTGGTCAAAATTACCACACCAGAGAAGAGAGATGACTATTTGGTTGAATGCCAGAAGCTTAAGGATATTATCTTAAAGAAGAAAAATGAGCCAGAGACTTCATTAGAGTCTCTAGTGGAGGCACTTGGCAGGGCGGATATTAGCGGTGAACACGGGCAGGGGGAGCCAGCACCTGGGAGCAGTATGTCCAGTGATGTTGGACAACAAGAAACACCTAGTAGTAGTAAAGAGGAGCTACAAGAGGAGCCTAATTCAGTGTCCAGTGTACATGTTCACAAGCATCTACTGGCAACGATTGGAAAACATGGGTAATAATGCTTTGAGTTTTGCACTTTCAGCACCAGAAATCCGCTAGTTATGCTCTGCTTTTAGGGGCTTTTGATGACGCGACGTAGCTGGCAGCAATTAATATCGTTTAATAGCAGATTGTAATCAATTTGCTGTTAAATTTTATATTTTTCAAGCTTTCCTTCATTCTTATGCCTAAGGTGTGTAACTGTTTACCGTACCGGAAGGCTTAGCGTGGGTTGGCCCCCCACAAGGTGGACGGATGATCTGGTAAAGGTCGCGGGAGTCCGCTGGATGCGGGCGGCGCAGGACCGGTCATTGTGGCACTCTTTGGGGGAGGCCTATGACCAGCAGTGGACATTTTTCGGCTGATATGACTATGATGATTGAAATGATCTGTAGAGGTAGTTCTGAACAGCTGGACAGATGCCGGTCATACGAAATAATTACTATAACAAGTGTTAAACTCGCGCGCTTTATACACATATTTTAAATATTATTATACACGGGTCTAACACAGTCCTCTGCGACCATGACCGGTGCAACCCGTGTCGAAACGTCAGAAAGAAAGGTTAAATAAATATCGCGTTACTGTGAAGAATAATATTATAAATATGAAAGAATTATAGCCCAAGCTGAAATGGAGAACATTGTTTGCTTCACTCGGCTTGCCAATAAATGATTCTACTCTGTTGATTGTCTTGAATAGAAGTGTAGATACTAAATAAAATAATCAATACAGTCATATTTTCTCGAAAAAGGATTAAAAATGTAGTCCACCAAGTAGAAAAAATCAACGCAAGAGGTTGAATAATCACGAAGTAATAAGTGTCCAAAGTTTTAAGAAGAGGTATGTTCTGTCCCTTTATCGCAAATCGCAACTTCATATGAAACGATGACGCTTGTAGTTTGTGACGTCACTAATAGACGGCAACGTGCCGTGCGCCATCGTGTTCGGCGCCGCCGTCGGCGCGGCGCGACACGCTCGGCGGCAGCCTCGCAAACTGTGACGTCACAAACTGTTTGTGTTTTCTCTCTCTAACAAGTAATATTAAAACGGCTGTAGCTTCGTAATTATTTGAGATATCTGAATGGGATTTTCGTCACTAGGCATATTCCTTTGTCTTGAAATGAAATGAAATGAAATCTGATTTATTTGCTTTAGGTGCGGTTATATAAAGCTCACATGAGATGTCAAGATGTGAAGTTGTCCAACACACTTAGCTTATTCCAGCATGCATAAATTATGGTGTCACAAACTTATTACATTCAATTTAAACCTACAATACATTAGATATCAATTAATTAATGTCAAAGTATTATTTCATTAAATTTTATTATTATAATTACTTTCAAAAAATTCATTCATTGTATTAAAACATTTTTCTTTCAACCATATAAATAATTCCTTCTTTCTTACAACTTGAAAATGACCGTAATTTGTATTTCCAGCGGTGTCCGCATCTGGTCGAAGACAGGCAAGCTGGTGGCGAGCTGCGGGCTGTCGGCCGGGAAGCCCCAGGGCCGCCACAGGAGCGCGTGGGCCACGCTCACGTGGTGCCAGCCGGAGCTCCTGCTCATAGCTGATGGGAAGAATCAGTTGTTGGAGTGCAATCCGCTTAAACCTGACTGGTGAGACTTCCAATTGATAGAGAATAATAATGAATCTGAGTTGTGTTGTTTATTATAAAAAGGTACGCAGCTAAGCGGTGGTCGTGGCTTCAAAACCCGGCTCGTACCAATGAGTTTTTCGGACCTTATGTACGGGGTATTTACCGTAAGCTTTTCGGTGAAGGAAAACATCGTGAGGAAACCGTCTAATCCCAATAAGGTCTAGTTTTCCCTCTGGGTTAGAAGGCCAGATGGCAGTAGCTTTCGTAAAAATAGTGCCTATGCCAAATCTTGGGATTACGTGTCAAAGCGGACTGGGAATAACTAACGCTAGGAGGATGATGTGTTGTTTATAATAAAAATCGGCCAAGTGCCTGTCGCGCCACGTGCAGTGTAGGGTTCCATAGTTGCCTGTCTGTCTCAGTTACATCGACACGCGCTCCAACTAAATGGTGCAGTTGCGTCGGCCGAATTATTACGAAAAGCCTTTCTAAGTACATTTTAAGTTGGTCGACTATTACTCTAGTTATGCCTGCTTAGCCGTGATAGTTTTCCTTTTAAATTCATTATATGTACGACTGCCAAGAATTTTTTCACATCCCCAGTAGTAGCCATCTATCCGCGGGTGGGGGGGGAGAGGACACATTCTGACTCGAAGGGCTAGGGCTTTAAAGACCAATATGTCGCAATCGAATCACTAAATTGAAAAAATGGTTTAGAAAAAACCATAATATTTTTGAACAGGCTATGCAAAGGTACTACGGGTTTAACCAAAAAATGTTATTCTACTGTTTTGTCGGCGTGATATTATACCTATGCCGTATTAGTTTTTTTGTAGTAATGGTTTCTGAGCTAAGCCGAAGAAGGATGGACGTACGGCCAGACGGAAATGGCGAAACTATAAGGATTCTTTATTGACTACGGAACCCTAAAAATTGAATGTTTATATTGAGTACAATACTTGGAGACTGTTAAAACTGATTTTTCCAGCACCTTGGTGCAATCTGTAATGTTGGATTCTTGCGTTTATTTTAATGGAATTTATATCCCTCTTAATTTATTTATTTTAAAGAGAACCAACAGCTTTAAAACTTATTAATAACATGAATATGAACTACCATTAACATGTGAATTGGAACAGAGTTCCATTTGTTTTGTTCCATTTCGTAACCAATCTCTACTGTCTCCTATTGTAGACTAAACTCTCTGTTTCTTATTGTAGTGAGGTAACTACTAACAAGTAATTAATATTGATCAATTTTCTTACCAGCAAGAACAAGCTAGTTACGAAACTGGTCCACACTCTACACAAAAGAGGTCTGCACTGCATAGCCACCAACGCATTTCGGCAGACTGAGACGCCCGTCGCCTGGAGCGTGTCCCAGGATCGCTCGCTCGTCCGCTTCAGCCTCCGCGACCGCTCAACAGCCGTCTACAGCACGTGCGGCGGGTTCATCTACAACGTACAGACGTGCCCCTACGATGCGAACAAGTCAGTACTGTTGCACTATTTGCAATTTTTTAAATTCCACCTTATATAGGGCATTGTTGCCATTTCTAATCCTTTTTTATGGGCCATCTTCTAAGCAGGTTAGAAGTCCAAATTGTAGCATTTTTTTAATACTGTGATATTGTGTTCTGGCTAACGAGGCAGAATAACAGCAAAATATGATTGTATTAGCATACCTCAGATAACTAAAATTGAACCTTCCAGCTTAGACAGTAAATTCTCTATTGGAATCAACTTGTGATATCATTATAGAACTACAATAAATTATCAGTAGTGGAGTTGAGTTATTTTCGTTCACATTATTTTCAGGGTGGCCCTAACGTCACCTAGGGATTATTACAAAAATCTAAATGACTTAAGAAAATAAATTTAGGCATATTAATTCCCCAAACGTGTAATTCTTAAACGTAAATTCTTCTAACGGAGATAGGGCCACCTTGAGATATTTAAGTTCACATTATTTTCAGGGTGACCCGAATATCCTTTGGAGATGACTATAAAGATATGACTTAAAATAGTATTTTATGCAATCGTTATATAATGTATGCTTTTTTAGTCGAGTACCACATTTAGGCCACGAACTTGCTGAGTGGCCTAATTAAGGTACGGGACTTAAAATAGTATTTTTCACAATCGTGTTATAATAGAGAGCTTTTTAGTCGAGTACCGTGTTTAGGCCACGAAGCTTGCTGAGTGGCCTAAGTAAGGTACGAGATTAAAAAGCTTGATTATGACACTATTGTGAACAATACTTTTTCTACGAGTCAACTGAACAAATTAAACAAACTTGGTACCTATTGAAAACGAAGTGCAACCAACGGCTTTTTCATTTTTGTGCGTTGATGTCCATTTGCCTTTTGACTTTCTCATGGCGGCGTCCTATTGGTCAAATACATTATAGTTCAGTAAAGGCGCCACGTGATTGTTCAATTTCATTTTAGTTGTCTCAACAGTTATGAAATGTTGAGTTGGGAGCTCCATAGTAAAAAGTATGTGATTTAAGTTTGGTGTACAAAGTCTTAATTCAAACATTAAGGTCGACGAGTATAAAAGGCTAATTATATAACTAATGTATACAATACTTTTGCTACGAGTCAACTGAACTAATTAAACAAACTTGGTTTCTATTGAAAATCTAAGCCCTGCTGAAACGAAGCGCAGCCAACGGCTAAGTATTTGTTGATGTATTTTCCTCTGTAGCCAAGATGGATTGGCCGCCCTATGGGCCAAATTCATTATAGTGCGGCATAAGGGCTGTACCAAGCGAGATATGCACGCATTCAACATCTCGGTTCACAAGTGGGAGGACCTTGCCGTAGACAGGGACTAATGGCGCAAACTGGTGTTTGATGGTCGTAAAGTCCACGATGCAGCGTGGTTTAAGACACTTGCAGATAAGCGAGCCAACCGGCATCAACGTGACACCTGTTAAATTAAATCTGTCCGGCTTGCGGTCGTGTACGCCGCTCCCGCATTGGCTTACACAGCCATGGAAGACGTCTCCCTTCTTGTCACTGCTTGTATAGTCTGTAATAGTCTTACTGGCCATTGATGATGACGAAGTCTTAATTAAAACGTTAAGGTCGACGAGTATAAAATAAATGTTTACAGTTACATATGGTGCTACTTTCCCGCACTAGTGCGAAAAGTGCATTTTCCGTGCATATGTCAAAACTTTAAAGAGCCAGATGTACAGGAAAACGTTGTACGATACACGTGCAAATAGGTAATTCGCAACTCGTGTCGATATAAAACACTCCCTTCGGTCGTGTTTTAATTTATCACCACTCGGTGCGAATTTCCTATTATCGGCACTTGTATCGTACCTAATAGTACATTACGTAACTAGGGCGGTGAATTCCTGAATGCCCCAGATCGCAGGTGTTTGTGGCCCGAACCGAAGGTGAGGGTCAAATATGCGCTCTCGGGCTTTACGAATTACCGCCCGTGTTGAGTACAAAATTATACGTCTTTATCTGGCCACAATGCCAGTTTTCCCGTACGCGCAGCGTGCAGTAAAACTCACATTATGGCCAGGTGTGTGACGTAAATAACTATTTCAGGGTAGCGGTGAGCGTTGGCGATGGCGCGGTCCGCGTCTGGACGGCGGAGGAGTCTGAGGCGGCGGAGGGGAAGATCACCGCCGGCCGCGTGGTTTCGTACTGGCAGCACGTGCAGGGCAAGGTGCTCACGGTCGCCTGGCATCCTACTAAGGAGAACCTGTTGGCGTTCGGAACTGCCGAGTCAAGGGTTAGTGTTTTTCTGACATTTCAAAGAAATAGGCGCACCTGGTGAGTTAGGGCACAGCGAGATGTCATCCCGCTCGCATTTGGAGCAGCCCAACTTGGGTAGTACCTCCGCCTTGCAGGAGACCACAGCCATAATAAGACTACTGTAGTAGTGTTGCGTTCCTGGTGGTGAGCAAGGTCGCCAGAGCTCCCGAGGATGCGTTGTGTTGAGAGTGAGGGCATTTGTTCCTTCAGCTGTCAACATGGCGAATCCTCAAACATATCAAGGGTCGGCAACGCCCATGTTACTCCTTTGGAGATGCTTGCGTCTATGGGGGTGTCCGCTTACCATCAGGCGGCCCGTACGCTTGTTCGCCACCACCGGCCAAAAAAACGAACATTATCAGAATTATAGTGCATTTCTTGCTTAGGATTATGAGCTAATAACTTGTATATTTTAAATTATTCAAATGCGACGCGACGCATCGTTCATTGTGTTGTTTATTGATTGTTGTGCCGGCAAGGCACATTCTATTGTAGCCATAAGATATTCTTAAATACGTGTATAAGATTAGCGATAGATTAAGTACGTGCGAGATGTATGGATGATTATGCATGTAGCTACTTGTATATATACTGTGTTAATTAATTAATAAATAACCATTGTATTGACAGTACCTCAGAGTGTCTCTCTGAGTGTGGACTGCCATAAACCCCTCTGGGGTGCAGTCCACACTCACCCTCTCTACTCCCCCATCAACATCGTAATTATTGCCGGCAAAGGACACGATCTCCAACCATCAACCTACTGCCGGCAAAGTGGTGACCCCGACACTGAACGCGCAACGATCCGGCAAGGACCCCGACTGAAAAAACACGCCACCCCGACTGAAAAAACACACTGCGCCGACTGGAAGGAACACGCCGCGCCAACGACTGAAAGCACAACTATCTGGCAAGTGGTGACAAGATACGCCGCGCCCGCCTGAAGAATTGCGCCGTGCCACTCTGAAGGAACACGCCGCATCCGCTTGAAGAAACATGCTGCGCTGCACCCGACTGAAAAAGCTCGCCGCACCCTCCTGAAGAAATACGCCGCGCCCGCTTGCATTACGAATATGGAACATTGCCTGAAATAAACAACCCCTCAAGAAACGCACTCCCGACTGTACCAACGCGCTCCCGACTGGAACAACGCCTTTGAAAATGCCTTCTCAACCTTCTCTCCAGGACCCCATTCAAACGCCTTCTCATCGAGTATTCCGACAAGGAAGATAACTGAGAAGCAGCGTCACTATGTTAAATCATATTACAGCGCACACGGCAAGCCAAAAAGCCGATAAAGCAAATTGTGCATTTTGTCACGCGCCTTCGTGTCACACTAATCGTGGCCGACATTTCGCCGTTCATCGAGCAGCGTCCATGGTGCGACGCCTGCTGCGTCACGGCCCGGGGACATACTGGATGAAGAAACGCAACCGGTTTCCAAAATCCTGCGAAGGAGTACAAGGTCGAAGACATCACTCAGTAAAAGGCAACTCGTCATAATTAGACAGAACAGAGACAATTCGCAGCACGCGCAGGGAAAAATCGTCAACGCAGCGCTGAGCGTGAGTAAATATATATCGATACTTAGTTATTTTGTCAAGATCAAGGTCGCGTAGCGAGCATATCAGTCCATTTTTCAAGTTAATTTACTAAAGATGCAATTTTTTCATTCTGTTATTTATATTGAGGTAATTACTATGTTTTTGTATTTTCTATTATTGTGCTGTAACTATGTAATATAATTGCCCTGGAAGACGAATGCCCAGGATGAGATAAGGTGCTCTGAGCCTATAGGATGCTCATTATTCATTTTTATTGTGCATGATTGCCAACTTGTAATTAACCGAAAAGGTGATTTAAGCTATAGCACACACGAATATTTATTGCCCTACATTGGCTGGTGATTTTATTTCTCAAGTGTCCGAAAAGGAGCTCCGGAATACACCGATGCCGCCGATTTATATTTTTAAGTGTTCGTTGTTGTTTTGCATTCATATTAGTCTCGTGTCATATTGTTTTGTATTTTAATCGTTAGGTAATTGTTGTAATCATTAATTTATTCAGTAGGAAATGGGATTTCATCCCATTTTTGTTGTAAGGGGGGAGATATGTGCCGGCAAGGCACATTCTATTGTAACGATAAGATATTCTTAAATACGTGTATAAGATTAGCGATAGATTAAGTACGTGCGAGATTTAGATTATTACTGTCTCACGCTCTGACGCTCGAATTCAATAAGGCTTCTAACTTCGATTCCAATATAAACTCCAACTCCGAAATTCAAATTTAAAACTCCCGACTTCGTTTCCGATAAAACCTCCATAACATCGCGCTGGTATGTTTTCGCTAACTGGATTGCAACAGGGATCCCACTATCCCCACAAAATAGGATCTCGCTATCGACCGTGACGTTCCAAATTCAAAAACTCTTTTCACGCTACCGGTAATAATGGACTTTAGGGCGCAGATTTTGAGCGATAAAGCAAGTCCTTTACGGGCCGGTGAAAATATAATTATTATGAATTTTAAGCTCATATGATGCAGAAAAATCGTGCTGCGCTGCAACACAATCAATCTGCAGCATACCACAGAATTTAATCCGCATACGAATTATTTTCCGCAGTGCGCGCACTTCAAGTACGTTCCATACATCACAGATATTCCGGAAATAAAACTCACGGCAGGCGGCGCATTGGAAATTATCGCTTGCTTTGGAACGCCGTTCTGAATATGATTCTTGACTATATGATGGTTTATCTGATTTGATCGATACACGATTGCTTAAAATATCCTCTATAGAAAAAAACTTCCAAAGTTGGGTTTGTATTTTCATTTTTTTACTTAGCCTACTCAAACGATACATAATTTTTTATACTCGTCGACTGTAATGTTTGAATTAAGACTTCGTACACCAAACTAAAATCACATACTTTTTGCTATGGAGGTCCCAACTCAACATTATACAACTGTGTAGACAACTAAAATGAATTTGACCAATCACGTGGTGCCTTTACTGAACTAAAATGTATTCGACCAATAGGACACCGTCTTGGGAAAGTCAAATTTTAAAAGACATCAACGCACAAAAAACAAAACTCCGTTGGCTGCACTTTGTTTCAACAGGGCTTAGATGTTCAATAGATACCAAATTTGTTTAATTAGTTCAGTTGACTCGTAGAAAAAGTACTGTATACAATAGTTGTATAATTAGCTTTTTAAGTTTCGTACCTTAATTAGGCCACGCAGCAAGCTTCGTGACCTAAACGTGGTACTCGACTGAAAAAGCATACATTATATAACGATTGCATAAAATACTATTACGACACTATCAAGTTAATACTATAGTATTTTATGTAATTTAAAATCTCACTTGATGAAGTTAAATAAAACTTCACTAAATTTGGTATTTATCGAGATTAGTCTAAAAAATCCATTCCCTAAGAGTTACATCTCTTTTTCTCGTGCGCGGAAGACATCAGCGTGTCTCTGTCTAGGGGGCGTGTTCGGCTCAAATCAAGGCATCCCCTTAACCTGTCCTATCCCACAGGCTTAAATTTGCGCCCAAAATGGATTTTCGCAAGCTCCCACGACCTTGAGCGCTTTACGTTCCGCCAATTCCCATGGGCACAAATTTGTGCCCGCAATTTAGTACACCGTCGTTTCCCACGGCTCAAATTTATGCCCAAATTCTTCACTCGATTTGTAACTTTATTAGTAAATGCACACGATTCAAATTCAATTGGGCTCACTTTCATTGGATTGCGAATGAAGTAACCTAAAGATTGATACCAGACATCCACTCACTCACTATAGAAATAAAAAGCGTTACGACCATTCAAAGTTCGGATTGCCAAACGTCAAATTCTGCTTACCGATAAGTGAATTTTGAAAGCGATTTTCAGTTGTTTTTTATATGAAAAGCTTCTAAGTATTATACATCATTAGAAAGTCTATTTTGTATACTTTCATATTACTCAAGTTATTAGTAATCGAGATCTACCGTTTGATTACAAATATCGCACAAAGGTTTCTCTTACTTTGACGCGTTTGGATATTTTGGTATTGTTTTTACTATTTCTATTGATTTTTTCTACTTTTTAGCAATTTCTTATTCATCCTCTTCATAAAAACATACACTTCTCTTATCCAAGTATAAACACTCAGCCCCACAAGCGATAAACACGTTATAAGTGGTATGCGCGTTCGGTGTCAAATTACGCGTGGGAAACAAGGAGTCCAGCCGTTGCCCAGGACCTGGGAAGCGGGGGTTTCGACATTTTGGGCACAAATTTGTGCCTCTGGGAAACAGCGGGGGTAATAAGTGCGTGAGTCGTGGGATAGGGCAGGTTAATCGAAGTTGTGTACCAGGTGGGCGTGATCGAGGCGGGCGGGAGCGAGCGGCCGGCGCGCGCGCTGGCGGCGGGGCTGGCGGGCGGCGTGTACGCGCTGTGCTGGGACGAGCGGCGCCTGTACGCGGCCGCGCACGGGGACCTCGTGGCGTTCTCTCTCGACCGCGACGAACGTGAGTCGCACTCAATATCTATCCTTTCCACTTTTATTTTATACTTGTCGACTTTAATGTTTGAGTTAAGACTACACCAAACTAAAATCACATACTTTTCACTATGGAGGTCGCAACGCAACATTTTACAACTGCGTAGACAACTAAAATAGATTCGACCAGTCACGTGGCGCTTTTACTGAACTAAAATGTATTCGACGGATAGGACGCCGGCAAGAGAAAGTCAAGATTAAAAGACATCAACGCACATAAAAGAAGAAGCCGTTGGCTGCACTTCGTTTCAGCAGAGCTTAGATTTTAATAGATACCAAGTTTGTTTAATTAGTTCAGTTGACTCGTAGAAAAAGTATTGTATAATAGTTAAATAATTAGCTTTTTTATACTCGTCGACCTTAATGTTTGAATTAAGACTTCGTACACCAAACTTAAATCACATACTTTTTACTATGGAGCTCCCAACTCAACATTTCATGACTGTTGAGACAACTAAAAGGAAATTTGATCAATCACGTGGCGCCTTTACTGAACTATAATGTATTTGACCAATAGGATGCCGTCATGAGAAAGTCAAAAGGCAAATAGACATCAACGCACAAAAAAGAAAAAGCCGTTGGTTGCACTTCGTTTTCAATAGATACCAAGTTTGTTTAATTAGTTCAGTTGACTCGTAGAAAAAATATTGTATACAATAGTTATATAATTAGCTTTTTAAGTCTCGTACCTTAATTAGGCCACTCAGCAAGCTTTGTGGCTTAAACGTGGTACTCGACTGAAAAATCATACATTATATAACGATTGCATAAAATACTATTTTGCAACAGAAGTTCCGTGACCGACTATAGGGAGCGGGGCGTCCTATAATATGTGCGCGCAGTGCGCAATGATGTCATTTGTGTTACAGCGGCTACGCCAGTGTCTGTGGCTGTGGAGGGCGCAGTGTGGGCGGTGAGCGCGGTGCGCGCGCGCGGGGCGGAGCTGGCCGCCGGCAGCGACGCGGGCGGCGTGTGCGTGCTGCGGGACCTGCGCGTGCTGGCCGCCGCCTTCCCCGCCAGGTACCGTGCGTGTGTGTATGTGTGTGCCCACCCTTAGTGACCTGGCTCTTCTACAAACCATCATATTTCTGATCTGGGAACATTCGTTTATTTCGGATCTAGGACCCCTGCCTCTTTGATATTCTTTTTAGAATGACAAACCCTTAGACTCTGTTGTTAGTTTTTATCTGGAATTAACTGTTTGTAAACAACAACGAAAAATTTCAGCAAAATTATCCACACGATCGAATGGCACCCGCATCAGACCTCCTCCTCAAATGGAGAGTCTCAGTACAAGAACCTGCTAGCGGTGTGCTCTCAGGGCAAGGCCAACACCGTCATTATACTGGAGTTCGCTGAAAACGAAGGTAAGGAGAGTGTAAACGCTGCATTATCAAGCAGGGCCTGATTTCGGTTACGGTTTTACCGGTGTGAAACCTGTATTCCATTACGGTACCGTAATGGTGTAAAGGTTACGCGCGCCGCGCCAACATAACGGTACCGTAACCGTTTTGAAATATCGGTTACCGCTATTCGATTTAAAGGTAACCGAAGCCTTTATAATACCGGTTCGAAACCGGTATTATAACGGTTACCGAAAAAAATAAGCGAGCTGGCATCGCTTAGCGATAATCACGTCATGTGATAAAGATAATTTAAAATGGAATCATTATTATACTTCGTAATTTCATATGGCAAATTAATTGATTGATTACGGGTTCGATTCCCGTTCTGCTCCGCTGGTGTGGACGGGGGACGGGGAGCGAGCGGTAGTAGAGGCGTGCGGAGGGGGGGGGGGGGGGTGGGGGGGGTGGGGGTGTGCGGGGTTCGATTCGATTCAATTATTTATTTTTTATTGACATAATAATGAATGGTACAATTTGTACAATTATTGAGTGGGTAAAGAGAAAACCACTAGTTCGCGAAAACCAACTTTCCGTACGCTAAACAGCTACGTAAAGTAGCACTTTTTGAGCAACTAAAAAGATTTTTAAATGAACCCAAGTGCTTCTTAAAAATATTATTGTCTATGTCACTTCCACGATTATGAGGAATCCAACGACACCTCGTCAAAATCATCCATCAAGCGGTTTGGACTGTAGCCTGTAAAAAAGAATGTTCTTGTGCACATACGAATATGGTCGAAAAACAAAACCCTTCTTGTGATGCAGTCCTGTAATTAACGTAAATGTAACAAAATACTGTTTATACTTATATTTTATTAGCTTTCGCCCGCGACTAAGTATTGTTTTCTTATTTTATTTTATATTGTGTTAGAGGGTGCGTCGCTGCAAGTGTGGAAGACCCTCTCCGGGCACACAGCCACGGTGCTCCAGCTGGCTTGGAGCCCGCACCACGAGGAGAAGCTGCTGTCCACCTCGCACGACGGAACCGTGAGGGTAAGTGACCACCAGAATGTTCCAATAGCTGGAATATCTACATGTGACAACATTCCCCCGCAGGGGTGAAGGGTGGGAGAGTTTATTTCAATTTCTCCCGCTGCGCGCGCAGCTGTTTTATGAAAACAAATGTTTCGTGTAGGTTTTTTTGGCACGCAGAACGGCTCTCAGCAATGTCAACAAAAACACTTCAAATATAAAAAATAAAATAAATAAATGCAGCAATATGCTTCCGAACATGCCCTTGATCGGTCCACACCCCATTTTTGATACACCCTGTATAGAGGACCATGTTGGGAATCCAACCGACGCCGCAGCGTAGGTAAGCCGTGTCCACAAGGATCTGTGACCTTTTCACCCTCGTATTGTTTGCTCAGATGCCGGCTGAGCCCGCTAGGCGGGTAGTAGTATGAACTTACAGGGCTAGCGAATTCTGTCGGTTTCCGGTGAATTGTTCAATTTTTAGTCCGGTTGCGAAAGTGTTATGGCCTCGTTAATCCGCTTTTTTAGGTCCATAACTTTAAGTTTTTGATAGAAACCAACTTCTCCGTCAGCCATTTTTTTTTTGGTGGCTACGTTAATTTTAGTTGATTATTAATATCTCGAGTTCTAAGCGTAAAGCAATTGTAGATATATCATAATAAAAGTGATAAAAGTGATTGCCTAGGCACAAACGTATGTGCTAGACAGGCGCCCAGGACGATGGTGAGTCTGTGCGTCAGCAGCGCCCCACCCCATTTTAGCAGGGCGGGGAAGATTCCATTTGGCCCTGGTGATTTGTAGGAGTCAAATCTGTTTGTGGGGTTATTACCTCGCTAGCCAGTCTCCACCCATCCTCTGTGGGACCTCATCCAGTTGCCTCGTTGGACTTGATATCACACAGTCCGGGAAATGCGTCTGAATCAGGACGCGCTCTGTTTCCTCCGGCGAGTTGGTGAGGGTGTCGTCAGGTTTACGTAGGGTTCCTAGAGTTAAGGCTGTATTGTTGGAGAGAACCTTCCTTACCCTGTTGGCCTGTGTAGTAGACTTAATGTCGGTACAGAAGTTACGCCATGAGCTTGTGCTTCTGTATCTGAGCCGCTTTTTATACCTGGACTTGATAACTTTATATTCCTCCCAGTCCTGGTCTGCCATGGTGTTCATTGCCCTGTTGAGTTGCTTCCTCATTTTCCTCCTGAGTCTCTCCATCTCAGGTCCCCACCAGTTGGCCTTGTTCCCCTTGCCTGTTGGTGGGGTTGAAAGAGGGCAAGTCTGGTGGTAACAGTCTATGATGGTATCCGTAAGGATTCCTACCTGTTTGTCTATTTCTGCGACGCTTGTTATTTTCGGAGGAACCTCGGTACGTATAATTGCCTGCCCTATTTACAGTGCGTACTGGGCTCGGTTCGTTTTCCTCGGGTTCCTCCTGGGTGCTGTCGCGAGTGTATTTACCTGTAAATCGAATCGAATCCATCTGTGGTCTGAGCACGACAGTTCATTCGATACGTGCCAGTTTGAGATGTGCTTTGATGCGTCTTCGGTTGCTAGTGTCAAGTCAATGATTGTTTTGCTACGTCTGTTCACAAACGTTGGAGTTGAACCTGTGTTTATCATGGTTAGGTTTGCAGTAAATAGGTATTCGACAAGTTTCTTACCTCTGTCGTTCCCTGTAGCCATGCCCTAGAGGACGTGGTGTGGGTTCGAGTCGGTGCTCGTGATAAGCTCGAGTCCCTCCTCTTCGCAGTAGTTGACCAGTCTCGTCATGTCGTGTGGCGGTGGGTCGTCGGCTTCCGGCATGTAGACCGAAGCCATTACCAGCTCCTGTAGTTTGGAGTCCTGCACTCCTCGCACCATTATGGCACACAGGTCTCTGGAACAGAAACTTGTTAGAGGATGCGCTTGTATATTCTTTGTAGTGTAGATGCAGGCCCGGGGGTTTTCCGGTCCCGTGTGTACTGTCAACTTACCATCTGTGCGGCGGAGACCGCAGACAGTGCCCTTCCTGACCCATGGCTCCTGGATCAGTACTATGGCTGTAGTAGTAGCCTCCATCCACTTCCGTATCTGAGCCGTTGCGGTTTCGCTGTGGTGGAGGTTGGCTTGAAGGAGTTTAGAAGTCGGAGAGGAAAGGGGACACCGACATCGTCGTCGGTCTCCTCCGTCGACATCTCCTCTGTCGACGTCTCCCTCTCCTCCTTGCCCTCTTCCCTACGGATGGCCAGCTTCCTTAGTTCCTCTGCGCATCCCTCCTCACTTTCCGAGTGGTCGCGAAGAAGGAGTTCTTCTTCGTCCGTCTCGGGTGCGGGACGGTCTGCTCTGGAACCTGGGAAACTGGTTCCGCGACTACCTCAGTAACTCTCGTCACCGTGGCCGTCGCCGTAGGGGGGGTGTCCATGTTAGTGGCATCCGTCGAGTCGGTGGGTTTGGCAGGGGGTTCTCCCCAAACTTGCCTCGGGGCCCCTCGAACTTGACGTATACCGAACCCAGCATAAAGCTGAGCCGGCGTCCATGGTCCATCAGGGGCCCCACAACCGTCTCTGGGATGCTGAGCGTGGCGAACGTTTCCGTGTCCTGTACTTCAAACTTGATGACCAGCCATCTATCGATGTCTGCCCATCTGTTTTGATAGCGCAGCATGCGTGCTACCACGTTCGGGCTATTGTGGGTCCCCGGTATCAGAATGCCGACGCGCACGCGCTTCGGCATGTCTTCCGGGCGCTTCACCACGAGCTTCTGCCCGTCGGAAAGGGTGATAGCAGCCACGCTGCGCTTCAGCCACTCGAGACTGGTCTTATCCTCGCACCACAGCCTCAAGGAACCGTCTGTTAATACCGGCTTACCCCGAAACTGTGGACCCTCGGACTGACTGCTACCCGGCTGCATTGCCTCTTTAATGAGGAGACCTTGCATCAGGTGCTGTATTTCCGCGGATTGCTGCGGGCTCAGGTGTTCCGCTGTGATAGTGGTGACGGTCCGCCTTCACGGCCTCCGCGTAAGCAATCCGGGGCGTTTCGCCATGAGGCTCGGTCTTCTGCTTTTTTGACTCACCTCTCGGAGATAGTCTCGACGAGCCGAGCCCTTTTGGAAGAAGGTCGAGCCCCCGGTTACTCCTCCCTTTGGTTGGTTGTCTTGTTGTCTTGTCGTGTTCCCTGCTCCCCTTGGGGACGGTACGGCCTGCTACTGGGGGTCCAGCGGCTGCCTGCGCCAATCCCTTATGGGGGGCACCCTGATTGGGCAGGGTTGCCGGGGCTGTATTGCCATGGTCGCCAAAGCGTTGTTCACGCGCCTTGCGCCGTTGCTTTTTATTATTTTTGTGGTATCCTGCCGTACCTGGGGCTTGGGTCGGTTGGGGTTCCGCCCGCTTGGCGCGTTTCGCCTTCCCATATTGTACAGGCAGGGACCACCCTGCATTCAGCCGTAGTATGACTGGGTCACAATCGGGTTCCGTTGTGGTGGTAAGCTCCGGATTGCTGGATTTCTCCGCTTCCGTAGCGGTGCCCTGTGTCGGGGGCGGGGTATGGCCTGTAGCCTGTACCGGGCCCGTGAAGTGCTTCGTGTGCTTGGTGGGCTGTTTGGTCACCGGTTTCCCAGCGTCCTTCCTGCCCTATGCACCCTTGCCTTTCCTGCGCTTCGGTACTGTGAACACAGTGCCGTTGCCAGGTTGTATGGTGCCTTCCTGGGTTGCTTTCGCTTCCATGAAGGCCCGTGATGTGGAGGGAGGTACTGGTTTCCTAGCGCCTTCGCCTTGTGCTTTTTTGTTGTTAGCGGTGTCTGGTACACCAGCCGGGTATAGCCCTTCTTACTTAGCTACTAGCGATCTGGGGTAGATGGTAGGAGTGCAGCGCCCTTGTGATCACCAGCATTACCAGGGTGCACGGTCCACTCCATTAAGAAGCAGACTCACCACTAACCTGCGGCGGCAGAGTTAGTGGTGACGTGGACGTGTAAGAAGGACTTAGGTGAGTGTGTCTTGCAACTCAGCGCTGCACACCTGAGTGCATACATAGCCACCCCTTGCACCCCAACTAAGATACATGGACCCTGGAAGGGTGTAGCAACAATCAGGTAACTTATACTATGTTTTCAATAGATACCAATTTTGTTTAATTAGGGTAAATCGCCAGTAATTGGCCACCCTCCAGTAATTGGCCACGTTATACTGAAATGATTAAATTTAGAATTATATAATATATCCACACACTTAAAGTAAATCACCAGATAACAGCAGTAATCACAAGTATTACTCAACTATAATGTACATCGATTACAGTAAGAGTTCATAATAAAATGAGCTTGATTTTGACGAGGCGTTGAACTGGCTGATTGCTTATTTTCTCTCTTAGCGGACATGCATTTCAAATTAAGAAATACAATTATAATTTTGACTAATGACGTTATGTCAGTGTAGGTAAATGTGATCATAAAATGTAAGGGATTTTTTTATACTAATACAAAATAATTTCAAATTCTATAACTTATTTAGTTGGCTAATTTCTGAAATGTAATTTGACACTATTTTAAATAAGTACGAGCCACGTATGCCAGTTACTTAAAGGCTATAAAAATATGTTTGGTAAAGTAAAGGAAATTAAAATAAAAACGAAAAACAGAGTTGCAGGTGAAAATAAAAGTATTAAAAAAGACAATACTGATAACTTGATGCACCCAATATTAAATGTTGATCAACCATCAGTATCTTCAGAAGTTGTGCACAAAAGAGACAAATGTGAAACTTGTGAACTTAAGGGTCGGCAGGGGGCAATCGAGGGTCGGGAATGTAAGAGAATTATATAGTAAACGATGTTCCATAACCTTGAAAAAAATTACACAGCTAGCCAATGAATGTTACTTCTTCTTGAAACATTCAAATTTTAGATAATGCTTATGGGTAAGTGTAAAAAAAAATCTGAAAATCAGTGAAAACGTGTAAATCGCACTCCCGTATTGTAGCAACTGAGTCGTAAGTATCAAGAATTATTTAATGAATTTTATCAAATAATAAAGTTTAAACTATAGAAAAATCCTTGCAATCTTCATTTCTTAACAAATATGTACTTATATCGTGTAAAAAAATCACAAAGATGGCCAATTTTTACGCTCAAAATCTTCATACGAATTAGTATGGAGCGGCCGGCAAACTACAAGTGCGACCGCTCGCGGCGGTCGCGTTCAGTCGGCCGCGAGTAGGGTGACCAGATGTCAGGAATTTTCCTGACTTCAGATTCAATTTACAGAATTAGTAATCTGTTTTCATCCGAGTGGTTTATGATTATTTCGCGCTATTTGTAATTCTAATCAATCTGATTAAACCTAAAGAGTGTAGATCGACTTCTATTTCGTGAAATATCATGGTTAACGAGAGTGGGGAAAATAATGAATCTCCACCAGTTCCGCCCGACCCTCCTACATACATATGGCAAAAATCACCCTCGCCTAATATTCAGAGCAATGACGCGTAATTCAATGTCGGAGAGGCAACCGTCCCTCCCAAGCAAAAATTGTCCATGGCAAATGATTGCAAAACCTTTTATCGCGCGTATTCTTGGCGTATTCCCATTTTGACGAATTTCGCGTTTGTATTCAAGCGGTTGCCTGCCAATTTTTTATTTTATTTTCTTCGCTCGTTTACTTGGCTCCGGTCACACTAGGAGGGATAGCATAAAAATTCCACTATATAGACAGCGTACACACTTTCAGGCTAGCGCGTTTCAATCGGTTGCCACGCGACATTTTTTTTTACAACCCTTCTCCTATTTCCGAACCAGTCACAGTTGGCTCAATTCGGGTTGCACAGGGCGGTTCCACAACACTTCGGGAGCTCAAATACCGCTAGCCATCCGTTTGCTTCTCCAACATTGAATTACGCGTCATTGCTTTAACTATAAGCCGTTCGGTCGAACAAAACAACTGTCCACATAGTTAGATAGGCTGCGCGCTCGGTTCGGGCGAACGTTGGTAGGTATTAAGATGAAATACATTTGACATAACAATTTTTATACTTTCTAACAAAATCCAAAGTTACAATTTTGTTGGCGAGTCAAAATCCGACGACCCGCTGTGCATACGTGCATGTGTGCGTGTGCGGTGCGCGAGCCTCGAGCGTTGTGTGAGTAGCGCTAAAAACCTAAACTTCGCGCGGTGCCACTCCGAAACGCCGCCTTAATGTTGTGGGCAATGTCAGCAATGTCAGCTTCTTTGTTTAAGATGTAGTAAATACGGTAAGGTATAAGTAAATACGTGAAGAATGTGTTCCCCTGTTTCATGAAAACATTATACCTGTGATTGGACCATATTTATGTCATATTTGTTATTATCTTCACCGGGCAAGTTCCTCATCGGATAGTGAGGATTGAGGATTCATTCCTAAAGAGTTTATTGTTTAATTTTATGTTAAGAAGCTTTTATTATGTTAACATTTTATTTGGCCAGATATTGAAAAAAAAATGGTTAGTATTGAAAATACTGGCTAATAACTAGGTTAAACGTAATGTCCAATAAAACAATTAAATATTTTAAGAAATAAATAATATCACCTCTAGTAAACTCATGTTCATTATTTACAACTTTCTCTACTTCCCCTAAATAGTACATTACTTAACAAGGGCGGTGAATTCGTGAATGCCCCAGATCGCAGGTGTTTGTGGCCCGAACCGAAGGTGAGGGTCATAAATATGCGCTCTGGGGCTTTACGAATTACCGCCCGTGTTGAGTACAAAATTTTACACAGTGCGGGTTTTCCCGTACGCGCAGCGTACACTAAAACTCGCATTATGGCCAGGTGTGACGTAAGCAATAATACGGTCTATATCTCTTTACAGGTGATCACAATAAACATTCTAAGCAAGCAAGTGGCCAGTTACTAACGATTTACCCTAGTTCAGTTGACTCGTAGAAAAAGTATTGTATACAATAGTTATATAATTAGCTTTTTAAGTCTAGTACCTTAATTAGGCCACTCAGCAAGCTTCGTGACCTAAACGTGGTACTCGACTGAAAAAGCATAAATAGTTATTTGTGTCACAAGGGAGCAAAATAGTATATTTACGGCGAGGATTCAATACACCGAATCCTGAGCGTAGTGAGGGATACAAGTGTTTACGCCCGAGACGAAAATAATTTTGCTACCGAGTGACACATACTATTTTTCACACCGACTATGAGGAAATATGAAAAAAGCTATTGTTAAAATATATCTAAATTATCTTAATTTTGATTACTAATTTTTAAATGTTACGAAATATTTATAAATTTTTATACAACATTGTTATAGTTAAAACTTGAAATATGTTCGTTTTGAATCGACTACGATGAAATTACAATCGATTATTTTATTAACATCTTTGATCAATTGGCACATTGCGTACAAATGTTCCAATGCCAATGTATAAATTAAAAAAGTAGCTTGAACAGAAAAGTAGCGTTTTGGTCCCTCTCGTCGTGGAGCAAAACTTACTTTTCCGAATGAAAGGTGTGAAATAGTATTTTTCACAATCGTGTTATAATAGAGAGCTTTTTAGTCGAGTACCGTGTTTAGGCCACGAAGCTTGCTGAGTGGCCTAAGTAAGGTACGAGATTAAAAAGCTTGATTATAACACTATTGTGAACAATACTTTTTCTACGAGTCAACTGAACAAATTAAACAAACTTGGTATCTATTGAAAACGAAGTGCAACCAACGGCTTATTCATTTTTGTGCGTTGATGTCTATTTACCTTTTGATTTTCTCGTGACGGCGTCCTATTGGTCAAATACATTATTGTTCAGTAAAGGCGCCACGTGATTGGTCAATTTCATTTTAGTTGTCTCAACAGTTATGAAATGTTGAGTTGGGAGCTCCATAGTAAAAAGTATGTGACTTAAGTTTGGTGTACAAAGTAGTGCAAATATAGTGCTTTTCTCAAAAATTGTGCCAGAAAACAAAAATGTATTTTCTGAAAATGATAAGGCATGCATTTTCTTCTCGCCGCTTCAAGAAATTGTCGTACGCCTTCCGATATCTGTCTTTTGGCTTTGCAAATTACCAACAAATTACACTTAAACAAATAATCAATAACTGAGCTTGCAGCTTCTTTTAAATCTGGAATAATTTTCACGTCATTTTTCTATATTTTCCGTAAAAAGAATTAGCCACTGTGGGTGTTAAAACAGAATATTTTTTGCATTGCCGCCTTTTATTTTTTTTAATAATAAGTTGGGAGTGTATTTTTCTTCCGAAAGCGCCATAAGTTATTTGAGACAACTAAAAAGTCGCGATGAGTCACAGCTACTGATCGCTACTGCGTTTTGGCTGTTTAGGACCTATGCCTTTTATTTATATGGAGGTTTCAAATTTTTAAAAAGTTTGTACCACGACAAATAATGGAATTTGTATGCAACATTGTAGTTGAGCAAAATCGAGCCGGCAAGGTTTTTTATTTTTTTAATGTTGACTAACCATAAACTATGCACTTCACGTCCTGATTTTTTACCAATAAAGTCAACATTGCCGATGATTTTTGAGAAAATACAATTGTTGTACAGGTGTGGGACATAACGGCGGGCACGTGCGTGTCCATATTCGGCGGGCACGGCGGCACGACGCTGGGCGCGGCGTGGGGCGCGCGGCCCGCGGCGCCGCACGCGGTGCTGTCGGGCGGCGCCGACTGCTGCCTGCGGCTGTGGGACGCCAGGGACCACCCCGCCGAGACCTACGTCGGTACGTCTGCACAGCTACAGTGTTGTGTAGCTGTAGCACCCGGGTGCAATCATTACCCTAGCGAGCTCAGTGTTAGCGGCTGCGGCCTGGCGTGGGGCGCGCGGCCCGCGGCGCCGCACGCGGTGCTGTCGGGCGGCGCCGACTGCTGCCTGCGGCTGTGGGACGCCAGGGACCACCCCGCCGAGACCTACGTCGGTACGTCTGCACAGCTACAGTGTTGTGTAGCTGTAGCACCCGGGTGCAATCATTACCCTAGCGAGCTCAGTGTTAGCGGCTGCGGCCTGGCGTGGGGCGCGCGGCCCGCGGCGCCGCACGCGGTGCTGTCGGGCGGCGCCGACTGCTGCCTGCGGCTGTGGGACGCCAGGGACCACCCCGCCGAGACCTACGTCGGTACGTCTGCACAGCTACAGTGTTGTGTAGCTGTAGCACCCGGGTGCAATCATTACCCTAGCGAGCTCAGTGTTAGCGGCTGCGGCCTGGCGTGGGGCGCGCGGCCCGCGGCGCCGCACGCGGTGCTGTCGGGCGGCGCCGACTGCTGCCTGCGGCTGTGGGACGCCAGGGACCACCCCGCCGAGACCTACGTCGGTACGTCTGCACAGCTACAGTGTTGTGTAGCTGTAGCACCCGGGTGCAATCATTACCCTAGCGAGCTCAGTGTTAGCGGCTGCGGCCTGGCGTGGGGCGCGCGGCCCGCGGCGCCGCACGCGGTGCTGTCGGGCGGCGCCGACTGCTGCCTGCGGCTGTGGGACGCCAGGGACCACCCCGCCGAGACCTACGTCGGTACGTCTGCACAGCTACAGTGTTGTGTAGCTGTAGCACCCGGGTGCAATCATTACCCTAGCGAGCTCAGTGTTAGCGGCTGCGGCCTGGCGTGGGGCGCGCGGCCCGCGGCGCCGCACGCGGTGCTGTCGGGCGGCGCCGACTGCTGCCTGCGGCTGTGGGACGCCAGGGACCACCCCGCCGAGACCTACGTCGGTACGTCTGCACAGCTACAGTGTTGTGTAGCTGTAGCACCCGGGTGCAATCATTACCCTAGCGAGCTCAGTGTTAGCGGCTGCGGCCTGGCGTGGGGCGCGCGGCCCGCGGCGCCGCACGCGGTGCTGTCGGGCGGCGCCGACTGCTGCCTGCGGCTGTGGGACGCCAGGGACCACCCCGCCGAGACCTACGTCGGTACGTCTGCACAGCTACAGTGTTGTGTAGCTGTAGCACCCGGGTGCAATCATTACCCTAGCGAGCTCAGTGTTAGCGGCTGCGGCCTGGCGTGGGGCGCGCGGCCCGCGGCGCCGCACGCGGTGCTGTCGGGCGGCGCCGACTGCTGCCTGCGGCTGTGGGACGCCAGGGACCACCCCGCCGAGACCTACGTCGGTACGTCTGCACAGCTACAGTGTTGTGTAGCTGTAGCACCCGGGTGCAATCATTACCCTAGCGAGCTCAGTGTTAGCGGCTGCGGCCTGGCGTGGGGCGCGCGGCCCGCGGCGCCGCACGCGGTGCTGTCGGGCGGCGCCGACTGCTGCCTGCGGCTGTGGGACGCCAGGGACCACCCCGCCGAGACCTACGTCGGTACGTCTGCACAGCTACAGTGTTGTGTAGCTGTAGCACCCGGGTGCAATCATTACCCTAGCGAGCTCAGTGTTAGCGGCTGCGGCCTGGCGTGGGGCGCGCGGCCCGCGGCGCCGCACGCGGTGCTGTCGGGCGGCGCCGACTGCTGCCTGCGGCTGTGGGACGCCAGGGACCACCCCGCCGAGACCTACGTCGGTACGTCTGCACAGCTACAGTGTTGTGTAGCTGTAGCACCCGGGTGCAATCATTACCCTAGCGAGCTCAGTGTTAGCGGCTGCGGCCTGGCGTGGGGCGCGCGGCCCGCGGCGCCGCACGCGGTGCTGTCGGGCGGCGCCGACTGCTGCCTGCGGCTGTGGGACGCCAGGGACCACCCCGCCGAGACCTACGTCGGTACGTCTGCACAGCTACAGTGTTGTGTAGCTGTAGCACCCGGGTGCAATCATTACCCTAGCGAGCTCAGTGTTAGCGGCTGCGGCCTGGCGTGGGGCGCGCGGCCCGCGGCGCCGCACGCGGTGCTGTCGGGCGGCGCCGACTGCTGCCTGCGGCTGTGGGACGCCAGGGACCACCCCGCCGAGACCTACGTCGGTACGTCTGCACAGCTACAGTGTTGTGTAGCTGTAGCACCCGGGTGCAATCATTACCCTAGCGAGCTCAGTGTTAGCGGCTGCGGCCTGGCGTGGGGCGCGCGGCCCGCGGCGCCGCACGCGGTGCTGTCGGGCGGCGCCGACTGCTGCCTGCGGCTGTGGGACGCCAGGGACCACCCCGCCGAGACCTACGTCGGTACGTCTGCACAGCTACAGTGTTGTGTAGCTGTAGCACCCGGGTGCAATCATTACCCTAGCGAGCTCAGTGTTAGCGGCTGCGGCCTGGCGAGGGGCGCGCGGCCCGCGGCGCCGCACGCGGTGCTGTCGGGCGGCGCCGACTGCTGCCTGCGGCTGTGGGACGCCAGGGACCACCCCGCCGAGACCTACGTCGGTACGTCTGCACAGCTACAGTGTTGTGTAGCTGTAGCACCCGGGTGCAATCATTACCCTAGCGAGCTCAGTGTTAGCGGCTGCGGCCTGGCGTGGGGCGCGCGGCCCGCGGCGCCGCACGCGGTGCTGTCGGGCGGCGCCGACTGCTGCCTGCGGCTGTGGGACGCCAGGGACCACCCCGCCGAGACCTACGTCGGTACGTCTGCACAGCTACAGTGTTGTGTAGCTGTAGCACCCGGGTGCAATCATTACCCTAGCGAGCTCAGTGTTAGCGGCTGCGGCCTGGCGTGGGGCGCGCGGCCCGCGGCGCCGCACGCGGTGCTGTCGGGCGGCGCCGACTGCTGCCTGCGGCTGTGGGACGCCAGGGACCACCCCGCCGAGACCTACGTCGGTACGTCTGCACAGCTACAGTGTTGTGTAGCTGTAGCACCCGGGTGCAATCATTACCCTAGCGAGCTCAGTGTTAGCGGCTGCGGCCTGGCGTGGGGCGCGCGGCCCGCGGCGCCGCACGCGGTGCTGTCGGGCGGCGCCGACTGCTGCCTGCGGCTGTGGGACGCCAGGGACCACCCCGTCGAGACCTACGTCGGTACGTCTGCACAGCTACAGTGTTGTGTAGCTGTAGCACCCGGGTGCAATCATTACCCTAGCGAGCTCAGTGTTAGCGGCTGCGGCCTGGCGTGGGGCGCGCGGCCCGCGGCGCCGCACGCGGTGCTGTCGGGCGGCGCCGACTGCTGCCTGCGGCTGTGGGACGCCAGGGACCACCCCGCCGAGACCTACGTCGGTACGTCTGCACAGCTACAGTGTTGTGTAGCTGTAGCACCCGGGTGCAATCATTACCCTAGCGAGCTCAGTGTTAGCGGCTGCGGCCTGGCGTGGGGCGCGCGGCCCGCGGCGCCGCACGCGGTGCTGTCGGGCGGCGCCGACTGCTGCCTGCGGCTGTGGGACGCCAGGGACCACCCCGCCGAGACCTACGTCGGTACGTCTGCACAGCTACAGTGTTGTGTAGCTGTAGCACCCGGGTGCAATCATTACCCTAGCGAGCTCAGTGTTAGCGGCTGCGGCCTGGCGTGGGGCGCGCGGCCCGCGGCGCCGCACGCGGTGCTGTCGGGCGGCGCCGACTGCTGCCTGCGGCTGTGGGACGCCAGGGACCACCCCGCCGAGACCTACGTCGGTACGTCTGCACAGCTACAGTGTTGTGTAGCTGTAGCACCCGGGTGCAATCATTACCCTAGCGAGCTCAGTGTTAGCGGCTGCGGCCTGGCGAGGGGCGCGCGGCCCGCGGCGCCGCACGCGGTGCTGTCGGGCGGCGCCGACTGCTGCCTGCGGCTGTGGGACGCCAGGGACCACCCCGCCGAGACCTACGTCGGTACGTCTGCACAGCTACAGTGTTGTGTAGCTGTAGCACCCGGGTGCAATCATTACCCTAGCGAGCTCAGTGTTAGCGGCTGCGGCCTGGCGTGGGGCGCGCGGCCCGCGGCGCCGCACGCGGTGCTGTCGGGCGGCGCCGACTGCTGCCTGCGGCTGTGGGACGCCAGGGACCACCCCGCCGAGACCTACGTCGGTACGTCTGCACAGCTACAGTGTTGTGTAGCTGTAGCACCCGGGTGCAATCATTACCCTAGCGAGCTCAGTGTTAGCGGCTGCGGCCTGGCGTGGGGCGCGCGGCCCGCGGCGCCGCACGCGGTGCTGTCGGGCGGCGCCGACTGCTGCCTGCGGCTGTGGGACGCCAGGGACCACCCCGCCGAGACCTACGTCGGTACGTCTGCACAGCTACAGTGTTGTGTAGCTGTAGCACCCGGGTGCAATCATTACCCTAGCGAGCTCAGTGTTAGCGGCTGCGGCCTGGCGTGGGGCGCGCGGCCCGCGGCGCCGCACGCGGTGCTGTCGGGCGGCGCCGACTGCTGCCTGCGGCTGTGGGACGCCAGGGACCACCCCGCCGAGACCTACGTCGGTACGTCTGCACAGCTACAGTGTTGTGTAGCTGTAGCACCCGGGTGCAATCATTACCCTAGCGAGCTCAGTGTTAGCGGCTGCGGCCTGGCGTGGGGCGCGCGGCCCGCGGCGCCGCACGCGGTGCTGTCGGGCGGCGCCGACTGCTGCCTGCGGCTGTGGGACGCCAGGGACCACCCCGCCGAGACCTACGTCGGTACGTCTGCACAGCTACAGTGTTGTGTAGCTGTAGCACCCGGGTGCAATCATTACCCTAGCGAGCTCAGTGTTAGCGGCTGCGGCCTGGCGTGGGGCGCGCGGCCCGCGGCGCCGCACGCGGTGCTGTCGGGCGGCGCCGACTGCTGCCTGCGGCTGTGGGACGCCAGGGACCACCCCGCCGAGACCTACGTCGGTACGTCTGCACAGCTACAGTGTTGTGTAGCTGTAGCACCCGGGTGCAATCATTACCCTAGCGAGCTCAGTGTTAGCGGCTGCGGCCTGGCGTGGGGCGCGCGGCCCGCGGCGCCGCACGCGGTGCTGTCGGGCGGCGCCGACTGCTGCCTGCGGCTGTGGGACGCCAGGGACCACCCCGCCGAGACCTACGTCGGTACGTCTGCACAGCTACAGTGTTGTGTAGCTGTAGCACCCGGGTGCAATCATTACCCTAGCGAGCTCAGTGTTAGCGGCTGCGGCCTGGCGTGGGGCGCGCGGCCCGCGGCGCCGCACGCGGTGCTGTCGGGCGGCGCCGACTGCTGCCTGCGGCTGTGGGACGCCAGGGACCACCCCGCCGAGACCTACGTCGGTACGTCTGCACAGCTACAGTGTTGTGTAGCTGTAGCACCCGGGTGCAATCATTACCCTAGCGAGCTCAGTGTTAGCGGCTGCGGCCTGGCGAGGGGCGCGCGGCCCGCGGCGCCGCACGCGGTGCTGTCGGGCGGCGCCGACTGCTGCCTGCGGCTGTGGGACGCCAGGGACCACCCCGCCGAGACCTACGTCGGTACGTCTGCACAGCTACAGTGTTGTGTAGCTGTAGCACCCGGGTGCAATCATTACCCTAGCGAGCTCAGTGTTAGCGGCTGCGGCCTGGCGAGGGGCGCGCGGCCCGCGGCGCCGCACGCGGTGCTGTCGGGCGGCGCCGACTGCTGCCTGCGGCTGTGGGACGCCAGGGACCACCCCGCCGAGACCTACGTCGGTACGTCTGCACAGCTACAGTGTTGTGTAGCTGTAGCACCCGGGTGCAATCATTACCCTAGCGAGCTCAGTGTTAGCGGCTGCGGCCTGGCGTGGGGCGCGCGGCCCGCGGCGCCGCACGCGGTGCTGTCGGGCGGCGCCGACTGCTGCCTGCGGCTGTGGGACGCCAGGGACCACCCCGCCGAGACCTACGTCGGTACGTCTGCACAGCTACAGTGTTGTGTAGCTGTAGCACCCGGGTGCAATCATTACCCTAGCGAGCTCAGTGTTAGCGGCTGCGGCCTGGCGTGGGGCGCGCGGCCCGCGGCGCCGCACGCGGTGCTGTCGGGCGGCGCCGACTGCTGCCTGCGGCTGTGGGACGCCAGGGACCACCCCGCCGAGACCTACGTCGGTACGTCTGCACAGCTACAGTGTTGTGTAGCTGTAGCACCCGGGTGCAATCATTACCCTAGCGAGCTCAGTGTTAGCGGCTGCGGCCTGGCGTGGGGCGCGCGGCCCGCGGCGCCGCACGCGGTGCTGTCGGGCGGCGCCGACTGCTGCCTGCGGCTGTGGGACGCCAGGGACCACCCCGCCGAGACCTACGTCGGTACGTCTGCACAGCTACAGTGTTGTGTAGCTGTAGCACCCGGGTGCAATCATTACCCTAGCGAGCTCAGTGTTAGCGGCTGCGGCCTGGCGTGGGGCGCGCGGCCCGCGGCGCCGCACGCGGTGCTGTCGGGCGGCGCCGACTGCTGCCTGCGGCTGTGGGACGCCAGGGACCACCCCGCCGAGACCTACGTCGGTACGTCTGCACAGCTACAGTGTTGTGTAGCTGTAGCACCCGGGTGCAATCATTACCCTAGCGAGCTCAGTGTTAGCGGCTGCGGCCTGGCGTGGGGCGCGCGGCCCGCGGCGCCGCACGCGGTGCTGTCGGGCGGCGCCGACTGCTGCCTGCGGCTGTGGGACGCCAGGGACCACCCCGCCGAGACCTACGTCGGTACGTCTGCACAGCTACAGTGTTGTGTAGCTGTAGCACCCGGGTGCAATCATTACCCTAGCGAGCTCAGTGTTAGCGGCTGCGGCCTGGCGTGGGGCGCGCGGCCCGCGGCGCCGCACGCGGTGCTGTCGGGCGGCGCCGACTGCTGCCTGCGGCTGTGGGACGCCAGGGACCACCCCGCCGAGACCTACGTCGGTACGTCTGCACAGCTACAGTGTTGTGTAGCTGTAGCACCCGGGTGCAATCATTACCCTAGCGAGCTCAGTGTTAGCGGCTGCGGCCTGGCGTGGGGCGCGCGGCCCGCGGCGCCGCACGCGGTGCTGTCGGGCGGCGCCGACTGCTGCCTGCGGCTGTGGGACGCCAGGGACCACCCCGCCGAGACCTACGTCGGGACGTCTGCACAGCTACAGTGTTGTGTAGCTGTAGCACCCGGGTGCAATCATTACCCTAGCGAGCTCAGTGTTAGCGGCTGCGGCCTGGCGAGGGGCGCGCCCTAGGACCGCGCCCGTGTGCAACGCACACCCTGCACTATAGATATACCCGCCCCTGGTCGCCGCACATTGAGCCACTAGTGGCCGCTACATTTAACACTTCGAAATTCCCGCTAGGTGGGCGCTCTGCTCTTGACTACGCTACATGAGGTTTTTGACAAAAACTTATTTATGTGGTTTGTTTGCTAGATCGCGTACATCAAACGCAATTTTTCGTTTGGGGTTTCGTACAGTCACGAGCTTTAATTTGGGACCCATTTCCATTAAATGTTGTTAGAACATTCATAGTGCAATAAGGTCGAAATTTTAGTTTGATACTGACGGATGTCAAGTTAAGACATATAATGTCTTATCGAATCGACCCTTGAAATGATAACCTCTTTGCCAAACGCTATCACTACAGTTTTCTAATTACGAACATATGTCGTGTCAGTGTCAGTGAAGAAAACAGATAGAAGACAAGACCAAAATCCCGCTTATGCCGATTTCACTCGGGGGCAGAACAGTGAGGCAGAACAGTGGGCAACACAGTACTGCTACTGTTTGAACGCTCAAAACAGTGCAAGACTGTACTGTTCCGTGCGTTCAAACAGTAGCAGTACTGTGCTGCCCACTGTTCTGCCTCACTGTTCTGCCCCCGTGTGAAATCGGCATTACCCAAGTAACAATTAATCGGAAAACATCGGAAATGATCGTTTGCCCTCGCTCCAGTTGACGTAATTGCACGGTTGCCCCTAGAAACGTAAAGTTATCGATGGTAAACATTATGACATTGATATTACGTTAAAATATTAGCTCTAAATAGCGTAAGTTTGCTACACGATATTCAGCTTTAAGTGGGTCCCAAATTAAAGCTCGTGACTGTACAAACCAACCACTTCGTAGCATTTTTCGAGGTTGGACAATATTGACGGGACTATCATGTGGTTATCTAAAAATAATATAAAACCATATTTTCCAACAGACACGAAAGAAGACGTGCCGAAGAAAGACAAGAAAAAAAAGAAGGACAAAGAACGAAAAGCCGAAACCAAAGAAGTTGACGAAGAAACCGTAGACTCGGAAGGCGCTAGCGTCGCGGCCACACTAGACTCCAAAACAAAGATTTCCAAGAAATTCTTACTCCCAGTTATCAGTAAGCAGATGTTTAAACCAAAGAACAACGGTGCGAGGAAACTGCTTCACAAGTTCATGGTGAAAAAACAGCTGGAGACAGAGACACAGGGCGTTGAAGAATACGACCTGGATTATATCAAGATGTTCGGAACGTCGAAGGAGGTCAACGAAGTGTTTGATATGGAAAGTAAGTCATTGTTTAGATGATTTTTATTTTATTTAATAAATATTGGTATTCTCATAAGTAAATATTTAGTTTATTTAGGGTGGGTTGCACCAAACCGTCCGTATGTAATTCAATGCCCAGGTCACGCTCTAGCTCTACATATTATGTAATTCGTCGGTTCGCACGAATATTTTTTTCCACAACTGGCATATTTTCTTGAGTGACTGCGGTTGGCGGCCGTCCTGTCTTCGCCTCATATTCAAGGCTCTCCCGGAGTCTTTTAAATTCAGCAAACCAATTAATAGTATTTATGTATCAGTCGTTTCATAATGACAGCTGCTGAGCTGCCTGAAGCCTCGTGACCTAATCACGGCACTCGACTTTAAGAGCTAATTATGTAACTATTGTATACAATCCTTTACTTTACGCTACCCACCACGCCATACCAATGAAAAGTCAATGTATGTAATCTATTGTACCATACTTTCAACTGGCATGTTGGCATTTCGATGATGGCGTTTCTCGAGTAAACATGCCAAAATGATTGGTAGTGCTATAAACATAGTTAAAAATACTTTTCTTGGACTTTAATCTGTTATATATACCGCGTTATGAACTCTGTGCTTGTGTAATCATGTGACAATAACAATTTGATTCGGTGACTTAAGTAATTATCGTATAAGACCATTTAAATCAGTGATCTACGTACCCAGTGTTAAAATACCGTTATCCATAGAAACATTTGACGTCTAAACTCGATAACACTCACTACTTAATCAATTTCTACGTTATTGAACTAATTAACGCGCGTTATTGAACTAATTTATTATACCGAACGGTGCAAACAAAGTGATAACTTCAAGCTAATTAATCCTACTGAATGTCAAAATCAGCTGTATCATTGCCATATGTCTATTTAACTACAGCGCCACCTGTGATCATTTCTGCTAACTACCACCAACGTACCGTTCCAGCAGACGTGGCTGACGTCGTTCCCAGTCAATAAATAGCGTTGTATTTCTAACACTTCTAACTAGAGGGCAGCACCAGTATTGTCACGCGCTGTTTATATTGCCTATTAAGAATGGAGTGCGGAGCTCAATGTCATGGTGAAATTAAACTCACCGACAACGTACTCAGTTGTAATGGATGTCTGGCAAAATACCATAGGCAATGCTTAGGTATCAGCAAGGAACAGTACGATTCACTTCACCCTGAATTTATGAAGACATGGGTGTGCCCGACCTGCACTAATGTAAACACTCGCCGCCGTAGGATGCAACCAGAGATACCGGTTCACAAACATCAAGTGCCTGCAGAAGACCACAGCCTAGACATGTCTTTGGATCGCAGCCTGGCCGCCTCTGGCGTTAACCACACTCTCAGCGACATTGGTACTCCATTCAACCGTTTTACCGACGACCGCGAGACTGTTACATTGGGCAAAATAAGCACATTACTGGATCAAAAAATTCAAACTTCGGTATCAAGTCTCATAGAGGAGAAACTGAACAGTTCGTTGTCCGCGTTTATGAACACTTTCCGGGCAGCAATTCAAGAGGATGTCAAGAAACTAGTCCAGTCTGAAATCAAATCCGCCGTCAAAGATCTGGAAAGTAACTTCACGGCCACTACTGATTTTATATGCGCGGAACAGGACACTCTCAAGACTCTCGTCTCAAACCAAAACAATAAAATCAAATTACTCGAAAGTGAGAATATTAAGTTGCAGGCCAGCCTTCAGAATATGACAACGCGTCTGTCTAAAACGGAGAACTTGTCGCGAACTTATAATTTAGAAATTCAAGCCGTCCCAGAAAATAAAAACGAAAATGTACTCCTGCTCTTCAAAAATCTCTGCTCTACCGTAAAACTGCCATTAGCGGAGAACAGCGTCACGGCCTGTCGCAGAGTTGCTAAAATGGACGCCAAATCTGCCAGACCGCGAAATATTTTAGTTACATTATCATCCCCGCTTCTTCGCGACTCAGTTCTCTCATCAGTCAGTCGCTACAACAAGTCAGTTAAACATTCCGCTGATCCCACCGCTGCTCTGCTGAACAGTACCCATCTCGGAGTGTCCGGGCCAGGCACACGAGTTTACGTCGTGGAACACCTTTCGCCGGAATGTAAAATGCTTCACGCGGAGACTCGAAAGGTAGCTAAGGCTAGGGGGTTCAATATTGTATGGACTCGGTACGGCAAAATTTATGTGCGCAGGGACGAGAACTCTGATGCTATCCATATTAAAGATACCAATAGTCTAAACAAAATAGTGTAATTCTGTTTTTGATCATACTTTGTTACTTATAATTATTTACTAAATAAGAGCAACCATAATGTTAATATATTACCAAAATGTTAATAGAATACGTAGCAAGTTAAATGAAATATATCTTAACATCTTAAACTGTAACTACGACATTATTTGTCTCACGGAAACGAACTTAAACGACGGCGTTTATGACTCCGAATTTTTAGACTCTAGGTATAATATTTATCGGAGGGATCGCGGATCCACGTCGCTCAGCAAAACAGAAGGTGGTGGTGTAGCTATTGCTGTAAAAAAACAACTGTCCGTTGATCGCTTGAGCAAGTGGGAGAGTGAGATTGAGGATCTCTGGCTTCAAGTTAAAATTACCAACTGTCGTACATTGATCATTTGCCTTTGCTATTTACCACCAGATCTTGAAAAAGACAAACTTAGGTCGTTCTTTTGTAATTGCTAAAGAAGGATGTCGCACACTAGTAACATTGATTTCATTTTGTTGGGTGACCTTAATGCCCCTCACATTCACTGGACAAAGGCCCCTAGCTCGTCACATATGTCATCATCAATTTCTACACACGATATTAGATCCGATTTACTACTTGAAACCATTTCTCTATGCAACCTCACACAATATAATAATGTACCAAATAAAAATAATAGGTTATTAGATCTCATTTTGTCAAGTCTCAACAGTGTTGAGGTCTACAGTGCTGTCCCGCTCAGCTGCATTGATGCACATCATCCAGCTTTGCTAGCAGATATCCACATCGATGCTTCACCACCCAAGACGATTAATCCTAGAAATACAGATAGACCAAATTTTTATAAGTGTAACTACGACGAGCTTCGGAGGGACTTAGCCGCAGTTGACTGGGAACAAACTTTGTCAGATGCTTCCGTGGATGTTGATGTCCAAATGTTTCATAATAAGCTAAATGAACTTATAAAGAAATATGCACCGAACAAAAAGTACGAAATCAGTTATACCCAAACTGGTTTAGCCCTGCTTTAGTTCGCGCCTTAAGGGAGAAGTTAAAGTATCACAAACGCTATAAAAAGTTTGGCAACCCTCTCGACTATGACACATTTGATCTTTTACGCGCACGATGTAAGAAACTTATTGATAGTTGTTACAAGACTTATATCAGTTCCGTACAAGTATCTATTAAACACAACATAAAGCATTTCTGGAGATATGTCAGTGACAAAAAAGGCGCCACATCTATACCTGTCACCATGAAGTATGATAATTTGGTGTCATCAAATCCCATGGAGGTTTGTGAAATGTTCTCGAGCTACTTTGGTTCAGTTTTTGAAAAATCTACTGGCTCCAACACGTATGCGTTTCCAGTAGCCCCGTCGCAGAATACAACTTTAAGCGACATCAATATTAGCATTGACCTTATACGAGCTAAGATTAAAGGTCTGAATTGTAAGAAAGGACCGGGCCCTGATGGCATTCCTCCACGGTTTATTAAAGAATGCTGTGATGAACTCTGCCTACCGCTTTGTATCATTTTTAATAAATCTCTCAAGACTGGTAATTTCCCTGCACTCTGGAAAACGGCTCATATCATACCAATACATAAGTCAAGAGACAATAACCATTGCCAAAACTACAGGCCGATTAGTATTTTATCCGTTTTTCCAAAATTATTCGAATCAGTTATGTACAATTACTTTTATTCCCATTTTAAAATGATTATATGACCCAGTCAACACGGTTTCGTTCCTAATAGGTCCACTATCAGCAATCTACTAGTATATAAAAATTATCTATGTAATGCATTTGCTAAAAGGGCTCAAGTAGATTCTATTTACACAGATTTTTCAAAGGCCTTCGACAAAGTCAACCATTCAATCCTAATACAGAAACTAGAAGGTTATGGTATTCACGGGAACTTGCTTAGATGGATAAGTTCTTATCTTAATAACAGAAGTCAACTTATAAACATTAAGGGACATCTTTCTGCACCAGTTACTATCTCATCTGGTGTGCCGCAAGGATCGCACTTAGGGCCTCTCCTCTTTATCGTTTTTATCAACGACCTGGTTCAGCATTTGTCATGTCCTTGTCTTTTATACGCGGACGATCTTAAGATATATTCTAGTATAACTAAACCCGTGGACTGTGTAATCTTGCAGAATAACCTTGATGCTATAGTTGATTGGTGTGCTGCAAACTGCATGTTTTTAAATTCTGATAAATGCTACATTATTTCTTTTACAACATCAAAGCAAAAAAATATTTTTAATTATTCTCTTAACAGTTTTACATTAAATCGTACGTCGGTTATTCGCGATCTTGGAATAAATTTTGACGAAAAACTAACCTTTCATAATCACTATGACGTATTAATATCCAAGTGCACTAAGTTGGTCGGTTTCATTTCTCGCTCCACAAGAGACTTCAGGAATACAAACACTTTTAAATATTTATATTATGCATTGATTAGAAGCAGTTTGGAGTACGGTTGTGTTATTTGGTCACCATTTTACAAAGTCCATATTGATAGGATAGAAAAAGTCCAAAGGCAGTTTCTTAACATCCTATGCTTCAGGCTTCAGCTAGGACGCAATCTCAGGTCATACTTCAGCAGGCTGAAACATTTCAACATACCATCTCTTTCATCTCGCAGAAAATGTTGTGAATTGATCACATTATACAAAATTGTACACTCACACATTGATTGTCCTTCCCTTCTTTCTCTCTTGTACTTTATTACCAGGTACAAATCTCGTAATCCATCACACAGATTATTCCAACTCGAAATTTACAAAAATAACACATCGTTTTATAATCCCGTTGTCCGAATGTGTCGTTTGTATAATGATATAGTGGCTGAGCATCCTTCTTTGGACATCTTTATACACACCCTACCCTTGTTTAAAAATAAAGTTAAAGATGCTGTGGGGACATAAATAAATAACACAGCGATTGACACAGCGTGTTGTCAAGAAACAGATTGATCGTCTGGTACTCTGCGGTTAAGCAGGGAAACACATAATTTGCTCTGACAAGAGCAGTTTTACGTTGCCCTGAGAAGGACAGTTTGTATGTCCGGAGCCTGAAGCACCCTCGTCGGATTCTTCGTGTCTTCCAGCACCGAGCGCGGAGAGCGGAGCACGGCGATCGACGACGATGTTCACTCCACGGCGGCCGACGAGCGAAAGGACTGGCGCCGGCGCAGAGCGTAGTTTTATTCACCCGACCTATGACCTCGCGCATGCGCCGTGGCAGGCGCACTTTCCCCGCGCGAGGGGGCTATCTCTGTCTCACTCGCGCGTATCCGTCCCGCTCTAATTTGTTGCGGATTAATACCGTGTCTAGTTGTAAGCTTTTTTGTTGTATATAGTTAGGCCTATTTGTAAATAAAATTCATTCTAGTATCCAGCAGTCTACAGTAAACAACAAGAGTTTCACTACAAGCCTCCAGCCTAATATCCCTGAAGCAACCTCAAGCTAAATCAGCTGAACCAAAAACAGCTAAAGTGGTGACCTGCCGACTCAAGAGCACAGAAGCAACCAGCATCAAGACTCAAGTATGGCCGGAGGAAACGGAGACAACACGGGAGCTCTGCCCATTCTGCAACCCGACGCTGTCGATCAACATGAAGCTCAGCAACTACCAGCAAGCCACGACGTGTCCGCGATATCTCTCTCACTCCGAGTACCACCATTTTGGCGCGACCAGCCGCTATTATGGTTCTGCAGTTTCGAAGCCGCCACCGCCGATCTGAAAAGAAGCCAATCACAGCTCGCGCAAATGGTCATCGCACAGCTCGAGAAACAAGACATCCAAAATATCGCAGATCTCATCTACTCGCCGCCGGAACAAAATTACTACCAGGCCATCAAGGATCGTCTCATCTCGCTGTACGAGGAATCAAACAGCGCCCAGGCGAAGAAATTGCTGTCACAGGTCGAGCTCGGCGAACAGAAACCTAGCCAGCTACTTCGCAAGATGCAGAATCTCAACCGCGAGAAGTTCCCCGAGAGTACCATACAAATGATGTGGCTCGATCATTTACCGCCACACGTCAGATCCGTACTCACCGTCAGCGAAGCATTCAAAATCAAGACCACGCTCGACGACCTCGCCCTTCTCGCCGACAAAATGATGGAGCACACGCCGTCATCCCACGTCGCCGCCATTTCGTCGCCCATCGCGTCAACATCAAAACAGCCGCCACCGCTACTACCTCCGTCGCAACCTACCTACCAGCAACATCCGCATCTCGACACACAATATCTCATCGGCGAGATAAGAAGATTGTCGCTCGAAGTCGCCGAACTACGATCAAGGCCGCGCGAAAACAACGATCGTCGCAACAGCCGATTTCGCCGCCGTTTTCCGTCACGTTCCCGTCCTCGCAGCGCATCACAATCCCAAGACCGAAGCCGCAACAACTCTCCCATGCCGTACTGCTACTACCACCGTCGTTTCGGCATGGACGCGATTAAATGCACGCCACCGTGCAATTTCAAGCCGGTCAACACGCCGTCGGAAAACTAAAAGTAACGCTGGCAGCGGCGGAAACCGGCGTTACTGATACATCTCACCGCCTCTTCGTGACCGACAAGACTTCAAAACTTACCTTCCTGGTCGACACTGGAGCGAACATATCCGTGCTACCACGAAGAAAAGGCACGCAAGAGCAGCCTCTCCCGTTTCAACTTTACGCCGCAAACAACACCGTCATACCTACCTACGGTGAGAAAACGCTCGAACTCGATCTCAACCTACGACGAGCATTCAAGTGGAAGTTCATCATCGCAGCCGTATCGAAGCCTATCCTGGGAGCCGACTTTCTCAAGTTCCACCACATCATTGTGGACATCAAGAATCGAAGACTGATCGACGGCAAGACGCTACTCACGACTAACGCTCAACTCTGTGCCGCTAACATACCTACCGTGCGCAGCATAGACGTGCAGCAGTCGTATCACGACATCTTAGCCGATTACCCCGGGACTACTCGACTTACATCTATGAAGCTTAGCCCGAAGCATAACGTCGAACACTTCATAGAAACTACTGGCCCGCCCCTTCACTGCAGGCCACGCCCCATCGCACCACATCGATACGAACTAGTGAAGAAAGAATTTGCCAACATGATGGAGCAGGGCCTATGCAGACCAAGCAAGAGCCCTTGGGCATCACCTCTTCACGTCGTACCGAAGAAAAATGGCGATTTACGTGTGTGTGGCGATTACCGAAGGCTTAACGCAATAACCAAGCCCGACCGGTACCCAATCCCACGCATACGTGATTTTACCTACGAACTCGCCGGCAAACAAATATTCTCCACATTGGACCTCAACCGTGCCTACCAACAACTACCAATAGCAGAGCAAGACGTCGAGAAGAGCGCCATCATAACACCATTCGGCCTATTCGAGTTTCCGAGAATGTGCCCAGGACTCAAAAACTGCGGACAGACATTCCAACGATTCATCCACGAAGTACTGCGAGACCTTGACTTCGTGTTCCCATTCGTCGACGACCTACTTATCGCATCGGCCGACGAAACAACGCACGAGAAACATCTACGCGCCGTACTAAGCAGACTCGAAGACTACGGTATCACTATCAACCCGTCGAAATGCGTATTCGGACAGCCAACGGTCAAGTTCCTGGGATACGAGGTCAGCAAAGACGGCATCCGACCACCTCCCGAGAAAGTGCAAGCAATCGTCGATTACCCTAAACCGCAAACAATAGACGAGTTACGACGATTTCTCGGCATGATAAACTTTTACCGCGAAAACATCAAGAACGCCGCAATACTTCAAGCTCCACTGTGTAAATACCTACACAACGCGCGGAAAAAGGACAAAACACCGATCAGCTGGGACGACGAAGCAACGCTCGCATTCGACGCGTGTAAGGACAGCATCAAAAACGCCGCCTTACTCGCTCATCCATGTCACCAGTCAGCGCTCGCGATATTCTCAGACGCTAGTGACAAGGCCGCAGGCGCATCGCTCAATCAGTTTGTCAACAACGCATGGCAACCACTCGGCTATTTTTCGAAGAAATTCTCCGACGCGCAGACTCGCTACAGTACCTACGATCGAGAGCTACTCGCATTGTACATGAGTACAAAACACTTCCGCAAGATGTTCGAGGGACGAGAACTCATCTTATTCACCGATCACAAGCCCTTGACCTTCGCGTTCACCAAAACAAGCACCAACAACGAGTCGCCGCGCCGCACCCGTCAGCTGTTGTATATCAGTGAATTTACAACCGATATACGACACGTCAGTGGGTCACAAAATGCCGCCGCCGACGCGCTATCCCGCATAGAAACGATATCCTGCCCATCGCCGATTGACTACAAAGAACTAGCCGACGCGCAAGAACGAGACAGCAACACCATTCGAACACTCGCACAGCAAACCAACCTATCTATGAAGCAAGTCGCAATTCCCGGAACCGACGTCAAATTGTACTGCGAAACAACGACAGACAATTTACGCCCTTATGTACCCGAACAATACCGCCGTGCCGCATTCGACTCTGTACATAACATCAGCCATCCTGGAATTCGAACAACAAGAAAACTAGTCGCTCAACGCTACTTTTGGCCTTCGATAAATACCGACGTAGGTACATGGTCGAAAGTATGCGTACACTGCCAACGCGCGAAGATTCAACGCCACACCGCAAGTCCGATATCAAGTTTCCCGCCAACTCAACGATTCGAACACATCCACATCGACATAGTTGGACCTCTACCTACCGCCGCAAGTGGACATCGATACCTACTCACAATGATCGACAGAGCAACACGATGGCCCGAAGCAATCCCACTTACCGAGATCACCGCCGAAGAAGTCGCCAAGACTGTTTACGACGGTTGGATTTCCCGCTTCGGCTGCCCTGCTACTATCACTACGGACCAAGGACGGCAATTCGAGAGTCGAGTATTTGCGTCACTCACCCGCTTACTCGGCATCGAGAGGACCCGAACAACACCTTATCACCCGATCGCTAACGGATTTATTGAACGATGGCACCGTAGCCTCAAGGCCGCACTCAAGGCCAGACTACAAACCGAGAAGTCATGGATCGACACAATACCTAGCGTTTTACTCGGACTACGCGCCGCACTACGCACAGACACCGGTGTAAGCCCAGCCCTACTTACCTACGGCTGCAGCGTGCGATTACCCGGCGAACTGTTATTACCTACACGCGACGACGTCACCATGGACTCCGATTTCGTCGAAAAACTACGTGCAATCATACAAAGCCTGACGCCGACAGAAATTACCCCGCATGGCAACAAGAAACACATCTTCGTCCACCGTGACCTTCAAACCTGCGAACAAGTATTCGTACGAGTCGACGCTGTAAAGAAGCCATTACAAGCACCTTACGACGGACCCTACCGAGTACTAAAACGCAACGACAAAATATTCACTCTGCAGCTACCTACTCGCCAGGCGAATATTTCGATCGACCGCTTAAAACCCGCATTTATCATCGCCGACACCGAGCAAGATATACCTACAGCTACGAGTTCAACGACCATACCTACAACTACGAGTTCAACGACTGTACCTACAGCTGCAACTACGAGTATAAAGACGCAACCGACCGCACCACCGAGTTTACCGACATCGAAACCAAACAACAACAACAAACAACAGAGAAAAGACATCCTGAAACGAAGAAATGAACCAGACACAACCACGACCATTCAAGCTGGACCCACAAGGACATCCCGCCAAGGCCGCACCATTCGCCTGCCGGTACGCTTCGCTTGAGGGGGAACCCTGTGGGGACATAAATAAATAACACAGCGATTGACACAGCGTGTTGTCAAGAAACAGATTGATCGTCTGGTACTCTGCGGTTAAGCAGGGAAACACATAATTTGCTCTGACAAGAGCAGTTTTACGTTGCCCTGAGAAGGACAGTTTGTATGTCCGGAGCCTGAAGCACCCTCGTCGGATTCTTCGTGTCTTCCAGCACCGAGCGCGGAGAGCGGAGCACGGCGATCGACGACGATGTTCACTCCACGGCGGCCGACGAGCGAAAGGACTGGCGCCGGCGCAGAGCGTAGTTTTATTCACCCGACCTATGACCTCGCGCATGCGCCGTGGCAGGCGCACTTTCCCCGCGCGAGGGGGCTATCTCTGTCTCACTCGCGCGTATCCGTCCCGCTCTAATTTGTTGCGGATTAATACCGTGTCTAGTTGTAAGCTTTTTTGTTGTATATAGTTAGGCCTATTTGTAAATAAAATTCATTCTAGTATCCAGCAGTCTACAGTAAACAACAAGAGTTTCACTACAAGCCTCCAGCCTAATATCCCTGAAGCAACCTCAAGCTAAATCAGCTGAACCAACACGAGCTAAAATGCATTCAAATTAGGCATTTAAGTTTTAAGTTTTAAGTCTTAAGTTAGAGTCAAAGTTAGACGAATAAGTATTATTAGGCAGATATTTAACGCAATATTGTGGGAAATGTCATGTTCATTATTAAATGTTATGCACTTTGCCTTTCCTTGTAAGCTGGGCAATACTCATATGTTATTCCATCTAGTGAATAGTTTGTCTTTAAGTTATTATAGTATATTTGTTGTGTGAGCCTAATAAATAAATAAATAAATAAATTTCTTCTGGAGTACTAGCCAAAGCATTCTCCTCGCTATCACTGTCACTGATGATTATTTTTATTAGGTGTTTAATTAATAATTTGTTTAGTAGGAAACACAATCGAACATGCACACAAAACATTTGGTATACAAATTTTCAAAGCAAAGAAAAATCTCTGAGACGTCCAGTTGCTGATTGGCGAATCCATATATATGTTTAAATTGTTTGGCTTGTCACAAAGCAGAAGCGACGCAAAAGCGTGTTTAAGTAGAGACAAATTTGCCAGGTACCGCGACGGTGTTCCGTTCCGAAACGTCATCATTGGCAAATTTTCATTGAATTGAATCGAGTCTCCTTAAACAAGGTCATACTTTATCGAAACATGAAGTTCCATTTTCAAATTTTCTATATTTAACTAAACTGTTGTCTTATGTAAATATTAGTTGAGTCGGTAGTGTCAAGTGCCATAGACTATCCAATATTGAAAGACGCACGATTATAGATTGATCTTTGAAGTCCTAATACGCAGATTAAAGTCGACGGGTAGAAAAAAAACAGTTGCACGTGAAAACGCAGACTCACCAAAAGTCGTGACTAAAAGTTCAAAACACTGTTGATAAACATTTTTAAAGTCATAACATAATAAATCATAACACGAAAATCACGTCGAGAGAGCTCCATTGTTGCGGCAAATTCCCCCCAAATTCAACCAGAAAAAAATGATACTAAGATTTTCCGAGTGTTCCATTCTCGAATTTATAAGCAAATAATTAGGGCCCGGAATTTTGCGTGCGGTTTTGGAAAAGTCTAAGGCAGAGAACACGAATGTTTATCGACATATCGATAAATCATACATTATGTATGATTTATCGATATGTCGATAAACATTCGTGTTCTCTGAAATTCGGTATCGTGAAAAAATGTTGGTGTAAAATTATATTTTCTCTTTTATTACCTATATCAAATGGTAGGCGAACAAGCACTCAGGCTTTCTAGCGTTATGTAGTCCGGAGGGATGTGTAATCTGTTCACGTTATAGGTTTTCGCAAATAATTAGGGCCCGGAATTTTGCGTGCGGTTTTGGAAAAGTCTAAGGGAGAGAACACCGACGTTTACCGATACATCCCCGGATGAGAGGAGGCCTGTGCCCAGCAGTGCGACGTATATAGGCTGATTTATTTATTATTATTATTTGTAAAAATGGCTGAAGTATAGACACAAAGTTTCATAATTTTCAGCACTTAGTAAATTTTTACCCAAAGTGGTGTCATTATAACACCTATTTTAAATCATTGTAACAAATAGAACACATCAAAACTTTTCTCTAAAGAAGTTATTTTCTGCCCTTTGTTATATTGACCAGATGGCTTAGGCGCTTGTCGTTATTTATTATGCCTTCTTGCTGCCTTACTGATGTCGTAAACACAGTCGTAAATATACAAATCAAGGTCACAATACAATAATCAGCCTTTACAATGGTGTATAACTAGCCATAAGCAATCAAATGACCATGGAGTATCTAACTTTTTTTGGCATTCCCTCGTAGATATAGATACTTAGATACGAGTAAATATATAGAAAACATCCAAGACTCAGAAACAAATATTCAAGCTCATCACACAAATATTTGCCTTTTCCGGGATTCGAACCTTCAACTTCGTAATCAGCGTCACTACCCAGTCGGCTAACCGGTCGTCTAAAATCGTAGTCGTAATGTGCGGCCGCTCTTCTTGTTTTGGTGTTTGAAAGGTTAACGGTTGTGTTGTGTAATTGTGTCTCAGTGGAGCACCACCTGAAGGTGGGCAACACGGAGTCGTGGCTGGTGCTGTGCGTGCTGCGCGGCCACACCGACGCGGCGCTGCGACTTGCCGCCGAGCGCGACCTGCTGTGCCCCTACCTGCTCACTCTCGCGCCCGGCGTGTCCTCCAAGTAAGAGACATGGTTGCTGTGCGTGCTGCGCGGCCACACCGACGCGGCGCTGCGACTTGCCGCCGAGCGCGACCTGCTGTGCCCCTACCTGCTCACTCTCGCGCCCGGCGTGTCCTCCAAGTAAGAGACATGGTTGCTGTGCGTGCTGCGCGGCCACACCGACGCGGCGCTGCGACTTGCCGCCGAGCGCGACCTGCTGTGCCCCTACCTGCTCACTCTCGCGCCCGGCGTGTCCTCCAAGTAAGAGACATGGTTGCTGTGCGTGCTGCGCGGCCACACCGACGCGGCGCTGCGACTTGCCGCCGAGCGCGACCTGCTGTGCCCCTACCTGCTCACTCTCGCGCCCGGCGTGTCCTCCAAGTAAGAGACATGGTTGCTGTGCGTGCTGCGCGGCCACACCGACGCGGCGCTGCGACTTGCCGCCGAGCGCGACCTGCTGTGCCCCTACCTGCTCACTCTCGCGCCCGGCGTGTCCTCCAAGTAAGAGACATGGTTGCTGTGCGTGCTGCGCGGCCACACCGACGCGGCGCTGCGACTTGCCGCCGAGCGCGACCTGCTGTGCCCCTACCTGCTCACTCTCGCGCCCGGCGTGTCCTCCAAGTAAGAGACATGGTTGCTGTGCGTGCTGCGCGGCCACACCGACGCGGCGCTGCGACTTGCCGCCGAGCGCGACCTGCTGTGCCCCTACCTGCTCACTCTCGCGCCCGGCGTGTCCTCCAAGTAAGAGACATGGTTGCTGTGCGTGCTGCGCGGCCACACCGACGCGGCGCTGCGACTTGCCGCCGAGCGCGACCTGCTGTGCCCCTACCTGCTCACTCTCGCGCCCGGCGTGTCCTCCAAGTAAGAGACATGGTTGCTGTGCGTGCTGCGCGGCCACACCGACGCGGCGCTGCGACTTGCCGCCGAGCGCGACCTGCTGTGCCCCTACCTGCTCACTCTCGCGCCCGGCGTGTCCTCCAAGTAAGAGACATGGTTGCTGTGCGTGCTGCGCGGCCACACCGACGCGGCGCTGCGACTTGCCGCCGAGCGCGACCTGCTGTGCCCCTACCTGCTCACTCTCGCGCCCGGCGTGTCCTCCAAGTAAGAGACATGGTTGCTGTGCGTGCTGCGCGGCCACACCGACGCGGCGCTGCGACTTGCCGCCGAGCGCGACCTGCTGTGCCCCTACCTGCTCACTCTCGCGCCCGGCGTGTCCTCCAAGTAAGAGACATGGTTGCTGTGCGTGCTGCGCGGCCACACCGACGCGGCGCTGCGACTTGCCGCCGAGCGCGACCTGCTGTGCCCCTACCTGCTCACTCTCGCGCCCGGCGTGTCCTCCAAGTAAGAGACATGGTTGCTGTGCGTGCTGCGCGGCCACACCGACGCGGCGCTGCGACTTGCCGCCGAGCGCGACCTGCTGTGCCCCTACCTGCTCACTCTCGCGCCCGGCGTGTCCTCCAAGTAAGAGACATGGTTGCTGTGCGTGCTGCGCGGCCACACCGACGCGGCGCTGCGACTTGCCGCCGAGCGCGACCTGCTGTGCCCCTACCTGCTCACTCTCGCGCCCGGCGTGTCCTCCAAGTAAGAGACATGGTTGCTGTGCGTGCTGCGCGGCCACACCGACGCGGCGCTGCGACTTGCCGCCGAGCGCGACCTGCTGTGCCCCTACCTGCTCACTCTCGCGCCCGGCGTGTCCTCCAAGTAAGAGACATGGTTGCTGTGCGTGCTGCGCGGCCACACCGACGCGGCGCTGCGACTTGCCGCCGAGCGCGACCTGCTGTGCCCCTACCTGCTCACTCTCGCGCCCGGCGTGTCCTCCAAGTAAGAGACATGGTTGCTGTGCGTGCTGCGCGGCCACACCGACGCGGCGCTGCGACTTGCCGCCGAGCGCGACCTGCTGTGCCCCTACCTGCTCACTCTCGCGCCCGGCGTGTCCTCCAAGTAAGAGACATGGTTGCTGTGCGTGCTGCGCGGCCACACCGACGCGGCGCTGCGACTTGCCGCCGAGCGCGACCTGCTGTGCCCCTACCTGCTCACTCTCGCGCCCGGCGTGTCCTCCAAGTAAGAGACATGGTTGCTGTGCGTGCTGCGCGGCCACACCGACGCGGCGCTGCGACTTGCCGCCGAGCGCGACCTGCTGTGCCCCTACCTGCTCACTCTCGCGCCCGGCGTGTCCTCCAAGTAAGAGACATGGTTGCTGTGCGTGCTGCGCGGCCACACCGACGCGGCGCTGCGACTTGCCGCCGAGCGCGACCTGCTGTGCCCCTACCTGCTCACTCTCGCGCCCGGCGTGTCCTCCAAGTAAGAGACATGGTTGCTGTGCGTGCTGCGCGGCCACACCGACGCGGCGCTGCGACTTGCCGCCGAGCGCGACCTGCTGTGCCCCTACCTGCTCACTCTCGCGCCCGGCGTGTCCTCCAAGTAAGAGACATGGTTGCTGTGCGTGCTGCGCGGCCACACCGACGCGGCGCTGCGACTTGCCGCCGAGCGCGACCTGCTGTGCCCCTACCTGCTCACTCTCGCGCCCGGCGTGTCCTCCAAGTAAGAGACATGGTTGCTGTGCGTGCTGCGCGGCCACACCGACGCGGCGCTGCGACTTGCCGCCGAGCGCGACCTGCTGTGCCCCTACCTGCTCACTCTCGCGCCCGGCGTGTCCTCCAAGTAAGAGACATGGTTGCTGTGCGTGCTGCGCGGCCACACCGACGCGGCGCTGCGACTTGCCGCCGAGCGCGACCTGCTGTGCCCCTACCTGCTCACTCTCGCGCCCGGGGTTTATTTTTTGACCCGGCCATACCGAGCACCTAACGTTAGACTTCAATGCAATAAAAAAAAAGTGGGTTCTTTGTAATACAATAAGCCGGGTCAAACTATGAGCATTTTGTAAGCGCAAACTGTTCTCTCCTAGTCGTAATAAGAATTGTTTTGGTTACAGATACTGGAAGGACGTGTCCAAACTGTACTTGGCTCAAATCGATCGACTCGTCGCCAACGGAGAAGAAGATAAATTAGTCGGTAAGCTTTATTATTATTAAGGTTAAGACACGCTCAGCGCCCTGTCACGCCACTACTTCCGACTTATACCAACCACGTGTCCATCCGGCCTCAACCAATGCGCACGTAGAATCTGACCAGCGAGCCAGTCATTTGAAGAAAACGTATGCTGGTAACACGAAATGCATAAATAAAACTATAATTAGTACTGTGGTGTATGACGCAATATCCAATAATCATATGAATCTAGTGTCACTAAAATTAAATAAACCCGAGTAAATTTAAAATACATTCCTTTATCGACAGTTATACATTAGCTAGTTATTGGACTGGCCATCTGATAACTTAGCAAAAGTCTAATTGATTAAAAATTAAAATAATAACGATGAAATTAGAAGATAACTTCATAGAAGAATATAGTTCAAAGTTAAGAAAATCAACAAAATACGACTTAAAAGATAATTAGTTAATCCAGTCTATACCAATTCTAATCTTTATTTAATATAAATATAAATATAATAAATATAAAAGAAATATAGGAAAAAAACAATTACACCATAATTAAAATACAGAGAAAAGAAAATAAAAAGAATAATAAAAATAATGTAATGTTAAAATCAACTTAAAATCATCGCAGACAAATATATATAGGTTGTAAATTTTATCACAACTTATAGACACCGCCAAGTTATACCTCTATGTTGATAAATCAGACTCAAAATTATTAATAAAACTCATAACCAAAACCAGATTAACTCAAAGTACTAAAATTAGAATAGCGGAACCCCCGACATTAATTAAGTAAACACGGGGATAGCAAATACCATTTCATTTCTTTTCGTAACTAAGGACTATATACTAACTTATAGTCATATGAATAAAGTGCGATTTGATACAAACAACAGCACTATACACTTATGGTTTATAAACATGAACGTCAGCCTAAGCGCATAACATAACAACGCGGATTAACACATGGAGCATAGATACATTTTATTTTCTAACCAGACTATAATAAGTAAAATAATCCCATCAAGTGCAAATAGATATTTTTTATCGATATATAAAGATCACGTACTCAATGGCGTGACTCATTTAGTGTAAAGGATGTAATTACCGCGACATTTATGTAAGTTCACGGAAATAATATATGTAACGTTCTGATACATATATACATTTTTTTTTTATCAAACCAGACTACATTAGTAATAAATAGTAGGAACTCATATGGTTAAAATTACGGTATCATAATTACTTTGCAATATGCAATTTAAGTCTTATAGCTTCTTCGATTGAGTTCATAATAGTACAAGTATGACGTGCCCTTCTGGCACGCGACAGCTGATATAACAGCCGAGTTATACATAATATAAAGTTTCGTGCATTGCTTTAGAGACTAACTTTACAATTTCAATTTTTTTTTACTAACCAATATTATAAATTACCCGTATAAATAGAAATTGTTTTCATAGACCACAAACATTCGTTGAAATTAGTTTAGATCCTAATACCTACAAACACCGAATTTTAATCATACCGCAGTATAATTATTTTAGCAAGAAAAGCGACTTAGGATGTCTGCTCGGAGTCGAGTTACCTGCTGACAAAATAAAGGCTGTTCATCGCATAGCGCATGGGGTCACCAGCGATCGCCCTAAAAATATAGTATTGCAACTCACCACTCGGCGGCTGCGCTAGCCAAAGACAAAGGCTACAAGTACATCTGGGTGAAAAATGCTAACATCCTACTACGAAAGGCCGACGAAGCTCGCGTTCTCCATGTCCGAAATGATAGCGACTTGTTAAAGATATGACTATATAATTGTGACTGTTACGACTTAGATTTTTCCAATAATGCGATTGAACTTCTTTGCTGCACTCTTACTCTTGGGCGCGACGTAGTTCATTACTATGTGTTTACTCTATTCATTATAACCGATATAAATGTATAGCAATAGACTTTCTGTTTACTATCAAAATTGTGGTGGTTTAAAATCTAAATTGGATACGCTACGCTTAAATGTTATGGTTTGCACTTATGATGTTATCATACTGGTGGAGACTTGGCTCAATAACTCCATACATGATTCAGAAATTTTATCTGATGACTATGTAATTTTCAGACGTGACCGCGATTTCCAAGCTACAAACAAAAAAAGCGGCGGCGGTTTACTTGTCGCTGTAAAAAAAGGCATTGCCGTATCTAGACGGTCAGAATATGAGTCGAGAGACGTTGAGGAGATATTTCTCTCATTCCTGAATGCTAAAAAATCTCTACTGCATTGCGCATGTTATATACCGCCTGCTACAAGAAATAATATATACGAATCTTACCTGACACGAACTCAAAACACATATTTAACTTTATGCCCAAGCTCTGTGCTTCTAATTGGTGACTTCAATTTACCCAACGTGAAATGGTCTTTCGATAATAATAATCCACCTTGTTCTCCCCTAGACGCTGATAACGAAATTGCAAAAGTTCTCATGTGCACCATGTCTCTCCTGGATCTTAAACAACATAACAACGTTCTCAACGAAAATGGTAGAACATTGGACCTGGTCTTCGGCAACGTTCAGAAATGTATTTTATCCGCGTCAGATGATCCACTACTTGAAACAGCTCCCCATCACCCACCTCTGGATATCCTATGCGATATGTCTGAACCCAAAACAATGAAATCCGCGTGCAGACGCAAATACAACTTTCATAAGGCAGACTATATCAAAATAAATTCAGAAATCAACTCCATCGATTGGGCCTCAGAATTTAACGACCTAGAGCCTGAAATTTGTGTTACCAAATTTTACAATCACATTGACTCAGTAATAGAATTATGTGTTCCTATATCAAAACCAAAATCCCCGCGATTCCCCACGTGGTTCTCCAATAGCTTAATAAGCACATTAAGACGTAAGCATAAAATTAGGCTCCGATGGAAAACTTATAAATCACTCCGGGATTATCAAGAGTTCAGTTTACTGCGTTCTAGATCCAAACTACTAAAACACAAATGTTACCAGAATTATATTAGTAATATAGAAAAGTCATTAACCACTAACGTAAAACAATTCTGGAAATATACTTCTAACCTTAAACAATCAAATACAGGCTATCCAGAAACTATGAAATTGGAAGATATAATTACCGACTGTCCAAAACAAATTTGTAATATGTTTGCTGATTACTTTAAGTCAGTTTTTGAACCTGTCTCAAGCAATGCCTATGATGTAATAGCCCTAGAACAGCTTAATGCCGAGGATTCCATCTGTCACATATTTGACATAAGCCTTTCAAATATTGAGGTCCTATCTGCTTTAAAACAAATAGACGAAAAGAAAGGTCCAGGACCCGACGGTTTAAGTCCTGTATTTATAAAACGAACATCGGGTGCCCTAGCGCTACCGCTTCAGCTATTATTTAATAAATGCCTGCATTGTGGCATCTTCCCAGACCGGTGGAAATCCGCTAATATAACACCCATACACAAATCTGGTGCTAAAGATGATGTACAGAACTACCGCCCTATTTCTATTCTGTCTTGCATTCCAAAAATTTTTGAAAAATTGGTGCACGGTCGAGTATCCAAATTATTCAAAAACGTTATACTGCAGCAACAACATGGATTCGTGAAAGGCAGATCTACGACTACAAATCTCACCCTATTTGTCAACAGTTTATTTAAGTCTCTCGACAAAAACGAGCGAACAGACGCAATCTACACAGATTTCCAAAAGGCGTTCGATAACGTAGACCATCTTTTCCTCTTAAAAAAAATATCATTCAACGGAATAAAGGGAAATCTTCTTAGGTGGTTTGCCTCTTACCTCCAAAACCGATCCCAATTTGTTGTAGTTAACGGGCACAAGTCTTCACCGGTCCTTGTGACATCTGGAGTACCGCAGGGTTCAATAATTGGCCCATTCCTGTTCATATTTTTTATTAACGATGTTTCCTCTTGTTTCAAAAACTGTAACTTCTTGTTGTATGCCGATGATTTAAAAATATATAAAAAAGTTAATGGAGACAAAGATGCTCAGCTAATTCAAGAAGACCTGAACAGATTTAATCAATACTGTAAAGATAATAAACTGTTTTTGGCATAAAACAAATGTAAACATGTCATATTTACTAGGAAGCGTAACATACTAAATAACGTATATAAATTGAATGATCATCAACTCGAGACTGCTTCGTGTATAAGAGACACTATATATTGTATAGGTGTTCTTCTAGACGTAAAACTAACATTAGACACACACATTGACAACATACTCAAAAAATCGTACCGAATGCTGGGCTTTATAATGCGCACTACCAAACCTTTCAAACTAAAGTCAAGCCTGATATGCTTGTATCAATCACTAGTTCGTTCAAATCTCGAGAATGCTTCGACTGTTTGGAATCCCTTTTATAATGTATACATTGATAAATTAGAAATGGTACAAAAAAAATTTCTTCGACGTCTCAACATTAAATTGCGCTCTCCACGTACCAGCTACGATCAACTCCTAATAAAATTTAACGTCCTATCGCTTAAGGACAGACGGTCAGTTGCCGACGCCATTATGTTACGTGACGTCTGTCAGAGTGAGATTGATTGCCCAAAACTCTTGTCGAAACTCTATTTACGCGCTCGTAGTAAATCAACAAGGTCCAAACACCTATCCAATCTCCCTAAAAATAAAACCAACGCCGGAAAACGTGCACCCATATATAGACTGTGTAACCACTACAATAGACATTTCAATGAAATCGACCTTACCTTAAAATCTCGCGCCCACTTCAGAGCAGCTATTTCAAATCTCTTGATCAAGTAGTAAATAAAAACAGTCACGTCGTTTCGCCTGTTAGTAATGTTAGAATCTAGTTTTCTATAATCTGTACCTACACCTGTGTATTCCAAGTAACTTGTGCACAAACTTGTAAAGTTATATAGTAGTATTTAATGTTAGTTATTGTGTTCTTTGTGAGATACACACGGGAGCATCTGCATTTATATCACTTTTTTTTGTATTTGTCTGTTTTAAACTCATGTATGTTTCTGTGTTATCTCCTGAAATAAATAAATAAATAAAAAAGACAGCTATTATTTAGTAAATTCAATTTCTTTAAAATCAGTACATATCTGAGAAGGCTAAGACATGTAAGTTTTTCACAGTACGACTAGACTGATCACCTAAAAGTAGCTGAAATTCTTATATGACGATGTATTCAAGGAACGTGCGTAACTTATTAATAAAAATAAATCGAAATCTTATTAGCAAACTACAGCCAGGGTACATCCCAGGAAATATGTAAAATTCATTAAAATAAATCAAAATCAAAGGAAAAAATAATATATTTATTTTTACAAACAGTGACACTAGGTTAATAATAATTCATATAGACGAATAAGCTACTACTTTCATTATATTCAATTCACTAGATAATATTTTTATATATACAAATAAGCTATAATTAATTCCTTTCATTATATTTTATATAGACAAATAAGCTACTATTTTCATTATGTTCAATTTATTATTAGATATTATTTTAAATAGAAGAATAAGCTATTATTAACATTATATTCAATTTATTAGTATTAATATAAAAGAAAAAAAATCCAAAATAATAAAATAACAAGATAAAATTTAAAATGAAGGAAAAGCTATTAAAATAATTTTGTTTCAGTACACTAAATAACTTTTTAAAAAGAGAAAATAAACTATCATTATTTTTCTTTAGGCAAAACTTAAATAAATAAAAAAATAAATAAAGTTAAATAACTAACCAACAAAAAATTAACGAATAAAAGAGCAAAAACAATCAGAGATAAAAAAAAGAACAAAAATTGAGAACAACATTGTATCACAAATATGCTTTTTATCAGCATCAAGCGTCCGAGAGACTCCTCGTGCTGTCGCGTAAACGCATACGTGCGCCATGAACCATGGCACGACAAAAAGCATATAGGTGATATAAGGGATGCGCCAGGTACAACGCAGGGAGGAATTCTTTGGATGCTGATCATGATTCGATCGAGTTATCAATCGCGAGAGCCCCTTAGACACGTAGTGTTAAATGAACTGCCTGTTTACACATACATTGATATGTGATGCGCGCTTAATAAATTAAATAATATATCTTGTATCTTTAAGCAAATAATTATATATGTAAGGTTGGCCAACCCCGTAAATGCGTATCCCTACCAAAAAATAAATCAAAAAACTATAAATCAACAAACTACTAATCAAAAAATTACAAATCAATAAACTATAAATCAACAAACTAAAACTACAAACAAATCAACAAACTATTAAATAACAAAATACTAAACAAAAAGCTACTACGAGTGAGAAAGATCACTCCAACAAAAATAAAATAAAATAAAAATTAATTCGAATAAAATATAAAAATGATAAAAAAAACGTAACTAAAGAAAAGTATTGACGTAAGAAATTAAATAACGAAACATTAACCAAGAAAAATATAACTTAAAAAGCTCTAAAATAATAATAATATTAAAGAAAAATAACTAGGTCAAAATAAAAATAAATAAACTATCAAAACGTAAAAACGTATCAAAAAACATAAAATCATAAACTTGCTATTATTTAGTAGCATTAAACTAATATGTATTTTGTTTCATTCATTTTTTTTTACATTTAATAAGGAAAAACACTAATATAATATTTAAATCATGTAGAAGTAATCATATAATAAAAACAAAAAGAAATACATAAAGAATTTTGATAAAAAAAGCTTTATATTTACACTAGGATAAGAAATTTCATATAAAAAAAGGGAAAACAGAGGTAGTATACACGGAACCATAATCCAAAATTCTAAATAAACTTTTCAAATTCAAGATCAACTCTTCAAGTTCAAGTTTAAAAACTAACACAATAAAAATATAATGTTTCACACAATCAAAACTAAACTCTATTGCTATTAACCATAAAACACAAATTGAAAACTTACCACTTGCAACAAACTGCAACAAACTATAATACACAACGTTATTGTCCAACTTTCACAGTTTCATGAACACTGCCTACCCCTTCTGGGAATAAAGGCGTAAATATTTTGATTAATTTATACACAGTTTAACACTTAAAAACCGGAAACACACTAACACGGCACTCAACCACATAAACTTTGATTAACACATTTAAACACTCAAAATTCTTAATAATAACTTAAATAGAACTCGACCATAGTTTAAACCGACTAACCCACAGAACAAACTGATCTAAAAATAACTTGCAGCGAGACATCGACCACCCGCAAAGTTTGATAACCATAACAATGTATTTGTAATGCAAGCATTAAGATCGTAAGTCGATCCAGAAACCATATATATTACACAGGACGTTCAGAATGTACACAGTAAACAGTTTAAAACCAGTAAGATAGTATAAGAAACAAATTGTAACACCCATAGTATTGTATACAGCATTAGAAATAAGATAAATTTAAAAACTTATGTAAAACATTATATAAGATAGTTAAAAGCCAAAAATATGTATCCACATTTTTGTCTTTTAAAAAAACGGGGAACGTGTGGTGTATGACGCAATATCCAATAATCATATGAAATGCAACATTGTAGAAATAACCTTGCAATACAATACCCTAGCAAATGGTTTACGCACAAGTAAACACATCACCATTAAAGTGCATTAGCGATAAGAATCTACATCGTTAAACCTCTGTAAGCGTCACTCACACAACGACACACAGACCATATATAAAGCCCTGTTCTACCTAAATAAATGTTCTTTATGTTCTTTATACCACCGAGATCCGTTCTATTATTTACTCTCTACGACATACGTCTCAGTACATTGTGACACGAGTAAGCTATGTTGATAATTAAATCAGAGGCGGGATTGTTCACGGGAGCCGCAGGTGACCGTGATCAAAGCTCACGCGTTTCATACGTGTTTCAATACATTTGCGTGGCCAAGCCGTGCGGGGCAGTTAGGTACAATTTAACCTGGTGGCCAGATATACAGGTTTCCTCCTACTTCGGGCACCAGTCTCCATAGCATCAGTTAATTTATACATACATTACATATCATAGGCATACTATTAATAACTGTAAACTGTACACTTTGGTGGAGTACAATTACTTTTATTATTTATTATTATTAACAGAGAGTTTTCCTTTCAACAGAGAACCGTAACTACGGCGGGCCGGTGTTCCGCAAAGTGCTGACGCTGCTCAGTCTGCAAGAAGTGGTGGCGGCCGTAAAGACCCTGGTCGAGAACAAACTGTTCAAGGAGGCGTACCTGCTGTGCAGGATCAGGTACAGGTGCAACGTCAGAGAACATTTAATTAAAGCCGCACTTTGAGCCATTAGTGATCACACTGCCGCATATTACGGCCATTAGTGGCCGCCACTAAACGTGACCACACTGCCGCATATTACAGCCAATAGTGGCCGCCACTAAACGTGACCACACTGCCGCATATTACGGCCATTAGTGGCCGCCACTAAACGTGACGTCACTGCCGCATATTACGGCCATTCGTGGCCGCCACTAAACGTGACCACACTGCCGCATATTACGGCCATTAGTGGCCGCCACTAAACGTAACCACACTGCCGCATATTACGTCCATTCGAGGCCGCCACTAAACGTGACCACACTGCCGCATATTACGGCCATTCGTGGCCGCCACTAAACGTGACCACACTGCCGCATATTATGGCCATTAGTGGCCGCCACTAAACGTGACCACATTGCCGCATATTACGGCCATTAGTGGCCGCCACTAAACGTGACCACACTGCCGCATATTACGGCCATTAGTGGCCGCCACTAAACGTGACCACATTGCCGCATATTACGGCCATTAGTGGCCGCCACTAAACGTGACCACATTGCCGCATATTACGGCCATTAGTGGCCGCCACTAAACGTGACCACATTGCCGCATATTACGGCCATTAGTGCCCGCCACTAAACGTGACCACATTGCCGCATATTACGTCCATTCGTGGCCGCCACTAAACGTGACCACACTGCCGCATATTACGGCCATTCGTGGCCGCCACTAAACGTGACCACACTGCCGCATATTAAGGCCATTAGTGGCCGCCACTAAACGTGACCACACTGCCGCATATTACGGCCATTCGTGGCCGCCACTAAACGTGACAACACTGCCGCATATTACGGCCATTAGTGGCCGCCACTAAACGTGACCACACTGCCGCATATTACGGCCATTAGTGGCCGCCACTAAACGTGACCACATTGCCGCATATTACGGCCATTAGTGGCCGCCACTAAACGTGACCACACTGCCGCATATTACGGCCATTCGTGGCCGCCACTAAACGTGACCACACTGCCGCATATTACGGCCATTAGTGGCCGCCACTAAACGTGACCACATTGCCGCATATTACGGCCATTAGTGGCCGCCACTAAACGTGACCACATTGCCGCATATTACGGCCATTAGTGGCCGCCACTAAACGTGACCACATTGCCGCATATTACGGCCATTAGTGGCCGCCACTAAACGTGACCACATTGCCGCATATTACGGCCATTAGTGGCCGCCACTAAACGTGACCACACTGCCGCATATTACGGCCACTAGGGGCCACGACTAAACGCAGCCACTACACTAGTAGCAAGCGCGAGTCACTTCTGCAGATTGTGGCTGTTTTTGTGGTTGGCAAGCCCTTGATTTTGTCATCCTGGTATCCCGTGAATTGAAATGAACGCTTGGACGCATTTCATATGGGAGCACCCAAAGCGACATTTTATTTTAAATAAGACCTCATTACATGTTGGTGAAACTTATAACAGAATGTTAATTCTATTGTCGTACTTATATCTTATACATATATATATATATATATATATATATATATATATATATATATATATATATATATATATATATATATATACAAGGTTCCGCCGGAAGATCAGCGCTGGCTCTTTGAGTTGGCATTATGCTGAGGCGGGACCTTTTCGTGACCTAAATAGTTTAGTTAGTTATTTATTGCCGTGTTCTTTATTTAAGTAATTCTTATTTTTATGTGTATCTCTTCCCTGCTATATTTAATTTTCATGTCACGAATAAATGCTTTTTCTTACTTTCTTTCTTTCTTACATGATAAATTGTGCAAGGATTACCATGATCGCGACAAAAAAAATGCCGCCTACAACAGGCTAGTCGACAAATACAAAGCCATCTATCCAAATGCCAACATGGATATAGTGGTTAAGAAGATTAATAATCTTAGAACTACTTAAATAGAGCTTAATAAAATAAAAAATCCATCATCTTCCATCGTGGATGACATGTATCTTGCGTGAGCTTCTGCGGAAAATTGACAATCGACGCCGATATCGTAGGCAAACGTTCGATTTATCTGCAGTCGGAAATCGCTGCGATATATCGCTACGTGTGTAGGAGGCATAACACAAACTTTATTGAGCTTACCATAGGCCTAGTTCGATTTGTGTAAGATTGTCGTCTGTGAAATGCGTGTTGAAGTCTGTGCTCGAAGGTATCTAAGACAGGCTGTTTTCAGGTATATGGACACGATTGGCGAGGAGGTGTTGGAGGCGTGGGCCAAGAACTGCTACCACTCCGGCGTGTTCGACCTGGCCGCCATGTGGTGAGGATACGCACTTGCTATACTGACCTTTAGTCTAGCCTCCTACAGTTCCAGAGTGCTATCGAAAGAAACAATATGATCCATCTACACTTAATCTACACTAATATTATAAAGAGGAAAGATTTCATTGTTTGTTTGTTTGTATTGAAATTTTTAAGTTTTTTAATAATTGATACAATGCTATAACTATCAAAGGTTATTAAGAGTCTGCAGTAAGCTCGATTCTCCATACAAACGTAGTTACGCTCTCATCTTAAAACTACGTGTTGAATTGTAAAGAATCTTTGCATGAACAATGACCTGAGGTATATCTAGGTCTGTAATTAGTTTATGTAGCTTCAGATACTAATGTAAAAATACAGCGAATTTAACTTTTTCATGAAAAACTTGTTATGCTGTATTTTGTTTGTTTTATAAACTTACCAGTTTATATAACACTTTACATTTTAGTACCCCATATTAACGAATTACAGACATAGATATACTCACGTCATTGTATATGCAAATTTTCGTCACAATCCAACACGTCGTTTTAAAATGAGAACGAAACTCCGTTTGTATGGGAAGGTGAAATTCGGCCTAGCTTACTGCGGACTTGAGTGTCTAGGTTTTTAATCCCCGACTCCCAAAAGAGGGGTGTCAAAAAAAATGAGACTGTCTGTGTATCTGTCTGTGGTAGCGTAGCTCCCTAACGGATGGACCGATTTGAATGCGGTTTTTTTCGTCTCATAGATAATTTTGTGTCATGTTTCATGAAAATCTGTTCAGCCGTTTTTGAGATATTGGACTTTGACATGAAAATGTCGGGGGTTTTTCAACTTTTCTAAGTTGTAGTTATTCATCAATATCTTCTTGTCTCCAGTCATCTCGCCCTGGGGAATCTACTGGAAGCGGCAACAGTCCTCAGCAAATGCACTGACGCGGACAACATGAGTCTAGCCGCGGAAGTGGCCAGGGCGGCAGGTCAGACTATCCTGGCCGACAACATCATAGGCCGGACTCCTTTAGCCCACGAAATCGTCACGACGGCCCTCGACCAGTTGCCGTCGAGGATCGACTTGCTTCTGAGAGATGTCGGGAAAGATGAGACGTGTGATAGCAATGGTGTTAACGGCACGCATGGTTAATATTTTCAAGTGGAAGTCAATGTTAATTGATAACTGTTGGTCGGTGAAACGTGTTTCCCAACGAGGAACGTGTATGTGATTGTTAATCTGTTTTTGTGTCAAAATATTTGTAGCTTTCCAAACCATATCCATATTCCAAAACGTTTGACGTTAATACTCGCATAGCACAAAGCCGCACGCAAGTTAAACTATCAGTCTCTTTCTAATTAGGACACATAGAAACAGACGGGTAGTTTATCTGTGCGAGCCGTGAGCGTGTTCCCTACCGCACTGAGATGCTTGCTTTATAAGCAAAGGTCGGCGGGGGTGAGCCGTTTTCAGTTTTTGCATTAACATGGACATACCTTGACACTCATGGGTAAATGCCCCATGTGTAATTTTATTTTAAATTAATGAAATTATTTTGTTTAGGCTGCCTTTCTGCTAGCTTTTCGCATTCAAAACAAATAAATTTTATTAGAAGAATCTACGGAATGTAATTTATCTATTTTGCAGCTTTCCGCTTAAAAGCGAAAATATTTTTAACTAGATGTAGAAAGATCTTTTTCTATCTATAAATGGATATTAAACTCAAGGCGAAATTCATTAAAAATTGAAAATATAGAAAAACTTATAGTTATTTATTACAATAGCACAGAAAATGTACAATAAATAAATAAGCTTAATACTCTTTTTGTAATCCTTATTCATTTTAGTTTTGTCTTTTTTAAAATATTTCTTTAAGGTGTACCTTTTTTTTTTTTTTTGACGCTGTAGAAATGCATTACACATACCCCCCGGCCCGGGGAAGGCCATAGTGGGGGGTTATGTGGGGATCTCTCCTCCCGCAACCCCCTCCGCGCAAGGGCGAGGAAGGGGAGGAGCCTACCCACTAAAAAGGTGTACCTAACCTAACCCAACCTTATCCATATTAATATCTACAAGACAACTAAATGACATTAATGACGTAAAAACGGCTCACCCCCGCCGACCTCTGTTTATAAGGCATAGGGGACTATATTTCCACTCCGAATGAACTTTGTTTCTATGTGAACTTTTGACCCTTTGCAGTTTTATGAAATAGGTGTTATGTTCAAATTATTCCCGGTTATACGACTCTATAAGTCATAACTGTGGACATATTTACTAAGCAACGTTATTAAGAGTTAACCACATTGAATCTCACATTAGGTCCATACAATTGTATGGTTAATTTTTGTGTCATAACGGAACTTTTTAACCCACTAACTACTGGCCAAGAATTTGGTCCTCACCCAAACATGTCTTAAATTTAACTGTCTCCGTTTTTAAATTGTAGCTTAGTGAGACGGACCGCCTAAGGTATTGTTTATCCGTCTAGGTATTTGTTAGTTTATAATATACATGTCGGCCATAATAAGCCGATGATTCCGAATGTTGATCTCCAGCCAAGTTTATATTAAGTGTCTAGCGGGGTTGTTTCAAACCATCGATATCCCTACGTTCCATCTGTCAAACTAGGAATGAGCGGGAAGTTTGGTAGCTGCTGGCGCCATATTTAACGTTTACCGCCCTGTCAAATATGGTCGAGGCAACCCGCCCTAATCTGTGGTCGTAATTACACGCACATTGTTTTAGTTTTAACGTTGGTGAGCTTGTATGCTCTATGTTTAACTTTAGGGGTATATTTATTGTGCAAGTTTGTTTCTGAATAAAGTTGAAAATTCCAGGTCTTTCTTTTTATTCGGCTACATATCCTCAAAGGCTGCCTCCGATCTGAACTACTAACCAACGAATTCTATTCGAATTTCTTGATTTAGGGGCGATTCATAAATTACGTCATTTCTAAATAGGGGGGAGGGTGGGTCTGGCCATTGGATGACGATAGTCATTTTATTAAGCGGGGCGGGTCCATTTCAAGGAATAACAGAATGATGATATGGGGGAGGGTCAAAAAACGATGACGTAATTTATGAACAGCCCCTTAGCAGGTGAGCGGTTCTTCAGAGCGCTCATTATTTAGGTGACTTGAGATAACTTCAATCCCATAAGTATGATATCTTGCTCAAAACTAAATAATGCAAATTCTATCTTGGCCTTGTTTTGTTGTACCCACGAAAAAAAAGTTATTGCTGAATAACATGCATAAGAGCTATTTTTGCTTGAGTTTACAGCATCTACTCAGCTGGTATTCGGGAATAAAATAAACACATTATAAAAAGGCATAAAATAGTATTTCCTATACTAAAACGGCTTATTATTTTCGCGGCGACAGAAAAATTAAAGAGCAGCCAACTATTTGCAACTAAAATAATAACTTGTCAGCGATTAAATATTTTGGCAATCATTTATATTAAATGAGCTTTAAACTAAAGATATTTTAAAATTCAAATAATGGCAGCTACTTTAAGGTAGCAGAAATAATAAACAAGATTACTGAAATCATAGGCGAGGCACAATAAATAATGACTTGGCGACTAACCGACTCGGATCACGGATAGGTTAGAAGACGGGCCGCTTTCGTCTTCGAGGTTATTTTTTTTATAACAGAGCAGAAAACTTGTTTTTTTTATGACCTTGATTTATTTTATATGCAATCCATTGAACAATTAGAGTAGGCCATTTTCAACTTTTTATCCGCTGTCATGTTTCCGCTCAATTCAGTTAATTCAGTCGCCAAAACAATAACTCGATGCTAGTTTATATTGAAACAAAGCCGAAAATTGATTACTTAGCTGCTACTTTTTACTTTATACTAGTCTCCGCAATTAGTCGCCAACTTATTATTTTTACTACCTCCTTTAATTTTTTATAAATCCCTAAATCAGATTAATTTGTCACCGCGTTAAATACATGCCTAATAAAACCAAGACTATTGTAAAATAAGTAGAAATTTGAGAATTTTTAAAACAAAAAGTTGTCAAGAAATATCGTCATTGCGCGCGCCTGACATGGTTATAGTTTTGCGTAAAGATAACTACCATGTGTATAGGTCACGGTATCTCCCCCGGCCCCTACATCGCCCAGCAAACACCGGACCAGCAATACGCGCCGCGTTTTATCAAGACAAGCGTCTATAAAAAATCTTCCAAGTGTTTCGTCATTGGTAAATTCAAATGTTTCTTGATGATTATGCGTGATTTATTAATTATTGTTCAATTTATTAGAAACTATTTATGACGGCTTTATTAGATCTACCTATCTATTTTATGCCAATCTCAAACACATACTTGTCCTTACCTATTTTTATGTGTGTCGTCATTGTAAACGCCGCCATTGAAAACAAAAATGAAACAGTCAACAAATAACACCTGAAGTCAACAATGCCTATATTACTCCCACTTGCACCCACGATAAGGAATCCGATACCTTATGCAGCAAAACCTATCAAGCCGTTTATTTACAATATGAAGTCCGATGGGCGCCATTTTTAATTAGGGTTCCGTAGCCAAATGGCAAAAATCGGAACCCTTATAGATTCGTCATGTCTGTCTGTCTGTCTGTCCGTCAGTATGTCACAGGCATTTTACTCGAAAACCATAAGGTGTATTTGAATAAAAAAATGAGGATAGGGTGTATTTTGTTAACCGCTACATAGTTTTGCAATGAAATAACTAAAAAAGATTTTTTTTAGGGGTGCACTCCATACATAAAACCGAAAGTCAAAAATTATTTTTTCATTGCAAGCCCACGTGTGGTACATCAATCGACAGGCCTTTCAAAATAAATATAAGGTTTTTAAGCAATTTTTTGGATTAAGTGAATAGAGTCAGAGATAATCGCCCCGAAAGTCACTAAAATTGTGTCCCCCCCCCTCTAATTTTTGAACCGTGTACTTTAAAATTATGAAAAAAATCATGTTCATAGGGCTTATAGAATTCTTTCAGCGATATTTGTTTTGAACAAGATCGGTTCAAAGGTTTTCGAGATATTTATAAAAAACTGCCTTCCTTAAAGAAAAGGACGTAAGTGCCATAAGTTTTCAGTAACGATATGACCTTTTTCATGTCAGACCCACCATACCCCTAGCAATACCCCTGGGGGTAGGGTGGGGCTGAACCATACCACCGTAGTGCTGTGCACTATATTATGCTTTATAATATTTATCCCAAATGTCCTGTTACCGTTATCGTATCACGCAGTGTAGTTGAAAAAGTTAGACTACCGTTATCTGTAGTAACCATTGATTTAGTATATAGAACTAGATGCACAATGTCAAGCAAATATGCCAAGAAATTTGCCACAGAGCCCCAGAATGACAGCTCTAGTACATTTCAGTAGTTGCTAAAATAGCTTTAACTTATAACCTGCATCAAGATATATGTTTCATAAAAAAAGAACTCAGTGTTTTAGACCTTAAGCACCATATTAGCAAACCAACATCAAAAGATTAAATACTTTTTAGTTTATTGAGACATACAATGTGAATTGACTGCTCACGTCAAAACTTTAGTTAGCGTTTAGCGAATGAATGGAGTCGCGTTATAAATTTTATTTATTTCAACAGAAAGCACAAATAAATCTGGTTGCTTTATTTAACAAGTGGGGAATAAACAGTTTCAAATATTTGTACAAATATTATATATAAAACAATTGATGAGATTTCCGTAAGTACCTACACATAGGACAGCTGACAGAGTCCATAAAAAGAAGTCATTTTAGTTTCCTTGAAATAGATTCAGTTTTTTAAATAATTGTATTTTCGACCTGCCTTTTCTTTTAATACTTTCTTTTTTGCGATGTAATGTAAGCGTACAGTCAAGTAGAGATCAGCTGTCGATTTTATTAAAACGATCCTATGGGTTTTGAACGTCACTCTCATGATCATCCGACATCTATAAAACGAGTATTACGAGATATAAGCTCAAAAATGAATGATGATGAAAATTGGCAACAATTTGCGCATATCCAAATGATGTGTTGGGATTGTATTATAGAATTTTATTTTAGTTCATTAATGCTATTAATTACCTTTTGCCAGAAGGCAGAAGATAAAGCTAAGTGTATTGGAAGTAATTGAAATTAAAATATGTAATATAAAGAAATGGGCTTAGGTACGTTCATGAGAGGTGTGGCAGTTTTAGTAAACCTGTTCTTCCATTTTTTGTCGTATAACCTATAATATATCCGAATCATTAAAATGAGCCGAACAAACGACCGCGAGTCGTTTGGTTTAAAAAAAACACCTCGACTGTCGCGTGCTATGACTGCAGCCCATTTTGCACGTCGCTGAGGATTTTTTGGAAATCTTAAAATGAAAACCATAATTATGTAGGTAACGACATCATAAAAAAAGTATCTATAGGTACCGACTCCTTAGATTTATGTTCCGTGACTTTGTCATTTGAACTAACAAAAATAATTATTTAAAACATGTTCAAAACTATTAAATTACAATGAGTTTACACAAATTTAGTTATGTTATGAAAATAAATTATTTAAAGAAATAAATCCCATCTTTTTTCAAGTTTTTCTGTTGGTATTTACGCAGTTTGTTATTGACTGAACATTTCGACATAACTGACAACCAACAAGTCTCACAGTTGAAACCAGACTAAACCACAAAATAGATAATAGTACATGTACAGAAAGGACACTCCTTTGATCTTTACGAAAGGCGCTTTTTTCTCAGCCAAAACATTAAGATTTATGGCTCTCTGACGTCCCCAACGTTGGGGCACCGGCATGTACTTGTAGCGATGAACGTAAAACGCGGAGTGTCCCGCGCCTGACTAAACGCAAAAGAACCGGCCGATGCGATTGGCGGGTGTTAGGTGTACTACGACCCTACAGCGCGCGAGCCGAACGAGCGAAGCAAGCGTGCCGCGGCAGCGGCCGGCGAAGCGCCAGAACCGACTACGGATATTTTTTTCGAATAAAGTTAGGTCTTGCTTCGCTCGCTCGGCTCGCGCGCTGTAGGGTCGTAGTACACCTAAAAAATGGCCATAAAGGCTTTCGTTTTTTTCAGTTTAATGAAATTACAATTTTTGTACCTATTTCTTTTTCTATTTTTCCATCAAATCCCAGCACTACTAACGGTGGTATGGTTCAGTCCACCCTACCCCCAGGGGTATGGCTAGGGGGTATGGTGGATCTGACTTGACCTTTTTAATAGGGACGGAACCCTGGTTGTGCGTTGTCCGACACGCACTTGGCCGCTTTTTTTTTATTACAGTCTTGTTTTCAGTAACGCTCCCAAGATTAAAACTAATCGATTGACGTATGATTTATTAAAAACTACTCGTGTTTGATCTATAGAGAACAAAGAAACCGACATACCTACAACATTACATAGACTGGTAAACACATTACCCTCCTTTGCATCGCGCATTGGGTAAAAAGGTGCGTGCATCTCTAAATGATACGAAAATGATACCAAACTTGACCTAGTAGCTATCTAAGGGTAGGCAGAAATATAGCAGAGACCGGACCTCGGAAGGCGGCCCTTTCAATTTCAATGTCCGATGTATTTCAACTCGAATACTGCACAGCTATCACGCGACGGCGCGCGAGCTCTCGATTTTCTCGCACTATCAGTCTCTCTCTTATTAGAACTCATAGAACATAAGCTATAGTGCGAGAAAAATCGAGAGTATGTCGCGGCCGTCCCATGATTGAAGAGCTGTTGCGAGTTTTGCATTTTATGACCCCGATTTTCTTCTTGGCCGGACTTTACGCAGTGTTTTTCAACCTGCTTCGTTCGCCACAAGGGGGTTGCTTAGTATGGAAACAGGAGGTAAATAGGTACTTATCTAGAAATTAAAACAAAATAATCAAATTCAAATTTTTATTAATACTAATAATCATCTAATGAATAGGTAATTGAAATGGAGTTATTATTTTGCGTCACATAAAAATAATAATCATAGCATTCACTGTATATAAATTTGTTCATAGGCCAAGCCACGGCAGTAAATGCGATTAGTGTTAAATACAACATTGATAGTATTATATTATAGGTCAATACCCAATGGCTGGCTCGATTGGATTGAATGAGTGAATAAAATAAATTTTACTATAAAATAGTCCAGCCACTCAGCAAAGAAGTCAGCTATCAACCCCTGCATACAATAAAAGTTTGTATGGGAAGGTGAAATTCGGCCGAGCTTACTGCGGTCTCTTAACTGCTCTGCTGATTATGCATGTACATGGTACTGGATTAAATAACTAGTACAACTCAAGCTTTTTAATCTCGTTTTGACTAAAAAGCTCTCTATTATAACATATTATTGTGCGTTAAAGAAAGAGAATATTCTACATAAATTAAATAAACCAAATGAACTCACCAATGAAATTAAATGCTGACTTGTGTAGACATAACATGTATCCCTAGACGATAAGATAATCATTTAAATTACTAGCAGGTCAATTCAATACTCGAAATTATTTCCGTTCATTCCAATCGTACCAGGTTCTGCGAATGTACATTTAGCGATAATATACCACATTTTGTGCATGTCAGAAACCTCGCTGGGTTAGTACCAGTGTCACCACTTAATTCTTAGTCAACACCCGCGGCTTTAAAATTACACCAATAATCTACATAAACAATAAAATTACACAAATTGGCTTCCAGAGCACTTATCAAATTACTATAACACAGTCAACGTTACTAGAGGCACATCAAAAATTAAGTACACTACAATTATAATACTAGGTATTGTACCATTTATTACAGGTCAACGGACTAGACTAAATAATACCTACAATGGCACCGTCTAGTTCCTGGCAACCGTTCAGTCAGAACACTGATCTCGTCGATCGAGTCGTGATTTTCAAATTACATGGAACTACCAGTACAAGTTTTAAAGACTGCGTTTTTTAAGCGCGTTTGTGTCAAATCTCAAGAAAAGTGTCGTAAACTCGCGTCGACGGCGCGCTAAATAAACGCAGTCGCATAGGCCCTTAATGTTATAAACGTGCATTCACACGCAAAAGGTCCGGCTGTGCCAGTGTCAGTAAGGCACTATTTCTTTAAAAATCTACAATTCAGGGCCTTTTGCTTGGGAACGACCAAAATTGTGGCTCGAGAGCTAATGACAGGCGTCTTTGTATCCAAGCAAATTGAAAAGTGCACCATAGACATGCTAGGTCGAACAAGAATCCGTCACTTTTGACGGTCAAACTAGCTAGAATTGTAGCGTGTATGTCGGTCTTAAAGCGTTCGTCCCTCACTAGCATGTAGCCTGTAAAGCACTCTCACAGTGCGACAGGGACGAATGTTCTATGTCGCACAAAAACACAGCGCTAGCGACGACCACAACAAAATATTTGAGATCGGTTCAGTTGCTGCTACGCCCGCTCGGCGGGTTTCTATACAACGCGAGGCGTACAGCGAACAGGAGACCAAAGCCTTAGCTACTATTTAGAATACATTCATTCTTCTTGGATACATAATGTATTTTGCTTCATACACACAAGTTACAACAGGAAAAAATAAAACAAACAAAACGTAAATCAGACAGGTCTTCACGAATATGGATACTGGTTGTGTGCAATACAGCAAAAAAAAAGTACGTAGATTTGCTCGTAACCCACACATTCTTGTTCGAGTTTACATGCCAGTGTTTGTTGTCAAATCACAATATATCAGTCCGTGCGTTTCAAAAATGCGTCTGGAATGTCATTTGTAGCATTCAGTCTTCTTACAGTTCATTTAACGATAGTTTTATGAAGGGAAAGTCTCAAATTAGAACAATTTCGTAGACAACGAAATAATAGGGCATTGTTATGGATCTGGAGCGCTGAGTGTTCATTATTGTTGATGGATACTTCCCAGTAGTTAAATAGAACTGTGCACGAGGTTGGATCTCATTACATGCGGATTTTACAGTGCTATCTAACAAATGGGAAGTATTCTGAAACATAGAAGTATGCTGAATTATCGTGTATCAGGGACCCAGAGCCGTTCTCAACTGGTTTGAATTCCAGTATCTAAGAATTAAATTCGATGTAAGTAATAAAGTTCTGCCTGATGTGTAATTGTGTAGCAACTTTCGCCATTTTATGATACAATTTAGATTTGTTGCTGAAATTGTTCACTTCAATAAACATGCAAATCTTTTGATTAAGTAAATCATTCCATCTTTGCGTTTACAAACGTAGTACAGTTCGGTTACATTGAAATAATTACAAATTAAAAGATGTACTTAGTGATTTAGTTGATATTATTATAAATTAACATTTCTAACACAGCTATCAGTTACAATATCGACTTTAGTTTACGCATTAAGGTTCAAACGAAAACTTATAATGGCTGTTATTAGACATTATAAGTTTTCGTTCAATTACAATTATATCAACCATACCTAATATTAGATTAGCTTCTTCACGTGTCAGCCGAATACACCTATGATAAATTATAAACATTCAAAAACATTGTAAATAATTTGTCATGCACATAAATATCAATTAAAACTTGTTAATTTAGCATTAAAAAATATGCTAGGAAAAAAGTAGTGATTATCTTCGCGACAGCACGGCACCACAGAGTATCATTAAGTTTGTGACTAAATCGTTAATACGAGGAGACTCTTACCAAAATGTATCGCTGTACATTCACGTTGGAACAAAACGGCTGTAGCTCAATCAGGTCATCTCGCTTGTGCGGTAGGTACTTGGCAGATAAAGGCAGATATTAATTGTTGACAAATTAATATCTGCCTTTAACCTAACCTAACCTAACCCAACCCCACAGTTGCTAGTGCCTCGTAAAAATTCTGAAGAGCCAGATGGCTACGGGCAGAAGTCCGAAAGCAACATTATTCCAAAATTTTTAGAATCCGAAAACTATCTTCAAATAAAGGAAAAATGTTCCGTACATGTTTTCATAGAATTATATAAATAAGTCAGGCTAGGTTAATATTATATCATAAAAAATCTAATCCTGTAGTGGATTCCGGAATTATGACATTCGGAAAAAGCACTATCGGACTAGAGTGCCAATGGCATGGGAATGAAATGAGAATAGCCCTGAATTTCGGATGGATAGGATACCTATAGCCCGGCCGCACTGAACTAGACCTGAAGCGCCTTAGACACTAACAAACATTTAATTTGTTCGAATAATCATACGTTATAATATTAAGCACCATTATTATGAGACAGGCTCTCATACTAACCCATGTCTGCCGGGTCGTCATTTTCCCGATTCGAGTCGCCAAGGGGTTTCCCTCGCTTCTTACAAATGGCAATTAACTTGGCGTTCATCTTTTTCAGTTTCTGATTGTCCTTCATCACTTCTGTCAAATGTTGGTTCTGGAAATACAAATGGCAATGTAAAAATTAAAATGTATCAGGTTAGGGGTTATGTTATTCCGTTATAATTTGAATGTAATAAAATTTGTTCGCTGAGGTGAAAAAAATCATAATTACTTCGGGATAATTTCACAGGCTGATGTTTGGGATGGACAAAAGGCTATAATATTCACCGGCTTGGCCTGCATTCTTAAGTATACGTAGGCGGACCGACTTGGCAGCCAGTAGGGGAACGGACACATAGTACGTGACCCGTTCAGGGAAGGTCTTCAATATACCACGCTTGGTCACAGGGGCTCAGGTTTTCGTGACGTGGTTATCATCTAAGGTCTGAGATTAAATTCGAGATCAAAAATGTAAACAATTGGGTTGCCACCATAAAAAAATAAACGCAAGCAGTGGTTAGTATAAAATCATTGAAATACTCATAAATATTATCATATTCAGACTTAAATAATATCGTATGAATAGTCAAAAATATTTAACTAAATTAAAAAGCCAAAATATATTTTATTATTACGTATCGCCGTTGTTTAAATAAAATATGTGGAGTTTTAATTTATGCTGTTGGTAATGGTGAGAGGTTTTAAACATTTGGTGAGTAAATAAAACAATTACCAGTTTCCTATTAGTTTAATTGGCAAATATTCATAGTGATTGAAATCATTAAATATTTCTGAAAATACAAAATGGGCATCACCTGCGTCTGCCCCCTTACCATTGTGAACTAAATCCCATAGAGTTAGTTTGGGCACAGGTAAAGGGGCACGTCACCAGGAACAACAAGACATTTAAAATGAATTAAATTAAGACCTTATTTGAGGAGTGTTTGCAAATGATGACGCCTCAAAGATGGAGTAAAACACGTCATTAAATTAGAAGACAATATGTGCCGACTCGACCATCTGATTAACAATATCAACGATAGATTTATTATTAATGTAAATTCTGATTCTGATTCCACTACGTCGTCAAGTGAATTAATTATACACGATGATTTTTAATCGGTGAACAGGAGTGCCATGGGGTGATGGGGAGGGTCAAACTGAGCAACTTTCGGTATGGGACCAACTAGGAAATCATGAAAAAAAAACAGTTGTTTCATACATTTAGGATAGTTAGCGATCAATTAGTTATCAATTAACTCTTAATTAGGAGTTTTTTTTTACGATCTCGTGGTTAGCCCCATACCGAAAGTTGCTCAGTTTGTCCCTCCCCATCGGGTAAACAGAAGTGCCATGTGGTCATGGCACTCCTGTTCACCGATTAAAAATCATCATGTATATGCCACAAAAAACAGCATTCAAATCGGTTTGATTGTCCCCCTAATATTTATTTATTATTTATTATTATTTATTTATGTGTTTTATTCTTTTTATGTGTTTTATTTCTGCCAACAAACCACTATGTGGTTTGGCAGAAGTATTGGATATAAGAAACACTGTAAGCTCTTAACTGAATAAACAATTTTTCAATTCAATTTCAATTTCCTCCTTGTATTCCTGTCAAAATATTATACATATCCGAATGTCAATTAAAATCATGCAAAATTTATATTTGGTTAATACATTGGATAAAAAAGATTTTATACCCCTGGAATGTCACTTTGAAATTAACAGTTGTTTGTTTACATTTTTGATCTCGAATATCATCTCAGACCTTAGGGAAATCACGCGCTTTCTCAAGCTATATTCTAAGTTTATTCTTCTTGATAATATTTTTTTAACTTGTAATTATAGGTATACACGCACTCTTGGCGTTATGCGGTAAGCGCTGTATTAAAAAAGAGAAATATGAGCCATTTTATTTTTACTTTACTTTATGTTTGTAAAAATTAGTCTGAATAATTTTTATGAATTACTACATGAGAACTAGAGGGAATCTCTTGCATATACTATTGTAAAAATGGGTCACGTAGTATGGGTGTGTTCCGAAGGCATACAGGCACCCAGGTGTCGAAGTGGAGGTAGGCCAAATCATTTTAAAAAATAACAAGTCATGCATTCAAAAAGGTTACGAGGCTTAGCCTATCACCATTTTTCAGCTTGACATTGAGTTTTGTTTGGGGTAAGGACCAAATTCTTGGCCAGCTTACCTCACTTAAATATTCTATGCATGTTTTCCGTTGTGACACGCAAATTTAATTCTATGGTATTTTTTTGTGTCACGACGGAGTTTTGTTCACTTTTTCAGTGTGTATGGCTAACTACCAACTAACCAGGGCTGTTATTCGCTACGCGCAAATGCAGCTCGCCCCGCCGGTCACCCGTCACGAAACTAGAGCTCTACCTACGCTTAGTTACTACGCATCGCGGTGTCAAGATATATTTGTGGGTGAGCGTTGAGGTGAGCTTAAAACAAGTTACAGAATAGAGGGGCAGCAAATACTGGCCAAGAATTTGGCCCTCACCCACATACCAACGCCAACACAGTTAACTTCCATCCATGTACTTTATGTGTATAGTAATAAGGTTCAATATAAATAGAGACCACTGAATAGAGACACTGTTTTTATAATATAAATGAATTCATTCATTACAAAGTATGACTAAATATATAAAATTCACTGATAATACTATTACGGCTACCTATATGTCACATTATTATAGTGTTCTAGTAATTATTTAGATATTTAGAGAAACAATTGTAAGGTAAAATGTAAATATTAGATTCTTCTATGTACCAAGATGTAGATATATATGTAATATTAAATGTTAATCTCTGTGTACATAACATGACTATTTGCATGCTGTTAAGAAATAGCTGAAGAAGGTTGGATAATTTGTTAACCCAAGTCCTGTAACTTTTTCTTTCTGCAAATAAATATTTATCTTATCTTATCTACCTGCACGATGGCGCTGCCGGTGGCCGCGAGCGCGAGCGCGGGCGCGCGCAGCTGCAGCTCCAGCGCCTGCTTCTGCCGCGACAGCGCCTCCACAGCCTGCCAATACAAATACCGGGTATAATAGGGGTGTACACTCGAAAATTATTATTACTCCAAAAGGAGGCAGGCAAAAAAATAAGCCTAGTGACGAAAATCCCATTCAGATATCTCAAAGAATTACGAAGCTACAACAGTTTTGATATTGCTTGTTGGAGAGAAAACGCAAACAGTGTTTGACGTCACGTTACGCGAGGCTGCCGGGGGGCCGCGCCGACGGCCGACGTTGCCGTCTATTAGTGACGTCACAATCTACAAGCGTCGTTTCATTTGAAGTTGCGTTTTGAGGGACAGAACATGAAACTAAAAACTTACTGGTTAATTATTCTTAAAACTTTAGACACTTATAACTTGGTGATTATTTATTCTCTTGCGTTGATTTTTTCTCCATTGGACTACATTTTTAATCCTTTTTTGAGAAAATATGACATTATTGATTATTATTATATTTAATGTCTACACCCCTATTCAGATAACTCTAATAACCGCAATTATACTTCTAAATCAAATATTAGGGGAACAGATGTGCATGTAGCGGAAAGTTTACAAATTTAGGAAACTATACCAGGAATTTAAGGTACTTTTGGTTTTAGGCAATCACGTAAATAATATTTTGAGGTATTACAAAGATCTTTTAGTACGTATTAGTTAAGTTTCTCAATTTTGAAAACTTTCCGTTGGCACTTCGGTATATGAGTAATTACGAACACTCTTTGGACTTTTTCCATGACAATGCATTTTTAGGCAAGGCAGTCAAAATGATCTCTTTTTTACCATTTTCTGCGCTGGTGCTGCCTCTTATTCTGCGTGTAATTCAAAATTTGTGTTTTGGTTTTTAATACAGTATCACCAAACACGAAAACAGATTATAATAAGAAAGTGTACATTTTAACGGCCTTATCCATGTATATAAAACGCTAAATAATACCAATAATTGTTTCAGTAAACTTACCATTTTCAATTGTACAATTTCGTTGTTCTGTAATGATTCGTTGATTAGCTTTGAGCTTGAGTTCTCACTTTCTAGGTTTAAATCTGTAAAAGAAAAATAAGAATAAGGTAACCATTTTAGATTAATTTCTAAACACTTTGGATGCCAGGAACCCGCTAGGTGGGCGATTTTCTCTTCAAACGGTTTTCCGCTTATAAAACTTTGAACTCTCGCGCTTTATAACCATATTTATATTATTATTTTTCACGAGTCTAACGCAATATTTATTTGCCTTTATTTCTGACGTTTCGACACAGGTTGCACCGGTCATGGTCTCAGATGACAGTCGTCCCAGCTAGTTGTCAACGGAGATATGGGTGCACAATATATCACATGCACGGTTTTGCGTATGTTATCGGCTACGAATTGTTGGCAGTGACTGTGTTAAACATTATGCAATTGATAACTAACTATAAACATTCTTCGTGTTCGGATTTCGGCTTAGGCATCGCGATCGCGGATGATGGGCACAGGTTACGCATCGGAGAGAGTGAGATAGTAACAGGACCACGTTCGCAACCAAGAACCCGTAATGTTTGCTCGGATGCCAGCTGAGCCCGCTAGGCGGGCAGTAGTGTGAACTTACACGGCTAGAGAATTCTGTCGGTTTCTGGTGTATTGTTCTATTTTTAGTCCGGTTGCGAGTGTTAAATAAGGTATACACATCTTTCTTGAAGAACCCCATAGTGTACCCTCTCGGGAAAACCTCTGAAACCTTACCGTAAAGTAGTACCGTAATACAAGTTACAACGATGTACCTGTGCAAAGCATTTTTTGAAAACATTTTAACCAATCACAAGGCAGCGCGTTTGCACGGGTTTCGGGCACGTTTCAACGCCCATTGGCCAAAATTTTGCGCGTGACGCCGGCCGCTCCGGCGCCCGCCATCTTGTCTGGCGCCATGAGCGGGACAGCACCTGTCATTGCATATTGCACCTTACATATAGTGCAACAAGGTCTTTATTGAAATGGTCACACGTTCGATTTCATTCGGTACTTGTCAGCACTCGTCGGTGTGGACGAAGATTGCCGATGTAACTTATATTTGTGGTACTACTGTACTATTATGGAATGTAGCCTGACCTCCGGCGGTCCCCGTGGCCGCGTCCCGGCTCGTCACGGCGGACTCCCGGTTCTGGTCGTGCAAGCTCTGCCGCTTCTTGCGCACGGACTGGAGCTTGCTGCCCGCTTCCTTTTCCTTCATCGCTTCTAGTTTGGCCTGGGGACACATTGGTGACATATGAGACGCAGTTCTCAGACACAGAAAACACAATCGCCGTGGAAATGTAGGGATTTTATTTGGCTAAAATCTAACTGTTTACACACTGCGACTTTTTACTAGGATCCCCTTGTTTCACCGACAATGAATAGTTTCGCCGAATTTGCCGCATGCCCAGTAAATTATGGGCATATAGCACCACAGAATGAAATCTTCAGAAGTCAGAGGCTCTAAGGTCTGAGATGATATTCGAGATCAAAAATGTAAACACATTCTAGGGGTATAAAATCTTTTTTATCCAATGTATTCACCACATATAAATCATGCATGATTTTAACTGACAGATACAGCTATAAGACTTTAAGATATCCATAGTATATTGACAGGAATACAAAGAGGAAATAAAACACTTAATTTTTATTTTATTCACTTGACGTAGTGGAATCAGAATCAGATTTTACATTTATAATAAATCTATCGTTGACATTGTCAATCAGGTGGTCGAGTCGGTACATTTTGTCTTCTACTTTAATGACGTGTTTTACACAGTCACTCCATTTTTGAGGCGTCACATAACGAGGCAAACATTCCTCAAATAAGGTCTTAATTTCATTCATTTTAAATGTCTTGTTGCTGGCTACGTGCCCCTTTGCTTGTGCCCAAACTTATTCTATTGGTTAAATTTAGTTCACAATGGTTTTGTATGTTCAGAAATGTTTAATGATTTATCAATCACTATGAATATTTGCCAATTAAACTAATAGGAAACCGGTAATTGTTTTAATTACTAACCAAATGTTTAAAACTTAATGGTGAGTGAGCCATTGCCAACAGCATAAATTAAAACTCCACATATTTTATTTAAACAACGGCAATACGTAATAAAAAAATATATTAAGGCTTTTTAATTAAGTAAAATAATTTTGACTATTCATACGAAATTATTTTAGTCTGAATATGATAATATTTATGAGTATTTCAATGATTTTAGACTAACCACTGCTTGCGTTTTATTTTTTATGCTGGCAACCCATTTGTTTACATTTTTGATCTCGAATTTCATCTGGGACCTTAGTATAAGTTTTACCGAAACAGAACGTTACGACCGCGTTCGCGTTTAGCTGTCAAATCCCATACAAATTGAGGGTAAAACGCAAACGCGATCGTAAAGTTTTGTTTCGCTTAAACTTATACTAGAGCCTCTGAACTCGAAAAGTAGGCGCGGCAGACCTCGTCGGCGATGGCGGGACGAACTGCCTCTTTTTTAAAAGGATTGGACAGAAGAAGCTAAAAACCGAGAGCAGAGTAAGAAGAGGGGGGAGGCCTTTACCCAGTAGTGGGACACATCAGGCTTTATCCAAATAATATTATTCATACGATAGTAACCTTTTCACCTTTGTGAACCGATGGCCGTTGGGGCGGAAAGGTTCTCGAGTGGCGACCAGGCACCGGAAGGCGCGGCGTGGGTAGGCCAACAAGGTGGACTGATGACCTGGTAAAAAGGCACAGCTGTGCGTCGCGCTCGCGCAGGTGCTCGCCGCACGTCTCGCACTCCTCGTCCAACTCCCTGCACCGTTCCTTGTACTGTATATACCTCAAGAGCGTCCTTCGCCTCCTTCAGCCGGCACAGCTGTGCGTCCCGCTCGCGCAGGTGCTCGCCGCACGTCTCGCACTCCTCGTCCAACTCCCTGCACCGTTCCTTGTACTGTATATACCTCAAGAGCGTCCTTCGCCTCCTTCAGCCGGCACAGCTGTGCGTCCCGCTCGCGCAGGTGCTCGCCGCACGTCTCGCACTCCTCGTCCAACTCCCTGCACCGTTCCTTGTACTGTATATACCTCAAGAGCGTCCTTCGCCTCCTTCAGCCGGCACAGCTGTGCGTCCCGCTCGCGCAGGTGCTCGCCGCACGTCTCGCACTCCTCGTCCAACTCCCTGCACCGTTCCTTGTACTGTATATACCTCAAGAGCGTCCTTCGCCTCCTTCAGCCGGCACAGCTGTGCGTCCCGCTCGCGCAGGTGCTCGCCGCACGTCTCGCACTCCTCGTCCAACTCCCTGCACCGTTCCTTGTACTGTATATACCTCAAGAGCGTCCTTCGCCTCCTTCAGCCGGCACAGCTGTGCGTCCCGCTCGCGCAGGTGCTCGCCGCACGTCTCGCACTCCTCGTCCAACTCCCTGCACCGTTCCTTGTACTGTATATACCTCAAGAGCGTCCTTCGCCTCCTTCAGCCGGCACAGCTGTGCGTCCCGCTCGCGCAGGTGCTCGCCGCACGTCTCGCACTCCTCGTCCAACTCCCTGCACCGTTCCTTGTACTGTATATACCTCAAGAGCGTCCTTCGCCTCCTTCAGCCGGCACAGCTGTGCGTCCCGCTCGCGCAGGTGCTCGCCGCACGTCTCGCACTCCTCGTCCAACTCCCTGCACCGTTCCTTGTACTGTATATACCTCAAGAGCGTCCTTCGCCTCCTTCAGCCGGCACAGCTGTGCGTCCCGCTCGCGCAGGTGCTCGCCGCACGTCTCGCACTCCTCGTCCAACTCCCTGCACCGTTCCTTGTACTGTATATACCTCAAGAGCGTCCTTCGCCTCCTTCAGCCGGCACAGCTGTGCGTCCCGCTCGCGCAGGTGCTCGCCGCACGTCTCGCACTCCTCGTCCAACTCCCTGCACCGTTCCTTGTACTATATATACCTCAAGAGCGTCCTTCGCCTCCTTCAGCCGGCACAGCTGTGCGTCCCGCTCGCGCAGGTGCTCGCCGCACGTCTCGCACTCCTCGTCCAACTCCCTGCACCGTTCCTTGTACTGTATATACCTCAAGAGCGTCCTTCGCCTCCTTCAGCCGGCACAGCTGTGCGTCCCGCTCGCGCAGGTGCTCGCCGCACGTCTCGCACTCCTCGTCCAACTCCCTGCACCGTTCCTTGTACTGTATATACCTCAAGAGCGTCCTTCGCCTCCTTCAGCCGGCACAGCTGTGCGTCCCGCTCGCGCAGGTGCTCGCCGCACGTCTCGCACTCCTCGTCCAACTCCCTGCACCGTTCCTTGTACTGTATATACCTCAAGAGCGTCCTTCGCCTCCTTCAGCCGGCACAGCTGTGCGTCCCGCTCGCGCAGATGCTCGCCGCACGTCTCGCACTCCTCGTCCAACTCCCTGCACCGTTCCTTGTACTGTATATACCTCAAGAGCGTCCTTCGCCTCCTTCAGCCGGCACAGCTGTGCGTCCCGCTCGCGCAGGTGCTCGCCGCACGTCTCGCACTCCTCGTCCAACTCCCTGCACCGTTCCTTGTACTGTATATACCTCAAGAGCGTCCTTCGCCTCCTTCAGCCGGCACAGCTGTGCGTCCCGCTCGCGCAGGTGCTCGCCGCACGTCTCGCACTCCTCGTCCAACTCCCTGCACCGTTCCTTGTACTGTATATACCTCAAGAGCGTCCTTCGCCTCCTTCAGCCGGCACAGCTGTGCGTCCCGCTCGCGCAGGTGCTCGCCGCACGTCTCGCACTCCTCGTCCAACTCCCTGCACCGTTCCTTGTACTGTATATACCTCAAGAGCGTCCTTCGCCTCCTTCAGCCGGCACAGCTGTGCGTCCCGCTCGCGCAGGTGCTCGCCGCACGTCTCGCACTCCTCGTCCAACTCCCTGCACCGTTCCTTGTACTGTATATACCTCAAGAGCGTCCTTCGCCTCCTTCAGCCGGCACAGCTGTGCGTCCCGCTCGCGCAGGTGCTCGCCGCACGTCTCGCACTCCTCGTCCAACTCCCTGCACCGTTCCTTGTACTGTATATACCTCAAGAGCGTCCTTCGCCTCCTTCAGCCGGCACAGCTGTGCGTCCCGCTCGCGCAGGTGCTCGCCGCACGTCTCGCACTCCTCGTCCAACTCCCTGCACCGTTCCTTGTACTGTATATACCTCAAGAGCGTCCTTCGCCTCCTTCAGCCGGCACAGCTGTGCGTCCCGCTCGCGCAGGTGCTCGCCGCACGTCTCGCACTCCTCGTCCAACTCCCTGCACCGTTCCTTGTACTCCTCTAGCTCTCGCTTGCACGTCTCTAGTTCTAGCTTGGTGGCTTCTAACTCCCTGTTTCATATATAAATGGTTAGTTAATGTAACTTGGATTTCTTAATCTCAAACCATAATAAATTTACAAAGTCGTTATTTATTACTAGTTTAAGACTTTAGTAAAATGTATTATTTAATGGAAGAGTGATACAGGTGCATGAAAAACTACTAGGAGGTCTCAACCACTGCTGTAACACTAATTTAAGTTAGGATCTACAACTTTTGCCATACTTGTTTTTAAAGTTGTACTAATAATTCATTTAAAAGCTAAATAGATTCATTTCCTGAATTAGGTCTTCATATTAACATGTGAAACCGTCTTAAATATATTATTTTTCAACACGATTGCTCGTAACGTAAGTCGTTATGAGCCTAAAAGCGACACAATAAGAGTATTGTGTCGCTTTTGGGCTCATAATCTTGGATATTAAGAGTCCGCAGTAAGCTCGATTCTCCATACAAACGTAGTTACGCTCTCATTTTAAAACTACGTGTTGGATTGTAACGAAACTTTGCATGTTCAATGAAATGAGGTATATCTATGTCTGAAATTAGTTTACGTAGCTTCAGCTACCATAATAAAAAAAATACAGCGAATTTAAGTTTTTCACACAAAACTAGTTTTTGCTGTATTTACTTTGTTTTATAAATTGGAACCATATAATCTAATTACAGACATAGATATACCTCATGTCATTGTATATGCAAAGTTGCGTCACAATCCAACACGTAGTTTTAAAATGAGAGCGTAACTACGTTTGTATGGGAAGGTGGAATTCGGCCGAGCTTACTGCGGCCTCTTAAAAACGCATGTTTTATAACATTACAACACTTGTGTGTTATGGTTATATCCCGATTATGTCACGTTGGCACCTTGCAGCAAGATATATGCATGAAAACGGTGCATTCTTAAATCAACCGGGTTGTACAGAATGTACAGCTTTTTTAAAAAAATTCGGCAAATGGATTCTTACTCGACTAAACAAATTAAATCCTTTTTGTTAATTAATTGACTATATCTTTTTGTATATGATATGGAAACGTTTAATTTAGTAAAACTATTCACTTTTCATAACATTTTACATGTATTAAATACAGATAACATAATTTTATTACATTGCAACGAAAATATAATTTTATTTTGTATTGGCTGTTTAGAGATTTCTATGCCCACACTACGCAAACTTCACGAAAAAAAACTGTTGGGCGCCCTTTATAGGTTATTTATTTCACAAATATTTGTAAAAATTGTTTATGCGTGTTTGGTTATTATCAAAAATGTAGACTTGTGGTGACTAGAAAAGTGATATATACAGTGTTCGAGATTTGGAACTGGTCTTTTGACACATCGCAACACCCATATAACGTAAATTGGCACTGCTCATCGAAATAATAAAAAAAGTCTCAATCGCTTCCGAGTTACAAAACAAAGTTCAATCTCCATGCACGCTCTTTTTAGCACTTATAAAATTATTGTCATATTTTTTACGGCTTATTTGTATAGAAATTAGCATTGAAAACTCGGTATGCAAACCATTACGTCCTACGACTTTTTATTTTTAAATTTAGTGATATACTGCTTTAATCGTTTGGAGTCTGTCAATTTAGAAATAAATCGATATGAATCAAATAATTGTGAATAGGAAAATAACAATGTATTATTTAATTACTGTTACGATAATACGAAATAAAATCACATCGATCGAAACCGACATATATTATTTGATTGTGCAAAATGTTGCCTTAGAAAAATATGGCATTGATTTCTGCACGGCGCGCGAGCTCTCTCGATTTTTCTCGCACTATCAGTCTCTCCCTTTACTTACAGGACACTTGTGTTAGCAGACGACAGTGTATAGGCTGTCTATTTGATTTCCTAAAAATAATTATTACACAGTAATCAATCGATTCCTTTTATTAGCCACCTTCAATCGTAATCGGATATTATGACAATCGATTTACTCTAGCCACATCACTCTTTACATCATATTGGAACTGTCCAAAGACCAGTCCCAAATCTCGTACACTGTAGAATGGACGCCACTGGAAATTCTTGGCGATGTGCAATTGTGAGTAAAAACCTGTTGTAATCTTAATGATTTGCTTAATGTAAAGTAAATAATTTGGCAGGCCTATAACATTTTCATCTTATGAAAATGATTTTTTCCTCGCAAAATGTGTTGAAAAACGTCGTTGGTACGCGTGAGCTTTGATAATTACATCCTCGGCTTCCTTATCACGCTCACCTGCGGTTCGCGTGAACAATTTCGCCTCTGATGTAATTATCAACATACCTCACTTGTATCACAATGTACTATTTCATCACACTTGCTCGATAAGCGCTTCATGATGCGCAGACATACAGAGCTACAATGTCTACCTGTGTTACGCCCACGGGCGTAATGGTTTTTTCACCTGGCCACAATGCGAGTTTTCCCGTACGCGCAGCATGCAGTAAAACTCGCATTATGGCCAGGTGTGACGTAATAGTACATTGTGATACAAGTGAGGTATGTTGATAATTACATCAGAGGCGAAATTGTTCACGCGAACCGCAGGTGAGCGTGATAAGGAAGCCGAGGATGTAATTATCAAAGCTCACGCGTATCATACGACGTTTTTCAACACATTTTGCGAGGAAAAAACTATTTTCATAAGATGAAAATGTTATAGCCCTGCCAAATTATTAACTTTACATTAAGCAAATCATTAAGATGACAATAGGTTTTTACTCACAATTGCACATCGCCAAGAATTTCCAGTGGCGTCCATTCTATTTATCACTTTTCTAGTCACCACGAGTCAACATTTTTGATAATAACCAAACACGCATAAACAAATTTTACAAATATTTGTGAAATGAATAACCTATAATGGCACCCAACAGTTTTTTTTTCGTGAAGTTTGCGCAGTGTGGGCACAGAAATCTCTAAACAGCCAATACAAAATAAAATTATATTTTCATTTTAAAATGTTATCTGTATTTAAATTCATGTAAAATGTTATGAAAAATGAATAGTTTTACTAAATTAAACGTTTCCATATCATATACAAAAAGAAATAGTCATTTAATTTACAAAAAGGATTTAATTTGTTTAGTCGAGTAAGAATCCATTTGCCGAAAATTAAAAAAAAGCTGTACACTCTGTACAACCCGGTTAATTTAAGAATGCACCGTGTTCATGCATATATCTTGCTGCAAGGTGCCAACGTGACTTAATCGGGATATAACCATAACACACAAGTGTTGTAATGTTATAAAACACGCGTTTTTAATATCCAGGATTATGAGCCTAAAAGCGACACAATAAAAGGTACGTTACGAGCAATTGTGTTGAAAATAAATATACAAACTGTAGGTTGGCCTTGTAGGCGTGTGCGCGCTCGCTCGCCTTGCGCGCCTTGGCGAGCGCGGCCTTGATCTCGCCGTTCTTGTACCGCAGCTCGTCCACGGTCCTCTGCAGCGCTTTGTTCCGCTCCACCTCGCGGTCGAACGACATGCGGTCCACGACCACTGCGTGCAAGTTCGCCCAATCTGTGTGTACATACAACGTTCACCTATATTAGGCGTACCTATGAAATTTTATGAAAACTGTGATGTACATACATTGAATGGGCATATTCATTATTTTATGGCCCTTAAACGGATCGTTACGGATAGTAACAAAACCGACAGGTTAGATATGACTTAAGCATCACTTTAGGCTGGGTTCACACGGCATTGTCCAGTGTCCTGCACGTATTCTGCACGTTCATTCGTTTTGATTGACAAGTCCGGTGAGTATTCGTTTAAAAGTATAAACAACATTTTGTATGTGCCACTATGTATACGTTAAGATGTGTAGCGACACATTTATGCATAGCTAACATATAGGTTACCTATATATGTTAGTTAGGCAGGCGGGCTCGCCAGTAGTCCCTTACCCATAGGCGAATGTAGACGCCATGGTAAATAAATAATATATAGTGACATTTCGGTGTTTCCCTTGACATCCATAAGTAGACTCCTATATCTGGTGACCCCTGTGAACATTACAAGTGAACATTACATGTGAACATTTTGCCAAGTGAACAATTTTTTTTTGGTGAAAAGGGACTACTCCTTCCTGTGGGGTGCCACGCAGGAAGAGCAGCATAGGCATACAGCGTCATACTAACGCTGAGAAATGTATGGACAAGCGCCTCCGGGGGCACAGCCCCCGGCACAGCCACCGGCACAGCCTCCGGCACAGCCTCCAGCGCAACCTTCGAAGAGTGATTCCGTAAGCGGTGTAGGGGAATTGGCAGCGGTGTCACTGTCAGCTAGAATTCCGGATTTCTGGGCTGATCAGCCCAAGCTGTGGTATGCACAGTTGGAAGCCATCCTAGCACCACAACATCTGGGAGACGTGCAAAGATTTAACATAGTGGTTACCAAGCTGGGGAGAGCTACAATCCAGGCAGCTAGTGACATCTTACTGACGCCTCCCGACACGGGTAAATACGAGGCCTTAAAAGAGCGGTTATTGACAGTTTTTCAAGAAACCGAAGAAAAAAGGCACAGGAGGCTATTGCATGAGATGGAGCTCGGGGATCAAAAGCCCTCTCAGCTCATGAGACAAATGCTAGACCTCGGCGGAGCAAAGTTCCCAGATTCAACTATACGCATGCTATGGGTCGATTTGATGCCCCAGGCGGTGAAGGCCGTAGTAGCAGGAAGTGAGTTAACGGACCTCAAGAAGTTGGCTAGCCTAGCGGACAGAATTGCAGAGGCGACAGGGTCTTCAGGTAGCATAGCAGAAGTGTCGGTGAACCACCAACCAGCGGCGGAGGACAGAGTTTTGTCGGAGATAGCGAAGATCAGCACGCGGCTCGAGCGGCTGGAGCGGGGTGGAACATCGGGCGGACAGCGTAACAACAGTGCTCGGCAGACCCAACCGCGAGGTCAGACACAGCAGAAGAAGAGCCGCCAAGATCCAGATTGGCTCTGCTACTACCATTTCCGTTTTGGACAGAAGGCTTCTAAGTGCATCAAGCCCTGCGGCTGGAAAGGGGAAAACTAGCAGCGATACAGTCAGAGGCGGGTTACTGTATCGGCTCCACCAACCACCGCCTTGTGGTGACAGACTTTAACACGGGCTTACGTTTTTTGGCAGACACCGGAGCCAATATTTCGGTGTTACCGCGGTGCAAAATCGTGAGTAATAGTTGTAAGGTGGAATTAGATTATAAGTTATTTGCGGCGAATGGAACGCCCATCAAAACTTATGGAATTAAGACCTTGTTGTTAGATTTTAAGTTAAAACGTGTCTTTCGATGGACATTCGTGATTGCCGACGTTAGCCAACCTATTTTGGGGGCGGATTTCTTAAGTTTTTACAGCCTGAGCGTTAATCTCGGCTCAAAAAAGCTTGTTGACACGGTCACACGAAATGACGTCATCGCGACTATAGTTAACTGCGGCAATGATTCGGTGAATACGGTTAGCGGGAATCACCCTTTCTGCGACCTATTGAAACAGTACCCGGAAATTACTAAACCGATTAGTTTCAAGGAGGCTCCCAAGCATACGGTGTTTCATCACATCGAGACCCAGGGCCCCCCGGTGCATGCGCGTGCAAGACCGCTACCACCGGACAGGTATAAAAAAGTGAAGGACGAATTTGACTTCATGATTCAATTAGGCATTTGTAGGCCGTCAAAAAGCGCGTGGGCAAGCCCGCTGCACGTGGTGCCAAAAAAGGATGGTAGTTTACGGCCTTGCGGCGACTATAGGCAATTAAACGCATGCACCAAGCCCGATCGCTATCCGATTCCGCGCTTACAGGATTTCACGTATATTCTTGCAGGTAAGAAAATATTTAGTAGAATAGATGTGAATAGGGCCTATCACTTTATACCGGTAGCGGAAGAGGACATAGAGAAAACGGCTATTATTACGCCTTTCGGTCTCTTCGATTTTCCGAGAATGACCTTCGGGCTTCGAAACGCAGCCCAGACTTTTCAACGTTTCATGAACCACAATGTGGTGAGGGAACTCGATTTTGTTTTTTGTTATTTGGATGACGTAATAATAGCCAGTGTCGATGAGATGCAGCACCGAGCACATCTAGAGAAACTATTTAGTAGGTTAGATGAATTCGGCTTAACAATTAACATCGCCAAATGCAGTTTCGGACGCCCGAGAGTAGAATTTTTGGGGTATGAGGTTACTAAGGATGGTATTAGGCCTTTACCGGAAAAAGTGAAAGCCATAACGGATTTCCCCAAGCCACAGTCAGTAGAACAGCTTAGGCGTTTCCTTGGCATGGTAAATTTTTATCGGGCACATTTAAAACACGCAATTAAACATCAGGCCATATTAAATAGGTACTTAGAAAATTCCAAGAGGAAAGATAAAACCGCCATACAGTGGACGAAGGAAGCTGACGAGGCGTTCTCGCAGTGTAAGTCTAGTTTGCTGAGCGCGGCGTTGTTAGCGTACCCGGTTGAAGGCGCGAAAATGGCTCTTATGGTAGACGCGTCGGACTCATGTGTCGGTGGCGCATTACAACAGTGGGTCAAAGGTAATTGGAAGCCCTTAGGTTATTTTTCTAAGCGCCTCACCGACACGCAACGCAAATATAGCGCTTATGACCGAGAGTTGTTAGCTATCTATTTAGCAATCTTACATTTCAGAAATTTGTTTGAGGGTCGGCCGCTAACGGTGTTCACCGACCATAAACCACTGATTTACGCTTTTAGTAAATTAGGTAGTGACAAAGAAACTCCAAGACGAACCCGGCAATTGTTGTTTATAAGCGAATTCACCACTGATATACAACACGTGTCGGGTAGTCAAAATGTGGTTGCCGATGCATTGTCCCGAGTAGAGACAATATCAACACCCACGACTATTGATTTCAGCGAAGTGGCTCGAGCTCAGGCCACAGACGCTGAGTTAGCACAGGCGTTGCGGGATAACAATAGCGCGTCGCGTCTCAGGAGTGTTCAATTACCTAGTGCCAATGGCGAGATTTATTGTGACGTGTCAACAGGCAGAAATAGACCTTATTTACCATTAGGTTTTCGGAGAATAGCATTCGATACTATGCATGATTTAAGTCATCCGGGTATCCGTGCTACACGTATGATGGTAAGAAAAAGTTTCTATTGGCCTTATATGAATCGCGATGTAGGGCTGTGGGCTAAAACGTGTATACAATGTCAACGTGCGAAGGTTCAAAGACACAATCATTCGGAATTGGGTCGCTTTCCATGTATAGGCAGATTCGAACATTTACACGTGGACATTGTAGGGCCCTTACCTACGTCAGCGGATGGTCATAGGTATTTAGTCACATTTATAGATCGGGTCACGGGCTGGCCAGAGGCTTTTCCGGTACGTGACATATCAGCCGAAACGATAGCCAAGGTGATTTACGAAGGCTGGATTTCGCGTCATGGTTGTCCTACTAAACTCACCAGCGATCAGGGCAGGCAGTTCGAGAGTGGTATTGTTTCAGAGTTAATGAAGTACCTGGGCATAACCAAGTTGCGAACGACGGCATATCATCCCCAGAGTGACGGAATCCTGGAACGATGGCACCGCAGCCTCAAGGCAGCCCTTAAGGCGAGGCTTACTTCACCGGCGTGGGTTCAGGAACTGCCGACCGTCATGCTGGGCTTACGTGCGGTTCCACGTAGTGATACCGGAGTAAGCGCAGCAGAGTTGACGTTCGGCAGATCATTGCGTATGCCGGGAGATTTCTATGACGCGAAAACTAGCCTGAGTTTCGACGCGGTTAATTACGTCACAGAATTAAGGAATGCCATAAGCAACATAAGGCCCAAGCCATTAGCGCAGCGCGATTCTCGAACGATATTTGTGCATCCGGACCTTAAAACATGTAATAAAGTATTTGTGCGAGTCGACGCGGTTAGGAAACCCTTGCAACCCCCCTACCAAGGCCCGTTCGAGGTCATTAAGAGAGGGGACAAGCAGTTCAAGATACAGTTACCCGAGAGACAATCACTGATTTCTATCGATCGATTAAAACCGGCATATTCACTAAACGAGGAAATGTCTCGTTTAGTCGAACCGAATAAGAGTTATTGTGCTAAGGAATCTAATAAAAACAAGGTTACTGCTGAGCCACCCTGTACTAGTGATAAGCGCAATGCGCCCACAGCGGTTGTTACCGACCCGGCGCATATTACTTGGACCACACGTAAAGGCCGTACGGTTAGGAAGCCAATGCGGTATCAGCAGTAACAATGTTTTTATTCAGACATGAGCATTAATAACATTAGTTGATTATTTAAGTATTTTTTTTTTCATGTTGAAATTAGGTGACCACCTTGCACTTATACTGTAGGTATGGCGTGCAAATTGTTATGTAATTTTTATTGCTTAGCTTGCCCTGAAACGGGGATTATAAAGTTAGTTTGTGAGCTTGTTTTTGGCCATTCGACTGCTCGCTACGACAAGTTTTCATCATGGGTTTTGGACAGAGCAAAAATAAGCAAGACGAGATTGAGGCCAGTATCGGCGCGAGGCATACGGAGTTTGAAAGTCGAATTGCCAACTACGGCGTTCTAATTATAGCACTAGTAGTGCTCATTTCCATCGTAATATTGTATACTTTGTGGAGATCCTGTAATAGGAGGTTGAAGGGATGGATTAAGAATCAGGCGGCAACACAGCCAAGCACCGTGGCGCGTGGGCTCGCTGCGCAGCCAGTGCACGCGGCCGCGACCGGTTACGTATAGTGAAACAAGTGTGTTTGTGTTAAGATTTTTTATTTTTTATAAGTGCATTAAAAAAATAGTTTTTGTAAGGGGGGGGCTACTGTAGCGACACATTTATGCATAGCTAACATATAGGTTACCTATATATGTTAGTTAGGCAGGCGGGCTCGCCAGTAGTCCCTTACCCATAGGCGAATGTAGACGCCATGGTAAATAAATAATATATAGTGACATTTCGGTGTTTCCCTTGACATCCATAAGTAGACTCCTATAGATGTATACTGCAAAAGACGTGCAGGACAATGCAGTGTGAATGAAGCCTTAGTTAATCTTAAGACTAGGTTCACACGGCATTGTCCTGCACGTTTTTTTGCAGTGTACGTCTATACATAGTGGCACATACAAAATGTCGTTTATACGTTTTAACGAATACTCACCGGACTTGTCAAGCAAACCGAATGAACTGACGGACTGGCTGTATACTGCATAAAAACGTGCAGGACAATGCCGTGTGAACGAAGCCTAACCTGCCATTTTTTTTTTACTCCCCGAATTTTGCGTTATTCAGCAATGTCAAATTCAAATCAAACAAAATTTAGGAATATATAGTCTATTTTTTTATTCTGTAGACTAAAATGACAACCACAAATGTCAAACGTAGAAATAATGTGACCAGCTATGTACAAACAGTGCTGATCTTTGATATTGGTTTGTAAATAACCGATAAAATCTTGAATTAATTTTAGATTCAAAATAAACAATAAATAAAATCTACTCACAAAATGATACAAAATAAACAACAAATAAAATTTACTCACTACTAATACTTACTCAGTACTCAAACATTTAAAATGACATTGACGTATCGCCGACCTGACGCGACGCAATTTTGGTTTACGTATTTGGCATTCGTTATTTTACTCTTATAGTGATCGGATGTTTTCAGTGCGTGTTCTCTCGTTTTTAGCACGTCACAGATTACCCATTCATTGTGTTACAGATGCTTCATCAACAAATATAAGTACCTCCCAATCGTTTATTTTCGGTTAGTACCGGTTGTAGCACATCACTATTTATAAGACGTAAAAAACTAGCAATACATGAAATTACATTTTAGTCTACGGAATAAAAAAATAGACTATAGAACATTTTTGAGCTACGTTACACATGTCTTAATTACTTAAAAATTGTTCGCATCATAAAACTTTACGTAATTGAAACAATTGAACCGGCAGCACATGAAAAGGGTGGTTTACAACCTAGCGCAATCGACCAATCATCAACAACCCTACCCTAACTAAAGTTTGACATTGAAACCTTATTTAACAATAGTAGCTTTATTAAAACATATTACTTTAATATTTACTTTTTTGCCACTATGAGAGACGGAAAGGTTCCTATGCAGCTTAGAAACTGATCTTAAACAGCTGATGGCTACCATAAACAACCTACTAAACTTGAACTACGACAAGGACAACGAATGATATTTCCCTCTCTGTTACACTTATTGAGATTCGCTTGCTACCATCGCGCTCGGACGGTACTGTTATTATTATTACCATAGCTTGCCCGAGTATTATAGGTCCATGACAAAAAGGTCTATCACTACTGTCATGTAAAACGTTTGCTGGGGTATGTTGAATCTAGTTACATAGACAATCGGATTGAATTTCATTTGTTCCAATAATCAATGCTACTTTTTAGGATTCCGTACCCAAAGGGTAAAAACGGGACCCTATTACTAACACTTCGCTGCCCGTCAGTCTTTGTGTTTGTTATGAATAAATAATTTTCTTTTCATTTCATTTCATTTTCAAAATCACGCATATCCTACCTTCATCCGTGTTGACGGAAGCGTTTGCGAAACTGCGTTGAACATCCTTTCCTTTGATGACACTGGCATTTTGTAGCTTGTCGTTCAGCTTTGCAATTTGTTGCTGCAAAAAATATTGGCATTATTTATGAAGATATATGTGAATAGCAGTGGGACGTATGAGGGCCGACGATATTTATTTATTGTGGCCATATACGAGGCATATATAAGTATGTATGTTATGTATGTTATGTTATGTTAAAGCAATTGAACTCTATTCCATGGACACTGAATGACACGCTTTAAAGGAATAGAGCAATATTTCCTAAAATGTGTAAACTTCCTGTAGGACTACGACCCACATAATAAGATTTTTTTGCACTTGGTGTTCACTTCTAGCGCCGTTATGAACAAAAAAGGGTGTAGATATTGTGTAGCAATTTTTTTTAAGGGCCAATGCTAAACTGCAATTAGTTATGACCCATAATTTGCACGTTATCCACGTTAATCACCTGACCCCGATCACCCAGGGGAATTAGCGTATTATTATTAATTATTTTATATTCCACTAGGAAAAAATGATAATGTTCGGTTACGGCGCTTCGCCGGACGCTGCCGCGTCACGCTCGCTTCGCTCGCTCGGCTCACGCGCTGTATGGTCGCAGTTTTTTCCCCTGGGGGATCAGGCTAGGGGATTAACGTGAACAACAGCATAATAGAGATCAAATTCCTAGTAATGCTCACCTGTAAGTCTTTGTTTTCGACCTTAAGCTGCATGCACTGTTGGTCCCTCTCCCGAAGGTACTCGGCGCATATCTCGCACTCCTCGTCTACTTCGCGATACCTCTCTTTGAGCTCTTCTAACTCTTCTTGGCAAAGCCTAAAGCGGTCCTTCAGCGACGCAAGTTCACTGTGAAAATTGATTTCAGAATTTATTACAGGTAACGTAACGTCAATTACGAAATTACAAGGATTCCTTGTTTGAATACGGAACCCTAAAAAGGATTTTTTATTTTATTTTGTATGTTACGGATAATCTCCAGGACTACTCATGAGATTCCAATAATTACTTCATCAATATATGAAATGGACGTTCGGGATGGACTATATTGTATGTCGCGGTTCCGCCATGTTTTTTGCAATATACGAACGGAGCCGCGTTGTCATTTGGTGGTGGATATATTCAATATTGTGGAGCAAATTACCTGTCATGGTCGCCGCCGTCGGTCTTAGATATTTCCTCTAACGCGTTCAGGTGTTCTGAAAATAGTTATTATGGTTAATATACGATAAAATAACGAGCAGATTCTTAATACATTTCATTAAACACTTAACAAATATTTATTAAACGAGTAGACCTGTTCTGTTTAAAAAGGGCGCGTCAAGACGCCTATATATTTTTTGTACAAATATTGGTCGCAAGACCGCTCATGTGATATAATTATTGAGTCATATAGCAACATTTAATATATTTACATATGATTTATCATTTAATATAATGATCAATTGATGTAATAACATTAAATATAACATTTGCAAAGTGTTACATTTGTTATATTTTCTTTACTATATTGGCGTTACCAATATGTAATAATAAAAACAATATATTGTACTACTCGATCGATAGTTATGTTATCTTCAACTTATATATGGTTATAATTATAATAAATACCTAAGTGTTATACCGATAGTTATACAAAATAAACATATATACTTTGACATTATGTCAACTGTTATTATACTGAATGAAAATATATTATTCATTTTTATACCGATCATTACACACTCGATTTAAAAAGAAACCTGATATATTGGATGATAAAATTAACTCATAAAACCGACACCAAGTAGTACTGGTGGAGCACAGGTATGAAAGGTCTTTAGAGACTCTATTTGAGATACTGCTTTAGCTAATTTATATTCACACCTGCTAAATGAGAGATCAAAGTTCTGGATCACCCTGTATTGTAAAGTGCTTGTCCCTCACCTCTAGTGTCCCTCGTGGGGCGGTGCTGGTCGTGCAGGCTCTGCCGGCGCTGGCGCCGCGCCTGCGCGCTGCTGGGCCGCGGTGACTCCTCGCTCTGGATCCGAGCAACATTATACAGATATTTCAGTTTATCGACTTTACCCTTAGAGAAAGTACACACACACACACACACGAGAGTGACAAGGATGTATGCATAGCCAATGATGTCAATGACAATGTCCTTGCATTGCGAATAGGTCTTTTGTGTTTGTTCATCACTAAAACTGACGTGTCGTGGGAGGGGGCACGAATAAAGTATATATAGGACATGAGACGTCAGAATCATGATAAAGGTTGTATTAGTCTTCTGATACTTCTCAATTTAATACGATTAATTTACTTTCATCCCTTTCGGGGATACGCTACGACACCATCTATGGAATCCCCTATCTGCGACTTTACTAATCATTCGTATTTTTTTCCTGATAACCTTCTAAGGCCCATGGGCCTACTAAAAGAACTTTGGTGTAGAGGGAAATGCTAGGAACACAATTTTCGACTTCGTAACTTTTATCGGACCGGTTAGGAGGTGAACATATCAGAAGTCCCCGCGCCTTGCCCTTGAGCCGGGGGAAGGGTCCTATGTTTTTCGCTTATATCTCGGAAACTTTGCGTCCTAGCGACCACTATGCACATACAAAATGAAAACTGATTAAATATCTTAGTTTTTTAATTTGCATCTCGTCTTTGTGTGTTTCTCATTTTTTCGAAGGTTAGATCGAAGAGATGCCTTATAGGGATAAGAATTAATCTTAATACATTCCAATTTATCTTATTTCGTATTTTTGTTCTTCTGTCAATGTTTTTCAAATGAAAATAAAGCGAGGTATTTCTTATAGGGTAAATCGCCATTAACTGGCCACCTCATACTAAAAATTAACTCTATTTACCTATAATAGTTTTTTTAGCATAAGGTGTTAATTACTGGCCACGTTATATTAAATTGAATTCTGTTTGTAGGGGAACAGGGTTCTTTAGTATGAGGGGGCCACTTGTTACTGGCGATTTGCCCTAACATTTGGGTTTTTATGATATTTATTTATTAATTGCAATATAGTAACTATTATTACAGGTTGACCCAATGCAATAACGATTTAAATACCTAATGGGTGTACTACCGTTCGGTCAAAATATATTTCGCCAAATTTTACTTCCCTAAAAACTTATTGCAGTAGTTATTTCCCAAGTGAACCTTTAGCATATTTACATATCGCATTTTATTAATTAGGTCAAATTATCATTTGGCATAATTTAACTTTGTCAAGTTTTATAAAGATAATCCTTTGGCTACTATTTAGTATATTCCAAATAGATGTTGCTAGCAGATGATGAGTTCAAATAGTCATTTCGCACTTTCAACATACAACATAATGTACCTTAAGGAAGGTCTCAGTTAGGTACGACGACGAGCGAAGCGAGGTGTGTTAGGTAGAACTGCGATTATACAGCGCGCGAGCCGAGCGAGCGAAGCGAGCGTGCCGCGTCAGCAGCCGGCGAAGCGCCAGAACCGAATAATTTTTAGTAATACTTACATTACATATTACGTAAGTACCTACAAAAGTCTAGATGATTTTTCTAGTATGATGACTCAGCAAATGAAGCATGGTCAAATGAAACATGACTAAGTAATCATTTGTTAAACAATAATTTTCCAAATTAAAATTTGGTGACTGCAAAATTTGTGATGAGTTTTTTTGACTAATGATTCTTTGCCAAATGATAATTTGAGAAAAATAGTTTGGGATTTGATACTTTGGTAAAAGTTTTTCGTCCATACATTAGTAATCCTACCTTATGACTTAAACTAATTATTTACTTGCACACGACACAGACATACTTTAACAAACTCGGACACTGAACAATGAAATAGATCACTTTGGTCAGCAACTAGGTTTAGAAATCTAGACAGTCCTTATCCTCGTGACATTAGTCATATTGAGCATTTGAACCGCGTAGCTACTTTTGCAGCTGACTGTACGGCGCGACTGCGAGCCGCCGCTTCGCCACCCCGTGCGGCACACCAAGACTTAACTGCTGCAATATATCTGGTTTGCAGATAACACCCCGTAGAGTAGAGTGAGTAAGCGCAACACCCCACTTGTTTTTTTGACAATGATGGTACCTGAATTATCGCATCATCGGAAATAAGTGTTTACATTATTACTTTTGGACTGTTGCTTGGTGGAAAGTATGTATGTAGGTGTACGTGTGTTTTTTTTTTTTTAACAAACGCCTGCCAATTATTTTAACCTCACCTAAACCTTACCTAACCGCCAGATTTCCGCTCTAAGGGACACAAGCTAACCCTAACCTAACCTACAATTAACATCACTGTTACGATTGTATGTTATTTTTTAATACGGGGGCTTTGCCCCCGAACCCCCTTTACGGGTGACTTCGTCTCCCCATCCCCACTTCCCTCCTTGTAACTTATATAAGAACACGTTGAATAAAAGTCTGACTATGTTATGCTGTCTTGTTCTTTGTAGTAAAAAGTTGGCCTATGTAAGAAAAGGGAGCTGTTGCACTGACGAAACGTTATTCGGTTAGTAGTTGTTTGTCCAACTGAAAGATTTGCCAAATGATAGGTATGCCAAAATGTTTAATTCATTATAATAATCGACTTAACAATAATTCTACCAAATGAATCTGTTGTCATACAAAAATTTGCCTTTAGTTAGTTGTCAAGGTGAATCATCGGCGAAAAGTTGGTTGGCAAGTGAAATTCGGACATAACAAATTCGTAGAAAATGCAGAACCGCCTGTAGGATACATCAACGGCTAGAAAGGGTAGACTCCATATAGTTTCCAGTACAGATACCTGGTAAACTTATTTTGTTCTACTATGAGGATATACTTTTTGTCGTGTGGTCCCCCTATTGCAGCATTGCTAATTAGCTTCTCACAAGAGCATTATGCGCTGAAACGGCTTGAATGTTTTTAAGCCCGCCGAAGTAAAAACCCGAGGATTCTAAATGCCTTTTAAGAAATGCCAACTATATCCTATTTAAGAGTACCCCTACATCTTTCTCGGAGTGCATTAGCTAACAGCTCTCCTGCTACCACATAGGTGTAGGCGAGTGGTGTTTTTGCCCGGGTGAAGGCGATGGCGGCTTTTAAGAAATGCCAACTATATCCTATTTAAGAGTACCCCTACATCTTTCTCGGAGTGCATTAGCTAACAGCTCTCCTGCTACCACATAGGTGTAGGCGAGTGGTGTTTTTGCCCGGGTGAAGGCGATGGCGGCGCATTTTTCTACATTCAATTCTAAGTCGTGTCCTTGGCTCCACTCCACCACTCTTTGTATATCCCATCTCGCCTCGCAGTCTCTCTCGTCCTCGATTGCCAGGAGCAACTTAAGGTCGGTATGGTGTAAGGATGATATAGGGAATGGGAACATTTCCGTACTGATGTTATTTTATAAACAACCAAATATAGACTACATACCTCTTCGTGTCGAGATTGGAAGCTGTCAGATCTGCAACATAAAAAGACTTTGATATTAATATGGCCAGAGAAGATGTGGATATGATTTTCGGGCACTGACACAATTAGTGTACGTCCAAAACATGTTTTTTATCATCTTGAAAAGCTTGGTTGAGGATTACCTTCTATTCCTAGCAGGAGTGCTCCTGTTTGAGTGTTCGTCCACATCCATAAACATGTCCTCAGGCTTCTCCTGTGTAGAGAAGTAAGCATCCATTTTCTTGTGGTCTGAAACACAACAGTGAAACAATTGTCTATTTTATAAAGATATCAAATTTTAGGAACTTCTGTACGTTTTTTGACATTAATGACCGACATTATGTCTAATACATATCTGATACTGTCAATCTTTGGGGTTTATGCTTGAATGTAAATGAAACAGTAGGAGACTGACTGCTCAAAGACATACCGAGGACATCTTTGACAACGCTTCTGTCTGCAGATCATACAGTAATTTAGTATGATACCACATCATCTGTCAGAGGGCGAAAATAACCTTAGGTAGGAGATCTCCTTAAGGACGTACGTAGACAAACTCAATAGAAACGGACACTTTGAAAGACGCGGGAGATGTTGTAAACAGAACAAGAAACATGGTACTTCACGTGGCGCCACTTGCAAACTCATGCACTTGCGTGGTCACGGCAGATATCCTCGAGTTTATCCCATCTGCCACCAAGAAATCCGATCACTTTAAGGTCGTTCCTCGATTATCGTTAAGAGATACATTTATGAATTAAGTTGGAGCACTGTGGAATAAGCTTGATGCCTTATGTTCAAATTGTGTTCAAATTGATAACGTAGTGATGCTAAATTGATCAAGCTATTACTTCCGACTGTACTTTTCTGTATACCTTCATCAACTACTCCTTGAGTTGGTAAAGTACTGAATCCCATGGCCACATTCCGTCTCCATCATCAGACCAGCTCGATGGTATCATAGTATTGAATTGTCATCCAAACTATACTTATATCCAAAATTTCATCTCAATCGGTCACCGGGAAGTAGGTCAAATTTAACTTGCAAGATTTGATTACAGACAGGCAATGGGACAGGTGAAAGTAAATAATATCTGTTTACAAGTATAGATATGAACCTTGAAAGTTAAGAAAAAATATGCATTTTTTTTTATTGTACAAGAGTCAATTTAAACCTGCCAATAGAATCCTTACGCTTTCATAAAAACAAAATTGTATAGCAACTTATGGACGACAGATCAACACGCGACGGCAGAGCTACGCATCGCGTCATATGAAGATTATATGTAAGAGAAATATGTGATTATTTATTAAGACTTAGATTGTTTAAAGCAATAAAAGAACCCAGTAGTTAGAACCCCCATAGTAATTATTTACATAAAACACCCTCTCATAACATTCATTTGATAACATTTTAACATTGTAACATTAAAGTAAAATCCCAGTAGAATTGTATTAGAAAGAGAGAGATGTTGCCTATGCGCGAGCGCAGCGCAGACTCGCCGCCTGGAGGGGAGGGGTGTATCGCGCCAACATGACCGTAACGAGAGCCGCGGCCGCCGAGCCCGAATTAGAACTTAGTACGGCGCATTTTCACTTTGCAATTAATATGTTTATACTTGTATCTTTGTAATGGCTCATCGTATAAGAAAGATTTATATATTGTTAGAAAGCTAATAAAAAGTTCTATTTAATGTTTAAACTTAGAAATAAGTAAACTCAGTAGGTTCAGAGTAAATGATGAATAAGAGTTACAAAAGGGACCGAATTACGGTTTGCCCGATTCTCATGTATGATTATTCGAATAAGAAAATAATTACGAACCCTACTGTACTTATAAGATCTCAAGCCATATTAGAACTTTGTAAATCAGCTTAGACTTCCGCCCATTAATGTGTATAATATCAGAATAACATCTTGTAACGTAAATTAGTCAAGTCAAAGTGGCCGTAACTTTTGTTGTCTCACTCAGCACGTCTTGCTTACCCATTGTCAGGTATAAATAGCAGGTACGGCCCGGAGCAAATCAGTGTCAAATCGGAGCCTCCTGGAAGTCACAACAAGAAGAAGAAGAAAACTACAAACTATTAGGAAGTTAGGGACTTGTATCAAGTCACTTAGGGCAGTGATAGGGCAGTATAGGGAAAAGTAAAATAAAAGTCTATTTTTTCGTTATTCCTTCTTTTATTTGGTAACAGCGTTTACCCCAAAGTGTCTGAGGACACGGGCGAAGCCCAAATACACCATTCGGGCGTCGAGTGGTTAGTACGCGCTGTCCGTACACATAGGGGCGGAGCTCGTCCGTCGCCGACTTGTGTCGCGGAGCGTGGTCGACGCACTGTCCGTGCACATAGGGGCGGAGCCCGTCCGTCGCCGACTTGTGTCTCGGAGCAAGGTCACTCTTAGGTGACTGTGAGGGGCGAGCATTGCCGCGGCAGGTATCGCGCGCGCTCACTCGCCCAGCCGACGCCGCCGAGAGCGGACGTCGCTCACACAACTATTACACCGCGAGCTAGGAGCTTTTTTTTGTCAGTCACTTACCCCCGATGGATAATTTGTGAGAAGGTTCAGAATCTTGTATCATGAAGCCCCGTGCACGTCAGCTGGGGCTCAGTCGGGAGGTTGACCAGCAGCAGCCTCCCAAACACGTGAAAAAAAAACAAAATTTTGGCCATTTACCCCCGATTCATGTTATCATCAAATGATAGTTTATCCAATATTATGACGAAGCAAAATCGTCAGCTGGCTGTACAGTGGTGGAAAACCCGTCAGCTGGTCACACGAACATGTTAAAATATATTCCTGCTATAAACGCCCGGTTAAAGCGACGGCGCGATACTTTGCCATGCATTTTATAGCAGGCGTTAACCCGCTTAAAAGTGAATAGCAAAGTCTCGCGCCGTCGCTTTAACCGCGCGTTTATAGTAGGAATATATTTTAACATGTTCGTGTGACCAGCTGACGGGTTTTCCGCCACTGTACAATCAGCTAACGATTATTTTTATTCATAATATTGGATTAACCATCATTTGATGATAAAATGAATCGAGGGTAAATGGCAAAATTTTCTTATATTTCTTACGTGTTTGGGAGGCTGCTGCTGGTCAACCCCCCGACGGAGCCCCAGCTGACGTGCACGGGGCTTCATGATACAGCATTCTGAAACTTCTCACAAGTTATCGCACGGGGGTCGATTGGTCACGAAAATCTGTTGCTAGCTCGCGGTCCATATGTACTTAAACGCAGTATTTTGCGGCCGAAACAACAATTTTCCATACAACGATGAGTACAAATGTGAGTTTGTGACGTCATACCTGTGTGTTCTCAGTATGAAGCGTTTTGCGCTGCCTCCAACGAGATCAATCTTTGTCTCAAATTTTTGGGTATTGTTCTTTAATTGTAGTTGCTCTCATACAAACATTTGTTCCTCTCAATAACTACAACTTGAAAAGTTGAAAAACCCCCGACATTTTCATTTCAAAGTCCAATATCCCAAAAACGGCTGAACAGATTTTCATGAAACATGGCTACGAACAATCGGCATAAAATTATCTATGACACAAAATACCGCATTCAAATTGGTCCATCCGTTAGGGAGCTACGCTACCACAGACAAATACACAGATACACAGACACGTTAAACTTATAACACCCCTCTTTTTACGTCGGGGGTTAAAAACTGGTTCGAATGACACCATAAATAGTATTTTATACAATTGTTTCATAATGACAGCTCTTAAAGTGGAGTGCCGTGTTTAGGTCACGAGGCTTGCCGAGTGGCCTAAGTAAGGTTCGAGATTTTAAGAGCTAATTGTATACAACTATTGTATACAATTCTTTTTCTATGAGTTAACTAGAATAATTGAAAAGTCAATCATCATCATCATATCAGCAGAAAGACGTCCACTGCTGGACCTAGACCTCCTGCAAAGAGTGCCAAAGTGACTGGTCCTGCGCCACCCGCATCCATCGGGCCCCGCGACCTTTACCAGGTCATCAGTCCCCCTTGGGGCTGGGGCTGCCCACGCCACGCCAATGATAAGTCAATGTATGTTATCTAATTGTACCATACTTTCAACTTACATGTTGTGATTTCTTCTGGAGTACCGGCCAAAGCATTCTCCTCACTATCACTGTCACTCATGATTATTTTTATTAGGTGTTTAATTAATAATTTGTTTACCTTGCCAACACAATCGAACATGCACATGTATTTGGAAACACAAGGAACAGACTAAAAATATTGTAATAGGGGGCGACTTCAATGTAAATATGTTATTAAAATCTAAACACACTCGCCGTTTGACCGACCTCATGCTGACCCTCAACCTTGTTCAAACAGCAAAAGAACCAACTCGTATTACATTGAGTTACGCTAGTTTTTTTTTTAATTCATAACTTACACAATCAATTAGCATATAAACAAGAATTAAGCAATGTAAACTGGAACCTAGTATTAACCCATAATAACGTAAATGATAATTACAATGCTTTTGCACAATTACTGAAGTATATACTAAACGAAAAAATCCCTGTTAAACGATTATAAAAAGAAGACTTAAAAGACTTGGCTTACTAGAGGCCTTACGATATCTTGTACGCATAAAAGGCTTCTAAAAATACACACAAGTAAAACAAAAAGCTCCGTCCTGAAGGCACACTATAAACATTATACCAATTGAAAAAAACCGTAATTAAATAAATAAAAATTAACTATATTCACGAAATGCAAAAATCAACAAATAAAACAGAAACGATGTGGAAAATTATAAATAATATAAAAAATTGAGTAAAGATAAAGAAAAACTTAAAATTAACAATCATGCCTATAAATTTCGTTACTGAAAATCCCAATATAATAGCAAATACTTTTAATAACTTTTTTGCCTCTGTTTACGATTGCCAAGGAGACCATGAGAGTACGTCTGGTGTGTCCCCGCCGCGTGGCCGCCCTGTGTGCTCTCCCTTTGAGAGCCAGTCTCCGAGTTTGAAGTATTCAAAATTATACTGGGACTTAAAAACACGCATAGCACTGGAATAGACGAAATACCTACGACTTTATTGAAGTTCTGTGCTAGTGAAATAGCGCCGCCACTATGTAAGTTAATCAACCAATCTTTTAATGAGGGAGTTTTCCCCCAAGAGCTAAAAGTAACAATCATAAAACCTATACATAAAAAAGGAAATCCACTCGATACAAATAATTATCGCCCAATTGCACTCCTGTCCAGTCTGTCAAAAGTCTTTGAAAAAACAATGTGTAATCGGGTTAAGGTACTATTTTCTGGAAAAAAATCATATATTACATGACAGCCAATATAGTTTTAGGAAAAATCGTTCCACTGCCCTCGCCGTTAGTAATTACACTCAGAAGATTCTAAATACCATAAATAATAAACGAATTGCTATTGGATTACTTTTAGACCTCACAAAAGCGTATGACAAAGTCTCACACAAGATTCTGCTCAATAAATTATATGGATCGGGAATTAGGGGCATAGCATTAGATTGGTTTAGATCTTACTTAGAAAAGCGCATGCAGCTCGTTCAAATTGATTATCTGAACCCGAAGTCTAATAGTTTGGATATTGTACGGTCTAATATCACTGAATTAAGGGGCTCTATTCCACAAGGAAGTGTGCTGGGATGCCTACTTTTCTTACTATATATTAATGATCTTCCCAGAGAAATAGATGCCAGTTGTACTCTATTTGCAGATGACGTGTCTATTCTTTTTGATTTCCATAATAATGAGGATTTTAACGAAGTATTATCAAACACCTTGCACCAAATCAATCACTGGATGAATGATCACAACCTTTCAGTCAATATCAACAAAACTAACTTAATTCAATTCTATCCTCATCAAAGAACACCACCGCCTCTGAAACTTTAGCTGAACAATAATGAAATAGTACACGTAGGAAACTTTAAACTCTTAGGTATTACTTTAGACAGTCACATACTTACATACATACATACATACATACATTCACGCCTTTATTCCCAAAAGGGGTAGGCAGAGCACATGAAACGTATGTTCCAGCGCCACTTTTAGCATAAATGTGGGTATAAAAGATCGACTAAATGTGATATTGCAGTGATAGGTTGCTAGCCCATCGCCCACAACACACTTCAACCCATGAATTACAACAAACAGAACAGTCACATGAATTGGAAAAAACACATCTCAATTACTAAAACTAAAATATCCCAATTTCTATATGGGTTATTCACGCTCCGCAAAACAACAGACTTTGCTACAGCACTCTCTGCCTACTACGTCTATGCCCACTCGTGGCTGAAGTACGGTATTATTTTGTGGGGTAACAGTACAGATGCTCATGACCTATTTATATAATGCAAAAAAACGCATACGTAAACTGGTCGGCATACGAAACTGGGATAGCTGCAGGCCCCATTTTACCAAACACGGAATATTAACGTTGCCATGTATAGATATATTGGAATTATGTATTTTTGTGAGAAAAAATATCCAGCTGTTCAAGGAGCAACAAAACAAAAGACTCAAATATAAACTTATACTACCTGTCCCAAATCTCGAAATATTCCAAAACAGTCCTCATTATGCAGCAGTTAAATATTATAATCATCTCCCAAACTATTTAAAAGCAGAAGAAAAAGACACTACATATGCAAAAAAGTTAAAATCATACATGGTAAACAAAACCTACTACAAAGTAGAAGATTTTTTTAGTGATAGATAATAAGAGCTAGATTTATATTTTTAGTTTTGATTTTGTAGTATGTATAATAATACTATATCCAACTTAATTTAGATATAGATACGTAAGCTTAGCTTTGTATTCTCTTGTTGAATTTTCCTGTATACACTAGGTAACGCAGGAACAACCATTTCATAATATAATACACTCCATGCTGCTGTATTTAGTTATTAAGTTTTGCAATACCCGACTAGGGTCCATGCGACACTATTATATTACTGTAACAACTTTTATTTACCATGGTGCAATAAACGATTATGATTATGATTCAAATTTTCAAAGCAAAGAAAGATCTCAGAGACGTCCGGTTTCTGATTGGCCAATACATACATATTTAAAAATGTTTAGCTTATCACAAAAAAATATTAGGGGACAATCCTACACAAATCGACCTAGTCCCAAACTAAGCAAAGCTTGTACTATGGGTACTAGACGACGAAAAACATACTTATATAGATAAATAAATACTTAAATACATAGAAAACATCCATGACTCAGGAACAAATATTCGTGCTCATCACACAAATAAATGCCCTTACCGGGATTCGAACCCAGGACCTCTTGATTCGTAGGCAGGGTCACTACCAACTAGGCTAAAGCGGTCGTCAAGGCAAGTTACAAGGCAGAAGCGTCGCAAAAGCGTGTTTAAGTAGAGACAAATTTGGTACCGCGACGGGTGTTACGTTTCGAAACGCCATCATTGGCAAATTTGTATTGAATCGAGTCAATAAACAAAAAACAAAAAAAAATAAACAAGGGTCACTTTATCGAAACATGAAGTTCTATTTTCGATTTTTTTTATAGTTGACTAAACTGTTGCAGAAAATATTAGTTGAGTCGGAAGTGCCATAGACTATATCACATTGAAAAGTGCACGATTATAGTTTGATCTATGAAGTCCTAATACGCAGATTCAAGTCGACGAGTAAGAAAAAAATGTTAGTCATCATCCCTATTGTTGTACCTGGCTCGAGTTTATCGTCGAAGGTGCGCTTAGAGTCGATCAGGCTCTGCCGGCGGCGGCGCGCGTCGCCGGCGCCCAGCGGGCAGCTCTCCAGCTCCGACACTCGGCGCTGCGGACAAACGCAGTGTCAAGAGGGTACTTTGCTCATAACCAGAGTTGGGCAAATTTTTATTTGAATAAGAATAAGAATAAAAACAGAATTTTTATTCTTATTCAAATTGATTTGAATAAGAATAATTCTTGCGCCCGTTATTTAAAATAATATTTAGGTGAATAAATCATGCTACTTTTATTTTAAATAAGGAATAAAATACGGAATAATTATTCCAGAAATGGGGTTATTCTAACTAATGTTTTATTTAAATAAAACGTTTTTCAAATAAAGTTAATTTTGTGGTATCGTCGGTAAAATTTTGTAAGTTGATTTTCACACAATGGATTTTATGATAAGTTTGGGTTTACTTGGTTTGTTTTAACGAGTTCTATACATTACACTTGGTGACGATGGTGTGATGATAGAGTCAGGAGGTGGATAATGGAACTCCTCAATGGCTATTGTATACTCCTCGAGTTTGGGCTCATTTGGTTTTTGTTTTGACGAGTTCTATACATTATACTTGGTGAAGATGGTCTGATGATGGAATCAGGAGGTGGATAGTGGAACTCCTCAATGGCCACTTGTATACCCTATATATGTTTGAACTCGTCAATACAAACCAAATGAGCCCAAACTCGAGGGCTATACAAGTAGCCATTGAGGAGTTTCACTATCCACCTCCTGACTCCATCATCAGACCATCGTGACTAAGTGTAATGTATAGAACTCGTCAATACAAACCAAATGAGCCCAAACTCGAGGGTTATACTAGTAGCCATTGAGGAGTTCCACTATCCACAGACATATACAATAGGTATAAATTACACTACATTCAAGAGTGTACTTAGTGCCTCTATATACCGATACCAAAATTACCAAATGCGTCGTGTTTAACCCCGAGTGACCGACCGAACTACATTAATATTCATGGTATATTAGTTAAAATAAAAATTCCTGATTAGATTTATTTGAATAAGAATAAGTTAACTTCATTCAATTTTCTCACATAAGAATTATTCACGGCGAAATTATTTGAATAACTTTGACGGGAATAAAATCAACATGATTTTATTCATGCGTATTCTTATTCAGATAATGATTTTATTCTTGAGTGCCCAACTCTGCTCATAACATAGCGTTGCAATATGTAATCAAGAGTAAATCACAACATATAATCGAACTCTTAAGAACACTTGAGACTTGAAAGTTTCGAAAAATATGTATTTTTATAGGTATACCTTCATTTGCCTGAATTTCATTTACCATAATTTTAGTTGCCATAATAGTCAAAGGCCATAATTCTGTTTACCAGAATTTCATATTTCATAACTGTTATTTTGGTATTTACCATAATATTCATTAGACAGAATTGTTATTTTCCATAATATCATATATCATAAACTTTATCATTTGCCATACCTTTCAAAAGACATATTACATGTAAAATAACCAATTACTTTTGTGTGATCGGCTAAATAAAGATGTATCTATTTCTTTACCTCATTTCCATGTAATAAGTTGAAAAAATGGTTTCATCTCTGTAGACTGTATATACTTAATACATTTTGTATCTATAGTAGGATGCAGGTAAGGATAGGATTACAAATGCCGATACTAGTCTGAATATAAAACAATTATTAATGAACATTCTGTCATTCAATTGTCAATCATTTGACTTGCAAACGGATTTGGACGTGAGTGATTACATTTCTTTTATTATTCATATTATCGCCGCCGTCGATCCAATTCTACTCTAAGGCAGGTCGGTGTAGGTACGACGACGAGCGAAGCGAGGAGGAGTTTTAGGTAGAACTGCGACCCTACAACGCGCGAGCCGAGTGAGCGAAGCGAGCGTGCCGCGGTAGCGGCCGGCGAAGCGACAGAACCGAACATTCACAATATTCGACCGGCTCGACTGGCTGAAATGTAGTGTTTTTTATGGCTAACGAATATTCTGTCAAGTAATTTTAAAATTATGGCAAGTAAAGTTTATGGCATATGAATGATTCTGGCACACAATATTATGGAAGATAGTAATATTTCAAATGAATATTATGGAATATGAAATTATGGCAAATGAAATCTTAATATAATCTGTCAACCAGGCGTAGAACCAATCGCTAATTCCAGAATATTCTGTAATTCGTTTGGCAATGCAAAGTGGTTTGATAACTTAAGTTGTATTTTACCTCTAAAAATTCCTTCGTCTCTCTTAACTCTTGGGCTTCCAGCTGCAATTTACCCTTGTCCTCAGCTAGCTGCACGAGTTCTTTTTGTAGCGATTCACATTTCTGTACCCACTCCTTAAGCTCACTGTCTTTGAGACTGTCTGACGAGCCCCTGGTCTCCTTTTCTTGCTTGAGTCTGAAATATGTTTTTATTTGTTACTGGATATGTGTATTGTTAATGTTGACCGTCTTTGGCGTCTTTACTCGTTATCTGAGGACGACTTCAATATTAACTTTTTACTTTATAACGACATTAGTTGATACTGACAGTGTTCAAAATAATCTTTTGAGAGCTACTATTTATTGAGAATGTTTGAAGTTAAACTCGCGATATTGAAATAAATAATTACCTTGCTATTATTTTGCACTGTATTTCAGCTGTCTTTTCATGGGTTTTCATATTCAACTTCAATTGAGAGCATAGTTCATTTGCTTCCTCAAATTGTTTTTTCAACGCAACATTCTGTTCTAAGAGCGACTTCGCTTCGGATTTCAGACTATCGATAACACTCATACTATCTTTCATAGATTGGTTCAATGTTAGTATCTCAGCTGTTAATTTATCTAGTTCAGTTTTATTATTCTTTATAGTGTCATCAGCTTTGGCCAATTGTACGGCGTTCTCCTCGCTTTCCTTTGTTATCATTTCATTAACAGATTTTAGGTTCTTGTTTTCATGTTCCAAGATATTTATAGATTCTATGAGCTCCGCGATTTTCGCTTTAGATTCTGATTCATCACTATTTCGTTCACTATTCTGGGCCTGGAATGTCAGTAGTAAGCTATCCTTCTCATTCACAGTTGCCTTTAATATATCTAGTTCTTGCGTCATGTTTTCTATAATCCTGGCATTAGCATCGTTTTCTTCCACTTTTTCTTTGTACACCTCATCAAGTTGCTCGTGTAAAGATTTTAGTGTTTCCAGCGCTCCATTTTTGATCAGTAACTCATTTGTAGCAGTTTTGCAGAGCTCACGTAATTGGTCCGATTCTGATTTTAGAGATTCCAGTTCTTTATCTTTTTCTTCTAATATAGTCTTAGATTTTGTAACTTCAAGGGCAAGATTGTGTTTTTCTTGCAAAGCTAAGTCACTCAGATTGGACTGATCTATAAGCTTTTCAATCAATATCGAGATTTGTTTATCTACCGACCAATTTGTATCGATGTAATTCTCGGTCATAATATTACGTTCAATTAGTTTCTGGCAGCCATTAATAATTATTTTGGCTAGATGCCTTTCTCTTTGTACTATATCCCGAGTAACGGCACTAGTTATTTCATGGACTTTTTCCTTTTGTGCCTTGAGGAGGTTGTATTCTTTCTCTTTTTCACCTAGCTGGCATTTCTTTTGATTAAGATTGTCAGTAACGCCGCTAAGTTCAGATGTCAGAATCTCCATTTGCCCCTGTAGCTCTGAGTACCGGTCCATCATTTCTACTAAGTCATTCTTATCTTTGTTTACTACTTTGTCTATAAGATTTTCAAAAATATTTACGCTGGATAAGTCGAAATCATTATCCAGAATGCTTAATATATTGTTTTTAAACATTGTAACTAACGCTGTATTTTTATCCGCATCGCTAGTGCAGATTTCTTCATTCATGTCGTCTATGTTGTTCCTTATTTGGCGTAACGTGTTAGCTATACCATTAATGTGTTTCTCTTTTTGCTTTACTTCTTCAGTTATTCTAGAATACTCCGAGTTTACTTGATGAATGTTTTCATGTAACCGATTTCTAGATTCTTCAAAATCTTTTAATTTGTTAACTAAATTGTCTACTTCGTTGCCATGTTTAGCAACAAGGTTATTATAAAACATCCTCATAACGTCGATTATTCTAATTTCATCACTAAAGTTATTTTCAGCACCAGTTTTCTCAGTATAATAGTTGAAGCAGTCTGTTTTATCAAGGGCATATATGTCAATCGTATTTTCTTTTGATATTTCAGTCACTAATTTAAACTGATTTGGCCTCGGGCTAGCTTCATTTAAATCTTTGGAGAATGCAAAAACATTAGATTCGCCCATGCTGTCATCTAGATCCATTCCATGGGGCATAGATAATTCATTAAGTTCGAAGTGGCTTTTAATAGTTGCCACGTCTTCTGAAATAGTTCTGCAGTCTTCTCTGCCTGCTAACAGTTCACTCTGAAGAGTTGACAACTTGTTGCAGCGGGAGGAACTCTCGGAATCACTACGACTTCTGTTTAGCACCGACTTAGGTGATCTACCGGAGGCGCTGGTGTTGTGTGCACATCGAATACATGCCACTGTATTGCCTTTTATCAATTCTTCTAAATCACCACATTTAGCATTTAGTGTTTCATTGTTCTCTTTCAAAGTATCGACTTCTTTTCTAAGATCGTCAGTTTCATCTATACTCTCCATTATTTGCGTCGACAGTTGATCATTTTCCTCTTGTAACTTAATGAATTCTTCATTTTTAGCGGACAGTTTTTTTGTTAACTGACCAATTAAGATAAATTGTTCTTTATTATCTTTTTCTAATATACTTATCTTTAATGCTAACCGATCATTGGACAAAATGTCATCCGTAACGATATTATATCTCTTCTCTAAGTCTGAATTTTGAAGTTGAACTTTTAACAATTCATGATTCAATTTGTTGATTTCTTTGGTCATTTTTTCATGGCTTGGCGGAATGTTGTCATTCATAGAATACAGTTTACCAGTTGCTGAGAGATTGTTTACAGGTGTCTCTCGTGAGATTTCATTCATGCTGGTATTGAATTTCATAGGGCTATTCTGAGCATCTATTTTTCGAATATCAGGTTTCATACTCTCCGAAAGTTTCCCGATTTTTTCATGCAGAGTCATATTTTCTGCTTTCATTGTTTTTAACTTTTCGGTCAATCTTTCATTTTCCACTGTCAGCATTTGTAATTGTGTATGTAGTATATTGGGATCTATTGTTTCAATAACATCAGTATTAATGTCGGTTTCTAAGTAAATCTGTGTACCATCTAAACAAGTTTGGTCTTGGGCCAATAAAGTGTTATCAACAGAAGCGATGGTGATATTGGTATCAAGCATCAGAAGATCACCATCCAAGGTAGACTCATCTTTGAACGCCGAACTGTTTCTATCCAAAACTTCCGGCAGAGAAAATCTTTTGATATTGGCTTCCAGCCTATTCACCAAAGCAGTATTTTTCAATATCGTGCTAAGCTCTTGCAATGATGTCTTAAATCCTGGTAAGTCTCTCTGACACACGTTATATATCCTGTTGTTGTGATGCTGTAGAACTTTCACCTGAGACTTGAGTAGCTTGTTTTCAGCATATGTTGTAGCAGTTAATGTTGAGAGATTCGTTTTGTGACTAGAAATTTTCTTTCGTAATTCGTGTGCAGGTTCCATTAGTAATTTAAGTTCTTTACGAATTTCTTCTTGCTCGTTTAATAGATTAATATTAACAGACTGAATATGATCTATTTTAGCCTTCAATTCCAAAATTTCATCTAAGGCAATCTCTTTTTCCGTTAATAGTCTATCACAATCACAAGTAACAACACATGTTTGAGTTTCAGCAGTTGTAGTAGCAAAATTGGTGGTAGAACTGGAAGATTCCAGTTCGGTTTCGGTTGGCTGGATAGCGTCTATGATTCTGTTACAGCATAAAGTCAACAGACTTTGCGGCGAGTAATTTCCGGGCTCTACTAAAATATTACTTAAAGATTTACGAATTGTTCGTCTCTGTTCATTCTCTGTATCAGTAAATTCTGAACCTACACTGTATGGGTCGTTAATTTTGATAGATAGAGACCTCTTTATAGAGTTCTGTGATAGTGATTCAAGTTCACTATTACTGATCTGTAATTCCAATAATTGCTGCTTCATGGATTCCTCTAATGCAAAAAAGTTATTTTTCCATTCGTTGATTTTGGATTCTAAATTTACTATTATGAACAGTTTTTCATGTAACTCATCTTGAAGTTGCTTTAGAGTCTCATTACTCTTGAGCAGATCATCGCAAATTATCTTATTATCCATTTTCATTTGTTCTAATTCAACTGTTAAACTACTAATCTCGTTTTCTGTAAAAGATAGTTTACTTATCAGTTGATGGTTTTGTTCTTTCAATACGTCAAGGAGTTCGATGGTTTCTTTAATTTCTTCACTATTATTGATTTCGTTGGATGATTTTAATAAAACGATGCCGTTTGTGGCTTTGTCTAAGGTACTAAGTATATTGTTGTAAACATTGTTATGAATACTATTTGGTAATTGATATTCATCACTTTGAGTGTCAATTTTTTTCAATAAATTAACAGCAGCTATATATATGTTCTCGAAATCCTGATCTTGATTACAAATAGTCTCTTGTAGTGTTTTAGAAAGTCTTAGTATCTCTAAACGATTTTCATCTAAAAGGCTTTCTTTCTTGTCAAACTCATGTTTTAGATTCTCATATTCGTCGCTTTTAGTCTGTAATATTTCTTGTACTTCGGCTTGGTTGCTTTTAAGTATTGACTGAAGAGATTCAATTTCATTTCTTGACGCCGCCTCTTGTTGTAATACTTTCTCTAATTGTAAGCGCAAGTTATTTTCTTCGTTTTTAATAGAAGTTATAATTTGTTCTTTCTGAACTATTTCATGCTTTAAAATATCATGACTATCAATAGCTAGTTGTAATTTTGCACCTAGATCACTATTTTGTTCGTTCAATTGGGATAATTCCTTTTGGATCTTTTGAAGGTCTCCGTTTAGTTGTATAACTTGTTGATTTTGGTTTGCTTTTTCGCTCTCAGCTTTGTTCTTATCTTGAATTAAGGCATCCACTCGATATTTAAGTTTCTCAATTTCATCTTGAAGTTTATTATTATTGAGTACAGCTTCGTCTTTTTGAGATACGATAACCATCGCTGTATTTTCTACAGAGTTTAATTGGTCGCAAAGCTTATCGAGCTTAGACGCATCATTTACTACCTCTTCTTCTTCAACCGCATCAGTAATATATGATGATAGGATCTGCTGTACCTTTGTTACAGTTGATTTCCATTTGCATAGGTAATCTTGTGACTCTAATTGCTCTTTGTTAAGAGTACTTATAAGACTATCTTTGGTTGATATCTCACTTTTCAATTCACTTATAAGATTGTCTTTGCTAATAACGTCGTGTTTTACATAAATTAACGCCTCGTTTTCTTTCTGTATGACGCTTAAGTTCTCTTTAAAGCCGTTCATAATGTTCAATAGTTTATCATGATTCTCGTTAAATTCATGTATTTGATTTGCGTATTGTTTATTTTCTTTTTCTACTTCTTTTCTTCGTTTTTCTAATTCACAGCTTAGTTTTTCTGCATTCAATAATTTAGCAGTGAGGTCATCAGTGCTCTTGAGCAAATCCTTATTATCTTCCATTAATTTATTTATAACATCCATGTTTTCCTGTATTGCTTCCTTAGATTTTTCTACCTCCTCAACGAGTCTCATAATCTGCTGTTCTTTTTCTTCAAGTTGTTTTGTCAATAACTCCGAGTCGGATGCCTGTTTTGATTTAAATTGCTCTAACTCTTTGTTACGCGAATCTATAGCATTTTTTAAGGAATTAATAATATTTCTCATATTTTCGTTGTTGGCTATGAATTTCTCTTCATTATCAATCATTTTTTCAAGAGAAATATCGTTAATACTGATATGAACATCATCATATTTTTTATCAATGAGTTTAGCTTGAAGATCGTTGATAATGACGTCATACGATTGAATATCATTATTAGCAGATTCTAAGTTTTGTTTTTGGGTGTTGATAGTAGAATTCAATGTTTCTATAGATGATTTAAGTAGAACATTTTCATCTTCAGTATATTTTAATATGCTGTTAGTTTTGTTGATTTGTTCACGTAGCTCCGTGCACGCATTTTCTAGAGACGCCATGGTTAGTTTTTGTTGTAAAAGATCGCTTTCTAACTTAACAATAGCTTCGTTCTTTGCTGTGACATCCGTTCGCATCTCTTCAACCAGCAGCTGTAGGTGGCCCGCCGGCTCGTTGTTAGATGAATCTATACTGCTATCGTTGTCACTTACCAACGATATGTCTTTAGACATGTCCATGAAATTACCGAAGTCTTTCTCTAAAGTTCTAGACAATGATTTACCTGAAACTTAAAATAAATGGAAGCATGACTTTAGATTCCCAAAACATAACTTGACATGTTTATTTTAAATGAGTACTTACTGCTTTCTTTATCTTTTTTGTTATTCGTTTGTTCATTTATTAGGGAAAGTAGCTCGTCTTCTCTCAATTTGGTTTTAGTTTTGAGTGTTTCGTAAATGACTTCCAAATCAGTCAACTTAGTATCGTACTCTTTACATTGAGCTTCTAGCTTTACCTGCAACATGACAACGCTTGATTGAATATGTTTAACTTATTATAATGAATCATGATCTAAAAATAAATCAAATATAGTATATACCTTAGCAGATGAAAATGTTTGAACTTCTTGTTTAGTCTGTTCTATCTTATCCTTCAATAGTTTCAGCTCTGAATCCTTCTCGATGTTCATGGCACTAAGTGACTTAATTTCGTCTTCCAATTTCGCTATCCTAATGGTGCTATTCTCTAATTTTTCCATATATTCCACCTATAAAAAACATATTTTATAATCAGAGTAGACGGAGGCAATTCTACTTAACGCCAATAATAGTTTCTGTAGTAAGTAATGATAATTTTTGGGACAAGCTTTTTTTGCCGACAAACACAACTTGTTTATCTTGTGTAGTTTAGGAGTTGCGACCTTCTGTCTCTACAAGCAAATAAATGGACTGTACCATATTGCATTGCATTGTCACTAAAACGTAAGTATGCCACATTTCAGCTCAATCGGATTCGAACAAGCGGCTGAAAAATGGTTTGCCAATTTTGATGGCAACATATCTAATTATATACATTACTACGATCAATGCACAAGACAATACATAAACAATGGAACAGAAATAATAGATAATTTCTAAAATGGGTTGCAATACTCACTACTTCTGGATTGTACATCTTTTCTCGTTTCGTCAACTCTACGATATCCTTAAGATCTTTTTCAGCTGTCATCGCTTTCTTTCTTAGCACACAAGGGGGAGTTTTCGATGCATCTATTTAATAAAAATCGCATTAATCATCACAACCTTAGAAACATAATGATTACATAGTACTGATAATTAATACTCACTGTAACATTTGTGGTAGGGCGAACAATGTGAAGTGTTGGACGCGTTGTCTTCGTCACTGTCTGTAATAATACATAAAATTACTGATCAAAAATTTCAGCTGAGATTAGAAAAACAGTCTGTATTGTCAGGGTATTTATGACGAGTATGAGGCTCTTTGAAACTTGAAATTTCGAGCATCAAAGACATTGCAACTGTAATGCCCATGACTACTTATAAGGAACTCCTTGAATGCTGTATTCTTAATTTGAAAGGTATATAACTGTGTTCGGGCGTTCTTTTGTAGGCATCGCCACAGTAACTCACCGAGATCTATAATTTCGTCGTTGAAGTTAACCTTCTGGTCTTTCGGCGGCGGCGTGACCATGGCCCTCTCCTCCGATACGGACGGCAGTTGGCTGGGCCTTTGAATCGGCTGGAATTCTCTCGGCGTAGGGAAGGCTAAGGGGCTGTAAATATATTCATACATTACAAAAAGGATGCCAATCTCAACTCAACTATCGGCAAGTGTTACAAGCTGAATAATTCTGAGCTCCACCGATTTTCTTGCTTGCCAAAATATCAGAATATATATAATTGTTTCAAAAGGGCAACTTTGTTTTTTTAGACATACCAGTACATATTGGTCGCCAACCCAGTCACGAACTTTAATTAGGGACCTACTTAAGATACAGTCCTTTCATATTGGTATTCAAAGAATATTTTTGCTAAATGGGTACTAAAGAAAGCTACCTTACATCTATGCTTTGGACACCTAACGAAGTTAAACGTCGCTTCTATAAAGAGTTTATGATCGCGTAATCCTCGTAATTAACGAAGTTAGAGTAAGTTTCTATGGAATGACAGCTGCCGGCGCCACTTATAACATTATAACTGTAATCAGTCTCTAATCGTAAGTAGGTGCAACACGCCCTTAAAAAATCTAACATAAATAGTACATTACGTAACTAGGGTGGTGAATTCGTAAATGCCCCAGATCGCAGGTGTTTGTGGCCTGAACCGAAGGTGAGGGCCATAAATATGCGCTCTGTGGCTTTACGAATTACCGCCCGTGTTGAGTACATTATTTTACGTCTTCACCTGGCCACAATGTGAGTTTTTTCGTGCAGTAAAACTCGCATTATGGCCAAGTGTGACGTAAAGAATATTGAGCACTCACTTGTACTTCAAGCTCGGCGTACAGAACCTCTGCACGGCCGGATCTTCATGCTCGTCGACCGAGCGTACCGAGGTGGTAGATATAGTCATACGGCGCGGCGCGCACCAAGTTTTCCTCCTAGCACCGCCGATGTCGATGCTGCTTTGCCCGAAACCGTTCAAGATCATCTTCTGTAGGTTCTCTATTTGTTTCGTTAGGAGCCGGTTGTCTTGCTGGAATGTTATAAATAAAATACCGTCATATTTCCCAAAATAGTGCAAGTAGTGCAGTTATTTTAATCCTGCCGTTATCATTATTAAATTTTACATCTAAACTGCCAAAATAACAGCAAAAACATAACATAACGTAGTCAAAGCAATGACGCGTAATTCAATGTCGGAGAGGCAACCGGATGGCTCGCGGTATTTGTTCTCCCGAAGTGTTGTGGATCCTCCCTGTGCAGCCCGAATTGAGCCAACTGTGACTGGTTCGGAAATACGATACGATACGTTCTGGTAAAAAAAACAATTGTCTTGAGGCAAACGAATCAATATAATTACGTTCCGACGTATAACCTTATATGTATGTGTCAATTTTTACGTTACTTAGCTAGCATGGTAATGACGTAACGTAAATTTATGCTCTGGCGTATTCTTTTTTTAAGAATTTTATTCGTTCATTCGTTGTTATGGGTACAATACTGCGTAATTAAAGAGTAACGGTGAAATAAATAGTAGTACTCCCAAATTAACTTCAGGCCAGTCATTTTATCCAAATAACCGAACCTACCCGTGAATAATGTACAACTCTCAGTGAACATTAAAAAAGTAGTCCGAATCGGGCTTCTGCGTATATTCGAAAAAAGGTTTTTCTTGAATAACTCGGCCATTTTTGATTTTACAGTAAAACCGTGAAGACAAAAATTGTAGGAAATTTGATTATCTACAAGTTTGGTCCCCACAATATTTCTTCTAGGATCGATATTTGGGAAATTAAACCTGAAAAACTCGAACGGGTTAGAAGATCTCAAGTCTCTGGGCCAGGCAAAATGTCGTGAAACGGTAAACAATCAATCCAAGCTCTTAAAAGTGCAGACAAATATTTGTTCTGACCATAATTTTCACTCTAAATCCGGCGAATGCATTTTTTTATTATTATTACTAAACATTGGATACACAACTTAATCTAATACATTTTCCTGCAAAACTGTTTTAACAGTTTGTATGCAGGTACGAGTCACTATAAAAACTATAATATCACAATATTTAAATTTTTACACTATAATTTTAACTGCATGATTGCATAATGTAGTGTCGCGCTAAAACATTTACGTGGAATTTGTTAGGCTTATGTGGCTCGTGTCGAATGTCTTCGGGCAAGGTGTTTAGTAGGTACGGAAGTCGTTTAGCTAACATTCAATCTCCAAAATATTACATTATTTTCGTAGTGTACAATTTACTGGGGTCTCGAGTGTCCTCCACAAATTTACGCGTATCTTCGGCTTATACCGTCAATTTTATGTCTGGATCAAGAGCATATTAGCACTTGACGCTTGTCGTTTTATGTTCAAGACGTATGAATTTACGTAGCTGACGGTTTACCATATTAGCTTTTGAAGTATTTTTTTACGTTTTTTTTTCGTCTTTGTCTTGGACGTAAAACATGTTACATGACCGTAGAAGCTGTCAATGTGCTAGCGTGCTAGCTGGGCAGGTTTAAATCCGACTCGTAAATACCTATGAAAACAACGTTATCGGAGCGAGGTATCGCATAACTCGTCATTTTTGGATATTGATATTTTTATGATAGGACCCCGGAAATTGCTGATACAGTTGGGTAGTATAATTAATAATAATATAAGCCTTTATTTAACGACTTTTTACATGCATAAAAATCTTAATTCAATTTGTATATTAGACGTCGACAATGTCATCTCGCCTTACGGCATAGGCCTCCTCTAAACATTTCCATTCTTTTCTACACAAATATAATGTAAATAAAACTAGTGTTAAGGGAGCGCCTATCTTTAAAGACAGGGGCTGGCGCCCCATTTTGCTATTAGAAATGTTCAGGAAACTTACTTCTATGTTATTCTTGATGGCCAGTTCCGACTGCAATTTAGACAGTTGTTTGGTCAAATCCTGTAATTTGGTGGCGTCCGTGGCCACCGCGTTCACTTGCGGCTTGTTCTTGATCGCTTTAGCTCTGTTCGCGAATCTGAAATAATATAAATACAACTTAGAAAATTTGAAAAACCCCCGACATTTTCATTTCAAAATCCAATATCTCAAAAACGGCTAACAGATTTTCATGAAACATGGCTAAGATCACTCGGGATAAAATTATCTATGACAAAAAAACCGTATTGAAATCGGTCCATCCGTTTCGGGGTGATAGGAGCCTTTGGAGAAGTCTGGTCAACAAGAAGAGGACATGATGTCACGATCCTCAGCATTGAGGGAAAAACTAATGATGATGATGAGTTGATCAGAACAGCGAATTGAAAGAACTTCATGGTGACAATGATTTTTAATTACAGAGGTAGCAGAGAAGTGTGTGGATAAAATATAGCCTATATCCACCTTGAAGGTCTATCCTACCCTACTAGTGAAACAATTTTTTTTAATCAGACGACTAGTTCTGGAGATCACATTATTAGTTCTATACATATACAAACTTACAAAATTTATAATATTAACATAGATTTGTACATCAAACGTTTTTTGACGTACTTATATGGCAAAACTGCGGCGTGACTATTCACGAATCATATTCTAACAGTGGTTTGAAAATACTTACTGTAAGGTGGAAATGGTTTCTTCAACTGCGGCGGGGGTCACAGCGCAAATAATACTGGTCTTCGCGTTCCCACCGAGCGAGTTCTGCAGGATGCGGGTCAACTTGCTGTCTCGGTAGTTCGCGTGTCTGGAATTTTGTAATGTTGCTGTAAGTATATAGTTGACTAGCTGCCCGGCCCAGTTAGTTTTCCGTTTTCCCGTTGGAATTAAGCATTTTCCCGCGGTAAGAAGTAGCCCATGTTCATCAGGGATAATGTCGGCTTCTAATGGTAAAATAATTTTTCAAATCCGGCCAGTAGTTTCGGAGCCTATTAAATACAAAGAAACAATCAAATTTTTCCTATTTATAATATCAGTGTAGATTGTACAACAAGTGCATAAAACGAGCCGTTTCATCTTAGAGGTTTATATCTCCGAGCCACCGGCAAGGGTGGATAGTTGCGTCGAGGGGTGAAATGGCTTATTTATGCCCGACTAACCGGCTTGGACATCGCCGGAAAAGTACACCCTGTGGCCAGATCTCCTACTTCATAACACAGCTTTTTAGTTGGCACTCTCAGCACAAATGAATTGAAACTCACTTTTTGGCGAGACTCCAACCGCTTGACCGTGAGGGTGAGGCTACTCTTCAACAACCAACTGGTCTATACAAGATGCTTCTATCTTGACTGACGAAATCGATGACTAGATCGAGCACAGAAAGCGACTTGTTGATGTGCGTGCCCTCCTTGAACCGCTAGCCGGTGGAGGTGTTTAGGTCTCCTAGTTTGTTGTAACCCGTTGTATACATACTTGTGGGGCCCCTCTGACAGCTGCTTGATGACTAGAGCGAGCACTGACAACGACTTGTTTATGTGCGTGGCCTCCTTGAACCGCTTGCCGGTGGAGGTGATTAGGTCTCCTAGTTTGTTGTGACCCGTTGTATACATACTTGTGGGGTCCCTCTGACAGCTGCTTGATGACTAGAGCGAGCACTGACAACGAGTTGTTGATGTGCGTGCCCTCCTTGAACCGCTTGCCGGTGGAGGTGATTAGGTCTCCTAGTTTGTTGTGACCCGTTGTATACATACTTGTGGGGCCCCTCTGGATAGCTGCTTGATGACTAGAGCGAGCACTGACAACGACTTGTTGATGTGCGTGCCCTCCTTGAACCGCTTGCCGGTGGAGGTGTTTAGGTCTCCTAGTTTGTTGTGACCCGTTGTATACATACTTGTGGGGCCCCTCTGGACAGCTGCTTGATGACTAGAGCGAGCACTGACAACGACTTGTTGATGTGCGTGCCCTCCTTGAACCGCTTGCCGGTGGAGGTGATTAGGTCTCCTAGTTTGTTGTGACCCGTTGTATACATACTTGTGAGGCCCCTCTGGACAGCTGCTTGATGACTAGAGCGAGCACTGACAACGACTTGTTGATGTGCGTGGCCTCCTTGAACCGCTTGCCGGTGGAGGTGATTAGGTCTCCTAGTTTGTTGTGACCCGTTGTATACATACTTGTGGGGCCCCTCTGACAGCTGCTTGATGACTAGAGCGAGCACTGACAACGACTTGTTGATGTGCGTGCCCTCCTTGAACCGCTTGCCGGTGGAGGTGATTAGGTCTCCTAGTTTGTTGTGACCCGTTGTATACATACTTGTGGGGCCCCTCTGACTGCTGCTTGATGAATGATGACTAGAGCGAGCACTGACAGCGACTTGTTGATGTGCGTGCCCTCCTTGAACCGCTTGCCCACCGGCAGCAGTTGATTAGGTCTCCTAGTTTGTTGTGACCCGTTGTATACATACTTGTGAGGCCCCTCTGGACAGCTGCTTGATGACTAGAGCGAGCACTGACAACGACTTGTTGATGTGCGTGCCCTCCTTGAACCGCTTGCCGGTGGAGGTGATTAGGTCTCTTAGTTTGTTGTGACCCGTTGTATACATACTTGTGAGGCCCCTCTGGACAGCTGCTTGATGACTAGAGCGAGCACTGACAACGACTTGTTGATGTGCGTGCCCTTCTTGAACCGCTTGCCGGTGGAGGTGATTAGGTCTCCTAGTTTGTTGTGACCCGTTGTATACATACTTGTGGGGCCCCTCTGGACAGCTGCTGTTGATGTGCGTGCCCTCCTTGAACCGCTAGCCGGTGGAGGTGTTTAGGTCTCCTAGTTTGTTGTAACCCGTTGTATACATACTTGTGGGGCCCCTCTGACAGCTGCTTGATGACTAGAGCGAGCACTGACAGCGACTTGTTGATGTGCGTGGCCTCCTTGAACCGCTTGCCGGTGGAGGTGATTAGGTCTCCTAGTTTGTTGTGACCCTTTGTATACATACTTGTGGGGTCCCTCTGACAGCTGCTTGATGACTAGAGTGAGCACTGACAACGAGTTGTTGATGTGCGTGCCCTCCTTGAACCGCTTGCCGGTGGAGGTGATTAGGTCTCCTAGTTTGTTGTGACCCGTTGTATACATACTTGTGGGGCCCCTCTGGATAGCTGCTTGATGACTAGAGCGAGCACTGACAACGACTTGTTGATGTGCGTGCCCTCCTTGAACCGCTTGCCGGTGGAGGTGTTTAGGTCTCCTAGTTTGTTGTGACCCGTTGTATACATACTTGTGGGGCCCCTCTGGACAGCTGCTTGATGACTAGAGCGAGCACTGACAACGACTTGTTGATGTGCGTGCCCTCCTTGAACCGCTTGCCGGTGAAGGTGATTAGGTCTCCTAGTTTGTTGTAACCCGTTGTATACATACTAGTGGGGCCCCTCTGACAGCTGCTTGATGACTAGAGCGAGCACTGACAGCGACTTGTTGATGTGCGTGCCCTCCTTGAACCGCTTGCCGGTGGAGGTGATTAAGTCTCCTAGTTTGTTGTGACCCGTTGTATACATACTTGTGGGGCCCCTCTGGACAGCTGCTTGATGACTAGAGCGAGCACTGACAACGACTTGTTGATGTGCGTGCCCTCCTTGAACCGCTTGCCGGTGGAGGTGATTAGGTCTCCTAGTTTGTTGTGACCCGTTGTATACATACTTGTGGGGCCCCTCTGGACAGCTGCTTGATGACTAGAGCGAGCACTGACAACGACTTGTTGATGTGCGTGCCCTCCTTGAACCGCTTGCCGGTGGAGGTGATTAGGTCTCCTAGTTTGTTGTGACCCGTTGTATACATACTTGTGGGGCCCCTCTGGACAGCTGCTTGATGACTAGAGCGAGCACTGACAACGACTTGTTGATGTGCGTGCCCTCCTTGAACCGCTTGCCGGTGAAGGTGATTAGGTCTCTTAGTTCGTTGTGACCCATTGTATACATACTTGTGGGGCCCCTCTGACAGCTGCTTGATGACTAGAGCGAGCACTGACAGCGACTTGTTGATGTGCGTGCCCTCCTTGAACCGCTTGCCGGTGGCTCCGGTCTGGCCGGCCCGCTCCGAGCCCGCCAGGTCCACGAGGTTCAGTTGTGACACGTTTACGGAGCCAGCGATCTCCTCGCCTTCCGTGTGCTCTCGCGATTCAATGGTCTGTTAACAAAAAATATATTGAATAATGTACAGTCGAGTTCTCCAATATCTATACAGACAACCTTTTAAAAATATCTACACATGTGTCTTATTTCAGTAACAATAAAGTCTCTGTATGGATATTTTTAAAAGGTTGTCTGTGTAGAAAACACTCATCCTGAAGAAGAATTCCCGAAGAGTTCGAAACATGTCGCCCGGAGTGACATTTGTTTAGACAACAGATTTCGTCACCGCGGACGCGATAGCGCTGACGCCGCTGACCACTCCAAATTTAACTAGTTCATTAGCCTGCACAAATATATGTTACTTACTTGCACTTTACATGTATAGAATACAAAGATAATTTACTAGGTTTTACGTATGTGTGCTATAGGTGAATGACTGTATATAAGGTAGAAGCATTTGTAAATAAATGAGATACCAATTGTCCGTTGGTGTTTCACTACCTCCACACCCAACACCTCTGCTTGCTCAGGGCAACACTCTGAGAGTAGAGGATCCCATCCACTTTATTTTACAGGTACCCTTGTTGTGGCATAGACACCCCCAGCCTTAATCGGTCACTTGAGTCTGAGTGACCGGCAACAAGTATCCATCCACTCACCTTATTCCTCGCCCGTAGGAATCCGTCTGTCACTGATAGGTCTCCCGGTGACAGATATCCTTGTACTAGGATAAGTTAGGGCTAGGGAAGTAGGGACTTAGGCTGCTAGGGTCACTTGCTATCATTGCCCACCCTATCTTACAAAGTCTGTACAGGCACATGCAACGCTTGAGTACCATTTTATTCCATATTATTCAGTCCACTAAGAATCCAGGTATTCGGCCTATGCGTGTGACTGTACATTTGGTCCTTCGAACCGGATAACTTTATGGAAAACATATCGATGGTTATATGTTAACATAGGGTTGCCCGTTGAGTCGTTATACATTGATAACAAGCCATTCAGTGTTTATCGACTGTGTTAGAACCACCCTCCACTACTAGGATCGTTACAAACCGCGGTCTTGTTAACATTGTCCTCCTACGGTTAGGAATATTTTTTGTTAGGGGTTGACTGACATACTGACAACATGGACGCTGTTAAGCTCAACGAACTCTTGAAGAGCCAGGAAGAGCTAGGGGGAAGACTCAAGACCCTATTGACGAACATAAAAAAGGATTCCGCAAGCAGGAAGACGCATCGGTACATCGCGGATAAGAGGACGATGCTGAGCGAGATGAAAAGACAAGTTGAGGAGAATCACGACCAGTTAAAGACAGAAGAAAGATTATCTACCCACACCTACATGACTAGCTATTATAGTAGCATCCAGAGCGTATACGAAGAAGCCACAACCTACTTAGATAAATGTGAAGAAGAGTTGATGAAGATTAACCAAGGCGGATCCAAGGAAATCAAGTCCGCAGGGAGTCAGGAAGTTTCGCCAAAGTTGGGCATGCAGAAGTGTCGCATATCCCAGCTAGTCAAAAAGTTAGCCGCAGCCAGGCAAGCCGTAAATGAAAATAAGCCGATCTGGTTTCTCCAGACGACTCTCCAAGCCATCCAGAAACAGTGGGAAATTGTAGAAGAGGCGCATCTGGAATTGTGCGTACAAGAAAGCTCGTTTAATGACGAGTATTTTACAACAGAAGGATTTGAAGCAAACCAGAAAGATGTCGAAGACACAACGTACCAATTACAAGCAAAAATTAATGAGGTTGCCGAGCCTGCCATGCCACGAAGTTCCACTGAAACCAAGAAAGGTGTAAATTTGCCAAAAATAACCATCCCTGTCTTCATGGGTGAATACGAGTCCTGGTACTCGTTCCACGATCTATTTAAAAATCTTATCCACAATGATACCACCTTATCCAGCACAGAAAAGATGCAATATTTGAAAACACATTTAAAAGGAGAACCCGCAAAGATAATCCAGCAGTTGAGCATCAGCGAAGCCAATTACGACACTGCGTGGGCCTTGCTGACGCAAAGATACGAAAATAAACGACTAATCACTTCAAAATTTATAGACAAGTTGCTTGACTTACCAACCATAGAACAGCCCAGTGCGATTAAGATAAAACATATGTTTGACACCATAAAAGAGAGTTTGGCCGCATTGACCAACCAAGGAGTAGACACTTCGCAATGGGATCCAATAATAACTCGTATTGTCTGTCGGAAATGGGATTCAGAAACTAATAACATCTACGAGCTAGCTCTGAAAGAGCCAAACAAGAATCAAAGTTTAGCAGAAATGATGGAGTTCATGGAGAAGAGGTTCAAGTGCCTAGAAACTGCAAATCATGCCCCGTTGACGCATCCACAAAGGGGTTATGGGAAAGGGATATCATCAGCCGTAGAAACAAGCAGACTTAACGTACGAAGATGCTGGTATTGTAACAATGAAAATCACAGCATTTATTATTGTACGAAGTTCAAGATGCTAAGTGTCACTGATCGCCTGAAGGTGGTAAGAGAAAAAAAGATATGTTACAACTGCATAAATCATGATACAACAGAGAAATGTAAAAGTACGGTGTTGTGCCATTTTTGTAATAAACCCCACCACTCGATGATTCACGTCAATCCTATTAACAAGTCTAATGACGTAAGGAACCAAAGTGGTTTCAGATATCCAACGTACAATAGAGAGGGCCAGAATAGAGATCGACGCATTCAGAAAACAACCACGCATGCAGCTATGACAGCTGAGCCACGAGAGTCACCTAAGAGGACGACACTGTTAGCAACAGCATTAGTCGAAACCACCACGTACTACGGTGAACCACAACTATTAAGAGTGTTGTGTGACCAAGGGTCAGAAGCGTCATTTTGTACAGAAGAAGTGGCACAGATGTTATCGTATCCAAGACAAAAAATACGAACCCAGGTAAAAGGGGTCGGGGATGAGCAGCCGAAAGAATCGAAATATTGTATTACAATTACAATTAAACCACGGTTTCCAAGCCAATACAAGTTACCAGTGACACTAATAGTGTTACCTAAACTAACCTCCGCAGTACCAAAACAGGATCTATCACAGTTAAACTCCAAGGATATAGAAAACAAGGTTATAGCCGATCCGACATATTACAAGAAAGGCCCAATTGACATCATACTGGGAGCACAAGAGTACAGTCAGTTCCTGCGAGATGGATTTGAAAGAATGGAAGATAATATGATAGCGCAGGAAACTGAATTTGGGTGGATTCTGTCAGGATGGCGCCTAACTGATTTCGTAGACTCAATAAAGGTCATGTGTATGACGTCAAGTAGTGAAGAAATTAAACAATTAACAGCTTTTTGGGAACTTGAAGAAGTTCAGAGAAATATGGAGCTAAGTGAAGATGATCGAATTTGTGAAGAGTACTACAGCAAAAGCACAGTAAGAGGAAAAGATGGCACATACACAGTCCGCATTCCGTTTAAAAATCCCGACCTAGCATATGGTGAAACTCGTCAGAAAGCAGCAGCACGACTATTCCAAATAGAGAAGTCCCTTAAGAAAAACGACATGCTACGAAAGCAATACAATGAGTTCATGGCTGAATATCTAAGAATGGGACATATGATGAAAGTGGACAAAGCCGCGCACAATAAGGGGAAGTATTACATACCTCATCATGTAGTGATTAGGGATGACAGTTTGACCACGAAATTAAGAGTGGTCTTCGATGCATCCAGCAAGGAAAAGGGATATCCAAGCCTTAATGAGAACATGTATAAGGGTCCGCGCCTACAGGAAGATTTATCCGACATTTTGTTACGTTGGCGAAAGCATAGAGTTGCATTTATGGCGGACTTAGAGAAGATGTACCGGTTTATCAAAGTTCACAAGTCGGACTCAAAGTATCAGAGAATACTATGGAGATGGTCCACAAGCGAGCCAATTAAAGAGTATGAGCTAACCACGGTAACATACGGAACAGCTTCGGCACCATATTTGGCCGTAAGAACGCTACAGCAGCTGGCTCGCGACGAGCAAGAAAGCTATCCTTTAGCAAGTAGAACAACTCTACAAGATTTTTATGTCGACGACATTTTGTCAGGAGCAGACAGTGATGAAGAAGCTAAGATGCTACAAGGCCAATTGATAAGTATGCTGCAAACAGGAGGATTTAACCTAAGGAAATGGTCATCTAACAGGATGGAATTGTTAAACAACATCCCAGAAGGTAGCAAGGAGAACGACATGATAAAATTGCCACAGCATGAGACCAGAAAATCACTAGGAGTGATATGGTCACCAGCAGAGGACAACTTCCACTTTCAGATAAAAATCGCCAATACTGAAAAATTAACAAAAAGATTCATCTTGTCCGAAATTTCCAAGATATTCGATCCAATGGGGTGGCTGGCACCAATCTTAGTAGAAATGAAGTTGCTAATACAAGAGTTGTGGACTAATGGAGTTGAGTGGGATACACCTGTAGACGAAGCCATAAAAAAGAGATGGGAAGAGTTTTATACACAAATTAAAACAATTGAAAATGTGAGAATACCCCGTTGGATAGATTACAGTAACGCCATGATCGAGTTACACGGATTTAGCGATGCATCAGAGAAAGCCTACGGAGCAGTGATTTACAGCCGAATAAAGATGAACGGCCAGTACTCCATTTCATTATTACAAGCAAAATCCAAAGTAGCGCCAAAAAAGAACAAAAGCACACTACCCCGACTCGAGCTTTGTGCAGCACACCTGTTGTCCAAACTGATAATCAAAGTTAAGGAGAATTTAAATTGCGACGAGGTAACAATACACTGTTGGACAGATTCCATGATCACGATAGGCTGGATAAAAGGGGAAGCCGGGAAATGGCAAACCTTTGTCGCAAACAGAGTATCAGACATTCAGAAAAAGACACCCAGCAAATGTTGGAACCACGTGAAAACAGCAGATAACCCAGCAGATGTACTATCAAGAGGAATAGAACCACAGAAATTGGAGAATCATAAGTTATGGTGGAAAGGACCAAGTTGGTTACAAGAAGAGGAGTTACCGTGTACCAAAACCACACTAGAAATTTGCCAAGAAATAGAAAGTAGCCACGTCACGATTGCAGAAGACAAAGATCAAAAGAAAGTATGGGAAAGATTCTCAGGGTTTCAACACATGATAAGGGTTTTGTCATATTGCTACAGGATGAACCAAAAAGATCGATCAAGTGATACGTTAACATGCATCGAAATGAAACAAACAACAGACAAAATACTGAAATTAGTTCAAAACGAAGCCTTTGCGGAAGAATACGAATTGTTAGAACACAAGAAACAAATAAAGAAGAGAAGCAAGCTACGTTGTTTGGATCCGTTCATAGACGATGACGGACTACTAAGGGTGGGCGGACGACTACACCGCTCACAGTTGCCTTACAATCAAAAACATCCAGTCCTACTACCACACAACCACCACGTCTCGAGAATGCTGATTGAACAAGCACATCTACAAACACTACACGGTGGAACGAAGTTGACAATGGCATTCGTGAGACAAAAGTATTGGATTTTGGGGTTAAAGAAAATGACAAAATCTTGCATACGTAATTGTGTTAAATGTATACGATATAAGGCAGCCACTGCATTGCAAAAGAAGGGACAATTGCCTGCACCTAGGGTATCCCCATCCCATACGTTCAATCACACTGGTGTCGACATGGCAGGACCAATTCAAGTAAGGACTACGAAAGGCAGAGGAAATAAAGCCACAAAGGGCTATATCGCAGTATTTATATGCCTTGCAACAAAAGCAATACACCTAGAGCTGGTGGGAGATTTGTCCACGGAGTCCTTCATTGCTGCATTTATTAGGTTTAAAGCAAGAAGAGGTCACGTATCACACATGTACAGTGATAATGGAGGGAACTTCCTAGGAGCAGCAAGGATGCTACATACCCAATTATTAGAGATCACACAAACGCCGCACGTTCAAAATGCCATAGCTAACATGGGAACACAATGGCATTTTAATCCACCACTCGCTCCCCATTTTGGCGGTATTTGGGAGGCTGGAGTGAAATCAATGAAGTACCATTTGAAACGGGTAATAGGAGAATCAACATTAACCTACGAAGAGTTATCTACATTATTAAGTCAAGTAGAGACATGCTTGAACTCAAGGCCGCTTTGCGCACAGAGCGATGATATAAATGACAATACCGTGTTAACACCAAGCCATTTCCTGATTGGAAGAGAGGCAGTAGGTATCCCAGATCCAATTAATGATGTTAGCGTAAACCTGCAAAACCGATGGAAGTTGATTCAGAAAATGAAAAAAGATTTTTGGAAGACATGGAGTAGAGATTATCTACATCAACTCCAGCAGAGGTATAAGTGGCAATCCAACCAAGAAAATATTACAAAAGGAACCGTGGTATTAATAAAGGACGAGAATGTCACACCCAGTAAATGGCCATTAGCAAAAATAATTGAAACTCATCCAGGAAGTGACGGGATAACGAGAGTAGTAACATTACAAAAAGCACCCGGGAATTGCTTAAAAAGGGCAGTCCATAAAATAATCCCGTTACCAAACAACGAGGATGATACCACAGGGACTCAACATGCTGATATCACCAGTAATGTGACACAATTAGCGGCAGCCAATGCAACGACAGGTGAATCCCGAAACCCAACAACAATTGAGACAAGAGGAAGAAATACGACCCCAACAGAGAAAAATAGACAACAAAGAAAAAAAAGATCCGGGAACAAGTACTCGTGGATATTGTTCGTTACTCTGATATCCTGTTTAATAAATACGACAAAGGCAAATTACACAATAAAGAACATCAATGAAGGAATTTACGTGGAACACATAGGAACGGCAACCATAGATAGAGGGATTTTCCGAATTCAAACGAATTACGAAAAAAGCAAAATAGAAGAAGATGTTGCAAAGATACGAGGAATAACCGCGCAATTCAAACACTACTGTGACACATTATCAAAGACCAATACAGAAATACACTGTACCCAACTGTATCACCACTTATATGAAGGACAAGAAAAATTAGAGAAAATCAGCAATTTAGTGATGAACATCGGGCAAATTAGGAAAAGAAGAGGATTATTCGGCCAAATGTTAACCTCGATATTTGGAGTTAATGATGAAGTCTACAAAGACATAGATACATTACAAGGAAACCAAAATAAACTAATAGAAGCAGCAAACCATCAAACCAAGTTTATGATATCAACCATCGCCACAGTCAATCAAACAGAAGAAAGAATAGCAAAAAAGTTAGAAACATTTCAGATCAAACTAAATCAAGCAATCCAGTATATGAACAATGTAAACACATGGTACAAAAGAATAGACCTTAACCGTGTAAATATTCAGATCCTGCATATGTACCAACTCGCAACAAACTATATAGATGAGGTGGTAGAATATTACTCCAGACTTCAAGAAGCATATATGCATCAAGGAACTATCTATGACGTATTAGAACTAAAAGAAGTTAAACAAATTCTAACAGAAGCCAACACTAAGCTACCAACGAAGCTAAGAATTGTTCAAAACCACCTCATAGATACGAAAGTAACCGAAGACTCTACGCATATTAAAGTATATGGTTATTTCGCATTACAAGACATAACCAAATACACGTTAATTCATGTGACACCCGTGCCAAAGAAAGACAAGGAAGGAAAAGTGTACAGTTTAGAAGTATACCACAACATAATTGCGATTGATTACAACAATGAAAACTTTTTTGAACTAGAACAAGAGGAATTTAAAGCATGTCGCAGAAGACACACTGAGTACATATGCTACCCGACGTCTGTCAAAAATATGCAATCAAACAAGAACTGCATTATCGATCTGTTATTTAAGAAAACTGAGATGGTCAACTGCAATACGAGACAACTAAATAGAACAACAACCGTGTGGAAACAGTTATACATGCCAAACACATGGCTAGTTGTTACAACGAAATCCGTAAGAACGTCCATCATTTGCGATGGTGAAAGAGAAGAAACAATGATTCAGAACACAGCCGTCATCCACATAGCAGAAAACTGCATAATTAAAACGAAGAGCAACATCTTAGCAGCAAGAAGAGCTAACACAATATCAGTATTATCAACATATTCGAGACAAGCAAATTTTTCATTAAACACGAATGAAACAGTAAAACAAATAGAAGATATAGCAAGAGATGAAGAAGTGCTTGACAGCTCCAGGGACATATTTAAACATCTAATTAATAATGAAAAATTACTTAAAAAAGAATTAGACAATACAATTTGGAAACAAATACAAAGCAACACTGTAGCAATTAGTCTTGGCTCTTCTTTAGCAGTGTGTATTCTAATAATATTAACAGTTTGTTATGGTCCACAGGTCATGTCACGAATACGATCCTGCGCAGCCAGCAGGAGGACTGCTCCGACGCGCGCCGCCCCCGCCAGGTCGGCTCCACCGAAACCCGAGCGCCGCAGAACAAACTCCACAACCACCAGCGGCCAATTCGATGAAATAGAGCTGCACCCGATACAGCCTCTATAGAACACCTTCATCATCATCCCTGCCGTCGTCGTGAGACGCCAGGATGTTTAGACAACAGATTTCGTCACCGCGGACGCGATAGCGCTGACGCCGCTGACCACTCCAAATTTAACTAGTTCATTAGCCTGCACAAATATATGTTACTTACTTGCACTTTACATGTATAGAATACAAAGATAATTTACTAGGTTTTACGTATGTGTGCTATAGGTGAATGACTGTATATAAGGTAGAAGCATTTGTAAATAAATGAGATACCAATTGTCCGTTGGTGTTTCACTACCTCCACACCCAACACCTCTGCTTGCTCAGGGCAACACTCTGAGAGTAGAGGATCCCATCCACTTTATTTTACAGGTACCCTTGTTGTGGCATAGACACCCCCAGCCTTAATCGGTCACTTGAGTCTGAGTGACCGGCAACAAGTATCCATCCACTCACCTTATTCCTCGCCCGTAGGAATCCGTCTGTCACTGATAGGTCTCCCGGTGACAGATATCCTTGTACTAGGATAAGTTAGGGCTAGGGAAGTAGGGACTTAGGCTGCTAGGGTCACTTGCTATCATTGCCCACCCTATCTTACAAAGTCTGTACAGGCACATGCAACGCTTGAGTACCATTTTATTCCATATTATTCAGTCCACTAAGAATCCAGGTATTCGGCCTATGCGTGTGACTGTACAACATTGAATACGTGAGTTGAACCGTGTAATTAAAAGTATTATTTTAACATGTCTCACGAAAGTTTAGTTTATATGTTCCAACAAGAGAACTTTTTATAGTATACTTACAATCTGGAATATTGAATGAGATCTGCTACTTTCTTCATTCATGTTGGTAGCACCAGTTTGCCGGTTAGCTTCACCCTGTAATACGAAAACATATTTTACTAGAGTGGAACTCGTTTATATCGTGGCTTCTTCTCAAACTTCTTCTTGACAAACTTTCATACCCGTTTCACCCCCTCAGGGACTGTTTTCTGGGATTAAAACTTTGGGATTAATCTTATGTCGGCCCCGGGATTCTAACTTTGGTAAGGAAATTGATTAACAAATGTCATCTCAATTGGTTGAGTGGATTAAGCGTGAAGAGGTGACAGACAGACAGACAAAGTAACACACAGACAGATAGGGTCTTTCGCATTTCGCGCGATTTCGCATTTGTAAAATTAGTATGGATGCAAATATAGTATCCATATCCACACCCATACTTTATATTATAAATGGGAAAGTGTATGTGTGTGTTTGTTCGTCTTTCACGGCAAAACGGAGCGGCGAATTGACGTGATTTTTTAAGTGGAGATAGTTAAAGGTTAAAGGGACGGAGGGTGACATAGGCTACATTTTGTCTCTTTCTAACCCCACTTCCCTAAAATGGGGGGTGAAAGTTTGTATGGAGCTACGATATATACGACTTCCACGCGGACGGAATCACGGGCAGAAGCTAGTCATACATAATATATTCATATATATCAAATGCAGGGTGTATTTCAGAGGAATTCAAAAGCCAGCCTATTGCTAGCCAGGGTCGCTACGTCATGGCCGCTCCACACGATGGGCCATCCTGACCCATCATACAGGACGCAACTATGCGTTGAAGGGAGTAAGACATATGTCTCGTTCTACCGCATAGCCGCGTCCTGTATGATGGGTCAGGATGGCCCATCGCATGGAGCGGCCATTACTAGCCTACTGCCTACTGGCCATTTAATATTTAGTATGCCGGAATATGCAATATGTGCATCCAGAGAATCCCATGAACTATGGAGAGTGGATCCACATTCAAAACCCTGTCGAAATTGTTCATTTCCATGAAGCGATTCTGTAGAGCCTCGACATACCAAAGGTAAACACATTTTATACAAATAAAACCCAAACAAAACATTTTAATAAAAGCAAGGGATTAATGCAACCACATCCTTAACCATGTCGCCTACAATCCTGCACCCAATGAATATTATTCAGAGCAATGACGCGTAGATGCAGTGTCCAAGAGGCAACCGGATGGCTTGAGATATTTGAGCTCCCGAAGTATTGTAGAACCCAAACTGAGCCAACATGGACTAGGGAAAAAGCCGGAAATAGAAAAAAAAGTGAAGCATATGTTTTGTGTCATGAGGCAGCCCATTACAGTGGTTGCCTGAAAGTGTGGTCGCTGTTTATATGAAGAAATGCTATTTCAATCCAATACCTGGCAAAAAAAAATCTCAAAATTCACCCTGCTCCTAGTTGGCTCAGTTTGAGCTTGAATACCGCAAGCTTTTGGTTGCCTTTCGGACCCTGAAAGAACGCTTCATTGCAGTATGAGGAGTTGCTGAGTGCTATGCAACGCGACAAACTCTTTTGTATGTTTTTTATTATAATTGGATCCATGAATTTTATGTTACATTAATATGTAATGTAACATAATGAAACATAATGACATTTTAACTTGTAAGAGTTGGAAGTAATCCTATTGTTTATGTTATTTTTTGCTTGCTACATGCCAGAACATTTAAGCACCTTAAATGTAAGACCAATGTATCACTTGTGTTGTTGCAAGTAAAAATCTTGAATATAAAACCCTGACAAAAAAGTTGTATAAACAGTAACAAACTTAACCAACCATCTGTCAATCTTATTTGCATAGCTATGAGGTTAACAGATGGTCAGTTAAGGGTGTCTTCAATTGTACACTAAGCATCATAAACATGTAATACATGACAGTGGAAAAGTGCTCAAATGTATATGAACTTATATGATGCTGACTGTACTAGCCCCCCCTGTTGTCACATATAATATCTTAGACATACCTCTCTCATGATATCTAGGACTTCTTCCGGAGAAGAAGTGAACTTCTCAGTGGTCTCCACCTTGATACCCTGCACTGACTCCCGAATCTTGATTTTGTCATTGTCACAGTTTAAGAGGTCTTTTAGGGTTTCATTGTAAATTTCTATGTAGGATACTCTGAAAGTGCAAGGGTATGACTTTATAACAGCACTTATAAATAAGTAAACAAAGTTATTTTATAGCTAAGCATTCAGTTTGATCTGTCAATAGTAAAAAGATATGGAATACATACCTAACTAAGAAATCTCTGTCCGGTATACATTTGATCCGTTCAAACAGATTAAGAACAGCTAGCTGAATGATGCCCGAAGAGGTGTCAGTCCCAGACATGGTGTAAGTCTTGCCCGAGGAGGTTTGTCCATAGGCAAATATGGTCCCATTGAAGCCAGCAATAGCTGCCTCCACAATCGGCTTAGCAACATCTTTGTAGACGTCTGCTGTTTTCGACGTCACATCATATACTTTATCTGCAAAATTAACCCACGTTTTACGTCACATACCTGGCTCATTACCTCATTAGAATTACAATAGAACCTTAAAGACAAGGTAACCCCAAATAGTTTCACTTACCAAACGTAAATTGTACCCCTGATTCTTTCCCGTTAGCGTCTAGCTGGTACAAGGTATCGTTAATCACCTTCCATTGGTACGAAAGCTTGTCCTCTATTTCGCGAGAAATCAGCGGCCTAACTTTGACAACAACTTTAATATTGTCACTCATTTCTACTCAATATTAACCACATACACAGATAATCATGCTCCTAAAGGAAAAGGCAATTTCTATAACCGCATGATCAAATTCTGCAAGAGTCAGCTATGCGTTTCAAATTTTTATTGTATTGCGATACATAAACAGACCGTCATAAAAATAACCGACAATAAGAAAATTTTCAAATAAAAAATCGCTCTCATTACTCCAGTGTTGCCAGATGCCGAAATACGAAAAGCGGGAGCTGCGCTTTCAAAACGCGGATTTTTAAATAAAAATAATTTGCGGAATACATTTATAGGTTTTTTTTGACACGTTGATAAGCCGAAGAAAAATCATGATAAATTCCTTAAAAATAAATTTTCACTAGGTATTAAAATGAAAAAATGTCATCGACATCTTCATCCGCTTCCCTGACATTCACTTGAGAGAAGTTGTAAATGATGTTTGCAGTCATTCTTGACATCATACTTTTCGTTGGGGAAAAGTTAATGCAGCAGCCACCTTTTTTGCGCACCGCTTGATCGACCAAAAGGCTTTTTTCACGAGCAAGTGACATTTAAAAATTGTTCCTGTATATTTTAAAAAAGCGGATCCGCGCAAAGTAAGTAAGTATAGCGCCAGTGGCAAAAACGCGGGGGAAAAAACGGAAAAGGGGTGTATCTGGCAACACTGTATTACTCATTTTTATGTTTGTTCAGATGCCTGATTTATGAGCATTGGCATTACAATTTATAGTTATGCGCTATCCACATTATGTGATTAAACCCCAATTTGTCAGTACAACATGTCGAAGTCAGAATTGGGTGTAGCGTACACACCTAACAACTGCAACTACAATTTCATTCAGTGTGGCCAGTTAACAGAAGGAAAGCGAAAATTGGCGCATTCAATCAAACGGTCCTGCGAAGCGGACTACAAGATTGTTACTAACCGATGAGATAGGGCAAGACAGCACGTCTAACACACAGCCGCGACATACTCTCGATTTCTCTCGCATGTCCTAATAAGAGAGAGACGGATAGTGCGAGAAAAATTGAGAGAGCTCGCGCGCCGTCGCGTAATAGCCATGCAGCACACAAAAATCGAGAGTAGGTCACGGCCACCTCATGATCGACGTGCTGTCTCGCCCTATCTCATCGATTAGTAACAATCTTGCAGTCCGCTGCGCAGGACCGTTTGAATCCGGCAATTTTCGCTTTCTAACTGTTAAATGGCCACACTGAATGAAATTGTAGTTGCAAAACACCGGTTTAAAAAAAAATACAAAATTACAGTGTAAAATATTAATACAATGTTCTTTAGCATATATTTTTAAATTATCGTTTAAATTTATTTGTATGAAATTTGTGAGAAAAAAAAACTTGGCAGATCATGCCAATTCCATGGTCCAAATTGTGATTTTCATGCAATTAGTCCGTACAACTCGTTTGACGGTTGGAACATGTATCCACACTATAGCAATTAGTCAGATTCTGATGAATTGGGGCTGACAAATCACTTAATGTGGATGGCCCATAAAGTAATGGTCCGGATTATGAAATGATCTTAATAATTTCCTTTTAAACGTAAGATACACATTATACATAATTCATATAAATTATAACCAATGTAAAGTAACGGGATTACGGGATTTATTTGACTGAGCATTTTTCTTCGAACCTAAACACGGCTAAAAAAAATAAGGGTATGCGCGCACGACATGAACGTAGAATAATCTGGACAGGCTATGGTAATAATAATACCACGTGCGAGCGAGCTGGTAGCATAAAACTCTCGATAAGTGTGACAGAAAAGGAAATATCATTCATTGTCCTTGTCATAGTTCCATTTTTTTTGTTTGCCACAACTGATTTAGAAGAAGTAGGTTGTTTATGGCAAGTCATCCGCCATTTTATGGGCCATCCACATTAAGTGATTTGTCAGCCCCAATTCATCAGAATCTGACTAATTGCTATACTGTGGATGCATGTTCCAACCGTCAAACGAGTTGTACGGACTAATTGCATGAAAATCACAATTTGGACCATGGGATTTGCATGATCTGCCAAGTTTTTTTTTCTCACAAATTTCATACAAATAAATTTAAATGATAATTAAAAAATATATGCTAAAGAACATTGCATTAATATTTTACACTGTAATTTTGTAATTTTTTTTAAACCGGTGTTTTGCAACTACAATTTCATTCAGTGTGGCCAGTTAACAGTAAGAAAGCGAAAATTGCCGCATTCAAACGGTCCTGCGAAGCGGACTGCAAGATTGTTACTAACCGATGAGATAGGGCGAGACAGCACGTCGATCATGAGGTGGCCGTGACCTACTCTCGATTTTTGGGTGCTGCACGGCTATTATACGACGGCGCGCGAGCTCTCTCAATTTTTCTCGCACTATCCGTCTCTCTCTTACCAGGACATGCGAGAGAAATCGAGAGTATGTCGCGGCTGTGTGTTAGACGTGTTGTCTTGCCCTATCTCATCGGTTAGTAACAATCTTGCAGTCCGCTTCGCAGGACCGTTTGAATGCGCCAATTTTCGCTTTTCTTCTGTTAACTGGCCACACTGAATGAAATTGTAGTTGCAGTTGTTAGGTGTGTACGCTACACCCAATTCTGACTTCGACATGTTGTACTGACAAATTGGGGTATAATCACATAATGTGGATGGTCCATGAAGACGAGTTCTTAATTTAGGTATTCTAGGTTCATGGCGCACGAGCAACTTTTGTCGCCAGCGACAGTTCATCTCTCTTCGAGCGTCCAAAAGAGACAGATTTACTGTCGCTGGCGTCAAAAGTTGCTCGTGCGCGCATACCCTAACTGCTATCGTTCATCGTTCATAGGCCGCTCCACATTCGCAGGCGTGAATCGCTGGGCGAATCACGGTGAGAATCGCGCGACGCGCGACGACCTTAGAGCATTAAACCAACCGGAGCGGCCATTGACAGGCCAAAAGTATATGACCAGTGGTCATACACTGTGTGTATGGACTGACGTTTATCTGACGTAGCTATTTTCACGTTACGCATACATTTGACGTTCCCCTCCCCCGCAAAAATCGGCAGACTTTTTATGTATAGAAAATGACTCATGGCGGCTCCTGTTGGTTTAAAGGCCTTCTACACGATCGGGACCAACCGCCAACCACCGTGTCCTTGGTCGGATCAACGGTTGGCCGACAGCGTTCCAGACGGTTGGGACCAACCACCGACGCAGCCTGTCGCGAGGGATGCGCTCACGACCAAGGCCGTTGACATCAACCAAATATCGGTTGGTCAACCGCTTTCTACACGGTCCATTTTTATATCAACCCGACCAAGGACACGGTGGTTGGCGGTTGGTCCCGATCGTGTAGAAGGCCTTTTAATGCTCTAAGGCGACGACTCTTCAGCCGGCTACTCACACACCTGCCGCAGGGGCAATAATACCGGTCGCACGGCGGTCGGATCAATTTTGGCGGTTCGCTACTAACAAGCCTGCCGTTCAGTGCGTAAGTGATAGTCCCGCGGAACGCACGTGCATGAGAATGGCTCCGGTATTGTCGACACACCAAAGGATTGATATAGTCTTGGCACTTTCTGTGGTGCTACCGACGAACTACTGCTATAGTGCTACGAACATTAATTGGAAAGTTTGATTTCGCATGACTCTGTTAAAATATTGTTTTTTTTTTCTATTCCACATGTGGGGCCGGTCTTTGTACACGTCTATTACCCGTGTCCAAACTTCACGCTCTTTATTGTCCATTGTGAAACGTGCACTCCGCTCGGTTGTCGCCAATAAACTGACTGGAATTGCCCCAATCGTACTACACATGCGGCAACCTAGCAGGGCGGTAGATACAACCTAGGGAGCTAGAAAGGTCTTGCGCCCCTGCCGGCCTGCCGCAGGCCAAATTAAAAATTGCCCCTGCTTGCCTATACACATCACAATTAAGGAGGCAATTAAGGGTCCAATCCCAATATTGCCCCTGCGGCAGCTGTGTGAGCAGCCGGCTTTCCTTAGCTCACGTAGTGGTTATATATTCTCTCTGCTTGGCTCCAATTCACAGTGTTCACAATTGTCAAGGCCACTCCACATTCGCGCGAACGCGTGAAAACTTGAATATGGAGCCGATTCAATTATTTTTCACGGCTTCGCCTTTTCTTGACAGTTTATGACCCACGCCAAAGGGCCTGCGAACGCGAACACTGTGCCAATTGTGAACACTGCGAATGTGGAGCCAAGGAACAGTTAACACGCGATTCTCACCGCGATTCACGTCTGCGAAACGCGTGCGAATGTGGAGCGTCCTTCTTTGTCATTGGTCATTTTGGTGTCGTTCAATTCGTTCATTCATCATAATAGAAATAGAAAAGTACTCTGTGGTGTCGTTGGTAATGGTAGACGTATCTTCTTAGTAGCAGGGGGGTGACAGCTTTAGTTCCAAATTTTGGATAGTAGCGCTGTAGTCGCACCAACTTTATCTAATCTGTGATCGGGTTGCTGTCAAACTCAAATTTTTCATTTTGACAAGTCTATATGCCCTTTGCCGCCAGTCGCCATTTGTTTTGTAAACTTTGAGTTGAGCGCCGGTTATCTTGTTTCCTCCTCCCTTCTTGGTTGAGTTGAGTTACCTGAGAAGCCACCCTCCTCTGTTTGCAATACAATTCTTCACTCCATACTGTTTTACGTGTGTGTAGTGGTTGTGGGATATATTCCACATTGTGCCATGGCACCATTAAAGTGCTGTGTTATCGGTTGTGGTTCCACAAATACCACGCAGAGACTATTCTGCATGCCCATGAACGATAAATTACGTAGTTTGTGGATGTCGTTTCTTGTTCCTGTGAACTCATATTTACTAGGACTGACAAAAGCCCAGTTAGTGTCAAAACGTGTGTGCCGAAGACATTTTGACGACTCGCAGTTTGATTCTGCAGGTGTAAGAATTCGCTATTCTTATCCTTGCTTATTCACGGAAAAGGAAATTTTCCATGGTGTGCCCCTCTCTTCAGAAGGTACGTTAATACGTGATATAATACTAAATGCCTTATATTAAACATGGTATTAAAAAAAAATAAGAATATCAGTTCATCCATAACATGCAGTGGTAAATTGTCACTAGTAACTAAATGCATTCATTTTCAAGTAGATATTGGGGTTCAGATTAACCAGTATGTTGTTTCAAAGTGTACCCATGTCTATAGATTGAAGTTTAATTTGTTGAATATGTAAATGCCGGTATTACGCATATATGGATAGATATTAAAACTCTAGTACTTATTCAAGTATAGATTTGCAAGCATGGTATTTATTTAGTTCCTTTAAAATGCAACTGCATGCATTTTATTTAAACTGAGTCATTTAAATTTCAGAGTACAATGTTCTTAGTGAACATAATTACTGCTCCAACCAAGAGCAGGAAGATGACCATCAACTGCTGGAACCGACTGTGCTCATGGGCATGCCAGGTATGTTGAGAAATCTTGTTATGCCCCCGTAGTGTCTATCAACAACACAAAGCATATGATTCTTTCAAATTTGCATTTGGTTCAAAGAGGTTTCTTTAACTTATATGAAATAACAGTTTAAAGTAGGGAGGCGGAAAGACAACAATAAAGTTTATAATATGTGTCGCTAAATATAGGTAAATATTAGGGGGACAATCTTACACAAATTGACCTAGTCCCAAACTAAGCAAAGCTTGTACTATGGGTACTAGACGACGATAAACATACTTATATAGATAAATAAATACTTAAATACATAGAAAACATCCATGACTCAGAAACAAATATTCGTGCTCATCACACAAATAAATGCCCTTACCGGGATTCGAACCCAGAACCTCTTGCTTCGTAGGCAGGGTCACTACCAACTAGGCTAAAGCGGTCGTCACAGGTACTTTGCGAATAACAAATTCATTTTATACTTGAATTTAGTTTGAGCTAGCCGAATTGCATCAAATTAGTCCATTCTAAAAGCAAGTTGACCCTTTAAGGTAGAAGAATCTAATTCCAATGACAGTTTTATCCTCCCCAACCTTAATTTACTGCTAATAACAGTAACTAGGAAAGCTTAACTTCACAGCCTTTTCTTTATGTTAACCACATGAAGTACCTTTTTTTAGTATAATAAGGTTATTTTATTTGTTAAAAAAATCTTGTAAGTTTATAGTTTGAATTGCTCATAAGAACCCTCTTGTAAGTAAGCAAAGGGGTAAATAAAAGTATTTTTAATTAAAGTATGTTCTCTTAAAAAATCATTGCTTCATTGAATTGATTTATTCCTATGAATTGTTTCTATTTTATATGAACTGTTCTTTTACAAAAGCAGAACTATTTAATCGTTACATAGGTTTATTGACCTCCTCCCAGCATATTCATTGATATTTTTAAAGTTGTCTACTCGACATCAAGTCTACTCTGAAAATCGAATTTAAACTTACGTGAGACATGTTGAAATAGTACTAATAAAATTACACGGTTAAAATCAACACGCGCGACTTTTTTGGGATGTATGATTTGGCCCCCAGTAATTTCCAAAGAGATCTTTTGGTCAATATCGAAGAAGAGAGAGTTGTAAAATTGCATCTACTTCTTATTTGAGTACAAGTCGATACACGTAAAAAGAGCTCTGGCGGCCATACACCTAATATGGCGTGCAGAGCTCTTTTACGTGTGTCGACCTATACACTAGTAACATTTTGTTCCTGAGTGCCAAAGTGACCCATAAGTCGTTTGTAGTCATTAGCAGTAAAATCGCGTGTATAAAAATGGACTTGAGTCACTCCGGCACTCTGGTCAAGGTGTTGACCGGTAAGTACTTACGCGGAACAAAAGATTGCTAAATAGATAACAGATAGTGAATTTATGTTTGCCAAACTATTATAAGAGGTATTTTTGTTGCATTGTGTAATGAACGGGCGCATTGTCATTCAAGGGTCTGTAAAATTTAAGCCGAAAGACAAATTTTGAGTTCTTATAGGTACCACAAGTTTTTTTTATAGTCCACATGCACAATTTCAAAAATTCAAATCGAATAAATCGTTTATTTGCCACGAATACGAAGAATAAATAAATACGAATTCAGTCTGTATATAGGCGTGCAAATAATACATAATGAGCAAATATAATTTTATACCATTAAAATATAAATCATACGTAACTAACTAGGTAATACTTATTAGCCAAGAAAATCTCCGACTTGGTAAAAACACTGCGAGCCTTCAAAGTCTATTGACTTTGAAGGCTTTTTTCTGATGTTCATGGGTAAGATTGATAATTTCAATGCACCTATTTGAAATATTGCAACTATGAAAGGCTTTGCTGCTTGAGGGTCTGGCAAGAAGGTTTTTTCCTCTTAGTTGAAGTGTGCATTCGACATCTAAATTTGTGGCAAATTACGATACAGAACAATTTATACAGTACGGAAATCGAACGTAGATGGCGGAAAAATTAATTGTCGCTACAGTAATAATTAATAGTATTAAAAAAAACCGACCAAGTGCGAGTCGGACTCGCGCACTGAAGGTTCCGTACCATTATCTATAAAAACGGCAAAAAAAAGGCGTTTGTTGTATGGGAGCCCCCCTTAAATATTTATTTTATTTTGTTTTTAGTATTTGTTGTTATAGCGGCAACAGAGATACATCATGTGTGAAAATTTGAAGTGTCTAGCTATCGCGGTTTTTGAGATACAGCCTGGTGACAGACAGACGGACAACGAAGTCTTAGTAATAGGGTCCCGTTTTTACCCTTTGGGTACGGAACCCTATGCAATTAAATATTGATGTTGTGTTCTTTATAATACGCTTGTAATAGGCTTCGAAGTATTACGTTTCGGGTGCGGCGAAACGAGAGATTCGTAATAGTATTTCATACAAAATTAGAGGCCTATGCCTGCAGAGCGGCCTTTTGTTTCCTTATCAATTCGTGAGGCTACGTCACGGCGTTCAGCCATTAAATTCGACTTCTGTAGCAATGTACTATTTGTTATAAAATTACTTTCCAGGAGATGTTCACCTACAAGAACATCTAGATACAGTTCCTGCAACTAATCAACTGGCTATGTCAACAAAACCGAACGACCAGGGTGAGTGTTCAATTTGTATCTGTACCCACTGACATGAAGGTACTATAAAAATATATTAAAGAGTCTGTGAGATTTTAGCTTTGTGAGTTTATATGTTTGTATGTAAAGGGTAACATCCTTATCCACGGGTCCGATTAAAAAAATAGAATCTTTCACCGGGCTTTATTAATTTTAATCCCGTGGCTTCCCGTAATACGTGAGCAGAGCCGCTTGGGCTGCTAGTCTGTACTATCTATACTAATATTATAAAGAGAAAAAGTCGGTAAGATTGTAGCTTTGTAAGTTTGAATGGGTAATCTCCGGAACCAATTTTCGATTTTAAATTATAAGCTTTTATTTAACTTGCCCTGTTAGTATGAGACAAATCTTGCAAGTTAAATTTGACGCACTTCCCGGTTACGGATTGAGTTGAAATTTCGGGTATAAGTATAGTTTGGATGAAAATTCAATATTATTGCACTATCAAGCTGATGTGATGATGGAGAGAGAAGGTGGCCATGGGCCCTGTTAGTATGTATGGGACAAATCTTGCAAGTTAAATTTGACCCACTTCCCGGTGACCGATTGAGCTGAAATTTTGGGTATAAGGATAGTTTGGATGACAATTCAACATTATGGTACTATCGATCTGATCTGATGATGGAGACAGAATGTGGCCATGGGCCCTGTTAGTATGTATGGCACAAATCTTGCAAGTTAAATTTGACCCACTTCCCGGTGACCGATCGAGCTGAAATTTTGGGTATAAGTATAGTTTGGATCAATTGAATATTATGGTACCATCGGGCTGATCTGATGATGGAGACAGAAGGTGGCGATGGGAATTCAGTACTTAACCGACGTCACCCCGTTGACTTTGGGTTCATTAGAATCGTCTCAATGAGTAGTAGATGATGCTATACAGAAACGCACAATCGACAATAAAAGCTTGTACCGAAAATGAAATTTTTGACAGAAATTTATTTCCCACCTGCTATTCAGGAACGAATTATTGTTTCCCTCGAATAAGGGATCAGAGTTGTACTTTTATTGCCTGACGTTGCTCTTCAGAAAAGTGTAATTGTGGCCCTCACATAAGGTATTTAAACTTTCCTCATAGAAGGTGTGAAATCAGTATATGCCGCTCGGTAGCCAAATTATTTATGTCATGGGCGTAAAAATATGTTCATTCATAAATTTCGATCATAGTGGGAAATTGACAAATTATTCGCCACGAGCGGGATTTGAACCCACAACCTTTGGAATCCGTCCATCGCTCCGCCAATTGAGCTACCCTGGGCCAATGGACCTACGGTAGCTCGATTTGGCAGAGCGATGGACGGATTCCAAAGGTTCAAATCCTGCTCGTGGCTAATATTTTTTCAATTTTCCATTATGATCGAAATTTGGAATTGCGTTAGCGGACGTTTCTGCTTAATAAACAGTTATGAGCATTCATTGCTATACATTCTAGTTTACAATGCAATTGTAGGATCTTTCGCTTCACCTTGAATTCAAAATTCCGCCCTCGTCGTAAATATATAATGTTGTTCTCTTGAGACGCAATCTAATATTTCATCATGGTGAACTACAAAACACTTACAAGTAGGTACTTGTCATTATTACTAGTATGAATTATTTTACCGTTCAACTGTCTTTGCAGATGATCTACAACAGCTTCTTCAGACAACTACATCAACAGCCAGTTCTGAACCTGGGATTGAAGGTGAGGGCCGCAATTTTGAATAGTTCGATACTAAGAAATACTAAGGATTACTAGATTTGTGGTCTTCATATGCTGATACCTACATGGGTTTCCCTCCATTATTTTTAAGTTTTTTATCGAATTGCAATGGTCGGCTGTATGTAGGTACGAGGTGTACTCGTATATAACTAACTAGCCTAACTACACTCAAAAGAGATGACATGAGTCCAACAAACAAGCAAGACGAGAAAGAACACTAACGGTCCGTCATAACTAATAACGGTGTCATAAACCTGCAAATTACAAATGAAGGTAAATTACCTCACTTATCAAATAGAGGTACAGCAAGTAAGGGGAGGCCACGTAATTAGTTCAAAAACGAAAACATCCACAATATTCAAGCTGTTTGAGCTGAAATTCGGAAACTAATACCTGATCCCAGGCCGACGGCGTAACGTTTATAATCGGACTAAATAAACTTTGTCACCGTCACATAAAATGAAAAAAATGAGATGAAATAAATGTTTATTTTCTTTTTTTTCTTACATGTGAACTGCGCCGGTTAGCGTAGGGGCTGGCTTCGGCGCGGTGTACTGTGATTAATTATTAGGACTTTTATTTTTTTTAAATAAATTTAAATTAAAAGTCGAACAATGCTTTTTTTTCAATTTCTTATTAACTGTTATTTTCTTTTCCAGGATCCGCGATTCCACAGTTACCGTTGCTTGACGCCCCGAATGTTGAGAGCGAACTATGCAAGATACCTCACTCATCCAAAGGCAAGTACCATACATTATTATCTGATTTATAATGTTCTTAAATTCTTTTAATTCGTCATCGATGGCTACTGCATCCTTCCGTCAGATGATGCTTGCAACGTTTGTGGCCATGGTTGATTATGCTGGCCACATATATAGATATACTTACTCTAGATAACTTAAACCCCTCAATCTGTATGAAAACCGACCGTGTCACTTTTTTCTACCTACTGTAACGTCACATGAGGGAATTAGTGATGTGAATTGTCCGCGCAAAATTGATTTTGCAATAAGGTATTTTCTTAATATTCCCGGACAACCGGCTACCATAACAGACACGCGCGGAATGTCAGTCGGAGTGCCAACTCGGAGACCAAATCGGACACGCGAAGCACAGGCATTTGCGTGATCTAGTATATCTATATCTGTGGTGCCGGCTGATATAGCTTCGCATATGCCTGGCATAGTCCAATAGCGGTACGACATTTCTTGCTGTATATGTCGCAGGTAAATTTTAAATCAAGCAGTGAGGCAATAATATTATAACACCGAAGCCTTTTTTGTTTGAAACGTTCTAGTCACACAACGTCATGGTCTTTCCAGTGCTAAAGTCTCTACGCTTATCTGGTCTCATGTGAGGTCGCTGCTCACAGTCACAGTCACAAGAGTCGATGCCGATACATTCCATGTCATGCTTCCGTGGTCTATATACCTAACTATGACGACACGACACTATAACGATTCAGTGACTTCCTAGTATCCCGTAGTAAGATCAAACAATAGTCTTTCTTCGTGGTACATTATTCATATTCCTACATCAAAATGTTATCTCGCTCGCTGACTAATGTTAGCATGCTGCGCGCGGAAACCTACGAAACATCGGCATAAAACATGTGTTTTTGGCCAAAAAAAGGCTCATGTTTCAAATAAACCAAGGTATTAAGTATTACTGTACATTCTTCCGAAATGAAGATTTCGTGTTATTCCGATAAAATATAGTATAGTGATAGATACCGGATAGTGGCCGGATATACGTTGGATCGCTAGATCTTTTATTTATTTAGATTTTGAGGAAACTCGCGTTACTATTAATATATTGCAATCATGTTATATTTTTCTGATATAAAAATTGTAATAGTTAATGTTTAGAGTGGTTACCAATCTACTCATTTATAAGAAGGGCAAGCCTTATCAACTCTCTTTTTATTTTCTAGGATCCTCTGCACAACCAGAACCGTTGGTGGATACTCAAAATGTTGAGAGCAAACTGCCCACTTTGTCAAAAGGTAGCTATAGTGCGTTTTTTTACCATTAGAAAAAAGGATAAAGCGAACGAAGCACGAGGTCTTAAGAGGCCGCAGTAAGCTCGGCCGAATTTCACTTTCCCATACAAACGTAGTTACGCTCTCATTTTAAAACTACGTGTTGGATTGTGACTAAACATTGCATATACAATGACATGAGGTATATCTATGTCTGTAATTAGTTTATATGGTTCCAATTTATAAAACAAAGTAAATACAGCAAAAACTAGTTTTGTATGAAAAACTTAAATTCGCTGTATAGTTTTTATTATGGTATCTGAAGCTACATAAACTAATTTCAGACATAGATATACCTCATTTCATTGAACATGCAAAGTTTCGTTACAATCCAACACGTAGTTTTAAAATGAGAGCGTAACTACGTTTGTATGGAGAATCGAGCTTACTGCGGACTCTTAAGGTGTATAAGACACTTTATGCCACACAAGAAATGATAGACCTAGATATTTTACCTCGTGTCATTGTACATGCAAAGTTTCGTTACAATCCAACTCGTAGTTTTAAAATGAGAGCGTAACTACGTTTGTATAGAGAATCGAGCTTACTGCGGACTCTTAAGATTTTATATTTCGCTGTGTGTGGTGGCGTGCGGACTGCGATGGACCAACCATAGGCAGGCCCAAGTGGCTTGCAAAAAAGACCGACTCGTTCTCCCCCGAACGTTTTGCCGTCACCAAAAGCAAAGAGACGGAAACAGAGTCCATAAACAACAATGAGAAACGTATGGTGGTCAACATTTACAAGTTGGTGTGAACTTTGCAGCAAGGATGAATTTCCGGGTAACATCTAATATTGGTCCCAAGAAGAAAAGGTTGACGACGATTGCTTCTTTGTTTACCGTATTTCTAATCCTAAAAAAGCGAAACTATAAGGGTTCCTAGTCTACTACAGAACCCTGAAAATGGACTATAGTAGTGTTCCGTTTACCCAATAGAATCAAGAAATTTGGCAAGAAGCCAAGTCTTATGGCACAAGCATATTGAAAAGTCTGAAAGTCTTAAAATTTGAATTGAATGATCACGCAAAAATAGGGTCCGTTTACAAGGAAAGTGGGGTCCAAAATTTAAAGTGAGGCGACTGTACCATGAGATGAGGGGTTTCGTATAAAAGGGCTTCTTTAGCACAAGCTTTCTTAACACAGATCTTTAATTATTTTTACTCTTTTGAGTTCTATTTTAAAAAAAACTACTACTCATCATCATCAGCCTATATACGTCCCACTGCTGGGTACAGGCCTCCTCTCATGTATGAGAGGGAACGGGCAGTAGTCCCCACGCTGGCCCAGTGCGGATTGGGGACTTCACATACAACTTTGAATTTCTTCGCAGATGTATGCAGGTTTCCTCACGATGTTTTTCCTTCACCGAAAAGCTAACGGTAAATATGAAATCATATTCCGTACATAAGTTCCGAAAAATTCATTGATACGAGCCAGATTCGAACCCACGACCGCCGTTTGACAGCCGCATGCCTGAACCACTGGGCTACCGTAGCTTACAACGTAAAAAAACTACTACTATTGTTTATTAATTTGTATTTTCTTCTTTAGTATCCTCCGCCGCACAAGAAACAGTGGTAAACACTCAAAATGTTACGAGTAAACAGCACCAGGGGCCACACCCCACATCGTCAAAAGGTATGCTACCTAATTATGCACATAAAATGAAAAGCGGCAATTAATTACACTTCGTCGTTCACCTAATGCGGTCGCCGAATTCATTTTAAACTATGTACTTAAGTCAACAAACGTCGTCTTTACACTAGTCTGTTCGCCTACTACTAAGCGTTGGCAGCTGTCGATCGCCGACTGCGGCCGATTAACGTGTGCTTTACACTTCGTCGTTCGCCGCATGCAGCGTGCGGCGAACGACAAAGAGTAATTGTCGCTTAATTATCAATCTGTTAAGTAACCTGTGGGACAGTGATTGATTAAAAGCTAACGGATAACGCAAATATTAATTCAAACAACATAGCATTTGAGCAAAAAGTATTAAGTTAAAATGTAGAGTAACATTTCTGAACTGAAAACTTCTTTAGCGGCGCTGTGCAATTTTTGTGATGGGGCAAAATTGTTAAACTCGCGACAGGTAGGAGGACACGTCATAGTAGAAAGAATGCAAAGTACGTTATCTTCATACAAACGCACCGCGGGCGGCTCGTATTAGTATCTACCCGTCGCCGCACGCACACTTAAACAAAATCACTACTGGCGCACTGAGAAACAGGTCGAGATTTTGTTTGAGTGTGCGTGCGCGAGGCATAGATACTAATGGCGCACACATACAGGCCGCGCGCGGTGCCTTTGTAGAAGATAACCTACTTTACACTCTTTCTACTTTGGTCATGTGACCGTAAATAGGTGAGATATGCGGGACGAGGCTTGGGGGCAGGGGGGAGCGGCGCTGTGCACGTGAAGACAGTCGTTGCTCGAAACTGAACCTTAATTGTAGTGCGCTAAGTCAATACATTCTTTGAAGTATTTCGTGTGCAAACATTAACATTATTTTTTTAGTAAAAATAAAATGGATTGCATTGCATGTAAGACTCCTATAACTAGTGATATTGAGCTTTTAGGGTGTATCTGAGTTTTCACTTATTACATATTTTTTTTATTTGACCAAGTGAAATAAGTGTAATAAGTGTAATGAGTTCAAATTCAAACATCAAAATTATATGGGCTAGTCCCGGCATAAACTCTATTCCGGATTGGTCGAATTGCCACTTAATTGCAAAAATATTGTCGAATAACCGTCGTTAGGTACCTATTTTTGCTATTACCATAATAATACACCATTTACGAGATAGCCTCGCACATACCTATACATTCTGTGCACTTTACTACCTACAAAAAACAATCAAAACTGATACCTAACACGGTTATTACCTTTTTGCACCAACTAGTTTTATAAAATATCTAACACATTAAGGATAAGTATATAAAATTAGACACAGGTACGTACGTTGGTAGTTAATAAAGGTTTTACTTACCTAATTGAGTCTTTGGGATAGGTAAAATATGATATGTCTTATTTTTTTTGTGATTGTTCAGAGACACAGTACAGTTAACCATACGAAGGGTGCTACGAAAGTTGTTAGCTGCTCCGGCTCTACTCACGTGATTACAATATCTACACTAATATTATAAAGAGGAAAGATTTGATTGTTTGTTTGTATTGAATAGGCTCCGAAACTACTGAACCGATTTGAAAAATTCTTTTACCATTAGAAGCTGACATTATTCCTGATGAACATAGGCTACTTTTTACCGCGGGAAAATGCTTCATTTCTACGGGAAAACGGGTAATCCGTGCGAAGCCGGGCCGGGCAGCTAGTACCTAATAAAACCGTCGTGATTCGTAATTAGCAGCACCTAAAAAAACTTACTTTTTTTAACAAATACTGTTTATGAAATGACAGCACATATGGAATATCAATTACTGATTTAAATGACTGATGGTTAGGCTTCGACGCTTCGACACTGTACTACGCATAGCATATTTCTATGGTTTGAAATTTTATCCATGCATTTACTTTACAGGAATTGATGGCTTAAGAAAAGGGAAGAAAAAGATCGTTCAAACGGTCAAAATCGAGCCATCTAAGGCATCAACTTCAAAAGGTATGACAAATTTTGTTCGAATTAGTTGTGATTATTTTTTTAATATTTGTCAGATCATCATTTCTAGTTATTTATAAGCATCGAATTTATAGTAAAACTTGAGATGTGAACATATTTTGCATGACTACATACAATAACAAAATGTATGCCACTGTTTGTAAAACGAATTCTAAAGTGTTTGCCATGTAATAAAATATTATATCGTTTATTACAGGGAGCATAAAACAGTTCAAGGCACATACCCGACGACTCATAAAGGAGACAACTAAAATTGCGGTCGGTACTCTTGGTCAAGCGAGTACAGAAAGACTGCAAAATGCGCAAAACTATGCTAACACGGAATTGATGAAAAACTTTGAAAACCTAAACAAAAAGGCCAAAGCCTTTTTAATAATGCAACTAAGACTGGCAAGAAAAAATAAGATGGCAAGAATATTTAGTCTACAAGACAAATTGTTTGCACTTGGCCTGATGAAACAAAGCCCAAAGGGGTATAAATTTTTGCAAAACATGTTTGCTTTACCTACAAAAAGGACATTGTCTCGTCTTTCGTCGAAGATCATTTTTGAGACGGGGATGAATAAGAATACCCTCGCGTATATCAAAAATAATGTGAAGAACTGGGAGGAAAATAAAAAACTGTGTTCATTGGTGTTTGATGAAGTGGCTTTGACACCGCATCTAACTTTTAACGAAAGTAAAGGTGTAATAAACGGGTTTGTGGAAATAGCTGAAGAGCGCAAACAAAAATTCGCTGACCATGCGCTGGTTTTTATGATACGAGGTATTTGCTCGTCATGGAGGCAAAGCATTGCCTACTACTTTTGCACTGGTACCGTTTCTGCACCAGAGCTAGAGAAGATTCTGAAAGAAATGATACCGCAGCTTTCGGCAGCCGGCCTGAAGCCACTTGCTCTCGTTTGTGATCAGGGATCAACATTCCGGTCGTGCTTTAAAAATTTAAAAGCCACGACTTCCCGACTTCGAGCCAATCATGAAAATAGATATGGTAAGTTTTATGTTTAAAGACATTATTGTATACAGCTACGGCGATTATGACACTGGCAACACGTCCCGTTGCGATGTACGTAGTTTTATATATAAATCTCCCGCGCGTAAGTTCTACCAATATAATCCACCATCAGTTTCAGGTTTCCATAACACCATGCGGATTTTGGTTCACGCGGAGCCGAAATGGCTCCGTGTGAACCAAAATTACCGCTTCGCGCCACACTGCCGCTTCTCGCTATATAAATATATGGAACATCTAAGACTCGGAAACTTACTTTATGTTAATATTTCCAATTGTGTAGAGCTAGTGGTTCAGGCATGCGGCTGTCAAGCGGCGGTCGTGGGTTCGAATCCTGGCTCGTACCAATGAGTTTTTCTGAACTTATGTACAGATTATGTAATTATAATATAAAACGTTAGCTTTTCGGTGAAGGAAAACACCGTGAGGAAACCGGTCTAATCACAATAAGGTCTAGTTTTCCCTCTCTCTGGGTTGGAAGGTCAGATGGCAGTCGCTTTCGTAAAACAAGTGCCTATGCCAAATCTTGGGGTTAGGTGTCTAAGCGGACCACGGGCACCTTTAGGAGCATTACCGGGGTTAACCCTAAGAGGATGATGATGATATATTTTACTGTATACACATATCTTATACTTAATTTGTTTTTTCCAGATACAGTTTTACGACCATGAATTATTCATATTTCATGATCCGCCACATTTATTAAAGGGGATTAGAAATAACTTCTTGGATAAAGATATTATGTTTGAGGGCAAAAGAGCTTCGTGGAAAGACATTTTATATGTATATGATTTGGATATGAAAAATGTCCATACAAGAGCGCTACCGAATCTAACGGCAGATCACGTGGACCCGAAAAAAATGAAGAAAATGAAAGTGAAAGTAGCTGCTCAAGTGTTAAGTGCCCGTACTGCAGCACAGCTGAATTTTGCACATACAGTTCGTAAGTAAATCTCGTACCCGTACCGCGCATATTAAGGGGCTCCACGCACTTTTGGCTAGTTTTGACGAGTTTTGAGTTGATATTCCTTCGTCAAAACTATAGATATATTTATGGCACAAACACTTATCGGTTCTTTAATCTTTTATCTGCATTTGCACGAGAGATTAAAAAGAAAAATCGTCATTGTTCCGTGCCTCACCAAATGGCCACAACGGAAGACCAGCGCTGGCGTTGCCAGCATTACGCTGAGTTGTGACCATTTCGTGGCAAATGTGTATGTACGTATGTGTCCACAGTTTGTATTGTTGCCACGAATAAATGTTTTCTTTCTTTCTTTCTCAAAAATGATTTATTCAAACATGGTCCAAAAAAGCTCTTTTTTCGATGTTGGTATGTTGTTTATGCTCTTTTATATTATTATATAAAATCTACACTGTCCCTTATTGACGTTTCTACCTACGAGATTTTTTTTAAGGTATTTTTTTTTTAAAGTTACGTCCAATAAACTGGTTTCTTGGCCTGCAAATTGCCAAAGTTTGGTGCCATATGTCCCGAAAACTGTGAGGTTTGAAGTAAATATGGGATACTTTTCGGTAAACATCGTTGTTGTTAATACGATAAGCCATAAAAAACACGAAAAAACCGACAATTACAGACAGAAGGTAGCTAGGAGCCCTATAAGGGGAGCAGCTACTCCAAAATATCGCCTCGTTTGCTCGCTACAGTTAGCTATGCTGTGCTTCTCGCTCACATATTTGCGAAAATAAAAAATATGAAATTTTAGGTATGGGAATTGCCTAATTTTCGAAGAACCGTGAAAACACCTGTAGTGGTTTAGAAAAAAAAAACATTTCTAGTTGAAAATGGTCTATTTAGGGTTCCGCAGTCAACAAGGAACCGTTATAGTTTCACCATGTCCGGTCCGACTTTGGCTTAGCTCAGTAACTATTACTACTAGAAAACTGTAATTTGGCATGAGTATATAAATCAAGCACGCTGACAAAACAGTAGCATTACATTTTGAAAAATATTTTTTTTAGCGTTCCTCCCCTACACCCAAAGTGGGGATTTAATTTTTTTCTCGCTAAACCTGTAGTCTGGGGGGTATCGTTGGATAGCTCAAAAATATTACGGGTTTCTTAAAACTATTTTTCAACTCGGTGTTTTTTTACTAGATATTGGGCTTTAAATCCCTAATTTTTGTTCGAGTTATGTGTCCCTCAACCCACCCTGTCGGCTAGTAAACGATTACTACTGGGGATGTAAAAAAAATTGCGGCAGTAATACATACATATCATTAATTGAAAAGGAAAACTATCACGGATAAGGAGGCATAAGTAGTTACCGAGCAATAGTCGACCAACTTATTGTGTACTTGGATAGGACAATTTTCGTACAAATTCGGACGACGCAACCGTACTGCGGTTGTCTATTGTTTGCCCGACATTCACATACTATAATAATCATTTGCCCGAACTTCGCTTGCCCGAATTTCATTTGCCCTAATGTTTCGTTTACCATAATAGTTAATTGACATAGTCTTGTTTACCCGAATATTGGATGTCATAATGATACAAATGCCATACGTATTGTTTTCCAGATTATTGTTTGCAATAATATTATTTAATAGAATATTTAAACGCCATACTAAACATGCATTCGGATTCATCTTTGTTAATTTGTTAGTTTTTCCGCTATTTTATAAAAAAAATAACCTCGAAGACGAAAGCGGGAGCAAAGCTCCCGCTCCCGTCTTCTAACCTATCCGCGATCCGAGTCGGTTTTGCCACTAAGCCCCTGTTCCCTACTGCCTATTATACACCACTTTCTTGGCATTGGGTAATCTCAGAGAAAAGTTTATTTTTACTTAGTGGCAAATCCGACCCGGAACCTATCTGAGGTTCGAGGTATATTTTTGTCATTTTAGACACTGCAATACGTACCCACATTACTACATATGAATATTATGGATGTTGTGTTGGATGGCAAATGACATTATGGCATGTGATAGTTATGGATTACAATGTTTATGGAAAATGAGATTATTGATATTGATATTATGGAAAACAAAGATTCTGGCATATAATTATTATGGTAAACAATGAGTATGGCATACAAAATTATAGAAAACAACTTTATGGCTATTGATTATTATGGCAGATAAAATTCGGGCAAATGAAATTCTGGCAAGCAAGAGTATACCCCGTACTGCACGTCGATGTAACTAAGATAGGCAACTACGGAACCTGACACTGCGCTTGCACTTGGCCGGTTTTTTTTAACTTTGGGATGGGATTTAAACATTGAGATAATAATTGAAATATCGGAGGATAGAACATTTTTTATAAATAATTTCAAACGCTTATTTAAAAGCCTTAGCGTTTTAAATGATCATCTGGCGTAGCTACTCCCCTAAAAAAATAATAATAAGAGGAATGAAACTTGGACTAAGGAAATGTTAAACATCCGAGGTTTAATTTCTTACCATATTTCTTGATTGATATCACTAGATTGTGTCTCAAGGGGGTAAAATTATATATTTACGGCGAGGACAGTATATTGAATCTTGAGCTTAATTTGCGTGTTTAAGTCCTAAACGGATATATTTTTTGCTACCGAGTGGCACGTACTGCTTTTCATACCTTCTTAGAAGAAAAGCAATACCTCGTTTGAAGGCAACTATTACTCTTCTCTGAATAGCAGGATCAAGGAAGGGAAGCACACCTTGAATCCTTGAATGAATTAGGGTGACTATGATTCTGAATAGTAGGTGCGAAAAGAGTATTGATTAGTAATTAAATTAACAATTCTTAAAACTAATATTGTCACGATGAAACAAAACTTGCTTAAAGTACTTGTAGGATCTATTTCTATTTCAACAGGCACTTTATCATAAGTTCAAGTGGTCAAACCACATTTTTACATCAAGAAGTAGGCTTTGCAGATGCAGGACCTAGAATGTCAGTCCTGGTAGTAGTAGCTTGGATTTTCATGAGATCTGATGAACAGTTTAGAACGTTATAAGATTTGTGAGTCAGCAAACAGTTTAAATTTAGTTATTTTGATGGAGTATTCATTATAAATTTAACCCTTATAGAACACCATCAAAGGCAAAAAATACTGCTGTATTATGACTGTACTTACTTTATGCAATAGCAACAGAATTGAATAATTTTATCTTGGTGCGTCACTAAATTGTTACTTATATTTCAGATGCTCATCTCAACGTACCAATGGAGACAATGGAAACAACCGCTAAATTAGTGTTGTTTCTAGACGACTTGTTCGACAGCGTCAACGGATCCCCAGGCCAGAGCAAGGGAAAATTGCGATGCGCCGTTAAAAAAAATTCACCGCACAGGGAGTTTTGGCAGGATGCGATAAAAAAATTGAAAAATATTAAATATATAGACACACAAAGTAAACTCGCCATGCGTGCTGGCAAACCAAGATTTGTCCGCGTGCCTTCTTTAGAGGGGTGGATTACAACATTAAATAGTTTTCTGGGCTTATCAAAATTATTATTTTCTAAGTATCAAGTTGAATACTTTTATCCCAGACATATAAATCAAGATCCCCTGGAAAACTTCTTTGGTCAAGTAAGAGCAATGAATTACAGGAATATAAATCCAGACGCAAATCAATTTATGTATAGTTTTAAATCACTTGTGATTGCAAATATATTAAGCCCGCAGTCGAAGTTTGCAAATTGTGAGGACGATGTCGGCGAGACTTTAATTGATTTGAGCTATATGTTCACTTCAGGTGAGGATGACAAAGAAAACGAGGAAAACATAAACACGAATACATCGCCGTCATCGTCCGCAATCACCCAAAATCGAACAAATTTCGAAAAGGAAACTGTTATAACAGAAAAAATTAAAGTACAAACTTCGGCATACACTGCGGGCTATATGTGTCGAAAAATGACGAAAAAATTTGAATGTAATGCATGTAAAAATACTTACACGGCCAAAGACGAAGAGGGGATCCACGAGCTGATACGTTTACGCGAATACAAAAGATTAAAACATAAAAATCTGTCATATCCGAATGGGAAATTACTTAGATTATATTCAGATTGTGCCCAAATTATTCACAACTATTTAAATGTTGAATGCCATTCAAAAAATATAAAAAATAATTTGAAAAATATTATCGGCAAACGCTGCGACATGTCTTGGTTGGGGTGTAAAGCACACAATAATATAAAATCGTTTTTTTTGAACTTGATCATCCGCCTGCATGTGCACAATTGGTGTAACATAATAAATAAAATATTAAATGGGAAAGTGGAGGAAAAATATATTTTAAAAATGCACAGCGTACATTTAGCCGCGCTAAATAAATATAAAGTACATAGGTTAAGGCAAAGAGCAACAAAAAATATACAATAAAGAGTTTAAGTAAATTTCGTAGTTTTTTTATTCATTTAACTAATTTATAAGGATCAATACCCCCTACTATTTTATCGTACAAATTTTATCGTTTTCCACCACTAGTGAATATCGATATCGATACATGGTGCAATTGCAAGCCCTAGCAATGTCAACGGAAATGCCACAGATTGTAAAAGTACACAGCGCCAAAACTGCAAAAATAGGAACTAACGCCACCCTCTTTTTCGTCACTGTCCCATCTGTAGCTAGCTACATATTAGTAATCTGTGCTTAGTAGTCTGTGTGAGTATCTCTTATGAGTCTGTGGTCTGTGTGGTAGACTACTATACAGGCACTGAACATTGTAAACTTTATTTATACATTTTGTGTACAGCTCGCACTCAGTTTAACGCAGCGAATTAGTGATTTCGGATTGGGTTCTATATATAAATACATTGAGACTTCATTTTGAACATTAAAACGTGAGTATTTTATATTTCGTAGGTACAGTCATGGTTTCTGAGTATAGCTGTCTCTTATTATAAAATGGCGTTGTTGCGTATTTTTGCTAACATCTATGTTAATTTTGATATAGATGCCGAACATAAAGTTACAGTCGTCCGACAACGAGATCTTTGATGTTGATGTCGAAATAGCTAAATGCTCCGTCACTATCAAAACCATGTTGGAAGATCTCGGCATGGACGAGGATGAAGAAGAATCTGTACCATTGCCGAATGTAAATTCTGCTATTTTGAAGAAGGTTATCCAGTGGGCTACTTACCATAAAGATGATCCTCCTCTACCAGAAGATGACGAGAATAAAGAGAAAAGAACTGACGATATTTCATCGTGGGATGCTGATTTTTTGAAAGTCGATCAGGGGACTCTGTTTGAACTTATCCTAGCAGCCAATTACTTAGACATCAAAGGTTTGTTGGATGTGACATGCAAGACGGTTGCAAACATGATCAAGGGTAAAACTCCGGAGGAAATCCGCAAGACATTCAATATAAAGAATGATTTCACAGCAGCAGAGGAAGACCAAGTGCGCAAAGAGAACGAGTGGTGTGAGGAGAAGTAATTGAACCCTTTGACTACACCAACCTGTTTACTAAACTTCAAAAAACAGTATGATAATGGATGGGGACTGGGTAAAACATAACAATTTTTTCATCTTCCCATAATAGAAAATATAACTCAATAGATATTTGTATGTACGATGCTTTTTTTCATATTCAATTCCACCCAGTGGCATAATGTGGGTTTGGCCTGGGGCCAAATGGAAATTCACCGCCCAGCTGTATTTTATTTTTGATAATGATAGAAAACATGGTCCTTCCCGTGTGCTGCCTGGTGTTGTAGAGCCTCTAATCCCACCACCAATTGTTATATCCACAAAGATGTAATTTGGAAACCACAATGTTCTCTCCATTATAATACTTGTCTTATACAAAATAAGTAATTTAATTCCTTGTATAGTCCAATAAGTTAGTAACATAGCCTTTTATTATGCTGGTTCTTGTCCTTATTGTCAACATGACAGTAGACAAACTTGTGTCATTCTGATTCTACATGGAGGACAAGTCATTTGGTTGACATTGATAAACAGGTTACATCCATTTGTATCTTGACCTTGTATTACAACAGATTGCACCACAAGTCTGATGCCTCACTGAACCAAGTGGACACTTGAAAGAAAGGGAAATACTGCATTTGGCAGCCCTCTCAATTGCATAAGTCCAGCGCATTGGATTCCTATTCCACAGATCCCAAAAAAGTATTATTTCTTGGTAGTGCCTAGATGGAAGTGTGGAAAATGATAAAATCCGATAAAGCCTACAAACTTAATGTAGAGCCAATTACTCTTAGCCTGTTTGCATTTATGGTTTGGATAGTTGTATTCCTACATTATTAGGAATTCCATGGACACTCATTCCAGTCACAAATGTTTCTAGGCAATTTTGCCATAGGATGTAAACTGTTGGTATGCCTGGAACATAACTTGTTTGGCACTGAAGTAAAGCCGATAGTGCATTTTATACTAATTTGTCTTTACATATTCAGTGTTCTAGCATGTTGAATATGAAGTAATTGGCTGAATGACTATAAAATGGTATCATCTAATATGAACAAGTTCCCTGTTAGTCAGAGGTATAGATTGTTAGTGCTTAAAAATGATTTAATCCATTCTCACTCTCAGAAATGAGATTACATTACATTTACATTACATTTTGCTTAGTAAATTTAAAAGGTTTTTAATCAACTGGTACAGAAATAAATATGATTTAAAATTTAAATTACGTTTTTTTTTACCTTTTTCTCACTTTACGGTGATTTAACCCCAAGCTATAGATCTTGTTTCTTGTAGTCAATTTGATGACCTCATATTTATGAATAGCTGCCCAGCTAGCACGATAGATTTTATGGTCATCTTTCAGGCGTGAATTATAATAAGCGGAGACACAACGCGCACGCCCACCACCTCCGCCCGCGCCGTCCAGCTCATCGCCATCGCCATCGTCGTCGGGCGATGAGTTCGCCACAGCACCCGACACCAGCGAGTCGAGCGACGAGCGCGGGCCGCCGCGTGGTATAATGCGTCGAATGCAGTGGACGCAATCCATTAACGAAAACTGCATGCGCGCCTATTGACACATACATACATATAATCACGCCTTTATCCCTAAAAGGGTTAGGCAGAGCACATGAAACTTTTGTTCCAGTGCCACTTTTAGCATAAATATGGGTATAAAAGATCGACAAAATGTGACATTGCAGTGACAGGTTGCTAGCCCATCGCCCACAACACACTTCACGCCTATTGAGTCGGTATCAAAACGACTGGATTCTCAAAACGACCAGAACCACATAGTCTTGATCGCAAAACGACCACATCTGCAAAAAGCCTTTATCTCCTAATGTAATGACTTTCTAGTAAAACGACCACTTAGCATAAAGTCTGAATATCAGAACGGCTTACTATCAAAATTACTTGTTCGTAAAAAGACAACCTCGCAGAAGGTATACATCTTAAAATGCCCTAATAGCAAAATAACTAGATCGCAAATGAACTTAATCTCAGCATGGCATGGTAGCAATTAGTCTTGTTAGTAAAATAGCATGAAATCATTCCATCGTAATAAATAAGTACGTCTCGTGTTTCAACATTATAAAAGAAGAAGATTTTACTTCTACACTAGTTCTATGAAAATGACTGCTCGAATCCGGCTCGGAGCATATTTTTTTTTTTTTTCAATTTTTCATCATCTTGTTTATGGAGACTAAAAAAGGAAGCCGAGTTATCCCTCAGGTTACGGAAATCTCTACTAAATACGACAAACCGCAAAAAAAAGATATAATTTTTGACCGGAAATACAAAAATGAGCTCAACTCGCTTAATGAAGGAGACATAACTTGTTTCCAATTTCTCCAAAACATTTCGGAGATCAAGTTAAATTTAAAAATGTGTACTACAGTACACATAATATAAGTCCAATTATAATTTACGTTCAGGATGTACTATAACTTATAAGTTAGTATGCATATTTCCCTGTTATATGCAATTTAAGTTATAATAAAGTTTTTTTTTCTATCTGAAATAAATATGTTTTATTGTGTAAGTTTATAAAAACCAGCAATTAAAAGAGAAAAAAACTTGTTTAGAACGCCTTTTTCATTCATAGTTTACTTAGTTATATATAGTTCCCACAGCCTAGAGCTTAGAGGCAGTGACCCTGCTCACGAAGCACGATATTTATTTAATAGTACTCTATGGATGGATATTGTTGCTATTCTGATAACTAGTCGTTTTGCTACCATAAATTGTAGTCGTTTCACTAGGAAGTTGTTTTAAGATCTAGTTATTTTGCTAATAGGGCATTTTAAGATGATACCCTCTGCGAGGTGGTCTTTTTGCGAACAAGTAATTTTGATAGTAAGCCGTTCTGATATTCAGACTTTTTGCTAAGTGGTCGTTTTACTAGAAATAAAGGCTTTTTGCAGATGTGGTCGTTTTGCGATCAACTCTTTATGTGGTTCTGGTCGTTTTGAGAATCCAGTCGTTTTGATACCGACCCCGCCTATTAACGTATGCGGGGTGAAATTTGGACAAAGTTCAACGTCGTAATAAATAAATAAAAACCAGTTATTTCTAGAATTACAAATGCTTTTATAATAATTTATTTAACAAAGTTTAATGTAAAAAAAAGTTCACGCCCATGCGAGATGCTTTACGGCAGTTCTGTGGTACTTTGTCCATCGCTGTCGAAAATACAGATTCTGGCATTTTGTTCAACTCTGTTTTTATTTTTCGAATCAAACTTTGTACATTTTTTGGACGAAAATTATTGCAATACACTCGCCTTTTTAAATTTGCCCAAAAATCTTCAATAGGGCGAAGCTGTGGAACATTAGGCGGATTTGATGTCTTCGGCACAAACGGGATCTTTAGCTCCGCCATTTTGGTTAGAGTTTTTTTCGCATAATGGCTTGAGGCTAAGTCCGGCCAAAATACTACATTTTCTCCTCTATGACTTGTTTTTATAAAATCCCGCACTATAGGCAAGCAACGCTCTATGTAACGATCAGCGTTCACAGCTAAACCAGATTCAAAGAACACGGGCTTAGACATACCGCGAGGACTGATGGCAAGCCATAGTAAAACTTTTTTAGGGAACTTAGTATGCTCGACGTATTTTACGTTTTCTTCAGTTGGACCATTGGTGTTTTCAAAATAGTAATTGCCTTGCCACTCATTTCCATCTAACGTGAAATAGGACTCGTCGTCCATAACGCATGTGACGTTATTTTCAGCGTAAAATATTTCATTAACCAATTTACGTAGTCGCTTTTTCTGAGTCGTTTTTTGACTTTCGGACACGGTTGGCTTAACTTTTCTGGAACGTTTATCAATGCCCATGTCTTTAGGATATTTTTTAACCGTTTTACCGTCACATCTAAATTTCCTTCCGAGCTCTCTATACGATTTAGCGACTCGGCCGGCCGTCATTTTCTGTAGTCGAGCTCGCTCAGAAAACTTGCTCAAACTGCTACGGTTTCCAGAACCGTGCTTTCTAATAGTGGTTTTCCGCAAGGAAAAGGACGAGAGAATATTATAAATTGTGCTTCGACTCTCACCCATCTCTACAAAATGTTCCACCACGTTCGATTTCGGCCATAGGGGATGTGAACTGTAGAAATTACATACAGTTTCACGACGTCGTTCTTGTCGACTAACCATAGTTACAAAATTAATGAACCAATCCTCACGAAACTTACCAAAGTGATTGACAGACATATAGACGTTACAATGACAGTTATACATATTTTTTGTTTTAATTTATTTTTCACATTTTACATAGCCAAACTTTGTCTAAATTTCACTCCGCATACGTTATGGGGCGACAGAGGGAGGAACCAATCTGTCCGCGTACCGTGTCCGGATGCTGCCTTTGTTTCAGGACTTTCAGGCGCTTGAACCAACCATCACCGTATCTGCACAACGTCTATCGGATCAGGTGCGCGTCATCCAGCGGCACAAGCGGTTGGATGACTCCACACTTGATCGGCTACGACTGGAAGCACTCTCTGGTCGTGCGGCCTCTACCTCGGCGCGGGATCCGCCCGCCTTGTTGCTGGCACCGATGCTTGTACCCGACCTGGCACCGGGGGCACCGCGGGTTGATCCCAGTACCGATGAGGAGGACTGTGCCAATCAGAGCGTGAGTACCCAGACCAATGAGCAACTGAGGAGGGCTTTGGAAGATGCGATTACGGGGTATCGTTCCTCAAACAATTCTAGGCCACGATTACCACGCCTCGCCTGCCCGTGAATAGACGAAATCTAGCGTTAATGGGAGCCTTGAACGGTCTGCTCTCATACAGGGTGACCTCGAATTGGTAATACTTGATTCTGATTCAGTTCATTGCTAATAGTGTATTACATTAACTCAGTTGTTAAAGTTAACTTTCCTTAATTATCGTAAATTTTCTAACAAAACATAATAATAAAAATAATGTCCCAGTCGCAAGTGTGGTTAACCTACATGACGTCATGCTTGTCCAACTCTGTCAGCTCTATCACAACAATGACGGACTCTCTGGATTCACGAATTTGGCCGAACTCTGTTGACCAATAAGGTGGGCGTTGCTACAGTTACGTAATAACATAAACGGTTAACCAATGACAGACCTCGATTTTTCCGGAAGCTGATGTTGCTATGGTTACACGTTACAACAAATTCGGTGAACCAATGATGACCGCTCTTTTCCGGAAGCTATGGTTACCTTATAACAAAAACTAACGTCAACTGGCAACTATGACACATTTAATGACAGACAATTTTCATTTTGTAAAAGATAAATTAAAATTGCCGACTTTTGAATGATCCTTGGAACATGGCGGATCGTGCTCCAGACATTTTTTTTCATTTTCTGCATTCTGCTGTTTAATGTATAGTTTTGATAGCGTATTATGCAATAAATGGCAAACATGACGGCTACAGTTTATGAAGAATTTTCCTGGAAATGCGAATAACCAATTCTTGGGCATCATTCAGCGGTTCGTGGTCGCGGCCGCCATTATACTTTGTACTGCTCCAGCTATCACTCAGTGCATCGTGAAGGCCTTACACCGTACATCATGCATGTGAAATGTTTTTTTTATTTTTGATTTCTATACACTGTTTTTGGCAAAGGCCCTAGAGGCTGCCATTTCTCTAATAAATAAATAAATAATTAAAATTGCTCGACGATATGGCCGTTTATCGGCCAATTATCGTAATCGTGACTTGAAAAGATCTCGCTTCCGTCCGATAAATTATGAAAGCGAATTTGATGTGATAAAAATGATTTCGAAGAAATAAAATTTGGCGTACCTCAAGGCAGTGTACTTGGCCCATTGCTTTTTATCATCTATATCAATGACTTGCCACTAGCTGTAGATCACCCCATGGTCGTTTTTGCAGATGACTGTACAATTGTATTCGCAGATTCCGACCCACATGCATTACAAATCGACATAAACAAGACACTTGAAACAGTAATAGAATGGCTAAAGAGAAACAATTTACGCATTAATTTGACTAAAACAAAAATTATGAATTTTAAACAAAGAGTTAACAAACTGCCTAATCTCACTGTGTCATATCAAGATAACGTTATTGATGAAACGGATATTACAATTTTTTTAGGATTAAGCTTAGACCATAAGTTAACATGGAAAAATCAAATTGAAATTGTACGTAATAAACTTAGCAGATTTTCTTATGCATTGTATAACCTAAGTAAAAGAGTTAACCAGTCTGCTTTACTGACTGCCTACCATGCATATGTAACATCAACACTAAGATATGGCGTCATGTTCTGGGGAAATTCCACTGATCGCGAGCTTGCTTTTAAGTCGAAAAAAAAATGTTTAAGATCTGTTTGTAGATTGCAGTCATGGGAAACCTGTAAACCACATTTCATTAGGCTCAATATACTAACCCTGCCATGTCTATACATTTTTGAAACTGCGGTTTACATTAAAAACAACATGCATCGATTTTCAATGTTTAAAAGTGCTCGCAGATGCGAAAAAATTTACATCCAATCCGTGAACTCGGCTTTGCTAGCTAAAAGTATTTTTGGGATGGCACCTAAAATATACAATAAGTTGCCGAAACATATTATTACTAAAGATAATTTAATTGAATTTAAGAAATGCCTGCATGGATTTTTGGTACAAAAAGCATACTATTCGATAACGGAATATTTACTGGACACATTTTGAATTTAAGTTGTTTTAGTTTTAAGTACACTTTTATTTTTGTATGACATTTAAGAAATTATTATCGTTTGACTTCGTGTTATAATTAGTGCATGCTCCATCTCTTCTTGATTATATTTGTATGCCAAATGGCAAAACATAGTGAAACAAATTATCGTATAAGATCTATATTTAACCTATGTTTACAAATAAATAAATTTTGAATTTTGAATTTGAAAAAAGTCACTTTTCTACCATACGATTTTAAACGAATCTACCACGAATTGGCGTTATCCAGTTTCTGTTAGTAACAGCAACATCTAGCGTCTGCAAGATTGCAATTGCGACCAAATGGCTCAACATTCCCTAGTAGTAACTGTACAAGTGGACTACTAAGCCATTTAGTCTTGAGTGGCTTACAAAATTATCTGATAAAGTAAATAACGGAATAATGAGTGAATTATTTTAAATAATTTATTGTTGAATAAAGTACAATACAAAATGAAAAGTTAGAAACTCAAACAACTTTTAAAATGTGCTCACAATTACCTTCCCGAATACACAACTCCGCCCGTCGCCTAATATGATTGTCTTTCAATCTGCGGAAAACAAATTCATTGGTTTTTACGATATCAAATGCCTCGATTATCTTTTGGCGAAGTTCACCCACAGTATCTGTTTCCCGTGCGTACACTCTCCTTTTTATATCGCCCCACAAAAAGAAGTCGAGAGGTGTGAGATCCCCTGGGCCGTAGACAAGGTTACAATCGACAAGCGCTAACGCCAATAGAAAATGACAGATGCCGACGAAACACTTTTCGTTCACATCTATCATTCCCATACATTTTATTAGTTTTCTATTGGCGTTAGCGCTAGTCGATTGTAACCTTGTCTACGGCCCCTGGACTCCGAGGAGGCTATGCGACTGGGCCAGAGCGTTCAATCCATCTCTCATGGAACTCTTGGTCCAAGTAGCTTCGCACACGCAGGGAAAAATGAGCTGGTGCACCATCGAGTTGGAAATAGAGATTCTCCAAATTTTGCTGCGGCACCTGTCGTAGCAATAACCGGTAAAACGTTTCTCAGGAATTCTTCGTATTTCGGCCCATTTAAGTTTCCGTCAATGAAATGAGGACCAATCAAACAATCGTTCAGAATTCCTGCCCAAACATTGACCGAGAAACGTGTTTGATAGGAGTCTCTGCGTGTTACATGAGGATTTGCTTCATGATCAGACCACCAGTGTTCATTGTGAACGTTGAACATGCCTACTCTTGTAAATGTTGCCTCGTCGGTCAATAAAATGTTCAAGTGTAGATTTTGCAGCAGCCATCTACAAAACTGTACTCTTCTAGGATAATCGGCTAACACGATATCCTGAATCCTTTGGAATTTAAACGGATGCTTTCCTTCAGCATTCAGTAATCGCCAAATAAACCATTGGCTCGTTCCGAATCTTGCGGCAGCGTCCCTTGTGCTCGCCTCTGGGTGGTGGCTAAAGTAATTGAGGACTCGTCTCCGAAACGTCTGCGAGTACCACGGCCGCCGGCCTGGAGCTTGAGCATGCACTGGGACAGTAAACTATCCAAAATCTCTTAAATTTTGGACAATGGAGTTTATTAGAACACGAGTAGGTGTTGGGCAATCTGGGTATCGTTCATGAAATAACGCTTGAGTTCGTACGGTACTTCGTGACGTAAAATAAAAAGATATCATTATACATTCGCTGAATGTTCGTGTAAGGATAAGCTCGGGGCATTTTATTTAATTACTATCTGAAATGTTACGAAAAATCTTTCGAGTACTTTCTTTGACAAGACAAGTGACAATTTACTAATCAACATACGATTTTATCATAAATAATGTGTCAGATCAGATAACGAACCAAAGAGGAAAGTGTTCACTTAAAATACTTTAAACCTCTTTGATTTTAAACGTAGTGATAGGGTAACCAATTTAAGTCGAAAAATTGGGATAATTAGGAAACTTAAAAAAAAAGTACTTATGATTTAAATTTTAGCACGAGACCTAGCAGAAGCGATTGGTTAAGGGAAGTTCTATGTATTTTACTTAAATTTGGTATTACCAATTAGAGGTCATCCTGTATACGGACTAGTGAAGACTTAATTGATACACACTCAATCATTTACTGCGGGGCCATCGCGGCGTGCCGTGTTGCTCGCGTCAAGTTTCCGGACGCTGACCGTGCACCTAGGACCGCTGGGGGTGTCCCTGCATGGCAAGTACGGATTGAGCGGCGTGCCTATCAATACGTTCAAGACTCTCATTGCAAAGCTGATCTGCTTCAGGGGGGGCAACGACCGCCCCCGAGTCATGCGCTTTGTCCAAGCCGAGCACCCACGCTCGTCTGTTATGAGACTGTACATCTCGCGGAAGTGTGGACGTCGCGGCTTTTTGCCAAAGACCTCCACAACCGCGAGGTGTGCAGTCTCAGGGATTATTTCCTAAACAACGAGTGTGGGATGCATCGCGACGTAGTAGCAGTAGATGGAAACTTCACCCCGCTCTCCTTGGCAAACGAGAACTGGCGCAGACTTAAAGTAATGAGCGCCGAGGACCGCAAGGCGGTATGGAGGAGCAAGGAGCTACACGGGCGGTTCTACAAGGCCCTCACAGGGCCCGATGTCGATCTGCTCGCGTCGGTGAACTGGCTACGTTTCGGGGATCTCTTCGGGGAAACCGAAGGTTATGTCTATGAAATTTTGCGGTCGAAGTTATCATGACGAACAACTACCGGAGGTATATCCTGAAGGACGGTACGGTCGACATTTGTCGGGCATGCCGCCGTCCCGGGAGTCACTCAGGCATATTATCTCCGGTTGTGGTCATCTTGCTAACGGCGAGTACTTGCACAGACATAACCTTGTAGCCAGAATTATCCACCAGCAACTTGCTCTGCTATACGATCTTGTGGTCTCCGAAAAGCATTACTATAAGTACACACCTGCGCCAGTTCTCGAAAATGGTCGTGCCACGCTCTATTGGGATCGATCTATCATCACGGACAGGACTATTCTTGCCAATAGGCCTGATATCGTGCTGATAGATCGATCGAAACGCCAGGCAGTGCTCGTCGACATTACCATCCCCCATGACGAGAACCTCTTGAAGGCCGAGAAGGACAAAGCCAGCAAGTACCTAGACCTGGCTCACGAGGTAACCGCCATGTGGGATGTTGATTTGAAGAACATCGTCCCGATAGTCGTTTCGGCGAACGGTTTGATAGCGAAGAGTCTCGACCGTTACCTAAAGAGACTCTCGCTACATGGATGGATCAAGGGTCAGATACAGAAGGCGGTACTCCTGGACACTGCGCGAATAGTCAGGAGGTGCCTGTCTCTGTCGCCCTGACCACCGGCAGCTTAGGCCCCGCCTCGCTGCCGGCGGCACCCTATACTAGGTTAGGTTTTTATAATGTTTTTATGTTTGTGACCTCAGAACTCCGTCATTGATGAGCCGATTCGAAAAAATATTTTTTTGTTCTTATGTAGGTATATACTTCCAGGTGGGTCCCATTTTTTTCAAAATTCAGGATGGGATCTATGAGGAATTGAGGGGACTCCTCAATTTTATTAGGCACGCGTGTAGTGATTTTGGTATTTTCTGTTATAACTCGTGTATTTACATCCGGAATCATAAATTTGGTGGCGAGGAATTGATGATGAAGACCACAGATGACTTATCGAATTCCTCAATTATGTACTTAAAAGTGCAAAAGTATGTACGTCACAGGTTCTGATAAGATTCCGTTGAAATAGGAACTGATGAAGTGCCATTGGTGATGATCTTGGGGAATCGATGGAAGTCCTACAGCGATTCGGTTTTTTTCTATATTAGGTAATCAACGCATTTGCTATCGGAAATCAGTTCATGTAAATTGCAAAAAAAAAAATAGGAAATGTTCTCGTGGCTTGGCGGAGTACTAAATTGAAGTCGGTTAAAACTTTGTTTTTAAAGTAAATTATAGCTAAAGCAAACAATCACCGCCGCTTCTATGTCTAACTCGCTTTAACATCTTTATTCTTGTTTCGTAATGTTATATGAGCGCCGTCCGTACCGTACTTTACTCCATTTTTTCGATAGGTAGCGTCCGTGCCGTATCCGTTCCACGCCTGCGCCGCGCCATCACCTTACGCCGTCTGTGTATACTTAATTCAAGCATCACGGCCCAAATGGACGAAAACGTCACGTAACATATAAATAAAATAATATATAGCCTGACAAATTTTATATTAGCCCTACGTAGAACCTTGCCATAACAAGCCGGCGTATTTACGTCACTATGATCGAATTCATATGTCATTGTGACAAGGTTCTACGTAGAGCTAATATAAAATTGGTCAGGGTTTACCATAAAACCTCTCATGCTAGCTGTCCTGGTCACGTTTGTGTTGTCTTTATTGGACTCCCAATATTGTTATTTATTACACTAATTATACCTTTATTTATTAACTAGCTGCCCGGCCAGGCTTCGAAGGTTAGTTTCCCGTTTTCCCGTAGGAATGAAACATTTTCCCGCGGTAAAAAGTAACCTATTGTTCATCAGGAATAATGTCGGCTTCTAATGGTAAAAGAGTTTTTCAAATCGGTCCAGTAGTTTCGGAGCCTATTCAATACAAACAAACAAACAATCAAATCTTTCCTCTTTATAATATTAGTGTAGACTATGTTACTATATAAAGTAGGTACTGTAATTCCTGAAGTATAATATGGACATCACTAGTGATTGGGACATTAATTGGGAGTATAGTCTTGTATATTGGGAATCCGGTAGAGTTCTTCAAAAACAATTTTGGAATATGCAAAATCTCTAGCTTAGTAGATGTGTCAAGATAACTTGTTTTACAGGTGAGCCTTTATATGAGCATTTTTACAATAAATATACTATAGGTACTTAGTTAACGTTGTTTATACCCAAAAAAATACTTAAAAATATACTGCATTGGCAATAATTGTAATCATAAATAAATATAAAGTGCAACATGCATTTACTTACACAACATGAGAGATAAGTATATTACCTACTACAAATAATTCTTATGTAATACAGTGGAAAGTGTCCTCAATACTTGTGTAACTCTCAGATATGAAGTAGTTATCCATACAATCGATTATTGGATTATTGAATTTCCCTGAGTGAGTGCCACACGTTGCTGTACCCAGCAGCAGGCCAGTGAAAATCCCAGCCAAAGTCAGGCCCACTTTGTGCAGCCATAAACGTGATTTCTTGTAACGGCATAAGCAGCGAATTAGTGCACTGGAATCAAATAAAAAGGGAGGTAATTTCAGGACTGGTTAGCACGGTTCCCAAAACTCGTTTATAGCCGTGTCTGCACCGGACGTGTCCTCGGCGGAGGCGTGGCTCGCCGAGGCACGTCTACACTGAGCGCGCACGGCTAGAGCGCGGCGTGGCTCATGGGCCATCCACATTAAGTGATTTGTCAGCCCCAATTCATCAGAATCTGACTAATTGCTGTAGTGTGGATGCATGTTCCAACCGTCAAACGAGTTGTACGGACTAATTGCATGAAAATCACAATTTGGACCATGGAATTTGCATGATCTGCCAAGTTTCTTTTTCTCACAAATTTCATACAAATAAATTTAAAGGATAATTAAAAAAATATGCTTAAGAACATTGTATTAATATTTTACCCTGTAATTTTGTATTTTTTTTAAACCGGTGTTTTGCAACTACAATTTCATTCAGTGTGACCAGTTACAGTAAGAAAGCGAAAATTGCCGCATTCAAACGGTCCTGCGAAGCGGACTGCAAGATTGTTACTAACCGATGAGATAGGGCGAGACAGCACGTCGATCATGAGGTGGCCGTGACATACTCTCGATTTTTGTGTGCTGCACGGCTATTACGCGACGGCGCGCGATCTCTAATTTTTCTCGCACTATCCGTCTCTCTCTTATTAGGACATGCGAGAGAAATCGACAGTATGTCGCAGCTGTGTGTTACACGTGCTGTCTTGCCCTATCTCATCGGTTAGTAACAATCTTGCAGTCCGCTTCGCAGGACCGTTTGAATGTGCCAATTTTCGCTTTCCTTCTGTTAACTGGCCACACTGAATGAAATTGTAGTTGCAGTTGTTACGTCTGTACACTACACCCAATACTGACTTCGACATTTTGTACTGACAAATTGGGGTATAATCACATAATGTGGATGGTCCATCACCGAGGCACGTCTACACTGACCGCTCCCACTTGGGCGAGGCATGCGTCCAGTGTAGGTAGACACGGCTAATTCCGCCTAGCTAATATCCTATCTATAGCATATTTCTCAATGAATATAATTTCATCTTCTCCTTTTAGGCTACGAGTTACTTACTTAAACTAATTCCTTGTTTTATTTAATAAACGTCGAATCTACGTTTAGTAAATGTATTTTTATAGAGTAAACTCGTCGAGGGAGGTCGCTAGTAGTATAGTTTTTCTATGCGTTTAGTGCGGTTTTAAGATTATGCAAATGGAACTGGGCAGGACATATTATTTTTAGAATGGAACAAAGTAGGTGGACGAAGAGAGTAACCGAGTGGATGCCGAGAGGCGAAAAGAGGAAACCTGAAAGGCAAAGGAGGTGGCGCGATATTTTTTGCCAACGGACCGGCTCAGACAGAATGCAGGATGCGGAAGGCCAGAGAAAGGCAAATTTGGAACGAAATGGGCGCGGCCTAGGCAACAGAGGTGACTTCTACATAGAGTATTTTTTGAAGTATAATAGTTTACAGTATTAGTGTAATTATTATTGGTAGTAGAAATAAAGGCTGTTTTATTTTTATTTTCATTTATAATTATATTTAATCTAATATTAACTTTTTGACGTTTAATGTAGGTAGTTGTGCATTATAAATAAATGAGTATTATTCTTTAGCCATGCAGTGAAGACCGTAAGGTCAAATGTTGTGTCGGTGCTAGGTTGGAAGAATCCCCCAGGCAGTCTGAGTGGTTCACGGTTAACCAAATCCGCGGATGATGACAGGTGGTTGCTGCCTTCAGCTGCCTGTGGAATCGTTCGATAAGACCGTTAGAGGCAGGGTGGTATGCAAGTATGCAGTGGTGCGTTGATTCTTGAAACAGGATATCTTCGCCAGGTACCTATTTGAAAAAGAGCAGAATCAAATTGTGCTCCTCGATCCGTTACTATGTCAGTAGGGCATCCAAATCTGGAGATCCAGGTAAGGTGAAGAGATTAAGCCACAGTCTCTACGATAGTTTTCATTAAAAAAAACTCAGCCCTAAAATGACACTTTTTGAAAAATGAAATTCAAAATTAGTTTATAATCTAACAACCACTTTGGGTAGAAACGGGTGTTTAATGGGTGCATCTAGCACGGGCGCGTGCAAAAACAGGGCTGTTATTCGCTACGCACTTATGCGGCTCACCGCGCCGGTCACCCGTCACGAAACTAGACCTCAGCCTACGCTTAGTTACTACGCATCGGGGTGTCAAGATATATTTGTGGGTGAGCGTTGAGGTGAGCTTAAAACAAGGTATGTCTGAGACTTTATTGCTGTTAACATATAAGTAGTTAAGATGTTAATCGACAATTCATAACTCCTAAATTGAAGAATACCTAAAGAGAATAACTCGTAAACATAAAAGTGAAAGATATCGAAAAGCATTCAAATCTATTGCCAGAAACCAAAACAAAGAGGGAACGATCATTCGTAGTCCGTGAGGAGTACCTACGCAAAGTTCGTTGAAAAATACCAAGCTGTACGCCCCTCTCAAATAAACACCGACATATTTTTCATAGGCTAATGGAAAGGTAAATACACCAGCCCGGCTAGCATACTAATCCGCCATATATTTACGTTCGGACGTATAACTTTACGATTGTGCCCATTTTTACGTTACTTACCTAACATGCTAATCTCGCAACATATAGCTTCATGCCATGCGTGCACCAAATGTATCTGTTTTGCCTAATGGTTGACTGGTAGAGAATGCCTTATGGCATTAAGTCCGCCATTTGTACTTTATCTTGTATTGTACTATAAAGTTTAAATAAATGTATAAGTACCTACACTACGAGTTTGCGCTCCAGTAAGATTTGGTTGAACAGTATCAACCGAATCTGGGGTGTGAGTGGTATCGAAATCGAACTACTGGGAGTTTTATACCTGCTTCGCTACAACCTAGCCTAGCTGAGAAGAGTCGGCCTGACCTGATCAAACCGTCCGTCATTGTAAGTACCTATAGAGGTACGACTTTAGAATCGTTGTCATCGAGTTCATGACTCATTTTTTTAATACAGATTCTACTCATTAAAAGATGATTCCTCACCAAATTTCAAGTTGTGAAAACCCATAGTTTTTGAGAAAAAAAATATTAAAGTTTCCATATAAATTTCCATGGATGGCGTCATTACGTGTGATTTTTGACACTTTTTTTTTAACTCCGTTTTTCCAAATACGTGAATTACCAAATCTTTATTACGCGTAATACCTAAGACAGCGGCGCTACCACGAACTTCGAGGTATTTCCATCATTATCGCACTCCCTTACTCGAGTGACAGGGATGCATGTATTACGAACTTCGACTTTCGAAGTTCGTAGTAGCGCCGCAGGTCGGTGTAGGTGCACCTAAGTGAAATAACACATTTTCGGTTCTGGCGCTTCGCCGGCCGCTGCAGCTGCCGCGGCACGCTCGCTTTGCTCGCTCGGCTCGCGCGCTAGGGTCGCGGTACACCTAACACTCCTCCTCGCTTCGCTCGTCGTCGTACCTATACGGACCTGCCTTAGAATATGTCGAATTAGCCTTTTGCGTTTTTGGTCATATGCGTCGTCGGGACAACTAACAGCTACATTTATGATATAATATTAACCGTAATTGATTAAAAACTTACCTAAAGAACATCTACCAATATCAACACGTAAAAAGGAACGCGCACAAGTGTCATGGTCAGTCAAAATCTCCTCGAAATACACAGTAATGGAAGTTTATATGGAAACTTTAATTTTTTTCTCAAAAACTATGGATTTTCACAACTTGAAATTTGGTGAGGAATCATCTTTTAATGAGTAGAATCTATATTAAAAAATGAGCCATGAACTCGATGACAACGATTCTGAAGCTGAGCCAGTATGGAAGCCTTGAGTTACTGTACCAGCACACTTTACCAGTTCTGTTACAGTTAAAGCTCGCTAGCATTCGCTAGTTCACCGGGTAGGTTCCCTGGCTTTTGAGAATTGATATCAGCCTCACCTGCAGCGCTCTTCAGGGATCCGCGATAGCATATGGTTAGTCTCGTCAAGTACCCTCAAAAGTTGTTGCTGAGCTAGGGTTATGACTGGGCACTTTTTGTGCAAAATGTTCGCCATGTCGCCCTCGGGCTCCAAGTCGTAGAGGCAGCCATTGACCCCTCCATAACCGTCGCTTCTGGGCGAGTGATCTAGCAATTCAAAGGCCACATTTTCTCCAGGATTTTCTGCTTGGTCCACGTCTTCCTGTGGGTTCTCGAACACGCAGTCCCGTGAACAACTCCTACTCTGTTTGTACGATTTTCGTGAGTATCGGTAGATGTTATGGACCTGATAATCGTCCGACATAACAAAACTTACACAATGTAAATAAACTTATGAAATAAATGTTTGGATGCGTGTCAATATTGCAATCAACAGCGCATTGACGCCAAATTGACGCGATAGTCGTGACGGCACCATGACAGCACAGACCCAACACAGACCTGAGACTAATGAAAAAGGTATGTAGGCCTATACACTTACTTTACTCTTTCACTACATGGCTTGAAATGAAATAGAAGACCACTGACGCAAGCCACGGCCACGGTGTGAAATAAATTATTGACTGGCGCGTCCTAGCAACTAGTGAAATTGATAATTATATTAATTAACGACGTACCTAATTGTGATTCTTCTTTAAAAAAAAATAGAACTTGATCCACTGTGTACTTATAGGTGTACACACTGAATATAGTACAAAGTACACAATGGATTGGGGGTGGGTACAGTGAAACAGGTATCATGTTCTTTTGATTAAAACAAATTTATTTAATCAGTCTCAACTTACGCATACACTGCGATCGAAAAAATCATCACAAATTTACACAAATAAGTGGCACAAACATAGGTAACTAAATTATTATGTCTTAGGAATAAAAAACAAACTAAACGTACCTAGCTTTTTGGCACCTAAAGTTATAAAGTTAGTTTACATGTTTATTAGCATAGTAATATAGTATAATGGACATGGATAAGACGAAGATCATGTCAAATGCCCATGTCGTACCAACTCCCATTACAATCGGACACTTTACGCTCGAAGTTGTAGACGATTATGTATACCTAGGACAGACTATCCAGTTAGGTAGGTCCAACTATGAGAAAGAGGTCAATCCTTCCGACTCTGCTGGGCAGCGTTCGGGAAGCTATACGGCACATCTTTTCGTCCAACATTCCGCAGTGTCTCAAGACGAGAGTCTTTGACCAGTGTGTGTTGCCAGTGATGACATATGGCACTGAAACGTGGTCGCTTACTATGGGCCTGATAAGAAAGTTCAAAGTCACCCAAAGGGCAATGGAGAGGGCCATGTTGGGAGTTTCTTTGCGTGATCGCATCAGAAATTAGGCTATCCGCAGCAGAACCAAGGTAACCGATATGGCCCTCCGAATCGCTAACCTTAAGTGGCAGTGGGCAGGGCACATAGCACGTAGAACCAATGGCCGTTGGGGCGGAAAGGTTCTCGAGTGGCGACCGCGTTCCGGAAGGCGCGGCGTAGGTAGGCCCCTCACAACGTGGACTGATGACCTGGTAAAGGTTGCGGGAGTCCACTGGATGCGGGTGGCGCAGGACCGGTCACTTTGGCACTCTTTGGGGGAGGCCTATGTCCAGAAGTGGACGTCTTTCGGCTGATATGATGATAGTATAATATAAATGCAGGTAACTGCTATTTAGCTTTTAATATCAGTATTAAATGTCATACTAATGAATAATTTAGAAAAGTAAACAATTGACGTTTATAGCAATTAAACCACAGGCAAAAAATTGTCCTTGCGAAAGCAGCTCAGGTTGAATCTCTTTAGTTTTGGGCAGGTTGTTGACTAATAACTCTCTATTATTCAGAACACTATTTATTAGATAAAGCTCAGAACAATCACATTTTTATATCATTTAAACGGACTCCATTATCGCGGGTCGGAGCGAGAAGACAAGCACAGATAATATATCGTGTATACATTAGTGATGCACCATGCAACTAGTGATGCGCTCAATGTTTCCCACCACTCCTCCTCAAATTTAACTCATAACAACATATTAAATTTGCCTATGAAACATGAGCACATTTACATAAGAAGAATATGCTTAAGTTACAACAAATTATTATTCAGAGTTCTTTACTTTACATAACATTTTATAACATAAAACACACTATTTGTTTTTAAATAAACATAAACTTGGTGGCTCTTAAACTCTGAAGTCACCTTTAGGTAAAGACTCTTTTTATGAAATAACTTTTAATATATTAATTTTATATATTAATTAAATCATTAATTGTTTAACAAAGTTTACAAACTTTTCTTTACATAAACTTTTAGTCATTAAATCAGCTAAATTGTTATTAGAATTTACATACTCTATTGAGATGATGCTTCTTTCAACAATGTCTTTCAGAAAATGGGCTCTGATATCTATATGTTTGGTTCGCTTAGAATTTTCATAACTTTTAGACATAGAGATCTATGTCTATCTATCCTAGACTATCAACAAGTAACAAAGCATCACAATTGTTGTTAAGATGCTTGCTCAGGCCCTTAAGGTTTACCAACTCTTGTGCGGTGGCAGCAGCGGCTATGTACTCCGATTCTGCTGTCGACAAAGCAACACATGACTGTTTCCTTGAGAACCAGACTATGGGATTTACTCCATGTAGGATTATGCCTCCACTAACGCTCTTTCTGTCGCTTCTATCGCCTGCCCAATCCGAATCTGAGTATCCATATAAGTTTGTATCTTCCATTTTTCTAAAAACTAGCCCTTTGTCCTTAGTCTCCTTAAGATAGCGCAGGACTCGTTTGCCCGCCTTCCATAGACTCTCATTTGGCTTATCTAGATATCTACTGAGATATGATACAACGAATGTCAAATCCATTAATTCGCGATAAGGCACATCCAATATTTCATCATCTTCAATTACTTGTATATTATACTGTATTTCCATTGGCGTGTTTATACCTTTGCAGTCTGTCATATTAAATCTTTTAAGTATCTTCTCTATCATAGTGTCTTGTTTTATTATCAAGGTGTTGTTATTTCGTTCGATGTCCATGCCAAGAAATTTTCTGACTTCGCCTAGATATTTCGCATTAAATTCAGTCTTCAGTGCATTTATGGTATCTTGTCCATTTCCGATTATTAAAATATCGTCTACATAAATTAGCATCCAGGTGTCAGCTTTGTAGTACATACAGTAGTCGTATTCTGATCGCTGAAATCCAATTTTCTTAGCAAAATTGTCTATTGTCTCATTCCAACACTTCGGTGATTCAGTCAGTCCGTACAATGCTGTTTTTAGTTTCAATACTGTATTTTCATTCTTCGATTTCAATCCTTGAGGAACTTTTATGTATACATCTGTCTTTAGTTTTCCATTTTAAAATGCTGTAGGTATATCAAGTTGATTAATCGTTAAGTCTTCTTGGACTGCTTTTGATAGGAGCATTCTCACTGTAGAGTGTCTCGCAACAGGTGCATAATTATTATCCAAAATATCTCCTTTTTGCTGTTGGAATCCTCTCACTACTAGTCTAGCCTTTTTGGTTCCTTCATCTTTTTCTTTAAAAATCCATTTGGTATCGATTGCTTTCTTTCCTATAGGTAATTCTTTTTCTTCCCAGGTCTCTAGCTTTTCAAGTGCTTGTAACTCTTTATTGACTGCTTCTTTCCATTCTGTATCACTTATTGCCTCTTCATAGGAGCTAGGTGTATTTGCGCTCAGGCAAATAACTATATTTGTCGCATAGTCATCAAAATGCGCTGGTGGTTTTACTATTCTTCCTGATCTTGTAGTTTTCTCTCTCTGTCTTGTTGCATCTTCGTTTAAATTTCCCTCATTAGTGACTGGTTTGCTTCCTTGTCCTTGCACATTGACAGTTTCTTGTTCTTCGTTCATTCTTCTTCTTCTCTCACCTCTATTTTATCATCTTGGTTTTCTTCTTCTTCTTGAATATCATAATATCTTCTGTCCTTGTTTTCTTCATTTTTATATACTGTATCACTTTCATCGAATCTCACATCTCTTGACATTATTATTGAATTTTCTTCTGGATCCCACAATCTGTATCCTACTGTATTATATCCAACCATTCTTGTCTCTTTTCCTCTTTTACTCAGTTTGTCTGGTTTAGGTATAATAGTGGCCCACGCCTTTGCTCCAAAAACTCTCAGTCTTGATAGGTCACAGGTTCCATATTTCATGAAACAGGGTGTTTTAAAATTTATTGCTGAAGAAGGTGACCTGTTCAGCTGATAGGCAGCACATTGAATAGCTTCACACCATAAAGTTTTGGGCAAATTAGTCTCTGCAAATAAAGTTCTCACCTTATTACACAATGTATAATTCAATCGTTCCGCTACCCCATTAGACTGTTTTGTGTAGGGTAAGGTATACTCTATACTTATTCCTTTTTTCTTACAAAAATCTTTTAATTTGTTGGCTGTATATTCCCCACCTTGGTCGCATCTGATTGGCTGAACTGTATTTCCAGTTTCATTTTCTAGTCTTCTTATATAGGTAGTCCATTAATTTTTCTGTTGCTTCCGACACATACCAAAGGGAATACTACAGCAAAATGGGTAAAATCATCCAACACTGACATAAAATATCTCTCACCATTTAGTCCACAATCCTTGACAGGTCCCGCTATGTCTGTGTGCAACATTTCTGCTATTCTCCTGGATCTTGGTCTTGGTGTCTGCTTAAATGGTCCTCTGGTTGCCTTTCCCTCCATACATGGGCTGCAAGCTTTATTACTTATTGGTAAATGCATAATACCTAAACATTTTCTATTTAAATGGCCCAGACGTTTGTGCCAAAGAGCATCAACACATTGGTTTGTACTAATATTACACACTTCATGACATACATTAGCCTTTAACTTGTACAACTTTCCTTCAGAATTACCGGTAACAAATGCATTGTTTCCTGTAATAACAACTCTATACTTGTCAAACTTTACATCAAATCCGGCTTCAGTTATCTTGTTGACTGAAAGTAAGTTGTAGGTTATGTTTTCTACAATTAAGGCATCAACATTTATTTTAAAATTGTTGTATTTTATTTTTAAATTACCTTTTCTATTAGTATGTATATACTGGCCGTTTGCCACAATTATTTTAACATTTTTTTCTAGTATTTGAATGTCTGTCATGTATTTTTCAAATTCTTTACTTACGAGATGTTGTGTGCATCCTGAGTCCACAATGAAGGTGATATCACAGTCTTTGTTCACACTTTTAGCACTTAAAGCGCTTTCTTCACTGGCTATAAAACCAATCTGGATCTCCGATTCACTAACTAATGAAGTAGCAGCTTGTCCCGAGAAGCCTCGGTTTCGGGATACTCTTCCTTGAAATCTGCCTCTTCCTCGGCGATTTTGACTATAACCTCGACCTCGACTCCATCCTCCTCCTGATGACCGACCTCGATGATGTTCTTGTTCTCGTTCAGATGACCAACCTCGATATTGTCCTTGTCCTCGTTCAGATGCTCTGTGACCAGATTTCCCGCAGGAGTAACATGTAAGAAAGGCATTATGCTCGTTGCTATTACCGCCGTCATCCATTTTCATTTTGGTTTCCATGTCTAGAAGTCTTGCTTTGAAAAATTCTATATTCAATTGATTTTCGGTTGCCATGGTTTCTATTGACGTAATGACTTGATCATAACTCTTGGGTAATGAAGACAACAGATAGCAGATCTGGTCTTCTGGATCAACCGTCACGTTTATTGCGGCTAGCTCACTTAACAAGCTGTCGAACTTTAGGAAATACTGTTGAAGATCTCTTTCATTTTCGTATCTTAACGTAATTAGCCTTCTTTTCAAATATAATCTATTGCATACAGTCTTCCTCTCGAATATTTCTTCTAGCGATGTTAGCATTTCTTTTGTAGTTATCCTTTTTAGGGTTCCGTAGCCAAATGGCAAAAATCGGAACCCTTATAGATTCGTCATGTCTGTCTGTCTGTCTGTCCGTCAGTATGTCACAGGCATTTTACTCGAAAACCATAAGGTGTATTTGAATAAAAAAATGAGGATAGGGTGTATTTTGTTAACCGCTACATAGTTTTGCAATGAAATAACTAAAAAAGATTTTTTTTAGGGGTGCACTCCATACATAAAACCGAAAGTCAAAAATTATTTTTTCATTGCAAGCCCACGTGTGGTACATCAATCGACAGGCCTTTCAAAATAAATATAAGGTTTCTAAGCAATTTTTTGGATTAAGTGAATAGAGTCAGAGATAATCGCCCCGAAAGTCACTAAAATTGTGTCCCCCCCCCTCTAATTTTTGAACCGTGTACTTTAAAATTATGAAAAAAATCATGTTCATAGGGCTTATAGAATTCTTTCAGCGATATTTGTTTTGAACAAGATCGGTTCAAAGGTTTTCGAGATATTTATAAAAAACTGCCTTCCTTAAAGAAAAGGACGTAAGTGCCATAAGTTTTTAGTAACGATATGACCTTTTTCATGTCAGACCCACCATACCCCTAGCAATACCCCTGGGGGTAGGGTGGGGCTGAACCATACCACCGTAGTGCTGTGCACTATATTATGCTTTATAATATTTATCCCAAATGTCCTGTTACCGTTATCGTATCACGCAGTGTAGTTGAAAAAGTTAGACTACCGTTATCTGTAGTAACCATTGATTTAGTATATAGAACTAGATGCACAATGTCAAGCAAATATGCCAAGAAATTTGCCACAGAGCCCCAGAATGACAGCTCTAGTACATTTCAGTAGTTGCTAAAATAGCTTTAACTTATAACCTGCATCAAGATATATGTTTCATAAAAAAAGAACTCAGTGTTTTAGACCTTAAGTACCATATTAGCAAACCAACATCAAAAGATTAAATACTTTTTAGTTTATTGAGACATACAATGTGAATTGACTGCTCACGTCAAAACTTTAGTTAGCGTTTAGCGAATGAATGGAGTCGCGTTATAAATTTTATTTATTTCAACAGAAAGCACAAATAAATCTGGTTGCTTTATTTAACAAGTGGGGAATAAACAGTTTCAAATATTTGTACAAATATTATACATAAAACAATTGATGAGATTTCCGTAAGTACCTACACATAGTACAGCTGACAGAGTCCATAAAAAGAAGTCATTTTAGTTTCCTTGAAATAGATTCAGTTTTTTAAATAATTGTATTTTCGACCTGCCTTTACTTTTAATACTTTCTTTTTTGCGATGTAATGTAAGCGTACAGTCAAGTAGAGATCAGCTGTCGATTTTATTAAAACGATCCTATGGGTTTTGAACGTCACTCTCATGATCATCCGACATCTATAAAACGAGTATTACGAGATATAAGGTCAAAAATGAATGATGATGAAAATTGGCAACAATTTGCGCATATCCAAATGATGTGTTGGGATTGTATTATAGAATTTTATTTTAGTTCATTAATGCTATTATTACCTTTTGCCAGAAGGCAGAAGATAAAGCTAAGTGTATTGGAAGTAATTGAAATTAAAATATGTAATATAAAGAAATGGGCTTAGGTACGTTCATGAGAGGTGTGGCAGTTTTAGTAAACCTGTTCTTCCATTTTTTGTCGTATAACCTATAATATATCCGAATCATTAAAATGAGCCGAACAAACGACCGCGAGTCGTTTGGTTTAAAAAAAACACCTCGACTGTCGCGTGCTATGACTGCAGCCCATTTTGCACGTCGCTGAGGATTTTTTGGAAATCTTAAAATGAAAACCATAATTATGTAGGTAACGACATCATAAAAAAAGTATCTATAGGTACCGACTCCTTAGATTTATGTTCCGTGACTTTGTCATTTGAACTAACAAAAATAATTATTTAAAACATGTTCAAAACTATTAAATTACAATGAGTTTACACAAATTTAGTTATGTTATGAAAATAAATTATTTAAAGAAATAAATCCCATCTTTTTTCAAGTTTTTCTGTTGGTATTTACGCAGTTTGTTATTGACTGAACATTTCGACATAACTGACAACCAACAAGTCTCACAGTTGAAACCAGACTAAACCACAAAATAGATAATAGTACATGTACAGAAAGGACACTCCTTTGATCTTTACGAAAGGCGCTTTTTTCTCAGCCAAAACATTAAGATTTATGGCTCTCTGACGTCCCCAACGTTGGGGCACCGGCATGTACTTGTAGCGATGAACGTAAAACGCGGAGTGTCCCGCGCCTGACTAAACGCAAAAGAACCGGCCGATGCGATTGGCGGGTGTTAGGTGTACTACGACCCTACAGCGCGCGAGCCGAACGAGCGAAGCAAGCGTGCCGCGGCAGCGGCCGGCGAAGCGCCAGAACCGACTACGGATATTTTTTTCGAATAAAGTTAGGTCTTGCTTCGCTCGCTCGGCTCGCGCGCTGTAGGGTCGTAGTACACCTAAAAAATGGCCATAAAGGCTTTCGTTTTTTTCAGTTTAATGAAATTACAATTTTTGTACCTATTTCTTTTTCTATTTTTCCATCAAATCCCAGCACTACTAACGGTGGTATGGTTCAGTCCACCCTACCCCCAGGGGTATGGCTAGGGGGTATGGTGGATCTGGGGTCTATATCGGGTGGCATAAAATTGTTGATCCTAATATTTTGTCGCATACCAACTTTGTGCCGAATATCGAATTGCATAAACATTGTTGTGCATATTTTTTATTTGCCGAAATTGTTGTTCCTAATATCGATTGTCCTAAATATTTATTGTCCGAATGTTTATTGTGTCGAAGGTTTTTTTTTAGAATGATTGATGTGCATAACTTTGATGTTACTAATATTTAATGTACTAAAAATGTTGTGCATACATTTTGTTACGCATACATATCTATTAGAATTGCCTATTACTTGAATAACATCCCGCCCTCATGTCCCCGCCCTCGTGTCATGTGACCCGCCCTCATGTCGACGGAGCCCCGCTTCGCGGGGCCCCTATTTCTGCTCTGAGGGACAAAAGGCAACTAACGAACCTATCTAATTTATCTAAATGAAGGTTGGCTCTGCTGAGAATTGCCTAATACTTGAATTACTTATCACCAGCCCTCATGTCGACGGAGCCCCGCTCCGCGGGGCCCCTATTTCTGCTCTGAGGGGTAAAAGGCAACTAACGAACCTATTTTATTTATCTAGATGTAGGTCGGGTCAGCTCAGAGTTTATAAATAGTAAAAATAAATGTTTTATTTGTGGTTACCTAATCTTTCCTATTTAGGTACGTACTTTAAGAACTTATGACCCGCCTTCATGTCGACGGAGCCCCGCTTCGCGGGGCCTCTATTTCTGCTCTGAGGGACAAAAGGCAACTAACGAACCTATCTAATTGACCTAAATGAAGGTTGCCTCAGCTAAGAATTGCCTAATACTTGAATAACCTGTGACCCGCCTTCGTGTCGACGGAGCCCCGCTTCGCGGGGCCCCTATTTCTGCTCTGAGGGGCAAAAGGCAACTAACGAACCTATTTTATTCATCTAGATGTAGGTCGGGTCTGCTCAGAGTTTACAAATAGTATACAATTTAGGAAAAAAAATAGTATAGGTGGTTTAATTTTAGCACGTTTAACAATAGGCAAAATAATTACTATGACAATGAAAATTAGGAATATTACTTTTTAGGTAATTCGATGTTCGAGTAATCAATATTAGGATAAACATACTTTAGGACTTTTAAATGTGTATGCGCAAAAATGAATAGGCTAAATAAGTGGTATGCCACTCAACATTATGCCAAACATTCTCGGCCAAACAATTTTAGGACGATCAACATTATGCGATACGACAGGCACCCGTGGATCTGACTTGACCTTTTTAATAGGGACGGAACAACCAGCGTTGTCCGACACGCACTTGGCCGCTTTTTTTATTATGTCAATGTACTTATCACTCAGACATTGTACTAACGTCGACTTTGGTCTCGAATCCTACATGTTTTTCCGTTCATGGGAAGCCGAGATCACTCGGGACAGGTAAATGCTTAGTTTGATACTGGCTGATTCCATTTTCAAATTAGAGATTTATTATAAGTGAGAGATTACAAGGGCTGTCGTTGCCGTGTAACACATCGCTACAAGACAGGATTATTGCATTAAAACGACGGCCAAAGCCATACATCGTTTTTGGTCTGGTTTGATAAGGAAACCTTTTCATTAATCTGAAAAGCTTTATAAGAAAAGTCAACAGATTTAATTTAAACATATATTCCTTTTTACTCTTTAATATAGAACATCCAGTGCACAATTCCAAGAGTGATTGTCCCTTTGTACTCGGCAGTATGATTTATTGTTGACGTGGCTTAGACCGATACAAAATGTTCCTTTTATCATACATTTATCTGCGCGTAATCCTGCGCATGCGGCCCGTGCCACTCATTGTCCAGCGAATGTCATTTACGTATAATTTACTAGGTACTTGTCTCTTTGAACCGTCGCGTCGGAATTGTACAGACCTTCCCGCAGATTCTATTTTACACACGGAATGAAAAAACAAAATGATTAGCTTTTATGTCTTTTTGCTAATTCAGTTTTTTGTCATTTGCGTGATCGATTAATTTTATTCGTCTCTCAGTGCAAAAACTGTTATCTCACGCTTTAATCGGATATATTTCCTAGACATTTCTTGATTATATTTGTATGCCAAATGGCAAAACATAGTGAAACAAATTATCGCATAAGATCTATACTTAACCTATGTTTACAAATAAATAAATTTTGAATTTTGATTTTTTAATTTTGAATTTAAATTTTGACACTCACTTAATTCAGAGCTACCAACTTTGCACAATCCCAAATCGATAATGGCAGCTGTAGTTGCCAAACGGAGTCTACGTACCTAACTATACTGGTTACTATATGGGTTAGATTTTTTAAAGCAATGTAGGGTGTTGCCACACCAATCGGTCGATATCGATGTATTGGTTTGTTGGGTTTGGCTGGGCCATCTTCATCAGGGTTTGTTTTAATTTTAAAAAGCCACTTGTTAGAGATAGCTTTTCTTCCCTTTGGCAAGTCTACCATTTCCCAGGTTTGATTTTCCTTTAGAGAATTGATCTCGTTATCCATCGCTTTGCGCCATTGATCAGAATCCTCGCATACCGTCGCTTCTTGAAACGTACTTGGTTCCATTGGAGGTTCATCGTGTGTTGAGTTAATGTTGAAACAAACGTTGCAGATGTAGTCTTTGTATCTAGCTGGTGGCTTAATAGTGGACCGCCCTCGTAGCGTCATCCTGCCTTCTGCCTCAATTTCAGATGCAGACAGTCGATCTTCAGTTTGACCTGGTTGGTTTGCATCATTGACTTGATGATCTGCTTCCGTCATATCACTAACCTCTTGTTCGGGTATTGGATCGTCAACAGTCTGTTCCGCATCTAGGAATGTATCAGTCTCAGGCATGTGAGCTTCATTCGCAAGATCATCTTCTGAACATGATGGTTCAAAAGAGTGTTCATCTTGCACACTTGATGACATAGTGCTCATATTTCCACCCTGACTAGTAGAAGGCTGCTGGTCATCACTCATCTCTGCCGGAACATAGGTTTCATTTTTAGGCACAACAAAGTCAAATAGGCAGTCGGGCCTTTTATTGGCAGCCGTGCTCTGAGAGGTATCAGGCTTCTCAGTCTCTTCTAGACGACCCGATAGAGGATTCTCGTCGAAGGTGACGAGGTCACTTGACCGAATCAACTTGAATGAGTCTCTGTCCCATATACGGTAACCATCGTCAGAGTCGTAGCCGATCAATATTCCCTTTTGGGCCTTCCTATCCAACTTCCTTCTTCGTTGCTTGGGAACATGTGGATAACAGTTAGATCCTATTATTCTCATATGACTTAATCTAGGCTTCTTGTGGTGCCATAGCTCGTACGGTGACTTCCCATCTATGCACGTAGGGCCAGTTCTATTAAGGATATACACCGCTGCTAGTACCATTTCAGCCCACAGTCCAGTAGGGATTTTGGCATGTGCATGCATCAGACTTCGCGCCATCTCCACAACGGTTCTGTTGTCCCGTTCAGTTGGGTTTTGCTCCGGTGTGTAGGTCATCGTCAGTCTTTGAGTAATGCCTTCCTTGTTGAGGGTGGCTTCTACTTTGGAGTTAACAAACTCGCCGCCATTGTCGCTGAGTAGTTCCTTTATAACAACTCCAGCTGTTTTCACTTCAGCCAGCATTAGTAACAGCTTTGCGTGAACTTCAGCTTTCTCTCGCATGAAATATACAAATCTGTACCTCGTATAGTCATCTTTGAAAAGGACAAAATACTTCAGCTTCGTGATAGAACATGGAAAGGGTCCACAGACATCAGCGTATACCAATTCTCCAGGTCGTGATGCTTTCTCTCTGGTTCCAAACTTTAGTCTGTGAGATTTACCATAAATGCATCCTTCACAGAGTTCCTTGATTGTTTGGACTTTTATGTCAAACTCCCTTTCTATGAGTTTCTTCACGTGACTTTTATTTTGATGACCAAATCTTTCGTGATAGAGCTGTAACAGATTTGAAGTTGTAGACAGCTGATTAACTTGGACAGTTGGTTTCAAACATTTGAGTTTCAGTTTGAATAGTCCTCCACGCTTACTGCGGGTACCAATCAACTTTGTCTGTCCATTCATTTTGAGAGTGCATGATAATGTAGTAGACTCAAAGAAACTCCTGTCTGATACATCATGTGTAGCGAGTACTGAGAATAAATTTCTGCTAATGCTGGGTACATACCAGACATATTTCAACAGTATCTTCTCAAGTTGACCATTTACATCTGCCTCGGCGAGAATATCTCCAATGCCTAGGGCTTTAATACATTGGCCATTTGCGCCAGTCACGGTATGCTGGCTTTCGAAGTGCTTGAAGCTTTGAAACAGGTCTCCTCTATTAGTAACGTGACTGGTTGCACCATTATCCGCGTACCAATTTTCTTGATCCTTTGTTTCGCCAAATCCTTCTGCCGAATGTACTGTCATTACTGTCAGATTCATGTTCACAGTCTGTGATTCCTTTGGCGGTCTACCATCGTGAATCCATTTCTTGCTGACTCTATGGCCCTTTTCTTTGCAATAATTGCATTTAAGCTCTTTGGGATATGTTTTCTTTTTACCTTTACTTGTCCTCGTGAATAGGGCTTCTGCATTTGTTTCGTCTGTGACGTGCGTGTCATTTTGACGTAGAACTCTCTCGTGTGCGCATAGTTGACTTGTCAGATTTTCGACAGAGCGTTCCTTCTTTGACATTAACAGCCAACTGGATTTAAATCCTAGGTATTCGGAGGGTAGGGTGTCTAGGATTTTACACATTAGAAGGATCTCTGGTAGATTCGCCTCATTGCGTAGCTCCATACACATTTCGCTCCAAATATTCTTCAATGCTGACACATGCGTAATTATGTCATGACTTGGGTCCCTTTTATAGCTGAAAAATCTGAGGCATAGGTCATAGGTCTTGTCTACACACGTACCTCCAAAGATTCGCTCTAATTCGTCCCACATGTCTTTCGCATAATCAAAGCGCACAACTTTTTGCAGAATGTCATCGGACATGTTTGTCGTAAACAGAATTAAAATCGCACTGTTCAAATATTCAAAAGCTTGAAGATCTTTCTCATACTTTGCTTGAGCATCAGCCTTTTCCGTCGACGCCACGGATGGTTTGATTTTCTTTCCTTCGAGGATATCCATACCTCCGGGCATTGCCTTCAGGACAATTAGTATTTTAAATCTCCATGTTTTGTAGTTTTTGGATTCTAAGTTCCCGATTTGAACTTTGCTCGCGTTTAATATAGCTTGTTCCATATTCTCTGCTACCACTTTAAAGAAGATCAAATAGAAAACGTATGTTTTGTTTACGACAACATTTTATCTCGATATATTAAGTCAAGTACAAAGACAATCAACAACCGTTGCTAGGAGACAATTCTGAAATAGGTTTTAATGCAACCTTCTTAACAGAATCATCTTTGGCGAATGCTTGTAATTGCTCTTTAGTCATAGGTTCCACTTTCAATACATGTCCTAGTTGTTTTTCCTCTAGTAATAATTTAATTCTAAATTTCCAATTACTAAAATTTCCCGTTTCCGTCAATACTGGTAAAATTGACCCCGCAGTAGCCATTATATTTTCTCTTTAAATTCGCGGATCGCAACCCGATAGTTATATTTTGTAACTATTAACGCTCTGCTACCATCTTTAGTTTTGGGCAGGTTGTTGACTAATAACTCTCTATTATTCAGAACACTATTTATTAGATAAAGCTCAGAACAATCACATTTTTATATCATTTAAACGGACTCCATTATCGCGGGTCGGAGCGAGAAGACAAGCACAGATAATATATCGTGTATACATTAGTGATGCACCATGCAACTAGTGATGCGCTCAATGTTTCCCAACAGAATCATTCCCTATTGAGTTGCAATGTTTAAAAAGTAAAAAACCATTACCTCAAAAGTCGAATTTGAAACAATTAAATGTACATAGAGAAATATATAATATACTGATATAATGTACTGTAAATGTATTTCTCGATGAAGAAAACTTGATTCGTGTCGGGGGCAGAATAAATAATTCAAATTATCCGTATGATAAACGTCACCCTATCCTATTGAAAGGAAATCATATTCTAACAAAATTGCTATTCAAATATGAACACGTACGTTTGCTACACGCCGCACCCCAGTTATTGCTTACCAGTATTCGTGACCAGTACTGGCCTATAGGTGGTCGCAGACTTGCGCGGGACGTTTATAAATATTGCTTCAAATGCCGTCGATTTGAAGGTAGCGGCATGGTCAATATTATGGGTGGGTTGCCTTCTGACCGCGTGGAACCGAATTATCCCTTTATTACTGCTTGTACCGATTTTGCTGGCCCCTTTTTAATCACGGATAGAAAGGGCCGTGTGTGTAAAATAATTAAATGTTACCTATGCATTTTTATATGTTTTCGCTATAAATGTGCACTTGGAAGCCGTGAGCGAGTTGAGCAAGGATGCCTTCATTTTAACTCTTACTAGATTCATTGGTCGTAGAGGCAAGCCCAATGTAATATACTGCGATAATGGCAGAAACTATGTGGCAGCTGCTAGGGAGATAAAAGATTTCATAAAAAATAACAAAGACTCCATTTGTGACTTTGCAGCTCAGCGAGGCATTCAATTTAAATTTTCTCCCGCGTACGCTCCACACTTCAATGGTCTGGCTGAGGCCGGTGTAAAGTCGGCCAAATATCATATAAAACGCATGTTAGGACAGACTCACCTAACTTTCGAGGAACTGTCTTCCCTCTTTACACAGGTCGAAGCTATCCTAAATAGCCGACCCCTATGTCCCCTCAGTCCATCACCCAACGATCTCCAACCCCTCACACCGGCTCACTTTTTGATCTTCAGGCCGCTTACATCCCTGCCAACAGCGCCGACGCCAAGTTACAACGACGGCAGCACCCCGCTTCGCAACAGGTTCCAGCGCGTCGAGCAAGTGCGCCAACATTTTTGGAACCGCTGGTCGCGCGAATATGTATCAGAGCTGCAGCAGCGCGCAAAACGGCGCGTCCAAGGACGGAAATTGCGCCTGGATGATGTGGTCCTACTAAAAGATGAGTCTCCTCCTCTGTACTGGCGCCTAGGACGAGTCAGCAAGCTGTTCCCCGGGCCGGATGGAGTTCCACGCGTCGCAGACGTCAAAACCGCAAACGGAACCATACGTCGCGCTCTCAACCGCCTATGTTTGCTGCCCGCCGATAGTTGAGCTTGAAAGCTTGCAGGAGCTTTCAAGGGGCGGGAAGATGTTCGCGCCGCATCGTTAACTAGTTTTAATATTTAGTCTTAAGTACACAAAAATGACACTTACACCCTTGTATTAACGTTCACTTTGGCTTGTATTCCTTTTCACCTATCAAGACACTCAGATATCACGACATAGTTGTAGTTAACCAATCACAGACACTCTCACACACACGTCACATACATACGTCACAGCCACGCCGCGCTTGACACTTGCATTCCGCATCCTAGACGAACGACATACAACCTCTGAAATTTTAAAGGAAATTATAAGCATTTTTAGTTAGGGAGGCGAATAGGGGAATTTTCGGTAATACTCGAGCGTGGCAGTTTAAGATATGAGAGATACCTTAGACCTAATAGAACAACCTTGTAAAGTATTTAGCTCTATATGTAGTGACGCGCGCCTAGGATAGACGATCAGATTAGTAAAAAAAAATCGATTGTCTGAAATACTCGAGCGCGTCAGATGAAGATATTGGGGGTTGATTTTAGTGTTTTAAGACTAAATTTAACTATTCTGACGATAAGTCCTTGACGCCGCCGAGTTATAGGGTCGCGAACTTGTAAAAAAAAACGTTAATCCGGCATTCTCGAGCGCGATTTTTTTATTTTTTATTTTGAAGACTATAATCTAAAACTTACTAAAAATACAAAATCTGCCGGTTTCCGCATGACCGGAAGTGTGGAGGAGCCATTTCGTCTTCCGAAAAACGCGTTGCGGCATATAAGTAGTATTTTATTTCTAATATATATCAATGACCTGCCAAAAACCATAGAACAATCCTGTACCCTCTTTGCTGACGATTTGTCACTAATCTTACCTTGCCAAAATGAACAAGATCTGAAAAAAACCTTAGATTCTTCACTCTTAAATATTGTAGCTTGGTTAGAAGACCACAACCTGGAACTAAATTTTACTAAAACAAAACTTATGCAATTTCGGCCCCATCAGAAATGTAACTTAAATGTAGATTATATATTCCAAAAAACTAAATTAGAATGCGTAAAAGCTTTCCCGCTTCTGGGAATACACATTGATTCAACTTTAAGCTGGAAAGACCACATAAACGCAATATCTATAAAGTTAAGCCGTTTCACATACGCCTTATACGAACTGAAAAAGAACACCGACGTAAAAACTGCCATATGTACCTACTACGCTTACGCTAATGCATGGCTCAAGTACGGTATTGTGCTGTGGGGAAACGGCACTGATTTCAAAAAATTGTTTATACTTCAAAAGCGATGTCTTAGGATAATTTCGAATATAGATAATATGACTAGTTGCAAAGAATACTTTATAAAACATAAAATCCTAACCCTACCATGTATATAAATTTTAGAAGTAAGCGTCTTTGATAAAAACAACTCACACCTGTATCCACTCTACACTCGTCCTTCTGCGCCCCAATACAAGACTTGCCCGACCAAATTCCAACATGAAAATGATACACACCAGCCCTTTGCTATGTCCGTTAATATAATTAATAAGATCCCAAAAAAAATCAGAAAGACACGAACAACCACAGATTTAAAAGCCAGATAAAATTTTACCTAACTAATAAAACAATAGTCCCTTATTCACAGTTTATATACGTCAAGTGAGTAATAATTCAAATGCATGTCAAACATAAATCATTCTCTGATGGCCAGTTCAACACTCCCCCTACATCAGATCAGGCTTACTCACCAATCCTAGTGAGGTTCGCGTTCTTAGAAAGCTTTCCTTTGGCAAGGCTTTCGTAAAGGTATCTGCTACCTGGTCTTGCGAAGGTACGTAGAGGACATTGACCTTCTTCTCCTGATGCAATTCTTGCAAGAACTTATACCGCGTGTCTATATGCTTTGTCTTGAAATGAAACACTGGATTCTTGACAAGCTTGATAGCACTTTGGTTATCTACGTAAACCGTCGGTATAACGTCGTATCCTCGGATTTCCTTGTAGAGACGACTGAGCCATATAACCGTCTGGGCTGCGAGGCTTGCCGCCACAAATTCCGATTCAGTGGTCGAGAGACTCACACATCTTTGAGTTTTGGAAGACCATGACACTGCTCCCCCTGCGGCGAGACACACATAGCCAGAAGTCGACCTTCTCGTCTCAATATCTCCGGCGTAATCTGCGTCGCTGTATGCAAAGAAGGTATTTTCTTCACATGATAAACCCTTGTATAAAATACCAAGGCTTTGAGTGCCCTTCAAATATCGCAATACTCGCTTCGCAATCGCATAATGGCGTTTGTCGGGTTTCTCAACATGTTTTGACAAAACATTTACAGCAAAACATATGTCGGGTCTACTTACAATAGATAAATAAAGTAATTTTCCGACTAATTCTCTGTAATGAAAATTATTGACATTCTTGTCAGTGTCGAAATTGCAGTTGTCTGTCAACTGACCTTTGTCTATCGGGGTAAGTACAGAGTTTGCATCACACATATCATAACTTTTTAAAATAGTTTTTATGTATGCTTCTTGGTTAATAAATATCGACCAATCGTTTTGTTGATTTATCTGCAAACCAAGATAACAACCAACTTCTGAAGTGCGAACTTGAAATACTGTGGTCGGAGCACTAAGGAATTCTTCCACAAGTGTCTTATTTGGTGATAAGATCAGTCCGTCATCAACATAGATCATGACGATCAGCTGCCGGTCTTGACTTATGAACAAGCATGGATCTGAGTCACTTTGCTTCAATCTATATTTCAGCAAAAAGGAACTGAACTTCTTGTTCCAGCACCGAGGCGCCTGTTTCAAGCCGTACAGACTTTTGATGAGCTTGCATACTCGGCCTGATCCGTCATCATATCCCACAGGTTGCTTCATATAAATAACCTCGTCGATGTCACCGTATAAAAAGGCAGTCTTCACATCGAATTGGGTCATGTGCATTTTTCTAATAGCTGCTTCGCTTAACATAGCGCGGATTGTATCCCAGCGAACAACAGGGCTGAAAGTTTCGTGGTAATTAATACCGTGCTCTTGACTGAAACCTCTAATGACGAGTCGAGCTTTAAAACGGTCGATAGAACCATCAACCTTCTTTTTGATCTTGTAAACCCATTTATTGCTAAGGGCTTCTCTATTATCAGGTAAATTTACCAAAATCCACGTTTTGTTTTCTTTGAGAGAATTCAACTTTTCCTCCATGGCAGTAATCCATTCTTCATGGTTCTCTGACTTCATCGCTTGTTTGTAAGTCTGAGGTTCATCTTCAGAAAGACAGATGCAACAGTTCGATCTGGAGCTTTGAAGCAATAGTCTATCTCTTAGATTATAATGATGTGTTGCTTCTTCATGAAGATCAGGAGGAGTTTCATCTTCAGCTGTGTCGGATGGTCCAGCTTCATCTTGATCGTCCTGAAGAGAAGAATCGTTTTCTGTAATAATGACCTCGGTTGTTTCGTGATCTTCACGCTCACCAGATATATACGGAAGCTTACAGAAGTCAGAAGAAACTGTTTCAGTTCTAAACAGTACATCTCTTGAGATGATTAGGTCATTCTTTTCAGGTATCCAGATACGATAGCCGTCCTTATCTCCGCAATATCCAACCAAAAATCCTTTCAAGCCTTTTTGTCGAGCTTCTTACGTTTCTGGCTTGGAATATGTACAAAGCATTCTGTGCCAAAAATACGTAAGTGGTCAATATGAGGTTGCTTATTGTACCAAAGCTCGTATGGTGTCTTCCCTTCGATCTGTGTCGGTCCAGTTCTGTTAAGTACATAGCTCGCAGTATTAATAGCTTCGGCCCACAGCTTCTTAGGCAGGTCTTTATTGTATAGCATGCTTCTCGCTGCCTCAACCAGAATCCTGTTCTCTCTTTCAGCCGCGCCGTTCTGTTCTGGAGTGTACGGCATACTCAGACGGTGGTATAAGCCAACTGCTTCTGTCATACGATGTACTTCGGCATTATTGAACTCTTTTCCACCATCTGTAAGTAATTCCTTAACAACGTGACCAGCAGTTTTAATTTCAGCAAGAAATTTAGGTAGTACACTGGCTACTTCAGATTTTTGCTTTAAGAAGTAAACTTTTCTGAATCTTGTGAAGTCATCTTTAAATACAACGAAGTATCTTCTTCCGCCAAGTGATAGTTCTGACATAGGGCCACAGACATCCGCGTTAATTTGATCGCCGGGTTTTGTGCCACGATGTTGCCTAGTACCGAATGACAATCTGGTCATTTTTCCGTATACACAGCCATCACAGTCAGATTGATCAGGTGAAAACTTAATACCGTTGCGTGTAAGGATTTCCTTAACATGTCTTTTGTTTTGGTGACAAAGTCGTTCATGCCAAATTTGCAGGCTTGTTCCTTCCTTGACAACACAAGCATTGACAGTTGTTACTCTCATCAAAAGTCTATACAGATTACCATCTCTGATACTGACAGCTTTAACTTAGCCGCTTTTATCTTTGAAGATACGCTTGTCCTTGTCAGCTACCTCTATATAACCATGGTCCAAGGCTGAACCCGCTGAGAATAGATTTTGTCCAGCTTGAGGTACATACCAAACATTGTTTAGATGAGCACGTTTCCATTTGCCTTGTACAGACATTTCAACATCTATAATTCCTTGGCCGTATGCATACATAGCCCGATCATCTCCAAGTCGCAAAGCTCTTGGTTTATCGAAAGGTGAGTAGCTCCTGAACCAATTGGCGTTAGACGTGATGTGGTGAGACGCACCAGAATCGACTATAAATTCTGAATTTGAGACATCAATTCGAGATAGGAATGCGTCACCATCATCTTGAACGGTTTCGTTACTCTTATTTCGTTTCTTCAATTTCTTGAGGACGAAGCATTGTTTGTTAGTATGTCCAATCTTGTTGCAATGTGAACATTTGACTTTCTTTTTGTTCAACAAAAGAGCGTTGTCAGACGTTGACGAGGAAGTGGAAGGGTTAGTACCCAGGTCTTCGAGGCGCTGTTCATGAAGACGCAGACGCTCCATAAGAATAGAAATACTCCTATTCTCCTTAGGCACGGACTCCCAAGCATTCTTGAACTCAAGATATGTTGACGGTAACGTGTTCAGTATCCTGTTCATTAACAATGATTGAGGGAGAGCTCCTTCTTCCTTTAATTCGTCGTTGAGTTGTTGCCATAATGCCTGCAGCTTAGACACGTGCGTGGCTATGTCGTCAGCTTCATCTTTCGTGTAAGTGAACAACTGACAGTACAACAAATCTAGTCGTCTGTCATTCTTCTGCTCGTAAACTGAGTGAAGTATATCCCATATCTCCTTACCGGATTTAGCAGTGAGTATATGACGTTTCGGTTCCGTGGAGACGCTACAGCCGATGATACATTGGAGTAATGCGTCACGATCTTCATATTGGGTAAGTTTCCTGGGATAACTTGCTATTTCGTCAGCCGGCGCTTCTTTTCTAGGTGGTACAGGGAGAGTCTCGACGCCTTTCACAATATCTTGCAGCTTGTGCATAGTAAGTTGCAGGTTTATATCGGATTTCCATACCAGCCAATTGTCAAGTCAGCGTAGCTTCTCAATATTAAAGCGCTCCAATTTTTGAGCACTCATATTTGCGAAACACAAATTAAACTGTAAAACTGATCCCAAAAATGAAAAATACTCGTTATAAAAGGGTCAATAGTAAAATTTTCCCATAACCTAATAAAACAATAGTCCCTTATTCACAGTTTATATACGTCAAGTGAGTAATAATTCAAATGCATGTCAAACATAAATCATTCTCTGATGGCCAGTTCAACACTAACTAATAAAGCGTATTACTCTATACAGGAATTTTTAAATGAAAAGTAATTAAATCGAATTGATCTTCTTTTAATATTGGCTCATAAAGCCTTTTTAGTAACTATGTTATATTTACTTAATTAAAATGTGAAATAAAATCCTTTAGTTTTAAGCTATTTTGTAAATGTTGTGATGCCCTTACTGGGTGAATGTTTGATTCTACTTTAACATTTGTCACCTCTATTGTAACAACATGTATGCAATAAAATATTTTAATTTGAATTTGAAATTTAAGTCGCGAACGATATTACAAAAAAAAAGTTTAAATTACCTCCTGCCGCCCAATGACCTATCAGAAGGTCTCCCCGCATGAGTAGTGGTTCCGGCCCAAGCGTAATGACATTTTTAAGTTTTTAACGCCCGCATACCTTTTAAAAGGACTTCAAACAAAAAAACCTTTTTCGGTCAGATTAAGAGAACCCACCAACATTTTTGTCAGATTAAGAAAATATGCTTTCAGGATACCGAGATAAACCTCCCCTATGAAAATCTGACGCTCTCGAGTATTTAAAAAAAAACTTTTTTTTTTGCATTTTCAAAAATCCATCGTAACTTATTGTCACGCCGAAATCGTCAGTTTTTTTAAAGGGAGCTTCCTTGGGGCCTACTTAACACCCCTTCCGAAAATCTGACGAGCTCGAGTATTTTTTTTTTTGCATTTTTGATTACTTTATATGCCTACCCCCACCACGCAAAGCGGCAGATTAGTATACCGTTGTTATCAGAGGCACTTGGGGCATACGTAGTATAGAAATCTGACATCGACAGAATATCTGTCGCGCTCGAGAATGCCCAAGTAACTGTTTTTTTAACATTTTTGAAAAACCGTACACGCCAAACCCACCGCTAAAATGGCTTTTACCATACGAGCTTTTCTTTTCGAAATTATTTTATCTTTCGATTTTGATAGGTCTCGACGGCGCCGTTGAATTACGCCATTTAGCTACCTCGCCTCCCTAACTATTTGGAAGATCCAGAGTTTCAATCATCTTCTTGTTCCTATACAGAACAGGGGGGATTTTCTAAAACGGTGAAATTAGATTTTTGTATCTTAATAAGTAATCGTTCTACAAAGTCTCTAGCTCAAAAAGAAGTTTCCCCCAAACAAACTTTTCATCCCTTTTTAACCACCAGGGGTGGCTTGTTCCAAAACGTAGAAATTACTTTTTTTGGATTGTAATCAGTAATCTTTCTACAGAGTTTCAAGTCTCTAGGTCAAAAAATAATGTTTCCCACGTACAAATATTGCACCCCTATTTAACCCCCCGTAGAGGCGGAATTTTCTCAAAAGCTGAAATATTTTTTTTCGTATCTTACTAAGTAATCTTTCTACAAAGTTTCAAGTCTCTAGTTCATAAATAAAGTTTCCCCCATACAAACTTCGCACCCCTATTTAACCCTCGTACGGGCAGAATTTCCAATAATCCCGTCTTATCCCTAGCCCACGTTATAAAAGTAACCTACTGTTTGAACATGATCCCACAGAAGAACTGGCTAAAGTTGTAGAGTACGCTGAAGCACAAAAGGCAGAACTGATCGTGGGCTGCGACGCAAACGCTCATCACACCATCTGGGGGAGCACCGGCATCAACAAAAGGGGTGAGTTACTCTCAGAATTCATTTTTACTAACTGTCTACACCTGTTAAATAAGGGCAACACGCCAACCTTCGTGACCAGGGTAAGACAAGAGGTACTAGATATAACCTTTGCAACTAAAAAGGAACAAGGAGGAAGGTGGCGCTAGTGTCACGGTAAACATGAACTCTGCATAATTTAATTCTTTAAAAATATTCAAAGTGAAGATAATAGTAAACGAACGTTTGTTTCAAGTGCTAAATACTACAAATGTGGTCAATAAATGTTATCTCAAGAAATAAACAAGGAATACGGATAGTATAATCTAAAACAACTTCTAGAGTATCTTAACCAGCAAAAAAGTGATATTATACGAAACAGTTGCGCAAACTAGACACAAATTTGACCACAAACAATAAAAAGTGCATGTTTTATTGTCGTGCTAAGATTCAAGTTCATTAAAACGAAATCAAGTAAGTGTGCCTATATTATATTCTGTTGGACATTCAAATTCAAACAGCACGCAGAATGTAAACAAAGTGTCCACCAATCAGAGAAGTTCACCCACAGATCCCGTATAATGAGTACACTGAAAGAAAGCAGTGAGTGACATCTAGTACGTAACGTTAAGTACCCAACGCCATCTAGCGACGCTAATGAACAATAGTAACTGACTCAGCTGGCACAGATGTACGTTTCGATTACAGTAGCATATCGCATTTTTTATTTCACCGCTATCCGATAGAGGTCACTATTTAATCAAACAGATAAGACTTGAATTCCAATTGTTCAAAGATGAATTCTACTGCACCGAGTAAAACAAGATGTGCGCAATGCAAAAAACCTATAACCGACAGATGTTTCTTACACTGTTCAAAGTGTAAAGATGATTACTGCCTACAATGCGCCAATGCGGAAAAGCGGTTTTTCAATACAATGTCTCCAGAGAGAAAATCTAACTGGGCGTGCGTCCCATGTAAAGTCAAACAAGCCAAAGGCAATACATTATCTGGCCGCCAGAACCTACCCCTAACGAAATCTAATGTAAACAATAAAAAGACTGACCGTGATTTGATAATCACAACTCGCAGCCAACAGAAATTAGCCAACATCCACGTGGAAAATGATGCTAATGATGACAGTATTGTGAGCCAATTGGGAAACACAATGTGCACGATACAAGAAATAACGTAAATATATGTACTATAGACCAAATAAGTCATCTTCTCGATACAAAACTCGAACAATATAAAACACTAATCATCTCTGAGTTGAAATCCGAAATGAGATCCCTAATTCAGCATGAAATACATGAAATCACCTCAAATTTAAAACTGGAAATAAAGGAAAATATGACATGCTTAACATCCAAACAAAATGCCCTAACATATGAAATAGACCAGTTACACAGCAAAATTGTGACCATGGAGAATGAACAAAAAAAACTCAAAAACGAAATCCAGAACCTGCAAAACGGACATACTCGTACTATGATTTCAGAAAAGCCAACAGAAGATACTTGCAAAAAAATTGTATTGTACGGATTGGATGAATCGCGACGCGAAAATGAAGACGAATTGTATAGGAGAATCTCCTACGTATTTCGTGATATTTTAAATGTAAACTTAGAAGGATACATTGAAGACTTGCATAGACTGGGAAAAAGAGGAAACCGCAGACCCATTGTCATTGAACTAATAAGCAAGCGGATGACCAAATTTATCCTAGATAATTACCGACGTTTCAAGGAAACAGGACTAGTTATATCACGATATTTAGACGGCGAGGGCATAAACAAGCGAAGAGAATTAATTGTCTTATTACAAGAAGCTAGAAATCAGGGTAAAAATGCAGTAATACGGAACAACAAACTATTCATAAACGGAAAGGAGCATTCACAACCAGAACATACCTATTTAAACACCACCGAAGTTCCAAAACAATACGAGAAACACGTAGAAGTGAACACTAGAACAGAAAACCAAAGTGAACAAAACCAAATTCGTTCGGAGCAACCGGATACTTTTACTTCGACGCCCAATAGTCACCAACAGCTGGAACAGGTACCTACTACTCCCACAGGAAGAGTAAATGCTAATTTTCGTCCCTACACCTAGTCATTTAGAAATACTTTATCAGAACATGTGTAGTATTAATAATAAATTCCATCTAGTTGAAGCCTTGCTAGATGAAACGCCTAATTTACTCGCATTATGTATATCTGAGACCTGGATAACTAAGTCAAAAATTGATCTGCTGAACCTTGAAGGCTATAACATGGCTAGCTGCTTTTGTAGATCTAATTACGAAGCTGGAGGTGTATGTATCTTCCTTCGATCAAGCGTTGAATTTATTGAATTAGAAGACATAAATAGTATATCTGTAGAGTATATATTCGAAACATGTGCCATAGAAATATGTTCGTCAGATTTAATATTAATTGTTATTTATTGGCCAAATAGTGATCGAAATCCTGATTTGTTCTTTGAAAAGGTTGAACAACTATTGCATATATTACATACTAAATATAAAAATAAAAATGTTATAATAGGAGGAGACTTGAACGTGGATATTCTGAAAAAAACTAGACTGTCAAAGAATTTAATAAATATGTTCTTAACTTTCAATTTTTCACAACATGTAAATGAGCCTACTAGGATCTCCAAAAATACAGCTAAATGCCTAGATGTTATTTTTACTAACTTTGACGCTGATGACCTTAAGGTCGATGTACAAGAGCTTGGGTTTTCAGACCATAAGGGTGTTAATGTCATAGTGCCTAATGCTATGGAGAGAATGGCACATAAATATGATGAATATGTACACTTCAAAAGATTTTTCACTGAAAAAAATACTCAATTATTTAAATCACAGCTACGAAATATTAACTGGTGCTCTATCCTTTCTCCACAAATGCCAATTAATGATAATTATGTAAAGTTCAATAATATAATGAAAATACTGTTAAACCGCTGCATCCCAAAAAGACGAATAAAATTTAGAATAAGACCTAACAGACAGTGGTTGACACCTGGGATTAGAAAATCTTCTTTACATAAACGGCTACTAAAAAACTTTATATCGCATTCAGACGATCCAATTTTAATTAAGCATCTGAATATGTTCACAAAGACTTTGAGGAGATGTGTTACTATAGCTACAAAGATATATAATAATAAAAGGGTGAATACTTCAAGCAATAAAATTAAAACAGTGTGGAAAATTATAGGTGAACAAACAAAAAACTCTGGATTAAAAATTAAATCCCGGAAAAATACTACGCTCAAAGTCAATGGAACCATAACAGACGAACCACAAGCCGTTGCAGACACTTTTAACACCTACTTTTCCTCAGTAGGGATTAATGTAAATAATAGTCATCCGAAGGCTCGCCCAGTTATGAACCAAACAAGTAATACAATATTCCTATCGCCACCTAGTCATACAGAAATAGACAAGTCCATAAAGGAATTAAAAAATAAGAACAGTTTTGGAATTGATGAAATACCCCCATCACTCGTAAAGAAATGTATCAGCGAGTTAATTATACCATTAACCTTCTTAATAAACCAGTCATTCTCAACAGGAATATTTCCAGATGCCCTTAAAGTAGCAGTTATCAAACCAGTCCCAAAAAATAAAAACGCGAGTGACCCTAGCCAATATCGTCCCATAGCCATGTTATCAACATTCTCTAAACTCTTTGAATCAATAATGGCTAAACGTTTATCAGCTTTTTGCGACAAATATAATATTTTTGATGATAGCCAATATGGTTTCAGAAAACAAAGAGGTACAGTGTTAACAATTCACAAATTTGTACAAGAAATTATTGGTATAATTGACAGGAAAAACTACGCATTTGGGCTACTGCTCGATATGAGCAAAGCCTATGACCGAGTCAACCATAACATCCTCCTTAATACGCTATACGGTATAGGAGTACGCGGCGTAGGCCTCGACTGGTTCAAATCGTATCTCAATAATAGAGTACAATTTGTGGAATTAGATTACTATGATAAAAAGAGCAATACAGTTACTAAAATATATTCACAAAAGAGACAAGTTACATGCTCTATTCCGCAGGGCAGCGTACTAGGTTGCATCCTATTTTTAATATATATAAACGACTTACCAAAAATAATTAATTCAGACAAAATTAAATGCTTTATATACGCTGATGACGTCTCCATAGTCTTCTCGAGTCAAAATAACATCGATTTTGTATTAAATATGAACTCAGTACTTGATATCCTTTTAAAGTGGCTCGAGGACCATAACCTACAGTTAAATATAAAAAAGACAAATCTCATTCAATTCGGACCCCATCAGAGAACCCCGCTAGATATTGATTACACACATTCAGGTCATAAATTACAACCTATTAACAATTGCAGTCTACTTGGAATTAATATCGATGAACACTTTAATTGGAAGTCGCATATTGATAAAATATGTACAAAACTGTCTCGCTTTACGTATGCCTTACGAAATATAAAGAAAACCACAGATTTTAAAACTGCTGTTAGTGCGTACTATGCATTTACACAGACTTGGCTGCAATATGGGATAATTTTATGGGGCAATAGCACAGACCTAACGGATCTATTCGTGTTACAGAAACGGTGCATAAGAATCCTCACAAATATTAAAAATAATGACACATGCAGACCACACTTCAAAAGATGAAGCATTTTAACGTTACCCTCTATCTATATTTTGGAAACTTGTAAATTTGTACGGAAGCATCATTATTTATACACTCAAGCCAAAGACCGTCACACTTGCACCCTAAATCTAAGACATAGAGATAAAATAGCCCTCTCAACAAGTAACTTACATATGAGTAATAACAGCCCCCATATGACAACAATACGCATTTATAACAGTCTTCCTAAAGAAATAGCTGATGAGGTCAAATACACGAAATTTGTTCAAAAGTTAAAAACATATTTAATAGAAAACTGTTTTTATTCTCTGAAAGACTTTTTCAATGTAAATAGATACCATAGATAAGCTTAGCAAATGAAATCCTAGGTGTAAACGTGTAAATATTAGTTTAATTCCTTATGTGTACCTACGTTTAAGACGAAGGATTTGCAATACCCTTACAGGGTGTCATGTTGTGCCATAGACTGTAAGCTATTTAAGACCTGATGTAATGTCTACATGAGAGCAATAAAGTATTCTATTCTATTCTATTCTAAAGGCAGCAAACTGCCTAAATAACTGGCACGTCAGTTGCGAGAACTCAATGTCGGACCACAAACATATCATATTTAGTGTAAAGGGCCCGTTAGATATGGAACCACTAACACGGAGAAACCCAAAAGAAACTTCCTGGGAAGCTTACAAGGCTCACCTGGAGGACCATCTAAAGGATATCCCAAAATATTTTAAAAATCCAGATTCCCTCAACATAGCAGTAAACCAAGTATCCAGAGGCATCTACAAAGCCTACGAACTGAGCTGCCCATTGCGAGAATCAATCACACACAACACTACGACATGCTGGAACAGAAGGCTAGAAAAGTGCTAGAAAAGCTCCGCGTGTCCACCCGTCGCATATTCAATCACTCAACCACACCTAACGAGTGGGAAAGGTATGGTAGAGCATTGATTGAATATAACAAACAGATCAGAAAGGCCAAAGGAGGTCTTGGCGGAAGTTCTGGGAAGAGATCACCCAAACACATAAAGGAGCGAGAATTCACAAAATTCTCTCCAAGACACCAACCAATTACCTAGGCCTACTTAAAAGACCTAATGGCAGCTTTACGACCACGGAGGTGGAAACAATGGACTTGCTTAGAACCACCCACTTCCCTGGTTCGTACCCCACCAGTGATACTCGGGTATGCACCCAAAGGAGCACACAAGCCCGGAGGGCACATAACAACGACTGGAATTTGGCTGCAAACATCTTCAGACCAAACCAAGTTATATGGGCACTGAAAAAATTCAAACCATTTAAATCGGCGGGAGAAGACTGTATCTTTCCTGCATTACTACAGCAAGGACAAAACCTAATCCTCCCGCACCTGGTTAGAATATTCCGAGCTAGCTTTGCTTGGGGGACCATACCAGAACAATGGACTAGAGTCAAGGTACGTTTCATACCAAAAGCAGGGAAAAAGGACTACTCACAGCCCAAATCCTTCAGACCAATTAGTCTATCATCCTTCTTACTTAAAACGATGGAAAGAGTCATTGATCAGCACATTAGAGCGAAATACCTGGCAGTCAAACCACTAAGCCTGAACCAACATGCTTACCAAAAGGGGAAATCCACGGAAACTGCACTACTTGATCTGGTCGACAAAGTGCAAAAAACCCGACAAACAAACAGCTCTATGCGCTTTCCTTGACGTCGAAGGTGCCTTTGACAACACGCCCACAGGAACTATCCTCAAAGGACTGGCATCAAAGGGCGTGGATGAAAGCACCATCAGATGGATCCAGAGCATGCTTTCAAATAGAAAAGTCACTCTGACCCTCAATGCAATTGAGTATACATTCTACACCACAAGAGGTTGTCCACAAGGAGGCGTACTATCGTACGTCCTACTCCAAACTAGTCCAGAACTGTAAAAACAACTTAAACGCCCTGGCTAAGACCAACAAAGTTATACTTAGATGGATACCAGGACATTCCGACATAGTAGGAAATGAAAAAGCAGATGAACTCGCAAGGAAGGGCGCAGACACAACCCTGGTCGGCCCAGAAACGTTCTGTGGCATCACAAAACGGAAAGCATATTCCCTACTATAAACAACACAATAAAATCAGAGGCAATAAAGCTGTGGAAGTTCGCCAAAGGACAAAAACATGCTAAAGCCTTAATCAAAGGATACAATAATAAACTGTCCAAAGAGCTATTACAACTGAGAAGGCACAAAACCTGCGCAGTGACGAGAATTCTGACAGGACATGGCAAACTGAACAAGCACCTGTTTCAAATGGGTATGAAACAGGACGCAACTTGCAGGTTATGCCAGGAGACAGAGGAAACAGCAATGCATATCCTATGCTCCTGCGGAACACTCATGCACAAAAGAAGTATCTACCTAGGGCGGCACATCGTGCACCCGGAAGAGGTACAACATATCACCGCCCAAAGAATCTGGAATTTCCTAGAGGCAACCCGTTGCCTCTAGGAAATTGTTTAGATTACACTTGATGGTGTAATCTAAACAAAGGGCTGTCATAATAGATCACCTGCTGGTCGAAGCGACATACAAAGGCCCACAATACGACAATAATAAAATAAAAAAAACCTACTGTGCGAAAATCAACTCTCTAACATTAGTAGTTTCGGCTGTGCGTTGATGAGTCAGTCAGTCAGTCAGGACTTCTTCTTTTATATATATAGATTATATGGATTCTACCCTTTCCTCTATCCTACTCTCTTCGTTCTCGGCATGGCGGGTTATACATCCCTTGAAGCCCGAAGAAATTTTTCCTTAAATTCAATACATTTTTCATTTGGTACGGGGGTTAGTAACTAATTACCATCTATTGACCCTCTAACCGACTGCGAGCACGCCGCCGCGGCCTCTTCGCTATCCCGCCAGCGAGGACGCGAGCGCTCGCCTCCTCGCCGCTCCACACGGCTCTCACCCTCCTTAATGACATCCTGGACAGCGACAGCCAGCTGGATATTTTCTTCACTTCCGAGCTAACTTTTATGAGGTCAGCGAGTCGCTTTTTGGAAAGTGTTGTAGCCACCAGCTCCGTCCAATAGTTTTAGATTCAAATGACGTGAGCAATGGTCTCTAATATTAATGTAACTATAAAATCATAATGTAATAAATAAGTAATGTGTATAAACGTATCTCCAATAATGTGCATTTTTTATGTAAATCACCTATTTAATAAATATATTTTATATATTTAATATATTATATTCAATGAAATGTGTAGGTAATTATTAATGAATGTAATTGAAATGTACAAATTATAAATTAGCACGTAAGGTTTATCAACTTTATGTTCAAAATAAAGCTTAATTAATAGTTATCTATTGAGAATATTTATTAGGGACACAAAATAAATAGATATGTGAATAAAAATATCAAAACTTACCTGTTTTTCTAATTTTCGGCACGGCGCGGCGCAGGACATAAATAACCGTCCTAATACGTGTACGCGACGGCACAATGGCGCGCGAACAAATGTGGCAGAGAGGGGCAACCACGGGGCAACCGAAAGCATGCCGTGGGACAGAGATACTTAGTCTCCGCCAAATCATTATTTCTCTAAATCTAGCCATGTTTCACTGTGTACACTTGATCCACTGTTACCACAACGATCCTACCTAACTACAGGCTTACGAATACTTCTGTGCCACACTGCGGGTCTTATCCAAGTCTTATCATATTCAAGCCGATCTATTTGCTCAGTTGTAAAATGGCATAAAAAATGCGGAACGAAAACACGCATGAAGTGCGTATGACGTGCACTTTCAAATGTGACACGAAAAGTGTTACTTTGTCAATAATTTTCTAAGATTTATTTTGCATTATTTTAGAATCGAATATTATTTAAGATGTCTGACGACTACATTACAGAAGAGCAGGAAACCGAGGTAATCCTCGAACCGAGGTTAGACGAGAGCTCCGAGGAGCCTTCCATGTCGGAATGGTCTTCGCTCGTCATCAACATACACGAGGAGAACTTGAAGAAGAAGCTATATGAGCAAGGGCTCTACGATCCTGGCAGCGGGGAGATATGCACCGCCTACATCCAACAGTCCGACAGTGCCGTCCTCCGCCACCCCTACTACAACTATCCCTCCATCCCAGACCCCGGCATCGTCGACGCCCTACTCAAGCCCCCGCCAATCTTCACATACCCTAGCGACGGCCAAGAGTACTACCTGGCAATTTGCAAGGAAATGCACCAATGCCCCGTGAGATTATTTTATAGAGACTTGCTACAAACACATATAAACTTGGGTTACTATGGGATCAATCCTAAAGGCGTCCGCGCGATGACCATGGCTTTAGAAAAGAACACTTTCGTTACGCACCTCGATCTGACGGATAACTGGCTCAACGATGACGCCTGCTTCCATCTAGGTCAGATGTTGGAGAGGAACTCCACTCTTGTCGACTTGAATCTGTACGGATGTCGCATCGGCTACAGTGGGACGCTCAGGCTGTACGAGGGTCTAACGACGAACAGGTCTCTGAGAGGGCTGAACATCGGCAATAATCAGATAGGTGATGAAGGTCTCGAGATCATAGCTAACGCCATAAGTCATCTGTCGGAAATCCGTGAACTAAACTTATCTAGCAATGGCTTATCTGGTAAAGGCTGTCAAATCCTGGCTGAAGCACTAGAGAGTCAAAACAAGCTCACGTCCTTAAACTTATCTTACAACAATCTGTACTCTTTCACATCTGGACTCTGCAATGTGCTCACGCTGTTGGGCACGAACCCAAAATTTCAGAACTTAAACCTAGCTTGGAACTGCCTCAGTGGAGCGAGAATAGCTATAGGTATCAGAAATGTCTTCAAGGCTAAAGGCTTGCTTCACGTAGTCCTCAATAATAACAAGCTGAGCGGCACTGCCATTATTAACAAAATGACAGCCTGTTTTGATAAACCAAAAAACATGAAGTGTTTTGATGTATCTTACAATCCACTCACCCAAGCCGACGCTTTGCTACTCATCGACAAATTCCAAACGAGCAAAATACAGGAACTTAATTTAGACGGCGTTAATGAGGCGTACTATCGTACGTCCTACTCCAAACTAGTCCAGAACTGTAAAAACAACTTAAACGCCCTGGCTAAGACCAACAAAGTTATACTTAGATGGATACCAGGACATTCCGACATAGTAGGAAATGAAAAAGCAGATGAACTCGCAAGGAAGGGCGCAGACACAACCCTGGTCGGCCCAGAACCGTTCTGTGGCATCACAAAACGGAAAGCATATTCCCTACTAAACAACACAATAAAATCAGAGGCAATAAAGCTGTGGAAGTTCGCCAAAGGACAAAAACATGCTAAAGCCTTAATCAAAGGATACAATAATAAACTGTCCAAAGAGCTATTACAACTGAGAAGGCACAAAACCTGCGCAGTGACGAGAATTCTGACAGGACATGGCAAACTGAACAAGCACCTGTTTCAAATGGGTATGAAACAGGACGCAACTTGCAGGTTATGCCAGGAGACAGAGGAAACAGCAATGCATATCCTATGCTCCTGCGGAACACTCATGCACAAAAGAAGTATCTACCTAGGGCGGCACATCGTGCACCCGGAAGAGGTACAACATATCACCGCCCAAAGAATCTGGAATTTCCTAGAGGCAACCCGTTGCCTCTAGGAAATTGTTTAGATTACACTTGATGGTGTAATCTAAACAAAGGGCTGTCATAATAGATCACCTGCTGGTCGAAGCGACATACAAAGGCCCACAATACGACAATAATAAAATAAAAAAAAACCTACTGTGCGAAAATCAACTCTCTAACATTAGTAGTTTCGGCTGTGCGTTGATGAGTCAGTCAGTCAGTCAGGACTTCTTCTTTTATATATATAGATTATATGGATTCTACCCTTTCCTCTATCCTACTCTCTTCGTTCTCGGCATGGCGGGTTATACATCCCTTGAAGCCCGAAGAAATTTTTCCTTAAATTCAATACATTTTTCATTTGGTACGGGGGTTAGTAACTAATTACCATCTATTGACCCTCTAACCGACTGCGAGCACGCCGCCGCGGCCTCTTCGCTATCCCGCCAGCGAGGACGCGAGCGCTCGCCTCCTCGCCGCTCCACACGGCTCTCACCCTCCTTAATGACATCCTGGACAGCGACAGCCAGCTGGATATTTTCTTCACTTCCGAGCTAACTTTTATGAGGTCAGCGAGTCGCTTTTTGGAAAGTGTTGTAGCCACCAGCTCCGTCCAATAGTTTTAGATTCAAATGACGTGAGCAATGGTCTCTAATATTAATGTAACTATAAAATCATAATGTAATAAATAAGTAATGTGTATAAACGTATCTCCAATAATGTGCATTTTTTATGTAAATCACCTATTTAATAAATATATTTTATATATTTAATATATTATATTCAATGAAATGTGTAGGTAATTATTAATGAATGTAATTGAAATGTACAAATTATAAATTAGCACGTAAGGTTTATCAACTTTATGTTCAAAATAAAGCTTAATTAATAGTTATCTATTGAGAATATTTATTAGGGACACAAAATAAATAGATATGTGAATAAAAATATCAAAACTTACCTGTTTTTCTAATTTTCGGCACGGCGCGGCGCAGGACATAAATAACCGTCCTAATACGTGTACGCGACGGCACAATGGCGCGCGAACAAATGTGGCAGAGAGGGGCAACCACGGGGCAACCGAAAGCATGCCGTGGGACAGAGATACTTAGTCTCCGCCAAATCATTATTTCTCTAAATCTAGCCATGTTTCACTGTGTACACTTGATCCACTGTTACCACAACGATCCTACCTAACTACAGGCTTACGAATACTTCTGTGCCACACTGCGGGTCTTATCCAAGTCTTATCATATTCAAGCCGATCTATTTGCTCAGTTGTAAAATGGCATAAAAAATGCGGAACGAAAACACGCATGAAGTGCGTATGACGTGCACTTTCAAATGTGACACGAAAAGTGTTACTTTGTCAATAATTTTCTAAGATTTATTTTGAATTATTTTAGAATCGAATATTATTTAAGATGTCTGACGACTACATTACAGAAGAGCAGGAAACCGAGGTAATCCTCGAACCGAGGTTAGACGAGAGCTCCGAGGAGCCTTCCATGTCGGAATGGTCTTCGCTCGTCATCAACATACACGAGGAGAACTTGAAGAAGAAGCTATATGAGCAAGGGCTCTACGATCCTGGCAGCGGGGAGATATGCACCGCCTACATCCAACAGTCCGACAGTGCCGTCCTCCGCCACCCCTACTACAACTATCCCTCCATCCCAGACCCCGGCATCGTCGACGCCCTACTCAAGCCCCCGCCAATCTTCACATACCCTAGCGACGGCCAAGAGTACTACCTGGCAATTTGCAAGGAAATGCACCAATGCCCCGTGAGATTATTTTATAGAGACTTGCTACAAACACATATAAACTTGGGTTACTATGGGATCAATCCTAAAGGCGTCCGCGCGATGACCATGGCTTTAGAAAAGAACACTTTCGTTACGCACCTCGATCTGACGGATAACTGGCTCAACGATGACGCCTGCTTCCATCTAGGTCAGATGTTGGAGAGGAACTCCACTCTTGTCGACTTGAATCTGTACGGATGTCGCATCGGCTACAGTGGGACGCTCAGGCTGTACGAGGGTCTAACGACGAACAGGTCTCTGAGAGGGCTGAACATCGGCAATAATCAGATAGGTGATGAAGGTCTCGAGATCATAGCTAACGCCATAAGTCATCTGTCGGAAATCCGTGAACTAAACTTATCTAGCAATGGCTTATCTGGTAAAGGCTGTCAAATCCTGGCTGAAGCACTAGAGAGTCAAAACAAGCTCACGTCCTTAAACTTATCTTACAACAATCTGTACTCTTTCACATCTGGACTCTGCAATGTGCTCACGCTGTTGGGCACGAACCCAAAATTTCAGAACTTAAACCTAGCTTGGAACTGCCTCAGTGGAGCGAGAATAGCTATAGGTATCAGAAATGTCTTCAAGGCTAAAGGCTTGCTTCACGTAGTCCTCAATAATAACAAGCTGAGCGGCACTGCCATTATTAACAAAATGACAGCCTGTTTTGATAAACCAAAAAAGATGAAGTGTTTTGATGTATCTTACAATCCACTCACCCAAGCCGACGCTTTGCTACTCATCGACAAATTCCAAACGAGCAAAATACAGGAACTTAATTTAGACGGCGTTAATGTGAATCAAGGTTTTGTAACTGTATTAAAGGACATACATGAGAACAGAAAAGATGCGGTTGTGATTCACGGCTATGTGCAAGGTGGCTTCAGATCTAAAGGACCAGATGCGAGAGAGCTCGTGCTGAACAGAATTGAATTTATAGGAAAGAAGAATAAAAAGCGTTCAATGGATATAGCTCTCATTGTTCTACAGTTTCTTAAGGACAAAGTCACCGAAATAGAAAGTAAGAGCCTTGCATACAGAATGAAGGCTTACGGTGTCGTGATAGATGAGGATCTCTTGAACGCTGTGCAGGAACTTTGGCCGGGGCAGCCGACGAAGAAGGGGGCCAAGACGATAGGTCTTCAGCCGTTAGCCGAGTATATTAAGAGGAAGTGGCCGGATAGAGAGTTGCCACCGACGCCGCCGCCGGAGCCGGAACCAGTGCCTGACCCGAAAAACAAAGGGAAACCGAGGAAGAAATAAACGCAACAAAAGGAATTCTTCGAGGGTAATATCAGAGGCGTTACCATATAATCGTGCCTATCGTTTCAACAAGCAAGAGGGACGAAGGTGGAGCCATACAGATCTATTTCAGTAGTAACGCCTCAGAGACTTTAGATCCTTGATTAACTTGTAGTGATGGTGATCTCTTACGTGGGACTGCAGCTTCAGTGGCCCCACCCAGAATAGTAAAAACAGATTCATGTCTGACTGATAGTTTTTAACGTTTATATGTAATTTATTTTTAATGCTTATTTTTTAGGAAATCTTTGTATATGTTAATGTATTTTTAATTTATTTTATTTTTATTATAGTACCTACCCATATAATTTTTTCAGAGACCGTTTTATTTGTAGCGAAATTGCGATGCTAAATTGACAATATTTATACTACTTTTCAAAGATAAGTACGAGTAAATGTAGGTAACTAATACTTATCTTTGAATTTTTACTTACGTAGGTACGTTTCACTTCATGTTATCATCTTTTTTTGTATTTTTCTGATCGTTTCCGCCCTTACTTGTATAAGGCCTGAATCACACTGGCGGCCTGCGGTGGTAATGACAAGTTTACAATTGACCGCCGCGGCCAGGCCGCGCGCGCCAGTCTGTGAGAGACTGACTATACGCTTTGTACTTAGGTATACGTTCTAGATATACTTATCATTTGTGTAGCGGAAAATGATGAGTTTTGATTATAACCCTCGATTGGAAATTAACGCAATTGCTTATTTGAGGGATAATAGTTCCCTACGTACGCACAGGGACTTGGTGATTAAATGCAAAATTATATGAATTTAATTACATAGGTACCTACATATCGCTTACATTAGTAATTATCACAAATGATAATATCATCGCAATTCGAAGACCTTGTAGGTAGTAAAAACTCATTTCTAACGCTGACTTTCCCAGGTTTTACTTCTATACTATTTTTTAGTTAATACATTGTTGTCAATTGATGCCAGTGTGAAAATTGCCGGGCAGATGTCGGAGAGGCAACCGGATGGCTCGCGGTATTTGAGCTCCTGAAGTGCTGTGGAACCGCCCTGTGTAACCCGTACTGAGCCAATTAGGAGGGTTTTTTTTAGTATGATGTGGCCAGTTATTACTAATCAGCAGAGGTCGGCAAATGCATTACAAAACGAGCTTAAATTCTAGTTGAAACTGTTTTCCCACTTAAGCGGAAAGTTGTGCAAAATAGATTAATCACATTCCGTAGATTCTTACAATTTTTTTTTATGGCTACGTAAAGCTCGTAGCAGCAAGGCAGCCTAAATAATATAAACTTTGCAAAAAAAAAAATCTCCCCTCCCCCTGCGTGCCAATATATCTAATAACAACCTTATTAGTAGTAGGTACGCTATAGTTCAACTTAACTCAGCAAAATTGATGAAGGAGACGATGAAATAAAATACCAATTTGTTTTTGCCATTGCCAAATATTTTTCAAAGCTTTACATATTATCTCTTTAGGAATAACGTCCAAATTCGAACTATTTGAATTTACTTAACTCAGCAAAACAGTAAAAGACGCGTGGACTAAATTAGAAATTTATTTGCAGAATATGCAATTGCAAAAAGTGTTTAACGGCTTTATACTCTTACGAATAGTGTTCAGTTTTGAATGAAGTCGAATCGGCTAACAGCAAAATATAAAAGTTTGATAAAACAAAATGGAATTTGCATTTACGGAAAATGTGTTACGACCTTATACTGTTAACAATAAAGTACAAATTAGACTATGTGCCCCTAGTCAACCCCCCGTTTTCCCCCCGCCCCCAAGCCTCGTCCCGAATCCTGATATCTCACAAAATCGGTCGCGAGTTTAACAATTTTTGCCCATCCCAAAAAGTGCTCAGCGCCGCTAAAGAAGTTTTCACTTCAACAATAATTCTATTAAGGTCAATAGAGTTGTCAATAGACCTATATAACTGTGGCCAGTTATTGGCGATTTACTGTGCGCCAGAAAAGAGTAGAAATTAAACGAGGGCGCCACTTTCTACGTAAGGGCGAGGCCCCACTGGTGCGTTGCGACGTCGCAGCGTCGACGTTTTACATATATTTTTTATGACATGCCACATAGATTCCGTTGCGACGACGCGACGCAACGCATCGCACCAGTGGGGCCTCGCTCTTACTGTCACAATTTGAAGTAAAATGCTTAAACATGGCAACACTTTAGTATGGTTTTTTTTAGATCCATTTTATTTAATTACTACTCTTTTCTGTCGCACTGTACCCTACTTTGTGTTTGGATAATCTCCGACACCGCTTGTCGGATTTTAAAAATTCTTTCACTTCTCGACTTTTTGGGTAGACATGGGCTGTATTGTATCCCGTGGTTTTGCCTGAGTTCTCTGCAAAGCGCGGGCAAAGCGGCGCGGGCAGCTAGTACTAATAATAATAAAAATATAATTTTTAAATAATCATGATACAAATTTTATTGTAAGGTAAAATTTAACATATTTACACAGGTTTCTTAGTCAATAATTTAACATAGCTTCACATATAGATTATTTGGTCATGCGAGTAACGAGACGTAACAATATCTTTCACACAAAAGTACCTTTTGCGTTATTGTTACAAATTCCAGGTTGAGTTTATGCTAGGATGGAGTAAAGCACAGTACAAACGATGCGATTTGTCACACCAACTTGCTACAGTTGGAATGAGACGGCAATTGGTACGTTTTTTCTACCTATATGCTTGTTCTTCGTCTTATCATGGCATTTTAAGTGTATTGATGCTTACGGTTTTATAATGCTCGCATAAACGTTCATATTTATTTTATCCATTAATACTATAATAATCTTTCACTTTCCTTAACCAGCATTGCTTTTTGTACGTTTGTTATTCGTAAAATGCAGTGACAGACTGGTAAACCAAAATGTGGATTCCACTGAAAAAGTCCACTATGCCACATCATTTTTACATACACATAATATATATTGGCCGGAAAGGAAACTTACATTGGTTCTAATGTTAAAACGGATGCAATTTTTCTTATCGTACCATAACCACAATTATCTATAGTAAAAAACCAAAAAACAACGTCGGTTATTGTCGGTGAAATAGAAAAACAACCCAATTGTCATTCAAACTATGGAAAGTTGTTGTGACAAATTGTTAGGTGTGTATAGGCTTTGAACGAAATCACGGTTTGTTTAGTCCCCAAACGATTGGTGCATGAGCTTCTTGGAATATTCGTAGACCACAAACAAAACTGCGGTGGCGGGTATGGTGCGGACTAGTGTAGGCTTCAGTCCGTTGTACAACGCCGAAACGCCTGGAATAGGATAATATACTCGTTATTAAATAAATTTTCACGACACAATTATACTTTGTATTAGAAATTTAGGCGACGAAAAGTACTTAAAACGAACCATTACCGACATGTATTGTTTAACATATTCACTGCCAAGAATCGCTACGCGCTACGCTCGTAGCCAATCCCGTGGTTTTCCTCATATGTAGCGGAAAGTGACTACGGCGTATTTCTTATATCTTCCAGTAGCATTGTAAAACCATTACGCATTAACACATAAGTATGTATATGTAGTTAAGATTATTTAAGCTGTTCGTTTAGCACTTGAAAGCTTATCTTGTGAACACAATACAATGAACTGTTTCCTATTGTATAAGCCCACCGCAAATCCTCCGACCAGATAAAAATTAAGCAAGTAACGATAAAACTCATACAAATAGCTACCATCTTCTTTAAGTCACAAGGTTGAAATTGCAATAGCATAACGCTTTCTATAATGACACTTGGACATTGAAAGCCGCAGTCAGGTAAGTCACCGACGGACGTTGTAGTGCGACCACAAAGATTGTTATTAACAAAATGACTTTCTTAATGAGTTAAGCTATATCAATTTCAACCTTGTGACTTAGAGGAGATGGTAGCTGTTTATTGACAACATTTCATTTTTTTAAGTGGTCCATTATATGATTTAGTTCGATAGATAATGAAATTTTAAGGTATACGTGTTTTTTTATTTCTCCCTAATGTTTATTTTCATCCAAATTAAAATTAAAAGTAATGAATTCCAATAGGTCGTAAGTAAAATATGACGTCATTATTATGTCTCTCTATGGCACCTGTCCACATCTTTCACTAACTTCTCTAAGATCTCACGGTTCTAAATACTGATTTGCCATACGATAAATAAATAAACTAACGTGCGTAGGAATGACGTCACTCACAGGGTAGATCGCGTTTTACGGATTTTAGTGATTTTCTCGGAAACGAGTAAAAATAAAAATGGGAAAACCACTTTATTACGTTCAGATAAGATAATTACCGAAATGGTTTTCGATTTAGGCATCATTACATATTTTGAAATGTTGTCAATTGTATTGCAGAAGAGAACGACCGTATACGCTCGGACGAGGCGACTAAAGAGGGTTATCGGATCGAAGCCCTGCGCATGACAGCGCACCTAGTCTTTTCCGTAAACTCTACGGGTATCATCCGCATCTTTATCCTACTCTCTTTATACTAGGAATGCTTAACTATACTTCTCTAGACTGCAGAAGGAATTTGTCCTTCATATAAATACTTCTTTCGTTTAATACGCGGCCAAATTAGTAGCCCTTCCTTGTTATCTGTAATTTCACTCCAAGTGCGTCCTTTTCGCATTCTATTCAGAATAATATAGAAGACACTACTAATATTTAAGAGAAATGTGACTGTAATTTTTGACTCCACAGTCAAACTATCAATGTAGTTTTGTGGAGCAATGTACCTTATGTTCATGTCTAATTTTAGTTTTTAATAAATAAATAGTAATAAAAATTCGCTGTCCCGGCGGCACGAACTCGTGCTCTATCTCACTCTTCTCAATGATATACTGGACAGCGACAGCAAACTGGATATGTTTCACAGCACGGAATCTCAATTTCTCTCGACTAGCAGCCGATATTTGGAGTCTATTAAGGCTTCAAGTTCCATACTTTATTGATACCTACTGTATTGTATAGACGTAAGCACCTTATTGTATAATATCCTCCTGTATAATTAACATGCATAGCCTGTCTGTTAGTGTTAATTAAGGGATTAATAAATAAATAGCTACCGGGGAGTTTTTAATGGAGAGAAATACCGTACGATAATCCAGCATTTGCAAGTTTTCGTCTGATGTGGAGTCTGGACGTTCAGAAGGAGTTCAGAGGCTCTAGAATAAGTTTTACCTAAACAAAACTTTACGATCAAATCAAATCCCATACAAATTGAAGGTAAAACGCAAACGCGATCGTAACGTTTTGTTTCGGTAAAACTTACACTAGACCCTCATAACTCGAGAGTGGCCTAGTCCCGGTACCCGACAAAGTGAATGATAAGTGATAACTGACCTTCTCGCTTGACGATCTCGTAGCCCACGGCGAGGAACTTCTGGCTTCGGTTGGAGATCTGGACTCGCGACTTTATGACGTCACTCGGGAATATGACGGTCCACAGGACGAGCCCGCCCACGGCGCCCGCCGCCATCGTCTTTAGCGGACCGATGTCGTCCTTCGACTGTCCGGGCGCAGCCAGGAGCTCTCGCGTACCTGAAATATTCGACTCGTTACTTTTTTCAGGGGAGCGATTTTTGACTTTTGAGCGCTCGACTCTTTCACTCGAAAACTGTCAAAAATTATGAAATGCTATTTTGAAATAGCGATAGAAACTTTAAAAACGAGTGGTATTGACTACTCGTATTCAATTCTATTGGTAGAAAGTAAGTGCCGGCCATTTTGACACTACAAACGTATTTACTTTTATTTGATTTTCAAACGCTCGAAAGTCAAAAATCGGTCCCCAGCTCTTTCACCGGCGTGCAACGTATAACTAGTTACAGCAAAACTAATATCCTAATATTAAGCGTGTATTTGACCCAAACGCTCGGAACGAGTTTTACATTTTATAAACTAGTCGAGCGCGAAGCAAACACTGCCGTACCATCCTTTACTGGAAACATTTCGCCGCAATTTCAGGCCCCTATTTGAGAACCTCTGGATAAGACCAGAACGCAGAAATTTTCGTCATCCAGTAAGCTATAATCACATACTTAAAATCCAAAATTTCAAGTCTGTAGGTCATTTAGTTCCGAAGTTAAGCGAAAGCAAAGTTTCGCATTTATGACACTCACTCATGATCATAAAAATAGAACTAGTTCTTCCCATAAACTCAGAGAGCTGAAATTTGGTACAAAGTTAGGGTTTAATGGCCACATAAAGGGAAAACTATAAAAACTAGGATAATCGAAGATCTGGAGTACCTGGTGACCCTGATTAGAAAACACAAGAGCCCAACCAAACTATTAGAGATATATCTATACCGCCTTTACAAAAAATATTCAACTTTTTTTATTCTAATAAAATAAATCAATAAGCCCACGTTTCTACAAAAAGAAGTGAAATCCCATCAAAAACATTCTGTAAAAAACTAACCAAGTCTCGATGGAGCTGCTTGTTTATCTCTAAAAAGTAATGAAATTAAGAAAGAAAGAAAATGTTAATTGTCACACAAATAAGCAAAATAGATAATAAAGGTACAACAATTTAACAAACAAGATTATTTGTGTGACAAAAGGAACGAACTCAGCATGTGCTGTGACAGTGGCAGTACAGCGCTGGTTTTCAGTTCGTCCCCTTTTCACTAATACCACATTAAACAAAAAAAAAACATCATAAACCACAAAAAACAAAATACAACACAATACAATAAAAACCGTCATAAAGAACACTTATCATGTGTAATTAAGACAAAGTCGTGCCAAGTCTAAGGTTCCTTACTGCGATTTCTTTATTATTTATAGATAATGTTGTGTGACTTGGCCGTTGACTTGTACCCACTAACGTATCAATACTGTAATGTGGGTATCGGCCACTGGCGGCCAGTGTCGCAATAAACCTGTATACGAACGGACGTTGTTTATCTTTCCCGCCCATATACCACAGTGGCGAACGAGGCTGGTTTAAACGCGTGTGTTTATAGATAATTCAGTGGTTTATGTCAACGGAATAGACCATTTAACATGTCGGTGGGAAAAATCAGTGAATTCGATGTGCAGAACGGAGTCTGGTGTTCGTATATCGACCGGCTAGAAATGTATTTCTTGGTCAACAAAGTGGAAGAAGGAGTAAGGTTGCCGACACTCATAGCGGTAATGGGTGATGAAGCTTATGAACTTCTAGCGAACCTGGCTAGCCCCCAGAAACCGTCGGACTTAACCTATGGTACCGCCGTTCAGATAATGCGTCAGCATTTACAGCCTACCCCATCAGTACTCACCGAGAGATTTCGGTTTAGGCAACGACGACAAGCCAGCAACGAAAATATCGCCACATACATAGCCGAATTAAAGAGATTAGCTCGACACTGCGAGTTCAATACGACACTTAGTGAGAATCTCAGGGATCAATTCGTTTGCGGTTTGTGTAGTGACGTCATTAGACAGCGGTTATTTGCCGAGGACGATTCGCTTACCTTCAAAAGAGCAGAGAAAATCGCGATCTCGCTTGAGGCGGCGGAGCGGGACGCGGCCGCGGTGGAGGGGAAAGCGGGGAGGACGACGGACAGCGGCTCCGGGGCAGGGGCCGGGGAGGCGATAACGGTGCATGCGCTGGCGCACGGCGCGGGGCAGCGCGGAACGCCGGGCAGGCGCGGGAGCAGAGGCCGGGGGCGCGGGGCACGCCCCGGGCCAGCCGGAGAGCGCGGAACAGCGCGAAGTGACGTATTGAGCCATACGACAGGGGGGGGGGGCGCCGGTGTTCCACCGCGCGCGCCCGGTGCCCTACGCGCTCCGGGAGCGCCTGGACGCGGAGCTGGACTCCATGCTGCGGGACGGAGTCATCGAGCCTGTCGACTGCTCCGACTGGGCTTCGCCGCTGGTACTGGTAAACAAGTCTGATGGTTCTCTGAGAATATGTGCTGATTATAAAGCGACAATAAACCCGGTACTATTGATCGACCGATACCCCCTGCCTCGTATTGATGACCTGATGGTGAAGCTGAGTGGGGCGCGCTATTTCTCGAAAATTGATTTATCACAGGCGTATAATCAAATAGTTTTAGATGATACAAAAAAATATACGGTCGTAAATACACACAGGGGTTTGTACAGATATAATAGACTTGTCTATGGGTTGAGCTCAAGCCCAGGGCTCTTTCAGCGAATAATGTGCAATTTATTACAAGGCATTCCTAATGTAGAAATTTTTCTGGATGACGTCATCATAGGGGGAAACAACAAAGAGGAACATTTACAAGCGCTCGAGTCCGTTTTTAGCAGGTTACATAGTTCGGGCCTCAAACTTAAAAGTAGTAAATGCGTGTTCTTGGTGGACGAAGTGAGATACCTCGGATATATAATTAGTAGTAAGGGCATTCAGACGGATCCGTCGAAGGTAGAAGCTATATTAAACATACCGAGACCCACTAACACCACAGACCTAAGTTCATTTTTAGGGATACTTAATTTTTATGGGAAATTTGTACGAAACATGAGTGCGAAATTAGCCCCGTTATACGAATTACTAAAAAAAGATAAGTTATGGCATTGGTCGGCAGACTGTGAAAACTCATTCACACACATAAAACAAACATTGTCCATGTCATGAGTGAACGTTTTGGGCTGAAGGTTAACCCTGCTAAGACGCAGGCCATACTCGTGGGCAGTCCGAAGCTCATTCCTAGGGTAGATTTTCCTAACTTGCCGGCTGTAATTTTTAATGGAGTCCAGATTCCGTTTTCACACCAGGTCAGGAACCTTGGTGTTATAATTGATCGCACGTTATCTTGGGTACCTCAGGTGAGCGAGGTCAGCAGGAGGATGTTTGCTTCGATGGGTTCCCTTCGTCGACTTCGTAACTTTTTGCCATTCGCCACTAAAATTGCGCTAGCTCAATCTCTCCTTCTCCCCATTCTAGACTATGCTGATATTTGCTATCTAGACCTTACGGAGGACCAGCTGAATAAGCTTGAGCGCCTCCAAAATCTTTCTATTAGGTTCATATTTGGCTTGCGCAAATATGACCACGTATCCTCCTTTCGTTCTCAGCTCAAGTGGCTTCCAATTCGTCTCCGTCGGAATTCTCACATTTTATCTTTGCTTTACAGTATACTTTTTGTTCCCTTAACTCCTCCGTATCTCAAAGAGCGTTTTAACCACCTCACTTCCATCAGATCTTCACATAATCATCTTCTCGCTCCACCGCCTTCATCCACCAAGTTCTATAACAACTCATTCACCTTCCAGGCTGTTCGGCTGTGGAATGCTTTGCCGTTGCATATAAGATGTGCAAAATCTCTTCAAATTTTCAAAAATCTGTTGAAACAATATTACTTGTCGCTGCCTTAAGTTGCCTTGTTGTCCTGTAATATATTTATATAATTGTGTTATAGCTTGTATGTATGTATCTATGTATTTATACAATACTTATTTATGATTTTATGTTTTCTGAAATTGTCATATAATGAGATGTATGCGATAGTAAGTTTTTTTTTTATTTATTCCTGCACTACCGGTTTACAACTCTTCTTGAAAATTTCCTGCTACCCAAAGGTTGTCTGGAAGAGATCGCTCTAAAGCGATAAGACCGCCTGTTGTTACCTCTATTTAACATTATGTACTCTTGTAACATGTTCATCTTATGTTGTGGTGCAATAAATAATATATTAATATTATTATTATTGTCCAGCTCAGAAGTGCTAGCTCATTACGATCCGAGTAGGCCATTGATAGTCACGTGCGACGCGAGTGGACGCGGGGTCGGGGGGTTATTTCCCAGACGGACGGCAACGGGGGCGCGGAGCGCCCGGTGGCTTATGCGTCACGCACTTTAACCGACGCGGAGAAGAACTATTCCCAAATACATCGGGAAGCGCTAGCCATTATATTCTGTATGAACAAATTCCATCAATATTTATACGGGCGGCGTTTTACATTGCGTACCGATCATAAGCCTCTGGTATCCATTTTTGGACCGCACATGGGCATACCGACTATGGTGGCTAGTCGCATGCAAAGGTGGGCTATTATTCTATCGGCATATTCATTTGACATTGAGTACGTACGTACTAATGAAAACGGGGCCGACGGCTTATCAAGGTTACCGATCGGAAACAGTAAACAAAGCGCGCCGACCGCGCCGGAGCAAACTTATTTACATTTTGTGCAGGAACAGCTGTCATTAGACTATAACATAATTAAGCGAGAGACCCCACGGGATCCTATTTTATCTAAACTATTGTACTACGTTCGCGACGGTTGGCCATCTCAATGCGAAGTAGATAACTTGAGACCGTATTGGAACAGACGGAACGAATTATACGAGGAGTTAAGTTGTGTTATGTGGGGCCATAGATTAGTAGTACCACAGAGTTGTAGGGAACGAATTTTGGCGATGATTCATGAGCCCCATATGGGAATAGTTAAGTCCAAGGCGTTAGCCCGGAGTTACGTGTGGTGGGCGGGCATGGACGAAGCGGTGGAGGCGGCGTGCCGCCCATGCGCAATATGCGCGGCGCAGGCGGACGCGCCGCCGCGCCAGGCGCCGCGGCTGTGGCCGTGGCCCGCCCGGCCATGGTCGCGCCTCCATTTGGACTTCATGGGGCCAATAGCCGGGAAAACATATTTAGTAGTGGTCGACGCCATGTCGAAATGGATAGAGGTTTTCAACATGACCAGCATATCAGCCAACTGTTTAATTGATAGGTTGAACGAGCTATTCAGTCGGTGGGGGTTTCCGCGTCAGATTGTTACAGATAACGGGACACAGTTTGCATCAAAAGAATTTGAATTTTTCAACCGACACAACGGGATAGAACATGTGTTCACGGCCCCTTATCACCCGGCTTCGAATGGGTTGGCCGAAAATGCTGTCAGAACTTTGAAACGGGTGATTAAAAAGGCGATCCAAGAGCGAAGCAATGTGGATAGGGCTTTATGGGCATTCTTAATCTATTACAGAAATGTAGAACATTCAACGACGGGTCAGAGCCCGGCAATGCTGCTCCTAGGCAGGCACATTAGGACTCGTTTGGATATCGTTAAACCGGATAGAGAGAGTCATGTGAGAAGAGCCCAACTGCGCCAGCAAGAGGCATCTGCGGGGGGGGACAGGCACCGATACCGCAGCATGCATGGCAGGCATGGATACCGGGCCGTATCGCAGATGTCCTAGGTCCTAGTAATTTTAGGGTAGCAGGCAACAATGGAGAAATAGTGCATAGACACGTCGACCAACTACGGAAACGATCAAGTAACGGGAGGTTATCATTAGTTTCGGCCCCAACGGACTTAAGTCAGAAACAGAAATCAGACACAGACTTTTCAGAGAACCAGTCGGGTTTGGAACAAGGGGGGGGCGAGGCCGAGTCGAGGCGGTCGGAAGGGCTCGCTGACTCAGTTCACGAGACTGAGGGAAACCGGGTGCCAGCGGAGCCTGTCCCGGACTCACCGGAAAGGTTTTATTCTCCGCAACAAGCCAGTACGCCCCGAGCCCGCCCTGTCCGACAGTGTAGATTAAATAAACCTAATTATAAGATTTGAGTTGTTGTAACTAGTTATAAGAATATTGCATTCATTTAGCGTAGAGGAGTGTAATGTGGGTATCGGCCACTGGCGGCCAGTGTCGCAATAAACCTGTATACGAACGGACGTTGTACCTACAAGTCAACGGCCAAGTCACACAACATTAACTATAAATAAAAAGAAATCGCAGTAAGGAACCTTAGACTTGGCACGACTTTGTCTAGATTTCATTACTTTTTAGAGATAAACAAGCAGCTCCATCGAGACTTGGCTAGTTTTTTACAGATTTTTTTTGATGGGATACAGTATTTAGAGTCTACATTACCAAGCCGCGCGTCGCAGCATACTTTCGGCTACGATTGCGTGTCGCGGAAGACGCCCGCTCAAGCCGCTGTGAGCGTGGTATTATAGACTTTGAATACTGTGTTCATGATTTAATATCATTTACGGATTCTAAAATTAGTTCCGGTCCGATGCGATGTGTACCGTTTGGTGGAGATTATCCTTTAATCTACTTTTAATTGAGTAGTAGTAGTCCTCATGAATTAGATGAGACACCTTCTCTCATTCTGATCGATAACGTGTAATCCAAAGAGAATATATTATAGTCTAATCGTTGACCTTTGTTGGCCCACTCACAATGTGCATGGTGCTACATACGTAGGAGTACGTTCCCTTACGCGCTAGCTTGAAAAGGGGTTTAAGAAGAGCACCTTAAAAAAATAACATAACTAGCATTTTTTTATTATTATTATAACTTCTTCCTATTTCCACATTAGTGGTCCCCAGGGGTCTCTCCATGTTTTTCCACTTTTCCTTCTCTGTTGCTGTTTCAGTCTAGTAATTTTCTTGCCGTTTTTATGACGTTATCATTGTTATCAACCCATCTTTTTCTTATCTTTTCAGTATTTCCGGCTGGGCCTGGGTAAGCATTAAATATGACCTTCAATGCTTACCCAGGCCCAGCCGGAAAAAAATGCAGTGCAGCAGTTTACAGTCAAAACTGCTGCACATCGCCTCGCCACGCCTTTAGAAAACCTCTGTAGTCTAGTTGATAGTGACCCTGCCTATGAAGCCGGAGGTCCCGGGTTCGAATCCCGGTTAGGGCATTTATTTGTGTGATGAGCATGAATATTTGTTCCTGAGTCATGGATGTTTTCTACGTATTTATGTATGTATTTATTTATCTTTATAAGTATGTATATCGTCTAGTACCCATAGTACAAGCTTTGCTTAGTTTGGGACTAGGGCGATTTGTGTAAGAATGTCCCAAAAAAAATCTCCCAATTGCAGTGTCGTTACATTTTGGTGCCAGCAGATCAGGATAGCCAAAGAGTAAAAAGTCAAAGACATACCTTCATAACCTCCAAAGAAGAAGAAGTACCCCGGCATTTCCCTCATGATGGTGGGCACCAAACCCCGGAATAGTCCCTGGATGCCGTACTGTCTAAATATTTGCTGCGTCAGTTGTACAGGCGTGATCTTAACCTTCAACGAGATAAGATATCAGGGTCAAATGTGCACGAACATGTTCACGGATAACCACAGATATAGATATACATAGATCACGCAAATGCATGTACTTCGCTTGTCCGAATTCGGTCTCCGAGTTGGCACTCCGACTTACATTGTGCGCGCGTCTGTTGTGGTAGCCGGCTGTCCGTGAATATTAAGAAAATGCCTTATTGCAGAATCGATTTTGCGCGGACAACGGGGAATACACATCACTAAGTCGCCCGTGTGACGTCACAGTAGGTAGAAAAAAGTGACACGGTCGGTTTTCATACAGATTGAGGTGTTTAAGTTATCTAGCGTATATCTATATCTGTGCAGATAACAGCTTGATAGTTATCTTGTAGTGATTATTTACTATACGTCATTAGAATAGGTTAATACAATAACAATAGGTTCTACGCAAACAAGTAATTATAAGGCTACGTCCACACTGACGGGCGGGCGCTTAGACGTGACCCAAAACCAACACGTTTCTGTGATACACACTAGTAGATTCGCATTCTAGAACGCTGCTAGGCTCTAGGCGCTAAGCAAGTCACCTGTCAGCGTGGACATACCCTTACACCTTCAGAATCTGTGTTGTTCCCAGTTGCCACTGGACGCCATTGAACGCCAACAATAATATCTATATTGAATTGCATTTGTAATGAACAAGAACGCCTTATTATATGTTTCTTTTTATTGTAATACCATTAAAATGTAATTTATAAAAATAAAATTGGGATGGGAAGTGCATATATTTAACACAAAACAGAATAACTTAAAACCTTTTCTTTTTATGAATTACATTTACAGGAAGTTTCTTGTGACAAGAAACATTTAGGCTTTGTAGCAGAGACTAATAAATTATAAGGACTGCAAGTCAACAGTTTCACTAGATGGCACTGTACTCATACTCACAATTATTGGCAATCTTTATAATTTATTGGTTTTTGCTGTGTAGCAAATAAGTAAAAAATACCCAATTGATCATCATACAGCTGTTTGGGAGCCCTGCACACTAATTTCCCGCATGGCCTGCAGCTGGCATTTGATGAGCTCAGTCGGGCACAGCGTGAATGATGAGAAGAAGGCTGCCAGGAATCCTGCCGAAGCATTCCCGAGGGTTGATAGCTTGTCTACACTCTAAAACATAACCATAGCTGAATTAGGAAAGTGTATTCATTTGGTATCTATATGTATAGCAAAGCAAACCCTAGAAAATCTGGACTCTAGATTTGTATCATTCCTTTGCCTCCTCCTCTCCTCCTGTAAAGGCCAAAACGCTCTGACAGCGGTGTCGGAGCACTCGGAGAGATGCGGCGAGGCGCGGAGGCGGTACCGGTTGTACTTAACGTTCGAAGTAATACAAAAGGGTCCGCACAGAATACCGCGCCTTGCCGCGCCGCTCTGTGTGGATCCTTCCATATCAGCTTGAACATTCCAACCGGTACAGCTTCTGCGCCGCTCCGCCACCGCTGTCAGTGCGTTTCGACCTTAAATCGTAGTTCATTTAGCACAGGTTTGCAAAGTTTTTTCCAAGGTTTGTTTTACGTTTATGAATTACTAGCGGCCGCCCGCGACTTCGTCCGCATAGATTTTTGATGATGACAAAGATATAAAATAGGTAAGTGAATTTTATTCTTAGTTAAAATGGTCTACGTAGACATATTACATTTTAAACAGTGGCAGACACGGATATGCGATTGTTAAAGAATTTTTAAAGATTTTCCAATCAGATTAAGGGAATTGTTTGCAGAATGCTTAATACTTATTCCGTCAGTTACCTGATGCTTTAATCTAATTAAGCTTTGGCAAAAATGACTGCAAGATATAGAGCGACGCATGGATTTGGAGCTAGAAAATGGGGATCTTAGTTATTATGAGTGAGATTAAAAAAAAACTCAAACATCGTGAGGCTGTTAAAACAATCTTAAACTCAGCACTGGAAATCGAGAAATGGAGACAGGTTAATGAAGAGTACATCTCTTCAACCTTTTTTAACCCCCATTGGGATAGAATTTTCTAAAACGCTGAAATTTCTTCTTTTGTATCTTTATAAGTAATCTTTCTACAAAGTTGTATGTCTAGTTTACAAAATAATGTTTCCCCCATACAAATATTGCACCATCATTTAACACTCTTAGGGATAGAATTTTCTAAAACGCAGAAATTACTTTTTTTGTTTTTTAATAAGTAATGTTGCTACAAAGTTCCAAGTCATATTTAACCCTCTTAGGGGTAGAATTTTCTAACACACAGTTTTTTTTTTATTCTAATAAGTAATCTTTCTACAAAGTTTCAGGTTTCTAGCTCAAAAAATTAAGATTCCCCCATACAAACTTTGCACCCCTATTTGACCCCCTTAGGGGAGGTATTTTCAAAAATCCCTTCTTTCCCCTAGCCTACATTATAAAAATAACCTAAAGTTACAAAACTCTAGTTTAAAAAATAATGTGTCCCCCATACAAATATTGCACCCCTATTTAACCCCATTAGGGGTGAAATTTTCTTAAATGCAGAAATCACTTTTTTTGTATTCTAATGAGTAATCTTTCTACAAAGTATCAAGTTCATTGTTCAATAATTAATGTTTCCCCCATACAAACATTGCACCCTATTTAACCTCTTTAGGGGTGGAATTTTCTAAAACACTGAGATAACTTTTTTTGTATCTTAATAAGTAATCTTTCTACAAAGTTTCAAGTCTCTAGTTAAAAAAATAATTATTCCCCCATACAAACTTTACACCCCTATTTAACCCCCTTAGGGATGGAATTTCTCAAAATCCCGTCTTACCCGTTGCCTACATCATAAAAGGAAGTCCTGGTGTAAATTTCAAGTTTCTAGTCCCAGTAGTATCGGCTGTGCGTTGATGAGTGGGTCAGTCAGGACATAGGCATTTATATGTATAGATAGATTATTGCTTCATATTTACCTCTGTGCCTGAAAGATGGCATACAAATTTCTGACAGTAACCATAAGCAGCAAAAAGCACCGAGTTTTCAGCAACATTGGCCATAATGGCAGGTGTGGTGCCCGCATATAGGCCTCGGATGACTCCATCATTCTTCAGAGTTATCTTCAGGCAGTTATACATGCCCTTGTACAGCTGGGGGAAAGTCTGCATCTTCACTTTCACTGTGTCTAATGGCTGCCCTACGTACACTACCGCAACACCCCCTGCAACACCGAAAATGTTTATAAATATTTAAATCATCAATCATATATTTAAAAGCTATAGGCTCTTGTTGGTGGACCAATTTAGGACTTATTATGGTTATGGTTACTGATAGCCATTTTTCTTTGACATTGTCTGGTTGCCTTTGGCATAGGTCTCCTCCAGAGTCCACTATCCAGAGCTTTTCTCCTCCACATGGCTCAGGCTATATCTTTGAGTTCATCTTCCCTTTTCTTTTCCATTCCATTACTCGAATTTAAATAGGCAATTATTGGTCATTCCTTCACATCTGTTATAAAATAAACCTAACCTGACTGAGTATATGTATGTGATCAGACCTTTGCCTTCATTAGCACTTCTAAAACAGATTTATTTTTACAGTTTAGGCTTTGTAGCAGATACTTTGTAGTAAATTATAAAGATTAGTAAAAATCTTTACGATGCCATTAATTTTTTTGTGTATTTTACTTTGATGTGATATCTCTGTAAAATGCATATAAATAAAATTATTCATTGCCAAAAATACCACACTTACCCAGGGATCCAGCTGTGAAATCAATGAGGCCATTTTTAAGGTTTCCTGATCCAGACGAGTGAGCCATAATTCAGAAATAATTGAATATTCTGATTCTATTTCTAGGCTAAGAAATGCCTTGATTGCACAATTTATTCTGTTTTTACCGGACTGCTTCTGAAGGGGTTATGATTATCGAGCGTATGTATTTTTGTTAGTCCAATAATTAATTATAATTTTACATAAGTGCGCGGACGGTAAAGTCTAGGTTCATATTAAATAGTTTAGATAAGAATATATCGACACAACACTTAAATTGTTATCTTCTTATCTTTATTCGAACACACGTTTATCTTAAATTGTTAATTCTTACATCATCCTACATCTCTTTAAAAGTCAACACAAGGAAAATTGATTACACAAATTAAGAATTCACAATTTTATTGTAATATTAAGTTACTATTATACTGTAAATAAATCCAATTAATCCATAATTAATCCCAATTCAAAAGTTTGTGAGTTTGAAAATGAATGATGGAATGAGTGAAATGCCAATCCGACTTGAATCTGACAATTCTGATGTAATTTTACAAAATAATACGCGTTATTAATTGTTACTCAAACGTCTTTTCTAAAGGTCCAAAGTTTTTAACCAATAGAAAAAATCGCATGGTGTATGTTTATAAAGACATTTAAGGACATGAATTACAAAAAAATACTTATATTATTTAGCAAGATAATATACGTTACTCGATTGCGTTTTCCAAAGTAACTAACTAATTACCAATAAAGCAACGACAAATGCTTCTATGAATTAACGCCAAATGTTTTACTCCGTGGAATAAACTACCTTCGTAAATGCTACCTAACATGAACATGAATGAGCGAGCGAAGAATCGCTTGCAAGAAAACATGGTTGTTTTTCAGCTTTCATAAGACTTATTAAACTTAATGCGTTTCCTTTCGTTATTATTAATGTTTAAAAAAGATGGAATTAAAAATAAATAATTAAGAATGACTAGTTTTGTTATGTATAATTTATGTAAATAACCTAGCGGTTTAGCGTCTAGAAGTGCTTATGTAGTGGTGGAAGTTACTTAGGAAAGAAACATGAATTTCGTGCCTATTCAATGAAATAAGTGAGTGTCACTGAAAGAACAATTAATCATCTATGTAAATTGTTGGTGCTGTTGAGTAGCTATAAATGAGAAAAGCGTATAACTAAAATTTTTGACGTGTCGTTTTTTGGGTTTAGTGCTCGGCGGCCATGTTTGTCCTTTTATTATATTAGATATAACAAGTTTGGGCGATTTGTGGGACTGTGAGAACTGAACCCTTCAGAGTAAATAGAAGCATTCTCTGTAATCGTTGAGTTCTTAGTGAAAAAAGCTTTGGGCGCGTCTGAGATGAGTGTTTAGTAAATGTGGTAAAATTCACGTCCTTTGTTGTACAGGTATTCAGGATGGTTGTTGGATCAGCCAGTTACCCAGGGAGGCAAGTGCACCACAAAATGCAGCCCATGGGCATGACTCCGCGCGAGCTGTCCGAGTACGACGACCTGGCCACGGCGCTCATTGTGGACCCCTACCTCGGCATCACAACACACAAAATGAACATTCGTTACAGACCTCTTAAAATGAACAAGGAAGAACTGAAAAATATTATTAAAGAGTTTATTCAGACTCAAGACTACAACAAAGCTTATAATAAACTAGCAAATGGAGAGTGGATGCCAAGACATTTTAGTAAAAACAAACATCAACAAAACAAACTCAGGGAACATGTTAGTATTATTGTATTATTCCTATAATTTGTATTCTCAACTAAAATAGTCACCATTATTTGACTTGGTAAACTGGTTATTCTGGACAGCAATATTAACAAGTAACTTCCCACTTGTTAATATTGCTATTAGTATAACAAGATTGCAATTGACTCTAAAACTCTCAAATACTCACTTTGAAGATATTGAAACTCATTTTATTTATGTTTTCAGATTTACCGCTACTTACGAGTGTTTGACAAGAAGGCAGGGTTTGTCATAGAGCCATGTTATAGGTACACATTAGAAGATCAGGTAGGAGCCAAAATATCAACAACCAAAAAGTTTTTCAAGCATGAGAGGATAGATTTTCTTGTTGGATGTATTGCTGAAATGACAGAGGAGGAAGAAAAGCAACTACTCCACTCAGGAAAGAATGATTTTTCAGTAATGTACAGTTGTAGAAAGAATTGTGCACAATTATGGCTGGGCCCAGCAGCCTACATCAACCATGATTGTAGACCTAACTGCACCTTTGAAGCTACAGATCGAGGGAAAGCCTTTGTCCGGGTTCTAAGAGATATTGAAGTTGGGGAGGAAATCAACTGCTTTTATGGGGAAGACTTTTTCGGTAACGGCAACTGCTTCTGCGAGTGTGAAACATGTGAGAGACGGGGACGGGGAGCCTTCTCTGTCAAAAGCGCCGCCAGCGACGAACAGGCCACCAGGTACAGATTTAGAGAGACAGACAATAGAATTAATAGAACAAAGGCTAAACAGAGGCAAAAGACTGTAAACGGAAAAACTACTGAAAACGGAAAAACTACTGATAAAACACGAATATCTCGACAGCAAGATTCCAATATTGTATCACCATTAAGTATGAAAGAAATGAAACAGAAGGGGTTAACAAAATATGATGCCGAGCTCCTGATCGCCCAAGGATGTATCGCTGACGTGGGGGATGGGGCCACTCATAAAGAGGCCCAAGGAAGCAGGGAGTCGTCGGCGTCGAGCCGGGGCTCGCGGCTGCGGCGGCGCACGGACAGCGGCCGCCTCGGGGCCGCCGCGCCCGCGCCCGCGCAGCCCGCTCCCGCCGCCCGCCGCGCGCCGCCCGCGCGCTGCTGCAGCGCCACCAGCTCGCGCAGCAGCCGCGACTCGCATACCGGTATTGTCTTGCGTAGTCACCGGAAGCTGCTCGACAATGGCCCCCAATTGGCATGCTCCAAAACTAGGGCTGGCCCGAAACTGAGCTGTGAAGCAAAGGTTGGGAGGAACTTAAATACACCCAAGGTTGACGATGACTCCACTTTATTAGAAACAAGTGGGGTTCAGGTAAGAACCGAGAGTCTCTGTAGCACTCGGAATGAGAATGGCGGGGAAGATGACTCTCATGTTGATGTCACCATAACTGCTTTAGATGATTCAGTGACTAAATGTGATATGAAAGAATCTCTCCCTTCTGTTGCCGAAAATATCGATCCGCCCGTTATCAAAACGGAATGTTCGGAAAATGTTCCAGATGTTAAAAAGAAGGAACAAAACGTCGACGTACCCTGTGACAGTGATAGTATATGTACGAAAAGTGAGAGTTATGACTTTAGAGAAAATGTTAACCCGAGTGAGCCCATTGACAGTAAAGTGAGTAAGAACAAAGTAGATGTATCCAATAGAGTTGATGAATTAAAAAAAGAATCTGTCTCGGGGCCGCCTTGGCTGGCGGATAATTCGAACAAGAGTGGTGACTGCCCGTGTACCCCGCCACGTAGGGGACTGAAGTTGACGCTTCGAGTGAAGAGGAGTCCAGTGGTGGAGGAGGTGATGGACTGCGGGAGCACGACGGACGTCCCGGAGTACGAGGTGCTGAGGCTGGAAGGCGTGGACCCCGAGACGGCGCGGCGGCTGAAGAAGCGGCGCCGCTCGAAGGAACGCCACCGCAAGCACAGCCCTGTCCGTCCACTGCCACCAATGAAACGCTTAAGATTAATTTTCGGAAACGAGAGCCGTACTATTGATTTACCTACCGCTATATCAGCCGACTGACAGCCGCGCCTAGCCTATCGGTATATATTTCCACCGTTATTATTCAATTATTAGTTTAATTAACTCTGACTAGGATTATTTTAGCTAGTATTTATTTTGTGATGTGAAGTTCTGATTGTATTGTGTGATAGGCATCAGTTTTTTTATTTAATAATTCCAATGAATTATTTATTAAAACGTAAATTCTAAATCTTGTTATTTAATTAGCTGTGGTTATTTTATACATTTCCCTATAACATTTTACAGTCTTGATGATAACATTTCTTGTATTATTTTGATGTAATGGTAAGCAACCTACATTTGGGCACTTGGCTAATTCATTCTTTGCATATACTATTTAAAAGTGGTGACATCCGTGCAAGTACTAAGAGTCAATGTCTTGTACTTTGAGTGCCCATAAATGGGTTGCTTACACTAGTTGATGATATCCTGTATGAGTTTAAAGTAAATTATATTCGTGGTAATGTTTAGAATTAGGTAGGTAGGTACTTACCTAATGTTATAGAAGACTTCAAAGGTTCTTCTAATGATAGGAGTGTAAGCTTAAGAAGAGTTGCTGTTAATAGCATATTTTCTGCAACTGTTGTTGCTTAGGTAAAAAGGTGCAAAATGACATCCTGGTACTTCCATATATAATTACTATCACGAATACACCGCTGAAACGTACTGCAAGCAGTAATCTGTGCTGGCAGTGCTTTTCAAGCCAATGATCTTGTAAATTATAATTTGTGGTACTTGGCGCGAAGATGTTTATAGTCCAGCACGGCTAACACGCGACGGCGACGGGCGCGAGCTCTCTCGATTTTTCTCGCACTAGCCGTCTCTCTCTTATTAGAACACTTAGAACAAGAGGTATAGATGAGAAAAATCGAGAGTATATCGCGGCCGTCCCATGATAGACGTGCTGGACAATAAGCCCGTCACAGTCGTAACTATAATATATATTAATATACCGTAAGACACCGAAATATATATTATATCTTGCCGTGTGGACTCTGTCAACTGGTACGTAAAATATATCAAAATATATGGTAAGATGCCTAGCTAAATATATATTTATATCTGCGTGTGTCCACTCTGTCAACTAGTACGGAAAATATATCGTAAGATGCCTTGCTATATTATTATATTTTGGTATATAATATATATTATAGCTACGTCTGTGACGGGCTTCACACTGTACGCTACATTGTATGTTGAGAAATATTGATTGCCCAGGTTATATCTATTCAATATTTTGTAAATAAACTACCACGATAATATAATAACGCTGTAATTGCGTGATGCTAGTTCTATAAAGGGCTACATTGTGTCTTTTTTATCGAATAATGTAACACGATACTTACGATCTTCTGCACATTTTAATACTTAGACGCCACTAAATGGAAATCGTTTTATAGTACTAAAATTTGTAGATGTTTCACGTAACTAATTAACTTTTACGTTTCCCTTGGCTGTAAAGTGTCTATTACCGCACTTTCCACTCGCAAAAAAATCCACATTCTGCCACGGGAAAGTCGTAAAATTTTGTACACCTGACGGGCGGTAATAGAGGAAGCGTAACATATTTTTTATCGCCTGTGTATTCGGGTTTGGCAAAAAATACGTGCGCTCCGATATATTCTTCGTTTTACCGCCCTTGGTTGATTAGGTTAATCAACTTTTTTTTAACGTCGCTACTTCTCCTGGGAGATTATTTAAATCTATGATTTTATGGGGATTTAATCCACTAAACATGTATTTTTTTAACGATGCCAAGCTCATTTTATTGTGGGGCATCGCCTAAGGATGAGCAGCTGCCACGATAGGTTTTATAGTCACGGTTTACGGACCAAATGTATCAAAATGCCACGTGCAGTTTGAAGGGGTCATGTTTTATGACTCCATCTTGCTAGCTGCCTACGAGTTTTAATTATAGTTATTTATTTTTACAAGAAACTTATTATTTTCTCCTGGCTTACCGGGACAGAATACCTAACCCAAAAAAAAGTTGATCGACCCAATTATTATATTGTTGGTCAAAAAATTATGTTGTAATGTATTCTTTTGATTACCTATGTTGAAATGCATAAGGGCATACGGTATTATTAAAGTCTGTTCCAATGTTGCATTCTGAAGAAACTTTAATTATTGCACTAACGCTGAGCTGCGAAACGTACACTGTAATCATGGAACTATTTAGAGTAGGGTTTGTTGCGGCGGAATTCCTTATCCATTTCCCTAATCGTTTCGTTTCTGACACGTTAGTTCACTGTATGTGGCAGTGAGAGCGCGGAACACATGTGCGTATGCGATGTGAAATGTAAGCCAAATAAACCTCCTGAACATCTTACTCTAAAGTTGTATCTCGTCTGCTTAGATCTCACGTCAGAGAAAATATTAGTTGAAATTAAGCATTGCAAAAATGCATTATTTGACACTAAAACAAACTCGAACTCTTTAATTGGCGGAAAAGATAGGAAATCAGACCACTCTTGGGAGAGGCATCATCTGGTATTGATTATTGGGCTACTTTTATCGACCTTATTGAAGGCTTTCCGCCTTAGCAGCCTCTACTTATGTCACAAAAAATATAGTCAAGAGCAAGGCTCGTGGCGTGCATGGGATTCCGGATTCATGTCATCCGCGGGCCTTACGGCGTCAGGAATTCCGGCACCATGCGTAGTTGGATGCCTTACTTAAGATGAACGTCATATAGGTATATAATATTTACGTCACACCTGGCCATAATGCGAGTTTTACTGCACGCGGCGCGTACGGGAAAACTCGCATTGTGGCCAGGTGAAGACGTAAAATTTTGTACGCAACACGGGCGGTAATTCGTAAAGCCCCAGAGCGCATATTTATGGCCCTCACCTTCGGTTCGGGCCACAAACACCTGCGATCTGGTGCATTCACGAATTCACCGCCCTAGTTACGTAATGTACTATTATGTATGTTTGTTCATGAAGTCTGGTCCCATTTGTAATACAATGAATGTTGAACATGAAGACTCAGTGTTGGTATTTATGTACCTCGGGACTAGATGTCTTGTGTATAAATTAATCTGCATGCCTAAGTGATTGTTTACTTTATTAGTTTCTAGTTTTTATTTATACATATCTGTAATTTAAATCAGTGTGAACATAATTGTTATACGCAAGATAGATCTCACGTAGGAAGAAATACCGGTATTTATTTACTAAGGAAAACACCACCACCGGTAGTATGATGCTGTCTTGTGTCCGACATCTACAAAGCTCCCTGTTAGTGCGGGGCGAATTATTTGTGTGGGACATAAACTTGATCATGCTAGCAACTCTGATATAGCATGGATTTGAAATGTACTACATCCACAGACCAAAGGGACTAGACATCCATCTTTCGGTACAGACTATCTTCATTAGAACTCTTGACTTGACAAGTACGACCTTCAGTTCAATCGAAGTGACGAAGGTAGCGCATGTACTATTTATAGAGTGACTAAGTGATTTAATAAATCTCACCATGAACTGTTTAGGTGAATAAAAAAAAATACATTTATATGGACTGATGAGTTCTTTCGGTCTACTGTTAAACTATATCATTGTGAAAAAGAACAAAATTCATGCTTAATACATAGGCCCAAAATAATATAGATAATGGTTTACGTTTTATTTGATGATACCTTATATTATAATAATTTACCTACTCGAAATAAGTACGCAATTAGTGATTAGTTTAAACAGTTCATGTAGGCGTAGAGCTAAAGTTCGAATCTTTCCTACCCAAAGAAAGATAACGCGTAGTTATTATTGAAGATTCGTAGGTAGGTATACTGCCACTCACTTGTATATAAGAATGTGATAAAATATACTAGATATACATATACTATAACGAACTACTTTTCAAAAAATAAAACTTTAAGCCGATGACATTACTTGACATTATGCACAAGCAGCGATTTGATTTGCTGCAATTTTATTATTTTTAGCTGAAATATTAGGACACCACAAACTTGTAAATATAACAATGAATTCTCGCCGACTAATGAAATGTATTTAAACGTTGTTTCAAACGCGATGAGACCTACTAACATCAAAAGTATAGTAGGGAAAAGCATTCAATAAATTCATAGTAAAATTATTTATTTAGCTTTTTTATTTATCCCTTTAGTTATAGAAAAACATTTTTTTTTTTTTATGTCTATTAAAAATATAGCTCTATCTGACGATTCTGAAGATACAACTACACAATGTATACTGAACACTTGCCGTAACTGGTCGGAGCTTAACTATATGTTAATCACTATGGTTAAAACTTGGTAAATAATATTTTTATAAATTTTCAGCCATTATCAATTAGATACCTACTAACGAAATTCTCTAATGAAATACATAGTTGCTGTTATGTTTTTCAATTTTTATTAGAAGTTCAGAAATTTATAATTTACAAAACAACCAAGAATTAATAATCAAAATATTGTAGTATGAGTGAATTTATTGAATTATTAATGAAATATTGACATTTTAAATCCAACATTATTACATGTGGAGGCCTAGCCCAGTCGGTGCCCATCGGCCAGCATCTAATGTCCGTACCTGAAACAAATAATACACGTGTGGGTTATATTATAATATATACAGGGTGGAAACAGAGACATAGTACCCGGTCACAATATCTATGCATTTTACCTAACCTTGCTTGCTATAATTGCTTCACACCATACCCAGAGCGTTGATATCACGTAAAGTGGCGAGAGGCGAGGTGCCGGGTCAAAATATCTACACATTTTTTTTTTGCAAAGTTAAAATAAGATCCCTATCATCCACAAGGGGGATTAGGGAAGACAAAACGTCGTGTGGTAGTGGTTGTAAGCAGCAGCTAAATATGTCTTTATTACTGTAGGAGTTAGGATGTGGTACAATTGATTTTGCTACTTTGGCTGCATTTTGTTCAAGTACTAATATATCTATATAAGTATGTTTATCATCATCTATCCTCATAAGGCCCAGCAAAAAAAAAACCGGTCAAGTGCAAGTCTGACTCGCGCACCGAGGGTTCCGTACAAACTATCAATTAACTGAAAGTAAAGTAAATGTCCCAATATTTGTTAAATTACTTATTTTATCTACGCACATATCATTAGTGCTCTAAAATGCGTTCAGAAACCGTAGGAAATGACAAGCATTACTACAACCGATTTTACTATGAGAACTTTCTTGTCTGTGGTAGTAGGTAAAATTTGTACTGTAATGTCATTACAGTACAGATTTTTGATAAATTTGAATCGTTATGAGTTTAAATTTGGAAAAGCTGTCAAAACTCAAGTGGGTCTGATTCTAGTATCCATAGATATTAAAACAGTTATTGATACGAAACGTCAATGCAGTACGTTTTTTAATACAAACTGCACGACATTTGATCCCGAGTGATATGAGTATAGGGACTTCATTCGTTTGTCTATGATTAAAAAAAAACTATTCGTCATGACGGATGATCGAATTGCCGCCATTGCTGTTGTCATTTCATTGTTGGTTTTTTGCTGTTACTTACTACTGCTTATGATATGTGTATAGATAAAGTAGTGTATGCAACTGTACATAATTAGGCCTTAAAACACTCGTGTGATCCTATTATGAAACTCGCTGACGCTCGTTTCATAAAACCACACTCGTATTTTAAGGCCTCTCATTATGGATCAGTCGCATAAACTACTATTAACCCAACAGATTCTATTTCAAACAACAAATAACTTTTACACCAAGACCATTGATTGAACTACCAAGACTATTGAATCGCGATTTTTTATAAACCTGTAATTGAAATATACCGGTTCCTTTTTTACCTTCTTTGGTACGGAACCCTAATTACATTTTTGGTACAAGCTTTTATTGCCAACTACTTTTCTGTGTACCATCATCAACTACTTGTCAAGACAATTCTAACAAGCTCATACTCAATGGGGTTATGTCTGTTAATTCTTGAGTTCCCATGGCCACCTTCTGTCTCTATCATCAGATCAGCTTGATGGTACCATAATATTGGATTGTCATCCCAACTATACTCAAACAGAAATTGAACTTCATAATTGAGTTACAAGATTCCACCTGAACAAACAGTTACAAACATAGATTGCAAGTTAAAAAAAGCTGTAATAACTTACTTTTGGAACTCCCACTCTCTGTTATCCAGAGGACAAACTTGCCGAGTCTTCAGCCAACGCGAAATACAGTGGAAGTGGAAAGCATGCTGTAAAAACCAGATGGATTAAAATAAAATCGGTCACAAACCAAAAAGAAACAAATCAATATATCATTATTACACCATTTCTATGCGATATTCAGAGCCCGGAATTATCACAGTCTCTGGTGATATACCCACTTGTAGCAAAATAGATTTTGATTTTGTAAAGATACTGTTTGAAGTGAATTATATGAATGATTAAATTACCCACATTAATACATACTTTCTCATCCCTATTCAGTAGATAATTTAATTGCACAATGAGGCACAGTACTGAATAAAGTGAATATGTATTGTTAACTAGTTTAATGGTGCAACAAGTTCCTTATGACTTAGTTGATAATTAGTAAGCATAACCATTTTTAAGAACTTACATTACAGACTCCCCAAGCTACTGTGCATTCTTCACTAGTAGCTGATGCCTGGTTCGCCTGGCATTCTATGCAAAGATCCATTATGTGGTTGCGGCAGATAGCGCAGTTATCCACCACAATATCTAAAACACAAATACATAATTATCATTTGTTGCAACTAATTAAGGTTACGTTTTGGAAAAGTAAAAACATCATACGAACCCCAAGCCCATAAGGCCACTGCGTTCCACTGAAATGGAAAACAAAGCATTCAATGAAAAAATTGGCTTGATTATAATTTAATATGACAAAGACCGATTGGCACAATGATGCTGCTAATTACCTTTTTGACTTCGAATCGCTTTTTGTCCCCTTTACCGCTACTGGATGAAGCCATTTCTACTTCTTCTTCATCGACATCCATTGCGGAAGCCATTCTGTTTTAGAAATACCTTAGAACTTTGAAATAATGAATAAAAACTGTCTATCAATTTGTGTTTGACGGCGGTAGAGTTGACTTGCTAGGTTGTTTGAGGTTTTCAGTGTTGCCAGCACGGGAATTCGATTCGATGCGATCTGAGCCTTGAAAAGATCCGAAAATAGTCGCGAGGATCCGCAAAGTACATTTTCATAATTTCTTGATATATTTGTGTTTAAGGCGCCGTAGGTTCACGGTCTTCTCTCCCTCTCACTGAGCATAAGCGTGAGCGAGATGGAAGTGCGTGCTCGGAAGCGCGCAAATCATGTTTTTTAATTCATCAAACATGATATTGCCGATTTTTAGAAGCCATTTTAATATTTTTAGCTTTTGTGCATAATTTGTAACAAATATTTTAAGTGTATTTTAAACCCTTTTAGACCCTGATTTCCCTGCAGAAAAGCCTCAAGATTACTATTCGTATTTTTTTTAAACCATATTATTATAAACAGACCGCATTATATTGTTTCAAAAACTCTGTTCGCTTAACTTCGCTGAACCTACGGCGCCTTAAAAGATATTAAGTATATCCTTACTAGCTTAAATCTCTCATGAAACGTTTTAAAAGATAAACAATTTAGCTCTTTATTCATTCACCCAGCACGTCTATCGGCTAGACGGCCGCGATATACCTACTCTCGATTTTTCTCGCACTATACTTACCTCTCTTTCTAAGTGTTCTAATAAGAGAGAGATAGATAGTTCTAGAAAAATTGAGAGAGTTCGCTCGCCGCGCTGTCTCGTGATAGCCGTGCTGGTTGCATGGACATAATTGTAGATTACAAGAAATTACATTTCACAAGGTGTATTTTTTTTTGATCATGACTTCGGTCAGAGTATGAGTATAGCAAAGGGGGGGGCAATTTTGGGACTTAATTTTTTTTTTGCATTTTTAGTAGTTTTTTGATAAGAACTTTAAAGAATACATAAAAATAAGCATCTTTTATTGATATTTTTTATAACTGGACCGTTTATGAACTAGATCGGTTCAAAGTTCATTATTGGGTGGAGCAATCATCAGGGACATTGACATTTCAGCACTTTTAATTTTTTTACAAAGTGGTGTCATTATAACACCTATTTTAAATTATTGTTACGTATAGAACACGTCAAAATAAGCATCTTTTACTCGAAAAACTTTTCTGTAAAGAAGTTCTTTCTGCCCTTTTATTTAAAAAAATAACCACGAAAATAGCGGCGGGAGGGCTCCCGCCACCATCTTCTTACCTATCCACCATCCGAGTCGGTTCATGATACCTACCTAAAATATTTAAGTTCCAGAACCGTTTAAATGACTGACCTTTGAACCCAAATATCTCGGTAAATATCGATCTGAGAGAAAAAGTTTAAGGAATAAAACATGCTTATTTTTACGAATTTTTTACGACACGAAAATTGAAAAAAGTGAAAAAAAAATATCAAAATTCGATCCCCCTTTCCTATACCTAACCGACTTCTAGTAATCGTGAATGGTCTGCTTAAATCTTAAAAAAACATTAAGTTATGATTTGTTTCAGACTTATAGGAGCAGCGCATCCATTCGTAGAGCGATAAACCGAGGTCATTCATTTACCTGTCGCTTTTTTCATCAATTCTATACGTGCAATCCAGCACGGCTATGGCAAGACGGCGCACGAGCTCTTTTGATTTTTCTTACACTTTACGTCTTTCTCTTATTGGAACACTTAGAAAGAGACCTATAGTGTGAGAAAAATCGAGAGAGATCGCGCGCCGTCTTTCGATAGCCGTGCTGGATTGCAGGTATAAATAGTATTGATGCATTCAGATTTAATAAAAATAAAAGAATCTACAAAATAACAGTCCCATAGGATAGGATCCGAAATAGTCCGATTTGAGTCAGGATCCGCACAAGATCCGCCAGAGGTCTGAATTATCCGGAATCGGACCAAAAGATCCGCACCGGCAACACTGGGTTTTCTTTTCGTTCGGATTCCGATATATTTCCTGTGCCACAGATAAAGATTGACAAGAATGACGTAAACAATGTGGTGTCGTTATTTGAGTCACGTTTTAAAACGTCTTTACAAAGGCTATAACAGAGATAGCAATTTGTCACAACAAATGAGGGGCTACTATCATCATTCATCATTCTCCTAGCGTTATTCCCGGTTGTGCCCCTAAAGGAGCCCAGGGTCCGCTTTGACACCTAATCCCAAGATTTGGCATAGGCACTAGTTTTACGAAAGCGACTGCCATCTGACCTTCCAACCCAGAGGGAAAACTAGACCTTATTGGCATTAGACCGGTTTCCTCACGATGTTTTCCTTCACCGAAAAGCTAACGGTAAATATTCCGTACATAAGTTCCGAAAAACTCATTGGTACGAGCCGGGATTCGAACCCAGGACCTTCGCTTGACAGCCGCATGCCTGAACCACTAGGCTACCGGGGCTACCGCGAAATCAAAACGAACTTCGTTTGTGTATCTCCGTCTCTGTCGCACTTGCTCGTTCGGGCGATAGAGGGAGATACACGAACGAAGTTCGTATTCGTTTCGCGGTAGCCCCTCTGGCTCTGTGCTTGGAACACAGACTAATTGGAATGAGACAGCACTGGCGACGCGCAGTGACACAGACTACTTAATAATACAGACACGCAGTATAAAGCAAGACGATGTTTCATATAGTTGTCTCTGTCACTTTTTATGGTCAGCTGACGTGAGTTATGAGACGAATATTATGGTATTTTGAGCCTGTTTCTATTATAATCTTATCTCCACACGATGGGCCATCACCCATCATACAGGGACGCAATTAAAGGGAGTAAGACTAGTTATGTCTCGTTCTACCGCATAGCCGCGTCCTGTATTAGAGCTGAGCGTTTTTTCCCATAAGCGTTTTCAAAAACAGTTTCTCGTACAGTAACGGAAAAACTGTTTTTGGCTAGAACCACAAACTGTTTTTATAAAAACGATGACAAGGAGCTACGAGTAGAAGGCGCAAAACGTAAAACGTCAAAACGAAACTCGAACACTGTAATTTAATCGTTTCACACTACAAAAACGTAACGTAACTCAAGCTGGTAAGCTGGATAGATATAGGGTACAGCTGAAGAGAGAGCGGGATGGGGTTAAAACAATACGAAACGAACCGAGCCGAGGTACATATTTTGAATACGGTGGGTGCGCTTTCTACTAAAAATCGAAACGATGACTATTTAATTCAACATTGACTAGACAAAAAGGACTTTATTTAGTAGCTAATAAAGTTTAAATCTTAAAATGTAATAATAAATATTATTATAGCGCAACTAGCGCCGTTGGTGTGACTGAATGAAACAGGACGCATTACAACGCTTACTCACCACAGGCCGAGCGAGCGGCCATTTAAAGTCTGATCTATAGGTTTGTATTATAGTGGTAACGAAATTAGGGGTCAAGTTATATTAGATTATTGTTGTGAGACGAATCGAGATGGGTTTTTGAAATGTGACATGCATAGCGTCTTTGTTTTGGTTTGGCGGGCTTTGTTTGAGTTCGAGTACTTCGAGTGAATATACTCGTATTACAAAATAAACGATATATTATATATTAGTTATAAATTATATATTTCAAAAACTTATTTCGTTTCATTGCTGGTAGTTCACCGCAAAAAACTACAGAAAAACACAAAACGAAAGTTTCGTTTCACTTCGTTTGGCGACCGGCAGCGGCGGCGACGCACGGAGAAACTAGTTATTTTTGAAACAGTTTTTCAAAACAGTTTTGTGTTAAAAAAAACTGTTACGTTTCGTTTCACGGAAAAGTCGAAACGACCCAGCTCTATCCTGTATGACGGTTCAGGATGGTCCATCGTGTGGAGCGGCCATTATAGGAATTTCAAATCAAAAAATACTTATAGGTAAAGTTGATTAAATTGCAAACGTAACTAGGAAATATTTTTTGAAAATAAAACAAGGTTTTCATTTTCCTTCATAGATCGAAATTTTACCTATGCAGAAAAAAAAGAAAAACTGTTTCAAAAAGTGCAACTCAAGCCCTTTCAAATGATACCCCACTTGACCTTATAATTAATTGATTTATTTGCCCCCTCCTCATATTCGTAATTTTTCATAGAAAATTAAAAAATATATTAATATTTTTCATTTTCCATGCACGTGGATAACTCTCATTTAAAACCACTCCAAGTTTCAAATTGATAGCTTAAATAGTTCGTGAGATATTTCACTTTGTGACAGACAGACAGACAGACGGACAGAGTCGCACCATAAGGGTTCCTTTTTACGTTTTTTGGTACGGAACCCTATAAACAGCTTTAGGATTCAAAGGGTCAATTTGGAAGAAACTATTATCGAGTTGTGAAATTGTTTTAATTCTATGCTACGTGATGGTTTTTTAATTCAATTTGGTCAATATCGGTATCGTGCAGATCCTTTTTCGTCTTGTAAGAGTTTTTCCATATTTCGTAGAAGCAAACTGTGGCTTGGAACCTGTAGCACACTAGTAACGGCACCGACACATGGGTGATCAACGTCCAGGCCCACACGCCGTAAAACTCCATCTGTGAATACAAGTAATAGTTCACTTTGTGATCGGAAAACAGAAGTTGCTAAAGAGTAACCGGAAACTGCAATAAAGTTGGTTGTTTTGTCTATACAGGACGCTCGATGATTGAGGTGATTACACCGTAACAAGCCTCGGTTGAGGTGGTTCTTTGGTAATTTACCCAATATTCCTGACCCCTGTGGCCTGTTTCACGACCAGTTATGGGCAATCCACATTAAGTGATTTGTCAGCCCCAATTCATCAGAATCTGACTAATTGCTATAGTGTGGATGCATGTTCCAACCGTCAAACGAGTTGTACGGACTATTTGGACCATGGAATTTGCATGATCTGCCAAGTTTTTTTTTGTCACATATTTCTTTCAAATAAATTGAAACGAAAATTAAAAAATATATACTAAAGAATATTGTATCAATATTTTACACTGTAATTTTGTATTTTTTTTAAACGGTGTTTTGCAACTTCAATTTCATTCAGTGTGGCCAGTTAACAGTAAGAAAGCGAAAATTGCCGCATTCAAACGGTCCTGCGAAGCAGACTGCAAGATTGTTAATAACCGATGAGATAGGGCGAGCCAGCACGTCGATCATGAGGCGGCCATGACATACTCTCGATTTTTGTGTGCTGCACGGCTATTACGCGACGGCGCGCGAGCTCTCTCAATTTTTCTCGCACGATCCGACTCTCTCTTATTAGAACACTTAGAACAAGAGGTATAGTGCGAGAACATCGAGTGTATGTCGCGGCCGTCCCATTTTGGACGTGCTGTCTTGCCCTATCTCATCGGTTAGTAACAATCTTGCAGTCCGCTTCGCAGGACCGTTTGAATGCGGCAATTTTCGCTTTTCTAATGTTAACTGGCCACACTGAATGAAATTGTAGTTGCAGTTGTTACGTCTGTACGCTACATCCAATTCTGGCGTCGACATGTTGTACTGACAAATTGGGGTAAAATCACTTAATGTGGATGACCCATTACAATTGATAGTATATTTGATAGGTTTAATGGGCCATCCACATTAAGTGATTTGTCAGCCCCAATTCATCAGAATCTGACTAATTGCTATAGTGTGGATGCATGTTCCAACCGTCAAACGAGTTGTACGGACTGATTGCATGAAAATCACAATTTGGACCATGGAATATGCATGATCTGCCAATTTTTTTTTCTCACAAATTTCATTCAAATAAATTTAAACGACAATTAAAAAATATATGCTAAAGAACATTGTATTAATATTTTACACTGTAATTTTGTATATTTTTTTAAACCGGTGTTTTGCAACTACAATTTCATTCAGTGTGGCCAGTTAACAGTAAGAAAGCGAAAATTGACGCATTCAAACGGTCCTGCGAAGCGGACTGCAAGATTGTTACTAACCGATGAGATAGGGCGAGACAGCACGTCGATCATGAGGTGGCCGTGACATACTCTCGATTTTTGTGTGCTGTGTCGCGAAGATCCGCGATTTAAGTATCAAATCAGTATGTATATAAGCTTGTGTATAAGAAAACATGAGACCGAGGATCGACTTGTCAAACGATAGGTAATATTCGGTTTTTATCCGTACTCTTTGGTCACCGGTGAATTTAAAATCAGAGCTGCCAAATGTCAATATTGTCGTGTCAATATAATTATCTGACGGTAAGCGTACGAACAGCTTTATTATGGATTAGTGTTTGTTTCTGTGATTCCTGGTGAGTTTTTAACATGATTCAATAGTTGTATGTTATGTATTTCGCGCCGTGCTTTTAGCTATGGCAAATGATGCGAAGTAAAGCAATATCAGAGATCAGCGATTAAGGGTATACAACTTTTAGCTATGGCAAATGATTCGAAGTAAAGCAATATCAGAGATCAGAGATTCAGGGTATACAATTGGTATACAATACATTAACAAGATGACATTCAGAATATTCAGATTAATTCAGTTGCACATGTTATACAGTGTGGTAACCTACGGGTGGTAAATACTGTGAGGATATAAGGGGAGGTTGGAGGTCACTAATGGATGTTTCATCCACATTCAGATAGCTATGCATTCTTATGCTAGATACAGATATAATCAGTCACAGAAATACGTGTGCAAATATATTGCAGGTACGTATGATCAGTCACAAAAATACGTGTGCAAATATATTGCAGGTACGTATGATCAGTCACAGAAATACGTGTGCAAATATATTGCAGGTACGTATAGTCAGTATTCAATTCTCGTTACCAATCAGCAGTAGTCAGTCAATGTGATGTAATGACATGCTGCACGGCTATTACGCGACGGCGCGCGAGCTCTCTCAATTTTTCTCGCACGATCCGTCTCTCTCTTATTAGGACATGCGAGAGAAATCGAGAGTATGTCGCGGCTGTGTGTTACACGTGCTGTCTTGCCCTATTTCATCGGTTAGTAACAATCTTGCAGTCCGCTTCGCAGGACCGTTTGAATGCGCCAATTTTCGCTTTCCTTCTGTTAACTGGCCACACTGAATGAAATTGTAGTTGCAGTTGTTAGGTGTGTACGCTACACCCAATTCTGACTTCGACATATTGTACTGACAAATTCGGGTTTAATCACATAATGTGGATAGCGCATAATAGTCTAGTGGGTAGTGACACTAGTGACCCTGCCTGCGAAGCTGACCAGGACCGTCAAACCCCAGTAAGGGCACATAATTTTGCGATGAGCACGAATATAGTTTTCTGACTCTTGGATGATTTCTATGTACTTCAGTAGAGTAGGTATTTATATCGTCTAGTAACCATAATGCTTACACAAGCTTACTATAAAGGAAATCTTGTTATCGTAGAAAAGTTGGCCTTGCTGTTAAGGTATAAATGTTACTATATAAATAAATAAAAATAAAATAAATAAATAAATAATAACTGGGATCAACGGAATAAACTGTTGGTAACCTATAGACTGGGTCGTTTGGAGGAATCCAAATAAAGAGATCACCGCGACGTGCGTTCGTTCGCGTTCGTTGCGTTAATTTTCGGTTACATGACACTGACACATACGCTACGTTTTACGTTTGAATCTGTTTTAAGTTATAGTACAAATGTAGTAGTATAAATCGCACTCCAGCAAACGAGCTTGTAGTTTAGGATAGATACAGATACCCTTAGGCTAGTGGAAGTGGATCTGAGCAGGGTGGTTTGCAAGAGCTATATGTGATTGCCCGCAGACCAATGACGCAGGCATTACACAGTGAGTATTTTTGTATAGCAATATTATCGCGATATTCAAAAATGGATGTAGAAGTTGCTTCAATATCGTCAACATGCTAAATAATGGTCCAAAATGCTGATCAAGACCTGAAGCGGATGGAACTCTGCCCTAGCGTTCTTGACGCGGTTGAGCAGCCAAAGCGCGAAGTTGCCGACGAGTAGGAAGGTGACGAGTTGCCGGCCGGCGCGCTGGCTTGCTTCAGCACAGCGCCGCGACCACGCGTCCAGGATTAGCAACGTTTGGCACGAGCTCTGCACCACTGCACACAGAGGCGACAAAATCCTGGACAAAGAAAAAAAACAATACGGTTAGATACACCAAACCTTCTACCATCGAAAGTGGTGTTCGTTAAAATCTGAATGTATTGAAGTTGGACAAGTTTCTATGGGAAGACAGCTGCAGGCGCCATATTCTACGTTGATCGGTCTGGAATCGTAAGTCGGTGCAATCCATACGAGTAAGTATTTAACGAATTTTACTAGCCTAAAGCTGGAACACTGGTCAGAAAGGCCACTCGTCATTGACCACTTAGATACTGATCATCGTGCGAGCTATCAATCGGACGAGTCCTGGTTACACATGCGCATTCAGCTAGTTAGAGATATCATATGTAATGAAGCGTGTGACAAGGAATAGTTACCTAGATTGTTAACCAAAGGCTGAAAGGCACCCACTTCTGACGAGCTATTTTGGCGCTCGAACGAAGTGAGAGCGCCAATGGATCGAGTCAGAAATGGATGACTTTCACCCGAGTTAAACACTACTTTTCATATCAAATGCGAGGAAAGTAAAAAAACACAGACGGAAATTTAAACAATACGTTTCTTCTGTGATAATTTATGTTGGTGATGGTGTCTGGGCTGGGGTGGTAACGAGGAGTGGAGTAATACACCGGTATAGGTTTAAGTAAAGACCGTAAAAAGAACACTTAATTTAACTGTGTAGCCTATTTTATACATACAAGTTATCGCTGATACAAGCAATATGCGTTTATGTAGCAGTAAACTATTGTGTTACTGCTAAACACTAAATGCGGCCAATTGCCATACTACACTTCAAAGAATACAATTCAAAAACGGCAGCCGCCATTATCGTGACGTCATCCGAGCCGAAAGAATAGTCCCAGTCCCACCTCATCTGTCCTAAAGAAAGAGGTAAATATCTGTCTCGCTCGCACTTATGGCTATATGGTTTAATTCGGTCACGTGACATACAGCAACTATTACGATTTTAATTTTAAAATTAAAAATATTGCTCACGTTTTTACAACCAAATAGTAAAATATTCGTATATCCTTAAGTTAAAACTATAACATACCTTCATAATTTAGCTGTCATAGACGAAAATAGCTTATTCAAATATTTTCATACTATTTGTATTTATTATTAGTTGAAAAGTGGCTGTATGCGTTTCTGCCTTAGCTCACATGCACAACTATAACTACTATAAGTTTAAAAAAAGGTTTGTAGGTTTATTCCATTTGTCACCACCTCATAGAGCCTAGTGAATATTTTAGCTAAAATAAAATTAATGAATTTACAAGATAAATATATTTTATGTTTAATAAAATAAATTCTATGAACTAGTAAGAATAAAACTATTTCCCTTTGTCAGTGGCGAGATTAGTATTAATATTTAAGGTGCATTTGAATTAGGTACCAATACTTTTAGAGTTGATAGTACTCGTCCTAGGAGTCTATTTATATAAGAAATATTTAATAGATTGTGTTAATTTTTGAAGATAAATAAGGAAACAACATTACTGCGTAAAAACACCCTGTTAATGAGATAGTTAACAATTTTATCGCGAATCATTGACGTGTGTCACACACAGCGATGTTCACTTGACAGCAAGTGTTAAACACCTTGTCAGTTAAATACACAGGATGGTTATTTTTGAACGAAATTTTAATTTATTTATTTTGTTCTAAAAATTAAAACAAAAATATCATATAAAAATAAAAAATCTTAATTTGTACTTAAAGTTAATTGTTTTGATGTAATGTAACACCTCTTAAAATATTGGTACCTAATTCGATGGCACCTTATTTAGTAGAATCAGTTCCCGCATAATGCTTCTAAGGAGTACTAATTGGAGTACACTTCTTTTCTGCACTAGAGCAGAAACGTATTCCTTTCAGCACACTTTTTAGAACAGCAACGACCCACTTTCAGAGCATGAGATATGAAAATAAATAAATGAAAAACAGGCAGTGTCACTAGTTCATTCTGTAGGAGGCGGTACTCCTATTTTCCGTCGGCAATCCTCCACGGACCATAAAAATGACCCCTTCTCAGAGCTACAAATCACCTCTCGTTCGCAAGTTAGTGATGCGTTTATTAATGAATGCGAGCAAGAGATCCAACCGAATGGTTTACCCTATCTCTACATTCATTTGGTCCTATAATAGTAGGAACAGGATCATCTCCCATACGTTGTTCTACGAAAGTATTAGGATGTAAAAGGTACTTCGTCGCTGGCCTCCGCTCAGGGTACCGCTGTACAGGGAAGCCGGCACCGATGAATTTGATCACGTAGTAGAGGTAGACTCTGCACTGCGTGACTAGCAGTAGCACATGCGATGTAACGGGATCGCCTCTCATACCTTGATTTTTATTGGGATGTAAAAGGTACCTCGTTGCTCTCCTCCCTTCTGGGTACCGTTGTATAAGGAAGCCGGCGCCGATGATCTGGAACAGGTAGTAGAGGTAGACGCCGCACTGCGTGACTAGCAGTAGCACATGCGATGTAAGGGGATCGCCTCATACCGCTCATACGTTGATCTGTAAAAGTATTGGAATGTAAAAGGTACCTCGTTGCTCTCCTCCCTTCTGGGTACCGTTGTATAAGGAAGCCGGCGCCGATGATCTGGAAAAGGTAGTAGAGGTAGACGCCGCACTGCGTGACTAGCAGCAGTGCGTGCTCGAGCGGCATGGCGGCGCGCGCACGGCGCAGTGGCAGCGTGCGCATGCGCTGTATGCACGCCGCCGACCCTGCCGCCATCAGCAGGAAGAGGATCGTCTCCCATACGTTGATCTACAAAAGTTGTATCTATTAGGATGTAGTTACAGATATAGTACAGATAGACGTGTTCAATATAGCATGTATGTGCATTGAGCGAACTATACAAAACCGATCCTTATAGCCTACGCAATATACGGTTGCAATGGGTAAGTAATACGAGGTATAACAACTAATCATATAACGGTCATAATATATACGCTCACTGTGTATAAGTTTGTTTAGTATAACGTTCATTGCACATAACGAACGAAAGGTATAATGACAAAATATATAATTTCGTAAAGTATAACGTACTTTAGACATAATATCAATTGATATATCGATTAATGCGTATGATATTCATAACACCTAAGGTTTATAACATCTATTATTCAATTTATCTAACATCTAAAAGTATATTGCTCGTATATTATAATCGTCTTCAGTTATTTTAATAGCAATGCCGTATGAAGGAATATATATGAATTTGAATAAAAATACATTAAACGTTTTTAAGATTGAAATTAAATTTATTTTTATATCAAACACGCCAATTATTTTAACCTAACCTTACCTAAACACCAGCGTGTCGACGCCACCCCGCTTCGCGGGGTGTCTATTTCCGCTCTAAGGGACACAAGGCAACCCTAACCTAACCTACAAGTAATACCATTGGTAAGAGTACTTGTTGTTTTTTACTGCCCCCCTTTTACTTACAGCCCTAACCTAATTTTCTGTATTGTAATCCTCATACGAAAATATACTATGCGTTATGATCGTTATACGTTATGTATGTTATACGAAAATATATTATATGTTATGATCGTTATACGAAATGAAATTACTCAATTTGAGTGTTATAGAAAAAAACGTTATATAATATGATTATTATGGCTATTGACCGTTATTCCTTATAAAAGTATTGGTATTGTTGTTATAGCTAACGTTCATTATATCTTGTGAACGTTATTTATATGAAATTATATATACTGTTGTTATATCTCGTGGGACGCACCCGGTTGCAATATATACGTATACTAGCTTCTGCCCGCGACTCCGTCCGCGTGAAACTCGTTTATATCGTAGTTCCATACCAAAATTTCACCACCTTAGGGGATGATTTCCGGGATAAAAACTATACTATGTTTATGGTTATGTTCCCCGGGACTCAAACTGTCTCTATAACAAATTTAATCTAAATCGGTTCAGTCGTTTAAGCGTGAAGAGGTAACAGACAAACATACAGACAGACACTTTCGCATTCATAATATTACTATGGATTAAGAGCCGCCGTTTTATGTACGAGTATTAAAGATTAAAGTTATGCTGCGTGGCACTTCAATACAAAGTTTCTAATATTTTTTACTAATAGAATGGCGACCAAAATTAGGACAGCCAACGCCATCTGTTATATTATAATCTTGAATAAACAGACTCTTTGAACAGACTAAACAATAGGTACTATTAAATAATAACGATTGAACACAGCTGTACGTAACGTAAGAACTATTATTTACGGCACGCAGTAAATGCACAACTTATTATGGGATGTGGGGTTTGAAATACTTTGGGAGAGTTAACAGTGAGATAAAATAAAACCTTGTCATATCGTTGTTATCACATCGACATTTTAATTTTTCCAATGAATTTGACAGCCACGCCATGACATGGTTATATTACAAATCGCAGAAAGTTTACATTTTACATGTAATAAGTTTTTCTTGAATCAGTTTATGAGTTTATAGGTAAGTGAAAATAGTAGGTAACAAGATTTGCCGCTAGATGTCGCTGTTCCGTGGACTGAATCACGCTATCGCTATGTTACCCTAGAATCTACATAACGTAAAGTTTTCGTTATTGCATGTACCTGCTGTACGTTGTTGTCCACATCATGTAGTTAGTAGTTACTGACTTTTTGGGACGCGGCTTCGCAAATACCAGCGAAGTGAAGCGTCAACCATAGATAGCATGATATAAATGGAGGTTCTCTACGTAACATTTCAGAGCCAAGCATTTCAAGATTCCTAAACCCAAGAAACCCTTTTTAACCCCCTCAGGGATAGACGTTTCTAAAATCTTTTACATTTTAATTAGTAATCTTTCTACAAAATGTAATGTCTCTAGCTAAAAAACAAAGTTCCACCCATACATACTTTTCACCCCTTTTTAACCCCATTGGGGGTGGATTTTTCCAAAACGCTTAAAGTTCTTTTTTTGTATTCAAAAAAGTAATCTGTCTACAAAGTTTCAAGTTTCTAGGTCAAAAGGAAAAGTTTCCCTTATACACACTTTGCACCCCTATTTGACCCCCTTACGGGTGGTATTTTCAAAAAACCCGTCTTATCCCTTGCCTCCGTTATAAAAGGAAGTTCTGTTGCGAATTTCAAGTTTCTAGACCCAGTAGTTTCGGCTGGGCGGTGATGAATCAGTCAGGAAGTCTTCTTTTTAACCGACTTCAAAAAAAGGAGGAGGTTCTCAATTCGGCTGTATTTTTTTAAAATTATTATTTTCAATGTTTGTTACCTCAGAACTCCGTCATTGATTTGCCGATTCGAAATATTTTTTTTTGTTCGTATGTACCTAAGTATATACGTCCACGTGGGTCCCATTTTTTTCAAAATTCAGTTAGATGATGGGATCCATGAGGAATTGAGGGGACTCTTCAATTTTATTAGGCACGCGTGGAGTGATTTTGGTATTTTCTGTTGTAACTCGAATTCCTCAATTATGTAGTGCGCCCGGGTGCAACGCACCCCCTGCACTATAGGTAAAGCCGCCCCTGCAGGTTCTGATAAAATTCCGTTGAAATAGGAACGAATGAATTGCCATTGGTGATGATCTTGGGGAATCGATGGAAGTCCTCAAATATTATCGGCCCACATTCAGCGATTCGGTTTTTTTCTATAGTAATCAACGCATTTGCTATCGGAAATCAGTTCATGTGGTAAATTGTAAAAAAAAATAGGAAATGTTCTCGTGGCTTGGCGGAGTACTAAATTGAAGTCGGTTAAAACTTTGTTTTTAAAGTAAATTATTTATATACAGATCAGTATTTTAAACGCCAAGTACATATTTGGTTAGGTGATTTGACTCCTCCGGCCGCGTGATTCGACGACGTTGTTCGACATGTCGGACTTTTCATTTTTCATTCCTCAACGCCTCAATTTAGATGTGTTACGTATCATTAGAATCCTTACGTCAACCAAGGAATTTTCACAGATGATGTACTACCCGTTCGCGCTAAGTTTGCCACTGGCGATATGATCATATGACGTAACTCGAAGGATAGCGTTAGCAAAACGGTTTTTCTTCTCATTTTCGAAATAAGTCATATCCTTTAACACCCTATTTCGTAAATCACTTCTTAAAGTTCTACCATTAGGTACCCATAGTCAAACCTCAGATTTGAACAAAGCGAAAAACGGACCAGCTAACTAAGCGCGAACGGGTAGTAATTCTGTTGCTGCTATAACAACAAATTCTAAAAACAAAATAAAAATAACATTTAAGGCGGGCTCCCATACAACAAACGTGTTTTTTTTGCCGTTTTTAAAGATAATGATACGGAACCCTTCTTGCGCGAGCTGACTCGCGCTTGGCCGGTTTTAATATTTTTTTATTGTATGGGCGGAACGGGCGCTAAAAAAACGAGCGATGACGAGATCATCGGAATGGGCAATCTCCTTCGGTTTATCTTCTGACGGTTGCTGTACTGTGAATAATATTTAAGTACAGGCATCTTTGAAGTATACTTTGAGTTTAAAAAATAATTAAACATAGAGCCCCGTTTATCTAGAAAAAATTCTTTGTCCATTTATAATACCTAGGTGTTGCATTTTCCTTTGCACAGCTATGAGTCTTCTTAGAAAGCTAATGCCGACCTTACTAAAGGAAAATTAATGGGTAGAGATACCTACTTATCTATAGTAGAATATTTTAGACACATTCTAACAAATAAGCTTTTGTAGGAAATGCCGCCAGCATCCTCGGTAAAATGCCGCGAGGGTCTTTTTAGGGTGCCGTAGTTAACAAGGAACCCTTATAGTTTCGCCATGTCCATGTCCGTCCGTCTGTCTGTCTGTCCGTCTTCGGCTTAGCTCGCAGTAACCCTTACAACTAGAAAACTGCAATTCGGCGTGGGTATATAAACCAATCACGCCGACATAACAGTAGAATAAAATCCTGAAAAAAAATTTTTTTAGTGTACCTTCCCTACATGTAAATTAGTGATGTATTTTTTTTCTCGTTATACCTATAGTGTGGGGTATCGTTGGATAGCTTGTTCAAAAATATTATGCGTTTTTCAATACTATGTTTCAACTCAGTTATGCGTTTGCGAGATAATGGGATTAAAAGCCCTAATTTTTGTTCGAGTCATGTGTCCCCCCCCCTGCCGGCTAAATGGCTACTACTGGGGACGTGAAAAAATTCGTGGCAGTAGTACATACCTATAATGAATTTAGAAGGAAAACTATTACAGTTAAGTAGACATAACTAGTTAACGAGTAGTAGACATAACTAGTTAACTGGTAAGAAATGCACTTCATTTCGGGTGCATATACATTGTCATTGGAATTTGAACCTTTTATTGTGGACGGTAGAGTTGCTTTTACACGGCACGTTATCTTCAATAGAAAAAACCTTGTCTTTCAGGTGGTCGCGTAACCGGCGAAACGACCCTATACATTGGTGTGTTATAAAATAATCATATTTAACGAGGGTAAGCTGTAATAAAAAACCCCAAAAGCCCCTTTTAAGTCCGCATTCTGTGACAGACGGGCAACTACGGAACCCTACCCTGCGCGTGACAGGACACGCACTTGGCCGCTTTTTTTGATTTAACTTAAGTTTTAATTTAATTTAGTTACTTAATGATATGTAACATGAAGTAACTAAATTAAATCTCATCTTTAGAAAATGAATATTTGCGATAAGATCGTGTTACGGAGGGGAATCTGGGCAATACACCCGAATTCTACTTTCAATGCTCACGGACTGTGCAATAAAAAACTGTCCGCGCACCACCGATCGCCTATTGTAAAGAACGTAGATGCCCAGCACAGTTAAGCCTATGAACAGCCCAACCAGCAAAACTAAGTCGTATGAAAGTCGAGAGCACGTTTCTATTTTCACCTAAAGCTAGATCTGTAAACGTTTACTCGACGCGATTTGGGCACACTTTACTCAGCTTAAAGTGCTATAATTGTCATAAAATAGTCGAGTTAAGAGCCAAATGATGGTATAAAAGTCGAGACAAAGCGACATACAGCACCGTCAATGCTATAATAGCTATCATTTCAGCATTAGTCGACTAATAAGTCGGTTGAAAGCAACAAAATAGCTTTTTCTCAACTTAATAGTGCTGTGATAGCTACTTTGGCATTCACTCAGCTGTTTAGTCGATTGATCGCAACGAGGCGAGCTTTAATAGCACTAAATGTTCGAAGTATTTGCAGCGTTAATAAATGTGTGTTATTTGTGTCAGAAAATAAGAAAATAATTGAAGTAAGTCAAAATATTTTTATTTTCTACTTAACAACTATAGAATGGTAGCCATGTTCTTAATAAATAATGTTTTCATTGTTAGCTATTATACGTGTAACATACTAAATTTCAATGCGAATTTTTATTTTTCGATTATCTTCCTTATATTTCTAGTTATTATTTTAACGGGCCTCTTTATTTTCGAGATATTAAGAAATTATTTATAAAATTATAATATCAAAAGGAATTGTTCCGCCATGATATAAGTACGTTTGCTATCTTACGACTTTTACTCGACTTTCAGTTGCAAAATAGAAAATATATTACATTTACATTACTATGTAGACGCCATTACAGACAATATTGGGGTTCCTTATTGCATATGATAAATCTTCTCTCTTTTGGCAAAGTACTGACTATACAAACACACAGTGAATTTGGTCCATTGATTATTATCCATTTTCTAAAATATGTGAGCATCTAACGTAAACTCATGAATTGCGGTTTGGTGCTGTAAAAGATTTCAAAGATCCTTTATGCAACTTTTTGCTGCAAGATGACTTTAAAAGTGCATTTGAATTGCTGTAGGTGCTATAACAATCACTTTTAGAACTTTCTCTCGGCATGTGCTGTAATCGTGAATCGATATCTTTTATGACACTTAGTGCTTTATGAGTAACTGAGATGCTATTTGGTCATATAAGCAGCTTTTTTACCATTATAATGCTTCCACGGGAACAATGTCGAATGATGGTGCTATAAAGACTTCTTCAGCAGCTAATTAGAAAATTAGAAGCTTTTATACAGCTAATTTAGAACTTGAAGTGGTATAAAAGTGAAATTTGACACCTTTATACAATAATTGGGTAAACGCGCTGTAAACATGTCGAGAAAACGTTTAGTCGACATGGTTTTACGCCCAAAATGCGAAAATGCTAAAGAGTTGAGTATAGTTCTTTTATACGGCGATTTGGCAGCTTTAGCTCCTTTTTACGACTGTTTCTCGATCATTAGCTGTAAAAAGCTTTCCTTATACGACTGTTTTGCTGGTTGGGAGAGGCGTCTCTAGCCCACGTAGCCCCCCCCCCCCCTCCCCCCTCCGTGTGCAAACATTACTCTAGCGCCCCCATCACCATAGGTAAAAACGCCTCTGCCAGTTTTGTACCTGCAGTAAAGCGAGCTCCACGTATTTCTGATTCTGGAAGAGACCGTTGAACAGCATGAGGCTGACGATGGTGCCGGCCAGTACAGCCACGCCCATGAACAGCCCCTTGTGCGCGCTGCCGCAGTCCACAGAGAAGTGGTGGCTAGACTTCAAGCGCAGGAGTGGTTGCTTCGGATCCCGACTTAGTGGCGGGTTTACCGACCACAGTTTCATTGACTTCTGGAAATTTTATTCGAATTATTTTTTGAGAATACAAATAAAAAATATGCAGACAAAACCACAGGAATGGAAATTAAAAAAGACCATCTTGCGGGCCTCCAATTTTGTATGATATGCCATTGCGGAACTCTCGTCTGGCGTCGCTCGAAGCGTGACAGTTCAAAGCCCATTATGAAGAACACAACGTCAATATTTCATTGCATGTTTGAGAAAACACTATTTAGCAGATATATAATCTAGGTAGGTACATACCGATCCCGGCACTGTGCAGATATCATTCCAAATAACAACAATGATTATAGAGCAGAGCAGACTGTACTCCACTCCACACGGCCTCAAATACGGGTTCACGTTTCTTATCAAAGGCGTAATCATATCGGAAACATTACACTGCCAGGTCTCATTCTTGATCGTAATGTTCTCGAAACTTCCAAACAGTAATGTTGCATTGTTTCTGAAATATTCCACGACGGTGAGGTTGTCTAGTTGATCGGCAATTACTAGTTTCGAAGGTCCGCTTATATTGGCGTATCGGAGGAGAGGCTTCCGATCGTATGCGACGGCAATTATGTCGTCCCTCGTCTCCTGAATGACGACATTCAGCCATTCACACACGTTCGTAGCGATTAAGTGCATTAGGCCGAACCTGTCGAGCACTACGCCTCGCATAGGATCCAGTATCTGCGATGAAAAAGTTAAACGCTTCTAATTGTCGAGCTTTACAAAGTGTCGAAGTATTATCTGTGGAGTATGACAGTAGTTCAACTATTTCAAAAAATGATTGGAAGCGGAACTTACTTCTGTAATAAATATATTATTAAACAAACATTAGGGGACAAATTGTGTTATGGGAGACGATGATATATTTAAGAAAGACATAAATACTTACCAAAATATATAGGAAACATCCAAGACTCAAAAGCAAATAAGTCGTCAATCAAATTCCTCAGACCAAGAAAAAACATACACAAAACTGTTCAGCACGTGTCGCTGTGCTAAATATCAAAGATCAACAGTGGCGATTTAAAGTTATTTGTCGTATGTTGTTCGTCATGCCCCGTTTATCTTTTTTTCTTGGTCTGAGGCTAATTTATTATACACCTTATCGGGATTCGAAACCTGGGCTTCACAGGGTGCTGAACTGGTCGGAGCGCTGCTACACTAGACGTCAAAAATGGTATCCTGCTGTTTCGGCAAAATATTTTTCGCCAAATTTCACTTCCCACAAAACTTATGGCAGTAGTTTCATTTCCCAAACCGTTAGTATCTCTTATTAGTTTGTGTCCCAAACAAACAAATAGCACATTTTTGTTTCGCATTTTGTTCATTTGGTCAAAATATCATCTGGCATAATTTTGCTTTGTCAAGTGTTATTAAGACAAAAGTTTATTAAGCAAACACTTTGGCTAATATTGTTTTCCAAACAAAACATTTGTTCAAATTTTCATTTTGCACATTAGGTATCAGGGTGGAAAAAATGGCTTGTCATAAGCGAACTCTGTTTTTGGTCGGTTAGGTTAGGGTTCACTTGTGTCCCTCAGACCAGAAATAGACACCCCGCGCAGCGGGGTGGCGTCGATTCGCTGGAGACTCTCGATGAAAAGGGCGAAAACGACTCGGTGCTCGACACGCATGCTGCTTATTAGCATTATAACATATTGTTACCCAAGTACCTATAGTACAAAAGAACATATATACTTACCTGTAAATTATTATTTTTTGTTTTTAGGGTTCCGTACCAAAAATGGTAAAAAAGGACATGGTGCGACTTCGTCCGTCTGTCTGTCTGTCTGTCTGTCACAAAGTGAAATATCTCACGAACTATAAGTAGTTAGTAGCTAGTAGCTAGTAGTAATAGTAGGTAGTAGCTATCAATTTGAAATTTGGAATGGTTATAAATGAGAGTTATCCGCGTGCATGGAAAATGAACAATTTAAATATACATTTAAATTTACTATGAAAAATTACGAATTTGAGGAGGGGGCAAAAAAAAATATTCAACTATTAGGTCAAGTGGAGTATCATTTGAAAGAGCTTGAGTTGCATTTTTGAAGCAGTTTTTCTTTTTTTATGTATTAGTAAAATTTCGATTTATGAAGGAAAATTAAAAAAAAATACCATTCCCCCCGGTATCTCCGAAGTTACCCAAGCGAAAAATTTGAAATTATTACTTGTGATTAAGATAAACGTAAATATTACTGGAAAAGTATAACTTTTTCTGTATCTAGCGTATTTTTTATTTTGTTTTGATTTTGAGGAGGGGAAAAAAATATATATTCAAGTATTAGGTCAAGTGGGGTATCATATGAAAGGGCTTGAGTTGTACTTTTTGAAACAGTTTTTTTTTTCTGCATTGGTAAAATTTTGATCTATGAAGGAAAATGTATACCAAGGGGGGGGGGGGGCCTTATCTCCGAAGTTATCAAAGCGAAAAATTTGAAATAATTACTTGTGATTAAGATAAACATAAATATTACTGGAAAAGTATTTTATTTTCTGTATGTAGCATATTTTTTGTTTTATTTACAAAAATCATTTCCTAGTTAAGGTTGCAATTTAATCAACTTTATAATTATTTTTTCGTTTAGAAATTCCTACAAGACTATAATAGAAATACTCTTTTTTCTAATAAAACCAAAATAATAGAGATCAGTTCACGTGATAAACAATAATCGCTAAAAGACCAACATACATACTAAGCCGATTGCCCTTGCACATTAGTACCAAATGGGGCCGATATATGGCGCTGAACCCATTCGCGCTGATAAGGTTTTTCTAGAATTAATGGGGTTGGGATTGGGACGCGTATATTTATTTTCAATAGCAGGTCAAAAACAGATCGCGATTCAATTGTCTTGGTGTAAAAGTTCCTCGTTGTTTGAAATTGTATTCTATTGTTTTGGGTTAAAATAAGTAATTTAACAAAATATATTGGGACATTTACTTTACCTTGAGTTAATTGTTAGTTTGTACGGAACCCTCGGTGCGCGAGTCAGACTCGCACTTGACCGGTTTTTTTTTTACAAACTACCCGCTTAGCAAAATATGTAATCTCACTCAAATACATTTCGTAATATACACTTCACAATTAGGATCTAAATCGTATGCCACGCAATAATTTGGAAAACAAATGTTATGCCAAATAATACGTTTGACCAAATGAAACTTGACTATTTAAAACTTTGCCAAACAATAATTTGCGAAGTAATATTTTGCCATAGGAGATATTGCCAAGTGATAAAATGCGAAACAATATTTTGTGTAGGTATAGTGATTTTTTGCCAAATGATCATTTGGGAAACATTTTTTGGGAAGTGACACTTTGGGAAATGATTTTTGCCCATACAATAGAGAACCGTCAAAAATGGACTGCTAAAATCATATTCCCTTCCTTTTGCAACAATAATTAACATAATGCGACATAAAAAAGTCTCCAATTCAATTGGTTTCATGGTGTCACTGTGTAACGAAACTTTGTGACACAAAAACGATACAAGTGATAATATGTGAAAAAACCATATGGATCCATACGATTAATTCGCTGAGCTTTTACGGTACCTATATAATAGTATTTTATGCAAATGTTGTATAAGTAGGGTCTTAAAACGCGAGTGTCGTGAGTTGCGCAATTAAAGACGCCACGAGCGTTTTAAGACCAAGTTATACACCGTTGCATACAATATTTTTTCTACGACTATTTTAAATAAATAGCATAATTTGACTTTTCAGGCAGTAAGTTTTCCGTTAGTTCTATTACTACTCACGCAATTTCATCAGCGGTGCAGTTATTTTCTTCTTCGTCCATTTTAAAAGGAACGTACACATTTTTCTTCACTTCACAAACACGAATCAAATCTTAAGAAGTTATTAATAACGAATAGTTATCATATTTTACATATTTCGTCTTTTAATTTTGAACTGGAACTTTGGTGGGAAATTGGAAACATGACACATTGACCCCTCTTGTTTATGGTCTGTTTTGTTCTTAATTCAACTTGCTAGTACTGTCATATTAAGACCAAGGTTTTTCTTAAGTTGGCAGCAATGCCTTTAGTACAATAATTTATTTGAAGTAAATACATTCAGTGGTTTGTTAAGTTGGTAGTACCTAATGTATTTTATGTTTCGGCATGGCCCTCTAGATTAGTCGCGTCGCGGCCTACTCGATCGTGTCTAGTAGGCCGTGGCACAATGTAGCACTACCCAGGTTTAGAAGCGTATGGCTGCTAAGCGTATCGTTTTGGCGACATAACAGCACGGTTGTGCCGTACTGTTATGGGGAATAGAGTATAGACTTTTCTGCAGACTTATTTTGTATGTCTTTATATTAGTGTTCGGGACTATGTAAATGACAGATAAAAGTACAGGAGTAGAAAAAAGAGTGAATTATATTGCCCGTAGAAGAATTAAGCCCGTAACCGTGTAATTTTCAAACGTGGCGACGGTTCCAGTGAATTTCCTTGAACTACCTACATCGAAATTTTGCAAAAGTGAAAATTTAAGTATTAGCACGTTTGAAATTTTCCTAGGGACTTCCTATCGATCAATGGCGAAAACTTGGATATGCCAGTTGCATATACCTAACAGTGAACATCCATTTAACGGTTCTCGTCTTATCTATTTATCTTTAGGTAGATACTAATATTACGAGTACAAAGAGCTTAAGTCTGTGAGGGTATAGCTTTGTAAGAGTGTACGTAGGGCGTAGGTACTTACTCTATTTCTAAGATAATTTCACCAGTATATAGAATGGACCTTCATGATGGACATACGCTATATACAGGGTGAACTTTTAATGAGTGTCCAAATTTTTTGTAGGTATTTGGTATCACTAATAGACTCCATTTTTGAAAAATAACTGGTAGGTTTTTTTTAAATTATAAATTGTCTATCCCAAATGAATTATCCGTGCAGCGTGGTTACTCAGGATTCAGTGCCACGCGGAGCGGGGTGGGGGAGGGGGAGGGGAGGGCGCTGAGGTGCCCGCGCGGTAAGGTTTTTTTGGGATAACTTTAAGCAGCAATTACTAAAAATTTTAGTACTGAATGGCATGAAACAAACAAACAAGTGAGTATTTTATATTTTTTGCTGAAGAATCTTATACTTGAATTTGGACACTGATTAAAAATTCACCCTGTATTATCCCCCGGCTCAGTTCTTTGTAATACACGCACGCAACATCTGGTTTCACATAAATCCGTGAACACTAAACTGTCCCTGTATTACCCACTACAAAATATCACTTCAAAGTAGATATTTCTTATCGATAAAGGGGTTTGGGTAAATGTGTTGTCATATTTTTTAAATGAGCGGCCACTCGTTAAATTGGTAAATTATGATAGATCTATTTTAAACAAACATATTTTGTTATGAAATGTAATACTCTAAAATGCATCGGAGCCGAGATATTTGCAATACATATTTCCGCAGGTCATATTGAAAAGTTATGAACCAAACTAAAACATCTCGGCTCCGATATTGTTTAACGCGCTTATTTTTATATATATACGCGTATTAAGAGGTCCTCTAAAAGATTTTTACACAAACATCCGTGGCCGCTGCAAAAAAAATGACAATTTTTCTCATACAAGGTTAATAATGCCCTTTGATATTGGAAAAACTAGCCTTTATTGGGATTTGACCGGTTTCCTCACCATAATTTTCTCCACCGAAAAGGTAACGGTAAATATTCCATATTTATGTTCCGAAAAATCTATCCGCAATAAATTGTACCAATGTCAGCTGGTCCAGGAAGTGCAGAGCTCCCTTCAGCATGATGTTTGCGCTGGCGTTAGCGCCCATCGTGTGCATAAAATTCGTGATTTCGTCCTATTAGAGCATTATTTTGTACGTAGGTAACAAAGAAAATCAACAATCTTCGGTTTCGGAGTTGATTGACTCTAGATATTTATTTGTGAAGGAGCAACGTGACATATTTATCACATGTTTTCGTTTTCAGTACTTTAAGGCTGCAGCGAAATTCTAATCAATAATGATATCTAAGTATAATTATTGGCTCGGTAGAAACTTAGCTAAACTATTAAGGTACCAGATTTGAGTATAGAGAACTTAGCATTGTCGTGCGTCAATAATAGCCGTAGGCAGGTTGGAGCTAAACTATCGTGTTTTTCTTTCAAGAGCGGAAGAATAAGGTGCTAATTGTTATATAATAGGCAAGCCAGTGGGAATAGTTTTATGGAGGCCACGTCACTTGAACTAAGATACAGCATTAACAGGTTATAAGACGTGATATAATCGTATCATGTTTCATAACAGGGTTAACCAATTGCTAGGGCTCGGGCTCGGGCTCGTCGTTCTATAGATCTTACTTTGTTCACTGTCTATTTTGAACATAGAAAAATATGAAGACAGCCTGGGCGCCCATGAATGAAAAGTCCGCAGCTCCGGTTTGACCGCCACGATAGTCGCAGCCGGCATAGGCAGTCACCCTGGCTGTTATTCGCTGCGCGATAAAGCGGCTCACCCCGCCGATCACCTGTCACGAAACTAGACCTCCTATTTAATTACGCTTAGTTAGTACGCATTGACGTGATATTAATAACCCCGCTACGCCCATGCCCAGTTAGAAACTGCCGTACCGAGTGTAAGATACGTTTTATAAGGATTTTAATTTGCTTGTCTCATTTGAACTTACATCGGTATATGAGAATATGAAGACAGTCTGTGCGACCATGAAGAGTATCCGCAGCGCCGGCTTGACCGCGACGATGATCAGCTGGCAGTCGCCCTGCAGGTCGAAGTACCCGCCCAGCTGCAGGCACGAGTAGATGATCGACCCCACGGAGAACCCCGCTATGCCCATGTGCAGGTAGAAGCTGCCGTAGCGAGTGCGAGGCGCGTTCTCTATGGATTGTATTTTAATACAGATCAGTACGAATTGGTCGGTATCAAAACGAAATAAGGCCAATCAATCAATTTTGTTACATGATGCGCTTGACTTTACGAGTAGTAGCACTTATATAATCGAATCTATAGCGTCGTATAATCCTACCTTCCCATTTTTATTTTATTTTTCAAAAACAAAAATTTGACACGAATAGTAGCATACATTGCTATCTTATTATTATCATTATTTTGGAGATAGAAATTACTATTTAAATTACATTTATACTTTTTTTCAGATTTGGTAGAGGTATAAAGCTTGATTAAATAGCAATATATAATTTTTATTTATTTTATCAATGACAAAATTAGTTAATGGTCAATCACTAATTTACCGCGAACCTAATAATATATTTTAGCACGTCACAGTCCTCATACGAAAGGCGCAATATCGTTTGATCTTCTGGTTACTTGTTTCAATAAAAAAATATTACTTTTTATTTTCGGATACTTGCGCGGATCAAGTACCTAATGCGTTTGACAATATAATCATCTGAAAAAGTACTGTCGAATCAAGCAATGTGAACAACGGTTGTATGAAAAGCGAAAGCGACTAAATGTTCTTAATGTTAATAATGACTTCAAAAGTGAACTTTGTTTCGGTCCAACCTGTATTTTATGGCTTCTAGTCGTACCTACCTATAGATATCAATGTTATGTTGTCTGAGATATTTAAGTACATAGATATATTTTATTCTTACCGTCAATATCCTTTTTTGCCATCTTAAGGTGGTAGAATGTATACGCCAAAAAAACCATGCTCACAACGTATAAATATATTGTAAAAATCTGAAATATAAAACTACAAATTCATAAATAGGTAAGGAAGGATGACGGTTTTTTTACGTCACACCTGTAGGTCGAATACGTAACGCCTGGAGTCCTTTAGGTAGGTACGTTAGGTAGATTTAAAAGTAATTTTTATATGGACAGTTGAATTGTCCTAAAGTGCGTTCGAAAAGTTACGTGATAAAAAGAAATGCATATTTTTCTTCATTAGGAGTAATTAAAGTTTCCTTGCCGGCCAATATAGGTATAACCCACATATTTTTTTAGTGTTGCATTATTTAAATAACGTGGACTCTTTCAGTGGGGACCCCATTTTGTTTACCACGGGCATTCTACAAAAAATAAATGTTATTATTTTATACGTTAGGATTATTAAATGAGATTAAATATGGACGTTAATTCGAACATTAAAAAACAGTAAATTACCATTACTGAAATGAGTTGCCGTAATGAGACGAAGAAGGACGGGCTATTATTAACAGACTTCAAAAAAAAGGAGGAGGTTCTCAAATCGGTTGTATTTTTTTGTTAGAAAAGAAGAACGACCCAAGTATCATTTTTAAGGCGAGTGTCCACAACTGTGCGAGGAAATAATCCACCAATAGGAAGAGATCCGTGAGCGAGGCTAGCAACGCTTTTAGTTTATTGTTACCTACCTCGCACAGCTAAGGTGGATACACCCTTACGTTCAGAAAAACTTAACATCATAATTACTGTGGTACTTACGTCTGATGTGAAGTTAGTATAAAGCTCATTCTGTATAGTGCTGGTAACCGGTAACGCGACGCCTAAAACTATTAATAGTTTTGCATAAAACGCTGACAACACCACCGTCATAGATTCGCTAAAACAAAATGATACATTGTTTCAATTAACGGAATTGTCTGACACAAAAGCTAATGAATATTTTGTCAGGATCGGTTAGTCGATTAATTAAATACGTGACACATTTAGGTAATCAAACGGATTTACTTTAACCTGAAAAGCTTTGTTGCCAAATGGCGTCTGTCGCAATTGGTATTAAAACCCCATTTTACCCACAACGTTGTTATCTAGTCCGGGTTATTGCGTCGGGTACGTGACAACTAAAATTACTTAAGTTCTTTTAATTACAGATAAAATCATAATTAATAACATAGCGTTATGATCCGAAGACATTGAAGGACCATTTTTTTTCCAATATTGATTGGTGGCACACCCACATCATCAATATCTCTATTCTGAACTTCAAATACTACACACATTAAAGATTTTAGGAATTTTTTGTGATGTTATCTAGACAATTAAACCCAATAAAATACCTACAAGCACGTTCTTACTTATTGCCAAAATATACAAGCGTCCGTCCCAATTAGGGTTTGCATTATTCGTCCGTTTTTAGTATTCGAATAATATGAATAGTAAAAAATTCATTATTCGAATATTCGAATATTTCGAATAATATGAATATTTGAGAAAATGGAACAAAATTTTCGATTTGAAGTCATGTAATATCAATTATAAAATTAGATTTCAATAAAGTAGTCCATTTAAGACCATAATACAAATAATTAATTAGGTATCAAATTTCAAGTCACAAAGTTATTTTCTTTATTAGAAGTTTCATATTCGGTAAAGTCACTATTATTCTCCAGTTAAAGCATTTCTTGCTCAACATGAGTAAACGAAGTCAACCTGCCAAAGGATACACGAATAAGTAAGAATATTTTCACTGATTAATTTTGAATTTTTCTGAATAGTTTTCGTATCGCTGAATTTGTGGATAATCAAATAGGATTGTTTTGATTATGATCATGCCTGAATAAATACGTGTATCTCATACATGAGAGGAGGCCTGTGCCCAGCAGTGGGACGTATTTAGGCTGATGATGTGATGTGATTGTTTAACTGATGCAATAAAAGTAAAAATAATGTTTTCAGACGTGATACCTTTTATCGCTAGCGAGAAGAATACAAATTGAATATGTAGTAATGTAAAATCATACTAGATCATAATTTGCACGTAAAATAGGTATCTGTTGAATGTCTAATTATTTTCACCAGAGTAATGCATACAAGAAAACAATTTACTTACATCATCCAGGCCAGCAGTAGCGTGTCAAAGTAACCACATGTACTTTAATTGTTAAAAACACAATGTTAATAGGTGCCCTCTACGCACGGCACAATAAAAACAATAACAACGAACTCCCAGAACTGCTAAGTACTGCTTATATGACCGTGATGGGATTAGCAGAGCCATAAATTTAAAGTAATATCTGAGCGAAGCTTGCAGTCTGACCGAAGCTTACAGGAAGAAACGAAAGCCACACTTTACATGGCATTTCTTGACCTGCAAAAGGCTTTCGATAGCATCCCACGTCAGATGATCTGGTGGGCACTGAAGGTGAAGAACGTGCCACAGGTCTACTCGTATATTGACATCATCCGAGATATGTTCCGCAACTCGGTTTCTCTAGGAAGGACCGCCGTTGGCGACCCTATTACAGTGGGTATACACGAAGGCTCGGCCCTAAGTCCATTTCTGTTTAGTGTGGTGCTTGACGCCGTCACATCGGAAATACAAGATCCGCCGCCATGGCTGCTCATGTATGCAGATGAAAAAGTCAAGTTCAAGTACCTAGGATCAGTACTGCATGTGTCCGGGACCATTGATCACTACATCCGAGCCCGAATCAGCGCGGCTTGGTCTAAATGGCGAGAGGTCACAGGAGTCATCTGCGATCGCAGAATACCACTTCGACTCAAAGGGCTAGTGTACAAGTGCGTCATACGACCAGTCCTCTGTTATATGGCAGCGAGACGTGGCCAGTTCTTGGAAGGCACATTCAGGAGCTTCGCGTTACTGAAATGAAGATGTTGCGGTGGATCTGCGGCGTTACGCGTGCGGATCGCATTCGTAACGAGTACATCCGTGGCAGCCTCGGAGTTCGTAACGTAGCGAATAAGCTCCAGGAATGTCGCCTTCGTTGGTTCGGTTTCGGTCACGTCTCTCGCAGGCCCTCGGACTACGTGGGGAACAAATGCCTTGGCCTAGTTCTCGACGGCCCTCGACTCTGCGGCAGACCTAAGAAGCGATGGCTAGATGTCGTGAAGGCCGACATGAGCGAAAACGGGCTCACAAAAGAAGACGCCCAGAATCGTGCAAAATGGAGGAAAGCGAGTAGGAAAGCGGACCCTGGCAAAGGCCGGGATAACGTCAGGTAGAAGAACAAGATAAACTTAAAGTAATACTAATTATTTAGCAGATAGAAAAAGGGTCCCGGGATTCTCGCATATGCATTTGAATTTTAACACGTGGAGTTGCCGACTTTCCCAGTATCATTACGAGTTCTTCTAGATAAGGAGAAAATTTATTAAGTTTTGGGTCTTTCATATTTGTGTTTTATATCAATTCCTTATAAATCTAATGTGACATTCACCTGCAAAAACAGATTCCTAAGGTTTTATTAAGTGTAATTAGTAGTAATTATGTTTTTTTTTATAGTATACATAATATTCGAATAATTCGAATAGTTCGTGTTGTATTATTCGAATAATATTTATGACGAATATTCGAATAATATGAATATTCGAATTGCAAACCCTAGTCCCAATATCTAAGATACGATCAGGAACCATAAAATCCCCAATTATTTGAATATACATTCGCATATTCAAATGTTTTTCTCAATGAAATAGATCGGATTCAAATGCTCTCACAATTCATTTGAATTAGAAGATATGTAAAAATAAATTGCTCTAATTTAAGTCTCAACCTTGTCTTTAGATATATCTGGTAATTGGCTACGAGACTCTTTCAGAGCAGTATAGCGGCCTAGGTTGATTCCTCTTAAAGCCTGAAACAAACTGGCCCGATTTGCGGTGGCGGTCAATAGTAAAGTTGACAACTATAGTCAAAATTACTATTTACTGCAGGTTGCGCCAGTCTATGAGAAGCTTATTGAAGCACCACCAGCGGAACGCGGTAAAATAGTTTTTATATCTGACTTTCACCTTGCCATTGCTTGAAGAAATTACATAAATTGCAAGATTTCCAATGATCGTGGGTTACCTAGGCATATATGAGAAAGACTTCACTGAGGTCAACGGGTACCTACTCGCCATGGGAGAGCGGGGTCCGCTGTGGCTTCGAAGGTAGCGGGTCTGCGCTGGAACCGTGGCTGCAGGGAGGCACCACGCTCAGTCGTGGCAAGGAGTGCGGCGGGTGCTCTCTGAAAAACCAGAGAAGTTTAAACTTTAAACATAACTTTATACACTGGGGTGGTAGAATCCCTCCACCGGAGGAGGCGCCCGGCTCGAGTAGAACGAGAGTCCAGAAGAACGATTCTCCTGAGGGCCTACCGCGAAACGAAAACGAACTTCGTTCGTGTATCTCCGTCTTTCTCGCTCAAACTAGCAAGTGAAACAGAGAGGGAGATACACGAACGAAGTTCGTTTTCGTTTCGCGGTAGGCCCTCTGATCTGCTCACGATAGAAAACTCTGGTTATTAAGAGGGTATCCTAGCAGCATTTTTCCATACAAACGTATTCCCCTATTTCCTTCCTGGTTTATCCCTCTAGAGGACTCGTTTTTTTTTATAAAATCTAGGTCTACTGTATGTATGCCCCTGTCATTTACTTTTTCCCAAAAAATAATTACCAAAACAGATACGAATTTTCGAAAACCTAAAAAATACCCCATTTTTACTGTCATATTTAGATGACTACCAGACAAATATGAAAAGATTTTACGTTAAAATAAAATTGTAGCAAATTCGATTGCCACAATTGGGTAAGTATTTTAAAAAATACGTGATTAAGTGAATACACAAACATATGCAAACTGAACTGGCTATATGCTGCAGTCACTGACCTTGATGGCTGAACGGGCTGGAGCTGGATCCTCTGGCTGTCTCCAAGATACCAGGGTACGAGATTGCTGCTTCCTCGTTCCACTACGTGTTTTGGTTTACAGTAACTGCCGGCCGGCTTTGCACTTAAAGTTTGCACTGTGGGGTTAATTTTGGACACCACATTCACCACAATTGAAAATTATGAGAACGATATCAAGTTTTGATGTTAGCACGTTAGAGGTTCAAAAATGGAGTCCTAGGTCACGCCATTTCTTCTGCATGCACCTTCTCGCTCGCACGTCACGGGCGCGGTCGTCTTGCCTCTCTTTCGCGTGACTGCAGGCGCAAGCCAAAACGCTTACGTTAACCAATCAGAACGCATCGTGTATTTGTTCAGTGGCGCGAAACTTTAAAATGATTATTTGAATTGTGAACATTCCGCCCACCAAAATACAATATTATGTATTTTTAATATACAAGAATATATCTAGTTGTACCTATATATAACGTAGACGAAGAACAACTGCATGTGTACGAACAATACTAATAATTAACATTACCTTCTACTTATTATCAGAAACTAAAACTAAACTTAATTTAGGTTTATAAATATCCTACGCTGAGTCACACTGATTAGGAAGGGGGCATAGTTTAGCTAATGGTCGCTTGAGGAGCGTTCCGTTAGCGGTCCGGATAGTTGCTAAACGAACAACACCGTCCGGTCCAGGATGCAACTCTACCACCCGGGCGAGTGGCCAGTGCAACGGTATAGTGTTTTCAGTTTTTATTATTACGATTGAATTAACTTCTAAAGGTTGGCACTGAGAAGTCCATTTTGCACGTTTTGTTAGCGACTGTAAATATTCAACCTTCCAACGTCTCCAAAAATCTTGTTGGAACCGTTGGATTAATTGCCAGCGACCCAAACGATTCAACTTTACAGAAGTCAGATCTTCATCAGGAACCGAAGTTAACGGCTCCAGTGTAAGAAAATGACCAGGAGTAAGAGCGCTCAAATCATTGGGGTCAGAGCTGACGGGGCACAGCGGGCGCGAGTTTAATACAGACTCAATCTGAATGAATATAGTGGTCAACTCCTCGAATGTGAGAGTCTGATCTCCGATGACACGGTATAAGTGCGCTTTTGCAGCCTTAATTTGAATTTCCCAAACGCCTCCAAAATGAGGGCTGGACGGAGGATTGAATCGAAACTCTATGAGCTGTGAATCAGCTGCCGACTTCAGATAGCCGTGAAGAAGGTTATTGGCTCCTACGAAGTTCGTCCCACAATCTGAATGGATGATCTTAACGCGACCTCTACGACCTACAAACCTACGAAGAGCCGCAACGAAGGCTTCGGAGGACAAATCAGATACTGTTTCTAGATGCACAGCTTTTGTTGTAAAGCACACGAACAAGCATAAATAAGCCTTTCCAATCTTAGCACCTCTGTACGAACCCAGCCTGATGCGAAACGGTCCTCCGAAATCAACACCTACTATTGAGAACGGTTTTACCTGATTCACGCGAACGGCCGGTAAATCGCTCATGAAAGGTTCGAGAGGAACGGGATTTAAACGATAACATCGAACACATTTTGCTAAACAGTGTCGGATCGCGCGTAAAGGACAAAGAATCCAAAACTGCTGTGTTATGAGATAATGCATGGTATTCGTTCCGGGGTGACAGTTTTCACGATGAATAGCTTCGATAATACGGTAAGTCAGTGTAGCGTTCCGCGGAAGTACAGCGGGATGTTTATGTTCAAATTCGAGCCCGGCTCTCGCCAAACGTCCGCCCACCCTGAGAATACCATTTTCATCTAAAAAGGGGTTTAATTTACGCATGGACTTAGAAAGTGGCTTTTCTGCTTGAAGTCTTGTAATTTCATTATGAAAGTATCTCGATTGTACATGTTTTACGATAATGGTTAGGGCGTTGTGAAGTTCACTGAGAGTAAGGTAAGCCGACTGACGACGAGAAAGCTTGGTACGTACGTTAGTAATAAACCGATAGCAATAGGCCATGATCCTCTGTATTTTACGTAGCGATGAGATTTTATCCAGTAACTCGTCAATCAAGGGAGTGTCACTGTTAACGATAAACGCGTGAACACGTTCTTCTGCAACGATGTCGGCATCATCTTTAATAACCGACATGTCTAACGATGGCCACACCTCAGAAGGTTTCGTAAGCCACTCTGGCCCCACCCACCATAAGGAATTATGCACCAGGTCAGCTGGAAATTGGCCCCGAGAAGCTATGTCTGCAGGGTTATCTCCGGAAGGTACGTGATTCCAAATAGCCTCTGGAATTACTTCCTGGATATGACTCACTCTATTGGCGACAAACGTTTTCCAACGGTATGATGGCGCCTTTATCCATGAGAGTGTGACGGTGGAATCGGACCAGGCAAACATTTCGAAGACGGGTAACAATGATGAGTAGATCTGTTTTACGTATTTAAGCAGATCAGCGAGTAGCACGGCCGAGCATAATTCTAATCGAGGGAGAGAAACTCGTTTGGTGGGAGCGACGCGGGACTTAGCGATAAGCAAGTAAACATGTACGTCGTCGTGATCATCAGTGGCAACCAGGTACACCACGGCCCCGTATCCAGCCTCCGAACTGTCCGAAAACCCGTGGATCTGACAAGTCTTGATTTTAGAACCAGATAAGCATCGAGGTATTTCTATAGATTGTAATGATGACAGTTGATCAGAATAACGCTCCCATTTTTCCACAATGTCTCTAGGAGGAGATTCGTCCCATCCAAGGGATAAAATCCACAGCTGTTGGATAAAGCACTTAGCGAGGAATGTTATAGGGGATAGAAATCCCATTGGGTCAAAGATACGAGCCAATTCACTAAGAATAGTGCGCTTGGTACAGTTACGATTCAACGGTTTTACTTCGAACGAAAATATGTCCCCGCCTGGACTCCATTTTAGGCCTAACACCTTGAGGTTATGCCTTTGATCATAATCCATTGAAACGGAGTCTGTTAGGCAATGTTCGCCTGGCAGATGAGACAGTAACTCGGGACGATTACTCGCCCATTTGCGAAGTTCGAATTGACCCTTGTGCAACAAAGCTATAACTTCAGCTATGGTTTGTTCAGCTTCCTCTAAGGTAGGGGACCCACTGACGATGTCATCGACGTATACGTCGGATTGCAAGACTGACTTCGCTAAGGGATATTTGTCACCTTCGTCTTGAGCCAACTGCTTCACCGTTCGACATGCAAGAAATGGAGCCGAACTTACTCCGTACGTGACGGTATTCAACCTGTACTCCTGTATAGGCTCGGATTGGTTAAAACGCCAAAATATTCTTTGATAGTCGCGATCACTCTCGGTCATCAAGATCTGACGATACATTTGTCTCATATCAGCGGTAAACACAATGGGATTGACACGAAACCGGCATAATATATCAAGGACGTTAGTTTGTAGTTTTGGGCCTATCAGTAGCATTTCGTTAAGAGACACGCCGCGCGCGTCGCTCGCTGAGGCATCGAACACTACTCGGAGTTTAGTGGAGACGCTATCTGGACGTAAGACACAATGATGTGGTATAAAGAATTTACCTTGAGACAGTTGGTCGATGGGAACCAGACTCATGTGACCGCTTTGTAGATAATCCGCCATGAAATCGGAATATTGAGCATGGAGTTCTGGTTTGCTTATAAGTTTTCGCTCCAGTGAATGAAATCGCTTTAGCGCCATTTCCCGCGAGCCAGGGAAGATGAGATCCTTGGCGTTCTCTTTGAACGGCAAGGTGACGATATATCTCCCAGTAGGGTCACGGGCCAAAGTTTCGCAGTAATGTTGCTCACACTGGATTTCTTCATTGCTGAGCTTTGTAATAGCCTGAGGTACAGAGTCGAGCTCCCAAAACCTTTGTACTTGTTCATGTAGCTGTTCACTTTCACTGATAAAAAACGAACTAACTTCAGTTATTTGCGTAACCTTAACATTGCCTAATAGAACCCAACCGAATATTGTGTTTAAAGCAGAAGGTTGTAATTGTCCGCCATGAACGCTGCCTGGCAATAGAAGAGAAGAGAAGACTTCTGCGCCTAGAAGAACGTCGATATCCCCAGGCAAGTTGCAGTCCGGGTCTGCTAGCTTCAAATTCTGAAGATGAGTCCAAGTTGTTTTGTTAAGCTTGATGGTGGGTATAGGGCCGCATATATTAGCTAGAGTAAGGGCTTCAATATTGAAGACAGTATTCCTATTGACTCCCACTTCAAGCTTAATCGTGCCTGATACGGCAGCCGGTGATTGACCTAGACCACGAATGGTACGAGACGTCGACGATCTGTCTAAGCCCAGGCGATTGGCTGCACGATCAGTTATAAAATGAGCTTGACTGCCCGAGTCGATCAAAGCACGAAACGTTTGAAAGTTACCGGATGAGTCACGGATGTCAATCATAGCGGTCGATAACAATACGAGAGAACTTTCGCGACTGTTTGTGACCATGCTCACTTGGGTACAGGTGTTAGAAGGCTCTTCAGTATCACAAATGTCTTCCGCTACGTTGACGCCAGAACCTTCGAGATGTAATAACGTGTGATGACGTTTATGACACTTCTGGCATTTAAAGATAGATTTGCAATCTCTTAACCCATGAGACGATTTTAAGCAGTTAAAACACCAGTGCTGCTGTTTTGCGTAATCGAATCTCTCTTGAGGGGTTTTACAAGAGAACGCCTTACAGTGGATAATTGAATGATCCTCACTACAAAATGAGCACTTAATAGTGGGTATGGGCGTCATCGATGACGCCGACTGCATAGCCGTTTCGATTTCGCTACCGGTGCCCGACAATAAAACTGTTGACGCCGTTTTCTTTCCGTAGTTTGATTTGTCGAATGGCTTACTAAAACCGGTAGGGTTGCGGTTCCTGTCAGGTATCCGAGGCTTTTCCAAAACGCGATTTTTCTCAATAGTCGAAAAGTGTGTATCGCGGACAAGTGCATCGCATTGTGTGTAAAGAAAGGTCTTAAGTGACTCATAGGTAGGTAGCTCGCTTGTTGACGGCTGTTGTTCGAACAGGCATCGGGTTTTTGAATCCAGTTTGGAAAGAAGGAGGTACGTCAAGACAAAATCCCATTTGTCAGTAGGCAGATTAAGGCGCGTCAGCATGGTTAAATTTTCGTTAAATGTATCAAGCGTTCTCCGAAATTCATGAGGTGAGCTTGACTTAAAGTTTACGTCTAACATTTCCTTCCAACATGTGAACGCTAAGTCACGTTTACCACGATACCGGTCAACCAAAGACTCGTACGCGGCGGAGTAGTAGGCCCCTGTTACAGGGAACGTACGGATGAGTGCTAAAGCATCACCGGATAAACACGACACGAGGTAGTGCATACGTTCTGTGTCCGATAACGATTTATTTTCGTGAATGAGCGAAGTAAATACATCGTAGAACTCAGGCCATAACTTAATATCTCCGCTGAAGTTGGGCAAAACTATTTTTGGAAGTCGTACTTGAACGACGTCATTTTTCAACGGACAGGACGGTTGATTCGGTTCATCAGAGGTTACTACGAGTTTCCGATGTATTGAAAGAATTCCAAAATAACACTCATCAAATCGAGAACGAATTTCATCTTCCCTGTCCTCCGCGTCACTATCGATAATGTTCAGTATGTCAGCGTGAGCCTCCTCGAACTTCGTTACGTATTTTCCAACTTCCGAATAATAAATTAGAAACGCGTCAATTTTAGATACGTCATTTTTCGCCTGTAGCGCGATCTCCAACGTTTTATTCAAACGGTTAAACGCGAGTGTACGTACGCGACGTAAAGCGGGCAGATCGTGCACTGATAACCCATCCATTTCGATAGATTTCGATTTTGTTCCTTTAATAGATTTCCTCTTATACATTTTTCAAATTATAACTAGGTACGTAAAAGCGTAATATGTAGGTATAGGTAAGAATCGCCACGTACGTCCCTAACCGCAACACTTTCCTAGATCACTCGGCCTAAGTAGGTTTTAATAAAACTACGTTTACTAAGCAATCAGACACATACACAATACCTACACAGTACCTCAACCACAGATTATACAATAGCCTAAACAGGAACTCGAAGTACAATAACCGATGGGTGAATGTTTAAATAGTAATAGAAATAGGTAAGTTAAAATATTCCAACTTTAAAGATAAAACGACGAAGTTGTCGTGGGCGAAATAATTACCTATCAATATTATACTTATCACGAATAAGTTCGAAACTTACAATTACCTACGGATAGTAAACAGCAAATAGTAGGCAATGCAGGTGCAGGTATGCATACAAGTTTGAAATCAAATATCGAACAGCTTAAAATAATGATAACCTACAATGTACCTACGATCAGCTGTCACAGTGCCTTGCACTTGTTACCTATGCGAAATAGGTATCGGACTACTGGATTTTCGTATTTTCTATTCAAGATTAAATGCACGACGAGAATAACACGCACAACTAACGGTAAATTTTGTTAAGTATGAGTATCTGTTAAACGTATTGAGATGTGCAAATAACAAAAACAAACTTTTAAATATGCCCAAATTATTACGATATATTTACAGCGCGACCAAATCAAGATGGTAACCGTGCAATACGAACTTCTCGCGAAACTAGTACAAGACGGCAAGCAACACGACTTGCCAAAAGGGGTCGGATTATACCTTAGATGATTTGCAATAATTATTGCGTTCCTTTTACTAAACAGACTGTTATTTATCAAAATCTTATTGGAATTTTGTTGTTCGTACACACAAACACTTGTTCTAATACTTCGGTGTGATAATTAAAGGTTTATTTACTACTTAAATATAAGTTGCACCGCGCTCGTAACAATAATGGCTGGTAGGTTACTCAAAGTTACGAACTTTCTCGAAAATATTGTAGTTAGGTGGTAAATGTTATTCAAATAACGATTAAGTACGTTCAAATCAAGAACTAAATTTAACTGAATCTAAAGGTCCCTGGTTTCGGCACCAAAAAATATGTAGCAAATTCGATTGCCACAATTGGGTAAGTATTTTAAAAAATACGTGATTAAGTGAATACACAAACATATGCAAACTGAACTGGCTATATGCTGCAGTCACTGACCTTGATGGCTGAACGGGCTGGAGCTGGATCCTCTGGCTGTCTCCAAGATACCAGGGTACGAGATTGCTGCTTCCTCGTTCCACTACGTGTTTTGGTTTACAGTAACTGCCGGCCGGCTTTGCACTTAAAGTTTGCACTGTGGGGTTAATTTTGGACACCACATTCACCACAATTGAAAATTATGAGAACGATATCAAGTTTTGATGTTAGCACGTTAGAGGTTCAAAAATGGAGTCCTAGGTCACGCCATTTCTTCTGCATGCACCTTCTCGCTCGCACGTCACGGGCGCGGTCGTCTTGCCTCTCTTTCGCGTGACTGCAGGCGCAAGCCAAAACGCTTACGTTAACCAATCAGAACGCATCGTGTATTTGTTCAGTGGCGCGAAACTTTAAAATGATTATTTGAATTGTGAACAAAAATAATAGAAACATAGATCTGCTCTTCCTCTAAATTTCGACACCAAACATAATTGAATCGGCGCAGGTTTGGCGGAGAAAACAGGGGAATACAAAGCATCGATCTGGTCAAGATTTTGTAGTGAAAATCGGTCTGAGCTGCAGTTGTCCCTATCGCACATTACGGGGAAAGACTTGGGCGCAACGCGACGGCAATAGTTTGTACAAATACCTATTTCTCAATTTTGTCGCAGACCGACTACGCTCTTAATGGCCTTACTCATAACCGGTATTAAAACTTATTTAACTAATATATTTGTAGTTCTAATTAATTTCCGTTTATTTGTCATTTTGGAATTTGTCTTTGTCATAAAGAGATATGACCAGTTTTGCACACCAAAAACTAGCCGTACCTTAGAGCATTAAACCAACCGGAGTGGCAATTGACAGGCGTTCCCCTCTGCCAAATACGTATGACCAGTGGTCATACGTATTGTATGGACTGACGTTTATCTGACGTAGCTATTTTCACGTTCCGCATACATTTGACGTTCCCCTCCCCCGCAAAAATCGGCAGACTTTTTATGTATAGAAAATGACATATGTGACCACTCCTGTTGGTTTAATGCTCTAAGAGCCGTACTGTTGTTAAAATATTGCCTTCGTCACGTCACTGACTTCACTATATTTACTAGTTAGATAGATAATTGATTTATCCTAGTAGTTTTTATATTTAAACCAATATCAATAACGCAAGAATGACGAAGGATATACATAATAAAATCTCAAACAAATTAACAGCGCGCAACTTTTTAAAAGGGGCGGGGCCCCGCGCTTGCGTTCGGAAACTGCATCTGTGGTATACGATCATAAAATTTAAGATTGTTTAAACTAGAATTATTAATTAGCTAGCATAATAAAATTCATGTTTACCTATTTGCTATGAAAAACGGAGTTTATTATGAGATCTTTTGTTTGAATGTTTTTCAATTCCTTTGTATAATTGTTTTGCTAGAGAGAGAGGTATTTGGTTTAGAACTATCCAGCCACAAGTATGTTATTATCCATGGATTGACCAGGCCCCATATAACAGAAATCGAATAAAAACTGCGCTCAGGTTACGTTCCGGTCACATTGCATCAAATAAGTTTGCGTTTTTGATGAGAAAAGTCCCCTCCCCAAATTGTAATGAGTGTGGAACTCTTGAAGATGTTGTACATGTACTGCTGGAGTGTGTCCGGAGCGAGGCTGTGAGAGCAGCTTGTTTCGACAGGAAACTGTTAGACACTGGATATGTTAACAGTATTTTGTCTCTACCTATATCGGATGAAGCCGAAATTCTGTATAATTTAACGGAAGTAGCTCTTAAATCTAGAACATAAGTTATTATAAGTAAGTCTTTATAGATATTTTGTTGCCCTTACAGGGCGGTATGTTCGCGTGGCGACAAGCCCCTTTCTCTCAATAAATTAAAAAAAAATAATAATTGTTTTGGTAATTTAAACTTGTTAATTTGATAGTTTTTGAACGTGTTACTTGTTATCCGCTTTTTTCGGGGTCTACTTTGAAATTCGATGGTCAAACTATGGATCGACCTATGTCTGCCTTTTTCTTTTTTCGTAACGGAATGAAAGGGATAGGGAGCGGTGGCGCGCGCCGCGCTAATAACAGTGTTACAATTCTCGTCTGTCTATTTTATTTCAAAACAGTGTAAAAAATTGCTATTACCTATAGTGACGCATATCATTGTGTAGCTTATAATACGAGCTTCAAATTGACATATAGTGCTTAACAATACGATAAGTAATAAGTGAAAAATTAGAATAATAATCTTAAACAAAGCAAGTGCATATATCAGTCGGGCAACGGCGAGCGGCAGTGATCGGTGTTTAAACTGGGCAACGCACCAGCAGCGGCAGCAGCGCTTGCGGCAATTGCGGTCGACTGGACGGCGCGGGCTCGGCAGCAGTGCTTTAAGCGCTCGCGCAGGCACCGTACACGTGCCGTTGTCGATCGAACGAAATCCTGCCGCAGTCTGCAATCTGCACGGCGCTTACGACCTTCCTCTCGCGACCATACCGCGCTTACCAACTGCGCTGCCGGTGCAAATTGTGCGGCTACCGGCTAACTTAACTTATAAATTAATGTTATATTACGTTGCCTAGAGTGACGTCAGCTACAAACGACCATATTAGGAAAACTTACCGAGATGGAATGTTATAAATGCAAGAATGTTATTAAAGTGAAAGAGTACCTAAAGTGTTTAAATTGTAAAAACACATTTGAATTAGCATGCACACGTCTAACGAGACTCGATTTTATTTCAATGACTAACGCTAGAAAAAAGAATTGGAAATGCTCGGCTTGCGTACGATCGAAAAGCATGTCCAGCACTCCGCAAACATCTTCTGTTTCATCCAGCATCCTGCGAACGTCTTCAGACACCGCATCAATAGCAGCGGAGCAAAATAAGTCACTAGAAAATCATATAACGCAAATGAAACCATCAAATTATATTAACATAGAGCAGGCGCCTCAAGACAACGTGACACATCGAAGACATAAAAAAATACAAATGAAATACCCTTCGTGTGAAAATTTATCCCAAACGGTAGTTGATGACGATTTGATAAACTCAACTTTGATAGATAACACGTTTAATAGTCCCAATAGCCTTCCGAGCATGTCTACTATAGATAACTCATTCACTGTTGAAATGAAGCTTCAAATAGAAGAATTGAGTACAGAGCTATCTTGCGCCCACGCAGAAGTTGCTAGGCTGAACAGCGAGAATAACATAAAACAACAACAAATTGATAAGTTGCTTAAAAAAATAAATGTATACACTCAGTTGCTGAACAAAGATCCCAAAAACACCTCACCAGCAAGACTGTCTGGAGACAGCCTGATAATGCAAAATATCACTGATACACAAATCTATGAAAGAAAAATAAAAAAGTTAGAGAATGAAATTATAAAATTATATAATAAAATAAAAAATCTTCAAATAAAGTTAAGCAATTCTCTCACGGGTCTCTATTGTTTCCCATAAAATTTAAGATCCGATTTTTTCAGTCCATAACATTTTCCACCATAATTTTTTCTAGTCATATTGTCGAAAGTCATAAAATTTAACAATAAACATTGGAGTTCCGATTTTTGCAGGTCATCATTATTGTTAGTCATAAAATTGGTTAGCCCATAATGTTCAATGTCCCAGAGGTATGCAATTACAATTACATAATGTTACAGGCAATAATCTAGTTTGTAATAATTATTGTATGGTATTTTTTCGCAAGTCATAATGATTGGTAGTCATCTTATTAGTTAGTCATATCATTCAATTTCACGGTGGTGTTCACTCTTCATAATGTTAAAGCCCATAAACACACTCCTAGAAAAATAATAAAATACATGTTTTTTTTACTACCGAACGTTACTGAACGCGTTCTTCCAGACTGCTTTATAGCATACCCACATACCCATTCATTATAATTAATGTGGGTACTTTGGCAAAAATAAAGAGTGATGCGATTGAAAGATATTTATGCCGCTCACTGTTTTGTTTAGTGGTCAGAATACGTTAAAATAAGTATGTTTTGTTTTGAAACTTTTTTCTCTAAAATCAAAAATGGCCGAAATATTTGACCCGAAAGTTAGGAAAAATATGTACTTATCAACATTTCGATGAATGTTGTGTCATTATTGGTTCTGGCGCTTCGCCGGCCGCTGCCGCGGCACGCTCGCTTCGCTCGCTCGGCTCGCGCGCTTAGGGTCACGGTACAACTAACACTCCTCCTCGCTTCGCTCGTCGTCGTACCTACACCGACCTGCCTTAGAATTCCAATATCTTGGCCATTTTCAATTTCAGAGAAAAGGTTTCTAATAAAACATGCTTATTTAAACGTATTCTTTACGAAACAGTCATAAAACCTTCGCGCAGTAGTACCTAGTACCCCTTTCAAATGTGTGTCTAGAAATGTTTCTGAGTAATTATCTATATGACTTTGGATGTTATAGATTTGGTCTCTTAGACGTAATTCACTTTAGGCATTAAAACGATATGAATAGCAATCATTAGTACGTTGAAATATATGCCTTAGAATATTTATGAATAATTATCGATAGACCTTTGATCGTTATGGACATCAATTTCTGACTTTTGTGATTATAATACTTAATATTATGGGTCATTAATGTTAGAACTACAAAACGTTATACTTAACAAAGATTATGACTACCGATGTTTATGTCTATAAATTATATGGATATCAATTTCTGACTATCGAAATTCGGAAGAATAAGTTTATGGGAAACAAAGGGACCCCGTCTCTCACATCGAACATTGTATATAAACGTAAATCTGATGTGCTTGCTAGCAGAGAGGTGACTCTTTCTCTGATTCAACATCTACCAAGGCGCTACAAAACAATGTGAGACAACTCGAAGAGCATATTAGTAACACCTGCACTGAGAAGAGCGGTTTAGACTCGTCGAGAAAGCCTACTATACTTGAGATAACCCAAATACCCCAAGTTTCACCAATAAAAACTACGATGAACGAACCAACCAAAAAGAAACCAAGGCTATTACTTTTATCCGACTTCCATGGAGCTGATCTTTTGTTACCTCTGTCTAAAATCAGGAAGAATGACTATGATTTTACGGCCGATATCATTCAATACGGAACCACCCAGCGTGTCCTTCAAAATGTTCAAAAGAAAATTGCAAACTTTGGAAAGAGTGATTGTTTGGTCATCATGTGTGGCGGAGGCGACTACAACATTAGACCATTAAATCGAGTTATTAGTGAATTGGAAGAGACGGTAAAAGTTTGTTCTCATACAAATATAATTATTTGTAACATTCCTCATAGTTTGAATAAAAAATTCGTAATGTTTTCTCATGTATGGCTTCAATCACCTAATGATGTATATTTTGATATGGGTGACTACTTCTCAAAGGGACACCAATTAAATCATAGAGGCAAATACAAATTAGCTCATAGCTTAAATAAGGTTTTCTGATCAGTGTAAACAAAGCATTCTACAATGGGCTAAATTTTTTATGCACAAGCCATCCCAACCATCCATTGACCGATCTTTAAATAAGATCGAAAGTGATTTTATTATGTACAACTATATTAATGTACTACACCAAAATATCAATGGCTTAATAAATAAATCTGATCTGCTAAGTGCACACCTACAGGAGTTGATGGATGTAGGTAAAAAAGTCGATGTTATTTGTGTCACAGAGCACAACATGCAGCCAGGTGATGAATCTCATTTGGCCATTCCTAATTTTAAGTTAGCATCATTTTACTTAAGAAATAACAGGAATGGTGGATCCTGTATTTTGGTTAGGAATATTCACAAATATCTTAAGTGGGGTGAATGTAATATTTTATATGTATTTCTATACCAAATGTAATGGAATGCGCAGGAGTGGAATTAATTGACCACAAAATTGGAATTATATGTATATACCGTGCTCCGAATATGACAACATGTTTAATTGAAACTTTTAAAGTAAGTTAAGTCATGTCTTAGATCAATTTTGCTACAGTAAGAGAAAAATAATCATATGCGGTGATTTCAACATTGACCTGTGGAAGAAAACCTCAGCATTACTAAATTTTAAAAATTTGCTAGCTAGTTATAATCTAAAAATAGGAATACTGCACCCTACACGGCCAGTTAGTAAAACCTGCATAAACAATATTTTACACAATGTAAGAGGCAGTAAATTTGAATTTTTGGAATTGGCACTTTCTGATCATACGGCTAAATTAATGAGATGCCCGGTTAAAGAAACCTGCGCACTCTCACACTGGTTTATTAAAAAAAGAGATTATGCCAATGAAAATATTGAAAAGTTTACGTACTATCTGCAACAGCTTAGCTTCAATAATGCGTATATGGCAAATAGCCCAAACGACGCTTATGACAATTTTATAGCCGATTTCAAGCTATTCTACGACTTATGTTTTCCACTTAAGAGGGTAAAAGTAACATTACTAAAAAAACCTAAATGGGTTACCAGAGGTATACGTATCTGCTGTAAGCACAAAAGGAAACTCCTCTGGAACTACCGAACGACATCCAACAATGACGACAAAAATATTTTTAAAGCGTATTCACAGCGACTTAAGAAAATTATTAAGTTAACTCAAAAGGCTCAAAACAATTATCGCATAAATAATTCTACAAACAAAGTAAAGGCAACGTGGCGTATAATAAATAACACCAAAAAGAATTTCCCTAAGGAAAACATACCGAATTTAAATGTCAACGGTATTGTTATAGATGACCCCCGGCTAATGGCACAAGAATTTAATCATTATTTTATAAATGTAGTAGGTAAGAATGACATAAATGAATTCTGTTCTAAACAATCAGACAATAATAGTGATAATAATTGAAATAGTAGCATGTAATAGTTATTCAATTTTTATGCCGCCAACGACCCCAGCTGACATCTTTACAATAATTAATTCGCTAAAAAACACTAGCAGTGTAGGGTATGAAGATATCAGCACAAATATTCTAAAAAAAGTGGGTCACATAATCGCACCAATACTAATTTATATAGTTAACATGTGCATTGAACATGGGAGCTTTCCTGAGAAATTGAAGGTATCGATAATCAGGCCAATACATAAAAAAGACAGTAAGTCCTATATGGAAAACTACAGACCAATCGCGTTGATACCGGTCATCTCTAAAGTTGTAGAAAAGGTAATTTATAGCCGCCTTTATGAATACTTTAAATCCAATAACCTATTCGCTAAGGAACAAAAAGGTTTCCGTAAAAACAAATCCATCAATATGTCCATCTTTGATTTGATAAAAAAACTGCTTACGAATATGAACAATAGATTACCAGTGTCTGCCATCTATATGGATATGAGAAAAGCCTTCGACTTTGTTAATCATGAGATTTTGTTAAATAAATTGGATAAATATGGAATTAGGGGAAACGTCCATAAACTAATTCAATCTTATCTTAGTAGCAGGAAACAACTGACACGCATTACAAAGATTGACTCAAAATCAAGGGAAGAGATCATATACTCATCGAGCTCAAAAGGAATTCGGTACGGCGCCCCTCAAGGAAGTATTTTAGGACCCCTATTATTTATAATATATATTAACGACCTACCGAAAATTACTAAACACCATATGGTTTTATTTGCCGATGACAGCACTATCATATTTACTGATACACAACCCGAAAGACTTGAATCGGAAATAAACGGAACTCTCTAATCGACTATACAATGGCTTGTAAATAATAATCTTAAAGTGAATTTATCCAAGACGCACATCATGAATTTCAAACAGAGACGCAATAGTACACAAAGCCCTAGTGTTACTTATAAAGATGTTACTATCTCAGAAGTAGAGAACACAAAATTCTTAGGCTTAGTATTAGATAATAGTCTGTCATGGAAAATTCAAATCGAATCTGTGTGCAAAAAACTGAGCAGTTTTTCGTATGCTTTGTATATGCTACGGAAGATAGTTGGCGAATCAGCTGTGTTGACTGCATACCATGCATACGTTTCTTCAACACTAAGATATGGAGTAATATTCTGGGGTCACTCTACTGATCGGGAATTGGTCTTTAGAGCGCAGAAAATGCATAAGAGCAGTACGTGGCCTGCGGCCCACGGATTCATGTAAAACTCATTTCGTAGACCTAAACATTCTCACTTTCCCTAGCTTATATATACGTGAAGTAGCTCTGTTTGTAAAATCGAATCCCACTGAGTTTCAGTACTTTTTAAGTAGAAGACTACAAAACAAGCTGTGTGCAGCCCCATCTAAAACGGGACTTATGTCAAAAAGTTTTATAGGAATGGCCCCAAGAATTTTTAATCATCTATCTAGTGATATTAAGGATAAAGAAACTGTTCTAGAATTTAAGAGAGCCTTAAGTAGATTTCTAGTTAAAAAAGCTTACTACTCAGTCAACGAATATTTAAGTGATAACTCCTAATTTAATTGAATTGATGTAGGTGACCAAAGTTGTTTTGTCAATGTAACAAATATTATTAATTATTATTTATTGTGACATTTTTAATTTAATTTCTAAATAATGTGAATTTTATATCTTTTTATCATATTCAAATTGTATATTTTTTGTTATTAATTATTATTATTATTATTTTGTGCATTTTATAAGTTATTTAATTGCTGTGCCCTTATAGGGTCCATGTTGAACTGTAATCTCTAATTGAAGAACTGTATACTAACATGACTGCAATAAATTATTTGATTTGTTTTGATTTGATAGTGCTAATAAAGTTCAAATATTCTGAACTTGTAATAGACCCCACACTACGAAATGTCAGTGCTCTGCTCCAAAATTAAAAAAAAACCGGTCAAGTGCGAGTCCGACTCGCGCACCGAGGGTTCCGTACAAACTAGCAATTAACTCAAGGTAAAGGTAAATGTCCCAATATTTGCTAAATTATTTACTTATTTTAACCCAACACAACAGAATTCAATTTCAAACTTTTACACCAACACCATCAAACTACCAAGACAATTGAATCGCGATTTTTTTTGACCTGCTATTGAAATATACCCGTCCCAACTCCATTCATTCTAGAAAAATCTTAACAAAGCGAATGGGGTCAGCGCCGTCTATCGGCCTGATTTGGTACTAACGCGCAAGGGCAATAAGCTTAGTATGTATGTTGGTGTTTTAGCGATTTTTGTTAATCCGTGTACCGATCTCGATTATTATTTTTTAATTTGTAATTACGGTATTTCTATTATAGTCTTATAGGAATTTCAAAACAAAAAAATACTTATAAAGTGGATTAAATTGCAAACTTAACTAGGAAATGATTTTTGTAAATAAAACAAAAAATATGCTAGATACAGAAAAAACAAAACATTTCCCGTAATATTTATGTTTATCTTAATCACAAGTAATTATTTCAAATTTTTCGCTTGAATAACTTCGGAGATAAGGGGGGGGGGGGAATGTTATTTTTTTTTACATTTTCCTTCATAGATCAAAATTTTCCCCGTGTAGAAAAAAAAAGAAAAACTGTTCCAAAATGTGCAACTCAAGCCCTTTCAAATGATACCCCACTTGACCCAATAGTTGAATATTTTTTTTTGCCCCCTCCTCACATTCGTATGATTTTATGGAAAATTAAAATATATATTAAATTTTTTCATTTTCCATGCACGTGGATGACTCTCATTTAAAACCATTCCAAATTTCAAATTGATACCTTAAGTAGTTCGTGAGATATTTCACTTTGTGACAGACAGACAGACGGACGGAGTCGCACCATAAGGGTTCCTTTAGTACCTTTTTTGGTACGAAACCCTAAAAAGCCACTTTGTCTCACGGAGTAAGCAAAATCGCATTTTGCACACTGTTTTCACGCAGCAAAATATGCTTGTTCGAGCTGCTGAGGTGAAAAATACATTTTAGTGTAGGGGGTTGTTAAGTTTTTTGAATAAGAAGGACATAGTCTAGGTCCAAATTTTTCAAAGTGAATATTGATGGTTCGGTTAATGATTTATTAGACAGATTGTAAGTTCTTAGAAAATAAGAAAAGCCTTCTTTCCCGACCCTCATTGTATCCGTATAATTTGCACCCGTTGGATCACTTGGTAGTGTGCATGGACTGCAATACAAATTAGGCGGCGGTGGGGCCGCCTGTCGATATAAAGTAGCGGAGGTCGTCTTGTTTGCGTCGCTTATCGTGTAATAGTGGTTTAATGAGGCGGTGCGACTCACCTTTCATCCTCAGGCACGGCTAGGAGCGGCTCACTCCTCTCCCGCCACTCCTTTGCTGCATTTTGATTGGATTTCTCTTTATTTTTCGCCATAGACCGTCCGGCGCAGATTCAATTTTTATCGCATCCGGTTTTCTAGATCACGCGTCGCCTCTCGATTGAACCAATTAACAGGAATCGATTTTAATTACTTAGGGTTTAAACAGCGGCGTCGCGTTGTTGGTTCTGCTAGCGCTTAGGAGACACTGCTCGAGTCACGGCGAGTGACTAATACCCCGTACTAGGTACACATTAACATATATGTGAGTCAATAATAAGTCATATTTTAACAAGCCACAGCTAAATGTCGAAATTTTACATGTTCCTTACTGTTTTTTTTTACAATTCAACTGATGTGCTGTGAATCAATTAGGCTACGATATGATTATTGGCATATTAGGCAGGTCATCAAGAATAAGAAGATATTTATTCGAAACTAATCAAATCATGCACTAACAATTAACAGTTTTCGTCATTTTTGCATTAAAAAAATATGTTTTTTTACATTTTATAACCCTAGCCAAGGGGCATCTTTTGACATCTCAATCATCCATGTAGCCTTAAAACTCACGAGACCGGCAATGTCTCACCCTCGCTGAAATTGGAGGCCTTACTGAAGCGATCGAAAAAACATTTTCAATGTTAAAATAATTATGGCAGTTAACGTCGCGGTACGTAAATTGCCAACAACTAATCTCAAATGACACATAGAGTTCTAATGATGTCCATTGGCCAAGACCTGTTAAAAGCGAGTGGTCAGGCGAGTCAGCCAGTTGACACCGCGAGTGGTCAGGCGAGTCAGCCAGTTGACACCGCGAGTGGTCAGGCGAGTCAGCCAGTTGACACCGCGAGTGGTCAGGCGAGTCAGCTAGTTGACACCGGTTGTGAATCGCATAGCACACTACGGATAGGGTTCCCGTATGAAATAAAGCCTAACAACTGCGCGTCTGACTCGCACACCGAGGGATCCGTACGAACGTGTATATGTATACCTAGTTCGTCTATTTTATTTAATAAAAGCAAAACGAATTGAGAAAATAACGAAGATGGTGTGTTATTTTTAATAATTAACCTTAAAACTTTATTCGGTTTTTAGGTTTCCGTATCAAAAATAGTGCGAATGGTCTGTCTGTCTGTCTGTCTCTTCGTCTGTCTGTCACAACGTTAAATATTTCAGAAAATACTTATGCTATACATTTTAATTGTAGAATAGATGCAGACAAATCTTAACCAACCATGTGCATGAAAACTTTTATTTTCTAAAAAATATATGGATATCCGGGGCTCAAAATGCTCTAATAATTGGAAAATTATTTTATTTTATAGTGAATAAATTTTGATTTCTGACGGAAAATATCGAAAAAATAACATTTCCTCCCATGCTCCAATGTTGTAAATTTAGAAATTGCTAAAAAAAATCTTTTAATATCTACAAGATTATTCTGAAAGTACCTTGTTTCAAATAAAACAAAAAATATTCAAGAATTATCGCTGAAAAACCAATATAAATTGGGCCGACATATGACGCTGTACCCGTTTCTGTTACGTCTATTAAATAAATATAATAAATAAATAAAAACGTTTTATTGCCACCACTTTTAGTAAATGACATTAACTCTAAACTAAAAGAAAAAAAAAATATATAAAGCTTAACAAAACAAAGAACATATCTCTAAAAACGTAAATATGGCTGGATAGTAACGTTACCCTAGATTTTCAGGGTGATCCCTTTTAAATAAACTATACAACAAATAAATTAATAAAATAAAGTATAAACTGGTCGGCCATTTTTCATTTATTTTGTTTTCCGCTCGCGCGCAAGTGTGTGTGTGTGTGTGTGTGTGTGCGTATGTGCGTGTGCGTTACTCCTTACGTGCAATAAAACTACATTAATGTTATAATATATGTTATAAAACCATATATACTTTATTTATTTATGTTTTTTTTTGCTGGCTGGTCTCTCTTTTGTCAATCGAGATAGTGTAAATTAACTTTAATTGGGTTTCTCAGTAGTGGTAGCCAGTCATTCCATATTTTCACTGCTGAATACTTGAAACCCCCCTGAAAAATTTCGTCTTATGTTTAGGAATCATCACCGACTATTTCATCCCGTTCATCTTATGCCCACTTTAGTTTGTCATAAAGGTATGGAGGCTTTTGGAATTCCATAATTTTACGCAGTGTAAAAACTTTGTCAATTTGCGTGCTTGGCATTTTTATGTTTAAAACATTTCTACTATTAAGGTGGGTTGTTATGTGAGCACGTCTGTGTATGTTGTAGAAGAAGCAAGTACAATACTCCAGGCAAAATACGGTTTTGAAAAACTTTAATTTATGATAGCGTTTTTTTTTTTGTTGATTTCATTTTAAAATGTTATTCTAAGATGCTTTATTCAAGAATCCGGCAAACTTTTCACCTGGCAGTAATTAAGTAGATTTAAATGGAGCATGGGTTTTCTTTTTTTGTATGATTTATCTTGAATATTATAGAGCAAATGTAAATGAACGAAAATAAAGACAATAATATTTCTTAATATTTTTTTTTACTTCTCAAGCTAGTTAATTTATCATTTTTTTGATGACTGAATTTATGTCGGAGTCGGATTCTGTCGCTGGGTGACTATTTAGTTGATATTATATCCGTTACACAAAAAAAGCTATTATAAATTATTTCCAATATTGTCATTTTTTGTGTGACTGCAGTACAAGCATTCTGTACTCGTTGTACCGCCTTTGTCGTTCTTCCAAATAATGCTAATAACCTAGGACCATAAACAATGTCGGTATAGTTAAATTGAGAATAGTACCAGTGACTCAACAATAACTTCTCTAACTCATTCAGACAGGTATTTCCTGAAACCGTACAGATGAGAGATACCTACTCATATTATGTGAGTTGTTAAGATTTTTCTGAAATGGATAATCGGGGAAAGACGGATTTGTTGCGCGAGTTAGACTCACACTTGACCGGTTTTATTCCTATATTTGTCCGTGAGACCGAATTTCATAATTGTATGGCAACGGGAAGTAGCACGCGGGCAAAGAGTGGCGAGCGGCAGTAGGTACATGCATTTGATCAAGTTCAATATATGAAGGCCTCGCTGCCCGTTGGCGTCCAGAAGGGTGACTCTTTTCCTTTTGAGCTGCGGAACCCTAAAAATAAATACCTTTTAAATTGCCTTAAATACCTTTTATTGGAAAATCCATTATACTCAGTTAAAGAGGATATGAATCATTATTATTGTTACCCATTTTTTGTATAAATATGATTTGACATTAAATGTATTGTGTTCTGATGCACTAAATATTGCAAAGAATGACGATACCTAGAGGTTGATATATTTGTGTTCTTTTGCTTTTGGTTTATTTTTACAATTTTGCTTGTTATGCTGTGTTATGTTGTGTTCTTATATTTTGTTGACATTGTCTTAATATTATTTATATCTTAATTTTTCTCTAACACAATTCACACTAAATACAATTCACACCACCCACCAATAGTTGTAAACAATATACCCATACAACGTGTCGATAGTTTTAAATATCTAGGCAGTCTGATAACAAGAGAATCCAGATGCACACCAGACATTGTCGCTAGAGTAGCCATGGCGAAAACAGCTTTTAACCAAAAGAGGCAACTCTTAAGATCCAGTTTGTCATGTGTCATGTAGGAGCAAAAAGTTGCTAATAAAAGTATACTTTTAGAGTATTGCCCTTTATGGCAGCGAAACGTGGACAATGACACAAAGGGACCGGGAAAGACTGGAAGCGTTTGAAATGTGGTGCTGGAGACGGATGAAAGGTATAAGCTGGACTGATAGAGTAACAAATGAGAACGTTTTGAGAAGGGTAAAAGAGAAGAGATCGATTTTGAACACCATCAGCACTAGAAGGGGGAAAATGATTGGTCATTTGATACGGCACGACAACTTCTTTAAAACCATTATGGACGGAAAGATAGAAGGAAGGAGGGGAAGACCACGACGTAGTTATATAGACCAATAAAGGAAAAAGCTGGTGTCGTGTCGTATCAACAAATCAAAGGGCTGGCGTACGACAGAGAGAAATGATACGACAGAGGATAACTCTTAAATTAATGATGAATTTTTCTCTGTTTGCGACGATCGTGAAAAAAAAATCTTATTTTTTTGACATGCACCTATGCAAATCTGTAATGTATTTTTTTATCATGAAACAAATAAATAATCTAATCTAATCTAATAAAAATCTTGAAAAAATGGGGCAGTTGCCATAACAACGCCATATTTATTTACCTTTATTTCTGACGTTCATGTCGCAGATGACTGTCGTCCCAGCAAGTTGTCAACGCGGAGATATGGACGCACAATATTTCACTACCCTACAAAAGTCGATAAAAATCGATGATTAAATGATGATTTATCGATGAAATCAAGGTAAATAAATATCGCGTTAAAGATCCGTGTAAAATAATGGCCATAACTTTACTTAATATTCAAGTTTTCACTTCTGCCGGCACTCCCGGAGTGCAACCCGGGCTTTTTTTTAATGTATCGCATCCCTAACCACTGATTGAAGGCCAGTACGGCTATCACGCGACGGCGCGCGAGCTCTCGATTTTTCTCGCACTATCCGTCTCTCTCTTATTAGAGCACTTAGAACAAGAGGTACAGTGCGGGAAAAATCGATGGTATGTCGCGGCCGTCCCATGAGAGATGTGCAGTGTGACGTAATCCACAGAAGGCCAGTGTGACGTAATCCAGGGCTCGCCTTGACACTAACATTATGCATTTCAATTTGATATGGATATGTAACGTGTTAAAAAATAACTCGTTTAAGGATATAACAGGCATCGTGTTCTGATAAGAAAAAAAGTAAGATAATTTTTTAAACAGTTCTGCGTTATTTTTTTAACAGGTATATATTGGCGCACGCATATGTAGCACTAGCTCAGCGTGCATAGAAGCGAGCGAAAACGAATGTAGAATCGCGAAACACATTGTTATTGTTAGGAGGACTTGTATGCATGCATTATAGCTTTATGTACCTACCTAGCTGTCTATGAATGTATAGCTTATAAGAGCATAAATAAAATCAGATAGCAAAAGACCATGCTCGTGTGTTAATCTCCGTTCCCTAACCTCAAACCTAACAATTATCAAATCAGAATGCAAAACGCAAGTCTGTGCTCGACCTTTAGTATTTAATTCAGCTAGAAGATGTTGTCCTTACGGGTAATTAGCAAGGCCGGTGTCACTTTCAGACGGCCATCCTAACGAGCGCACGCGTCCCTCCCCCCTCCCAGTCTTGCTAGATGCAACCTCTCTTTAATAGTAAAATTGCATAAATTCACGTACGGTGGTGCATAAATTAACTCGCTCATTTTCGTATCTATAACTGAGACACAGGTGACGCGAATTTGATTCACTGCATGCCGCTCATTGAAAATACAACTTTTTTATTACATGCTTTATATTATCTTTACCTGTTCGTATGTAAGTATATACAGTGTGTAAGTCTAATACGGGCGATAAATTAAATCGGACATAGTATTTATTAGTGTAATCATGAAGTAAAAGGTTTTTTTAAGTTGCAGGTCATTACGACCCCATAATTTTTTTTTAAATTTCTCAACAGCAATGTACTGTAAACATGGTTGCGGTACCGAAATGTCAAATTTTCATTAGCAACTGTCAACGAGCGTTTAACGTGAGTGTGTTTGCATTACATGGCGGGGTGAATTATTTTGTATGGACAAAATTATTGTTGCAACTTTAAGTAAATGTTATCTAATTACCTTTACTTTGTCCTATACTAACCACCGTTAAGAGATTCGCCCGTATTAGACTTACACACTGTATAAGGAATATATGTAAGTATGTAAATTTGCAATCCATTTTTCTGTCTCTTGCCGTTATCCCATTGAGCTGAAATGTTGGGTATTAGTATAGTTTTGATGACAATCAATATTATGGTACCTTCGAGCTGATCTGATGATGGAGACAGAAGGTAGCCATGGGAATTCAGTATTTAACCGACGTAACCCTCAAAATGTGTTTTTTTATACAGTTGGTCAAAAAGTGCTACCTACTTTACGGAACTGTTAGCGTGTGGAAAGCTGGTTTTCGCGAACAAGTTCTTTTCACTTTTCCCACTTAACAATAGTACAAATTGTACCATTAATTATTATGCCAATAAAAAATAAAGAATATAGAACTGCGTTAAAACAATTGGTTTTTGAACAACTTATTTCTTTTTCAAGTGTATTAAAATGATGTTACAGAATTAATAATATAACAATTATTGCACAAACCGTAATCATTTGATATTTAGACTCTGTATTTATTTATTTTGTATCTATTAAATATAATAGGGGTGAAGATTCACGTTAAAATTGATAACGTAGTGTAGCAACACTATAGTAAACCATCAGATTATTGTAATAAAGTATAAATTAAAATATATAATTATAATTAAAAAAATGATAAGCCTAAAACCTAAAACCTTAGAGAATCTTGAAAATTTAGAAAATTATGCATTTTTTTATTGTCCAAGATTAAATTCAAATCTACCAATACGATCCTTACATTTTAATTAAAAAAATATATATCAACTATACACCTAAACGCAATATTTCACGACGAAAACAGTAATTTACTCAATTTTCCGTAAAACGAGTAGTAAAAATAGACAGCGGTGACGTCATCATTTTGTGTCAATGGGGTTGGCCGCGCGAAGGTATTTGCAGATGGCGCCAGCATAGGTTGAACCTGTCAGTCCTACCAAAACTGTCAAATTCTTGTTTTTTTTTCGGGATTTTCTTGTTTAGAATCAAGCCGTTTAAGCCAAATCCCATAGAAAAAGGCTAGTGATAGTGAAAGATCTATGATGGCGCCATCTAGTCAAACATTTGACAGTTGCTAACCCCATTAGTAGCGTTTCTGATGCCGATGCCACCAGCGAGTTCCGTCGTTGACTGAATTTTTTGTACATTTGTGTACTTCCATGGTAGTTACTCCTCTCTAAAAACTAGTTCGAATGCCATCGAAAATAACCGTAGTAAGTAAAAAATCCTAATATGTCATCGTCTAGCACCCCTAACACAAACCTTCTTGACCTTACTATGGGGCTATATACATTTCTATTTGGGAGTTAAAGGATTATTTTTACATTGAAATGAAATTTATTTATGCATGTGGGAAATGGGTTACAATTGGCAGTTATAGTTGCAGTAAATCTGGTGGACTCACCACACCCTAACTTTTCAGGTGTACACATCAATACAATAATTACATTAATGCATTCTACGAGTATGTCAGTACACTAAACATACATGTACATGTACATGTGTTTTATTTTTTATTATTATTTCTTTTAATCGATGTTGTGTTTGTCACGAATAAATGTTTTGATTTGATTTGATTTTTAAACAAAAAAGATCGGGCTACACTCCGGAAGTGCGCGCAGAAGTGAAAACTTGAATATTAAAGTGCATCGCTTGTGTTTATCGATTCAGTTTTCCGAAATTGTAAAAATGTTTTGGTAGTATTAATGACTTTCTGGTTAACTAAGTTGGCACAAATTCGATAGTCATATTCTCACCTGCCATCTGCGTATTTCTGACCCTGCGGGGTGGTGTTGCTGGGGTTGGTCGTGGCGGTAGTGAAATTGGTCATGGTGGCGGCAGTGTTCATAGAGACGCAGTGACGACCTGCATCTAGCGTGGGGCATGGAGACCCTTATAACATATGTAAGAACTGTTACGAACAACAAACTAATACAAAATTAACATAGGTATAAATAGGAAAACTAAAAATTTTAGAAACACCCACGACGTTTGTGATTGAAAAAATTTTAAATAAAATTTTGGAAAACCTATATACCATAAACAAACGTACCACTTTTACTAATACATACATTGTGACGATATCTATTGCTAGCACTCTATTAGCCTTTCGATACTCTGTGGCTCTCCAGGGAGCCCTGGTCCGTACTGAAAATAATTAATTGGCATTTCCTCGCCATTCTATATCTTCTTCGATAACGTCTTCCATATTTGTATTCTGCACGTGTACTGATCGGATTGAATTATCTCCAAAAAAATGGTTAAAATTATATACTCGCTTTACCCGCCGGTTCATGCCGTGATCCGTCGCTGGGTATTACAGTGACCAACACTATTTGGACGTCGCTTCACCTTGGGTACTAAGGTGCCCACGACAGAGTGAATAGTCAGAGCTCACAAATTTATATCCAATCTACTCATACATGGGAAATAAAACGGCTAATAAACGTGTCTATCCTTTTCTGCCTGCGTACGTTTTATAGCATTCAAGCAAACTTCAAACAAATTTTGTTCGTCACACAAGCACGTAGTCAGTGCGCGAATACTCCACAAGTTTTTATAGTCTTTTAATGGATAAAGGTGCGTTATTAGGAAGATTTACTATTAAGCGGATTCTATAACATTATGTTTGTGATTTAAAAGCTATATTTCTGCGCAAATGTAAGGGTTTCTATTTCATTTCCTCAAATTGAATTGGTTTCTTTGAATTTACGTGTTTTTGGATTTTGTTCCCTATTTAAATATCAAGATTACTCGTTTACTCTAATTAAAATTAATATACATAGCCTATTTCATTACAGATAAAAAAAACGTATGTCATATGTCTCAGATATTGAAAGACGCGTCAAAATAATAATAATAATAATGGATGACCGCCTGATTTCGACCGCCAAAAGCCGCGGTGAATCAATGGTATTTTAGCCTTTAGCACGGGGAAGCGACGGCTTATTGAAGTTGGGTAGGTAATATAGTACCCGTATAGTAGTAAAGGGAGATGGTAGTAGTGAAGGGAGTGGTTATCACTTGTTACAGTGGGCGATTCTCCGAGCGTTTGAACCGCTCGGTTTTAACGTCATTGTCGTCTCAAGATTATTTCATCAGAGGTAAACGTTCCGCAGAACCATTAATTAAAAAAGATTCAGTACTGGTATTGGCTAACATCTTCATCAAAAGTAGACTCTGATACTCGTACCTTTTAATAGTATTTGCTGTCTCCGACAATGACGAAAGAAAACGCCTTAAAAACGCTGAATATTCGCCCACATCTTTACGTTGCAATTTCGGCGAGAACAAAACGCTGTCGCAGGGATCATCTGACACTATCTCAAAAGAACGATTTGCTTATCTCGAGGATTAGCTACGACACCAATGACGTCAGTCAAAATTAACACGTTCCCTGTGCATGTGACATATGTGTTACACTTCGAGGTATCAATAATACGTGAGTGCTTCAATATGTGCCGCACGACCCCGTATAAACTTAAGGCTTGACCAAAATGTGCACGTATGAGCTAGACCAATACTATTTGCTTGCACGTCCCAATACCTACTAGATATGAAAAAATTTGCCTGTAGGAGTAAATTTTGAATTTCCCGCTGCACCGGGAACGTATTAAGTCAAAAATCCTATACAACATTAAAAACAGGTGTAAAGAGCTTCGACGGTCACAACATAGTACATTGGAATCTATGTAAACTACTCATCAGAAATTTAACAAATTGGCTTGTAAAATATATGAATATATATTAAGTAGGCACATTGGTAGTCGAATTCGATAGTCGAATAGCATTGCAAGGAAACTAAGTATGTTGTTGTCAAACTGCTAAATTCTACCGTCGACCCGTCCGTACCGTCTTCTATTGTCGACCGTACAAACGACAACACTGTTAACTGGCCATCCTGTGTTTATACAGAACCTTATTACAATGCCCTTAAGGTGCACCGATGGTCAGTTAGCTGTGTTGTCGATAGTATACGAGTATAAACAAGCCTGTGTGATAGTATGCTTAAAACTGGCGTAAAAAGTATCCTTAAAATGAGTACTTACCTATTCGATTTTCTACTTGAACTCGGCGCAACGTCTTGTACTTAAGAGTCCGCAGTAAGCTCGATTCTGCATACAAACGTAGCTACGCTCTCATTTTAATAATAGGTACGTGTTGGATTGTAACGAAACTTTGCATGTACAATGACATGAGGTATGTCCAGGTCTGTAATTAGTTTACGTAGCTTCAGATACCATAGTAAAAATACAGTGAATTTAAGTTTTTCATACATAACTTGTTATTGCTATATTTCGTTTGTTTTATAAATTGGAACCATATAAACTAGTTATAGACATAGATATATACCTCATGTCACCGTACGTAGGTATATGCAAAGTTTCGTCACAATCCAACACTTAGTTTTAATTTTAATCAGAACACCAACTCCGTTTGTATGGGAAGGTGAAATTCGGCCAAGCTTACTGCGGACTCTTAAGGGCTGCAACTGTGTAGATAATTTATTTGGCTGAACTGCTGCTGAACTACCATTAATTATCCAATTCAAGTGGTCCAAAGGACAACCCTCAAAGGTGTCAGATTTATAATTATATTCACGATATAAAATTAAATTATAAGATCAATAATAAATCATGATAGTTACTAATCACGAACTATTAGTTAGTGGCTCTGAAAGCTTATTATAAACAGGGGAGCCTCTTTTAAAATAGTTTCTTTAAGTGCTTTGACAACAAATTGCTCACAAAATTTCACGAGACTCCATTGAGAAATACTGTAGAAGAGAACAGCTGGACGGACACCGGACACTCGCCAGCCGGACAAACGATTTTCGGCCCAAGCTGAAGCATAGAACTTCGTTCGCTTCGCTCGCTCGTGCGATAATTTATCAACATAATAACTTATCGTGCAAAAGGCGTAGGTACTTAATGCCGTTAACATTCACTAACAATAAATTTTGGGCAATGCAGACAACTTATGCGGTTATGTAATAGTACATTGTGATACAAGTGAGGTATGTTGATAATTACATCAGAGGCGAAATTGTTCACGCGAACCGCAGGTGAGCGTGATAAGGAAGCCGAGGATGTAATTATCAAAGCTCACGCGTATCATACGACGTTTTTCAACACATTTTGCGAGGAAAAAATCATTTTCATACGATGAAAATGTTATAGGCCTGCCAAATTATTTACTTTACATTAAGCAAATCATTAAGAAGACAACAGGTTTTCACTCACAATTGCACATCGCCAAGAATTTCCGGTGGCGTCCATTCTATTTATCACTTTTCTAGTCACCACGAGTCAACATTTTTGATAATAACCAAACACGCATAAACAAATTTTACAAATATTTGTGAAATAAATAACCTATAATAGCGCCCAACAGTTTTTTTTTCGTGAAGTTTGCGCAGTGCGGGCACAGAAATCTCTAAACAGCCAATACAAAATAAAATTATATTTTCGTTTTAAAATGTTATCTGTAAGTATTTAATTCATGTAAAATGTTATGAAAAGTGAATAGTTTTACTAAATTAAACGTTTCCATATCACATACAAAAAGAAATAGTCAATTAATTAACAAAAAGGATTTAATTTGTTTAGTCGAGTAAGAATCCATTTGCCGAAAATTAAAAAAAAAAGCTGTACATTCTGTACAACCCGGTTAATTTAAGAATGCACCGGGTTCATGCATATATCTTGCTGCAAGGTGCCAACGTGACTTAATCGGGATATAACCATAACACACAAGTGTTGTAATGTTATAAAACACGCGTTTTTAATATCCAGGATTATGAGCCTAAAAGCGACACAATAAGAGGTACGTTACGAGCAATTGTGTTGAAAAAAAACTTAACGTTGGAATATACAGTATCGGTGGATGGTCTTTACTGTGATGCATAATGTTTAGTTATGGAGAGTTACGACGGGATAGGTACCACCGACTGGAACAGGGCAACAACCTGTCTGAAAAAGTGGGCAGTACCCGTATGAGATTATGAAATATCTTGAGTATGATTGGTATTTCTTGAAGACTCTTTATACGCAGTGATCGGAATAGGTAGAAGTTTTGAACCACACACAATTAATTTATCTTTCAAGTAACTCAACTATTATGTACGTTTCATCATCATCGTCATCAACATCAGCAGTCCATCCACCGCTGAACGTGACTCTTTCAAGTTGCTTCATAATATTTTACTCTGGGCCCTTGGACAGACGGCAAGCCTCTCTCGGAAGTCTAAAATTTTCTGTACAGTGATAGGCCTAATGGCTGGCCCTAACCACTTTAATAGGTTATTACACTAACGTAATTACCAGGGCTGACGAGTAAGTAAACAATTAGCCGGACATCGTAGATTGCAACTAGGCTGCGACAAAGGGACGCGTTAATTGAGAAGGCACGGCACGGCCCGTACCTACACGGCCTTGCTTGGTGGTCAGCTATGTAATTTACAAGCTGTTTTGGCTCAGCGCGACGCTCAATCAAACTATATCTTGACCCCGATATTCATAACAACTACGCGCGATTGGAAACTATATTTATACTGGTTTGCGTCAGGGGTGTTGTCGGTGAGCGTTGTGAATGCCGCTCCACGTTCACTCGCTTTATTCATCTCAGGCGAACCAATAAAGTCTGATCTTCGATGAAGCATCTCCTCCTCATCTTAGCTTTATCTCGGTTGCATCATGAAGGAGCCTGCAAACGCCTATATGCTAAGAATTGGCGCAGGCACATGTTTTTGAGGAACCGATGGCCTCTTTCCAACACAAAGGGGGGGGGGGAGCAAACCTGCAATTTCGAATTTCGGGGTTATGTTATGTGAAGAGAGTTGTGACTCTTTCTTCATATGTGTTTTTTAATCCAAAGAGTACATCTGGATGTCTCGGTCTAGTGGGACCTAGGAAAGGAACCTTTGGATCCACGCACGGTCACTAGATCCAAGGCCGAAACCGAAATCCTAGATCTGGTTTGGCCTTTTTAATGGGCAGGAGCCCGCTAGGACCAAGCAACACCAAATGCGTTTGGGCGAGTTATACTGATTCACTTGTGGTGAGTTCTCGATACAATAGTTACGGTAGCCCAGTGGTTCAGGCATGCGGCTGTCAAACGGCGGTCGTGGGTTCGAATCCCGGCTCGTACCAATGAGTTAATCGGAACTTATGTACGGAATATGATTTCATATTTACCGTTAGCTTTTCGGTGAAGGAAAAACATCGTGAGGAAACCTGCATACATCTGCGAAGAAATTCAAAGGTGTATGTGAAGTCCCCAATCCGCACTGGGCCAGCGTGGGGACTACTGCCCGTTCCCTCTCATGCGTGAGAGGAGGCCTGTGCCCAGCAGTGGGACGTATATAGGCTGATGATGTGTGTGATGTGAGTTCTCGATAAGCATATTGTCGTAGCACCGCAGTCCAACCGCCTGCCGCAAATTGCATACAATAAAGTTTTGATGCGTTTATCTATCAGAAACATCAAAACGCGTTCTAAAAACTAATTATGACGTTTATTGTGAAAAAAAAAGCACCAAAAGAAGACACACGTCGTCACGTCATCCATTTAATTTCTGTAATTTTTTCAGTGCATTTGCTCTGAACTCCTAGTTCTATTCATACGAGGAACATTTGGTTTATTATTTTTGTGTTAGTCAATGGCTTTTCCAAAACGGCTCTAATAATTTCGATGAGATTTAATAGTTCATTACGTAACTAGGGCGGAGAATTCGTGAATGTCCCAGATCGCAGGTGTTTGTGGCCCGAACCGAAGGTGAGGGCCATAAATATGCGCTCTGGGGCTTACGAATTACCGCCCGTGTTGAGTACAAAATTTTACGTCTTCATCTGGCCACAATGCGAGTTTTCCCGTACGCGCAGCGTGCAGTAAAACTCGCATTATGGCCAGGTGTGACGTAAATACATTTAAAGGGTTTACGGAGGGGAAAACTTGCTTTAACTTAGTCTCATTTCAGGGAAATCTTTCTTGAAAAGTCTCCAGTGAACTTTAATTTTATCAAAGGTGAAAAGTAAAAAAAAGCCTAAATGGAAAGTAACTAAAAATGTTGTTTTCTTAATATTACTACAGGAATCGCTCTTACAAAATAAGAGCTGGCGGCGTTCTCGCGTAACGCATCAGCGATGCAATTCAGCGGGGAAATGTCGCCAGCATCCTCGGTACAATGTTTCAAGAGCCTTTTTTTAACCCCCGACGAAAAAAGAGGGGGTTATTGTATTATATAAGTTTAACGTGTCTGTCTGTGTATCTGTGTATTTGACTGTGGTATCGTAGCTCCCAAACGGATGGACCGATTTGAATGCGGTTTTTTTGTGTCATATCCCTTCAGCTGTGGCGAAAAAACATGGCCGCTTACCCACGTCTGTGGCACCCTCTGAGGGGCGCTCCACTAACAAGGTTTATGGAGTGAAGTGATTTGGTAAAATAAAATTTTCTTTAGTTTTTTACATAATCACAGCCAGGATTTTGGATGAAACTCAATATTTATTAAATTATCTAACTGCGACGATATATCATCGATACATTAAAGTCGTATTAAGGCTATCTACCTGACCTCGTCACCACCTCACCGAAGTTTACGACGTATTTTGGTTATTTTAAATATAATCAATTAGTTTTTTGGGGTGTTAAATGAGCTTAATTTGAAGAAATTTGTGTTATACTTATTCGAAAAACATAAAATGGCAGGCTCGTGAGTATTTTTTTTACACTAGACCATTTGAAATATTCTACCAAAATAATGCCTACACTCAGAAGTTGCTCGTGTAGGCTTCGATTTACATGCTTATATCTGAAGTGTTTTACACTGTATGTAATCAAATTCATGCCTGAACAATAAATATGGGCCATCAACTAGGTGTAACCGTAGCTTTTTTTATTGTAAGTGCAGCAGGTTTTATCTGAGAGTAAAATGAAAAAAGTATGTCTACTTTCATACAAAATAACCTCTTCCAAACGAGTGCAATTATCACAGCAACTATATGTTTTGAACCAAACAAATAAGGTTTCTTAAAATTCACATTAAGTATACTTTTAGTTAAAACTATAATATAACCATCAGTTAAACAAAAATCACATCAAAACATGATTTGAAAACGGTATAAATCAAGGTCATGATTAGTATAGAGTGCGGATCGTAGTGACGTCACGAGGTATCATGTGGGCATCCCTCGGAGGGAAATTCCCGGTCGGTTAGGTCCCCCTCTGAGGGGTTTGTTGTGATCGTTACCAACTTCAATCGATTTATTTACTTTCGGGCCATTGATAATCCATTTAAGTTCATTTTAAACAAATGTATGATAACTAACGGTAATTTTAATAGCTAATAGTAATATTAAATTATTACAAAGGCGCTAAAAAACGTGTTGCCAAATTTTGACCATGAGTAGGTATGTCATGTTAGTCACGGTATTTTTACTGTTAACCCGTTGAAATAACACTTGTTTCTATGTAATTCTAAAGATTACTTACATGTCTACAAAAACTGTCCTTCTGGCACTACAATTCAGCACTAAACCCACTCATTTTCACTCGTGAACACCGACCGTGTCAATCGTGCCACTGACTATTTTAGACTTACAACTAAATTGATTTTTTCCTCCAGTGGCCATTGAAGTTTTCGCTTGCTAGCTGTCTCACTGAATTGGCTATACGTTTCAATGGATTAAAGCGAGATCGATATACGAATGCCGGTTTTATTTCTAAGAAAGTAAGCAAAGCCATTGCGCCCCTCCGAGGGCCGCTCCACCGACCTGCAGGAAAAAATATGAAGCCCACAGAGGGATGAACACAGCTGAAGGGTTATATAATTTTATATCACGTGTTCATAGTCATGTTTCATCAAAATCTGTTCAGCCGTTTTTGAGATATTGGACTTTGAAACGAACATTTCGGGGGTTTTTCAACTTTTCCAAGATGTAGTTATTTAAATTTAACTTAGTTCTAATTGAATAATGTTGTATTTTAATTAAACTTACAAATTCATTCCATACACTTTGAGTTGTCTGGCTTCGATATAGTCAATTACAACAATAACAATGTTCTTCTCGTCTCTTCATATATACCTATACATATATTTACAAAATAAATGAACTAGATAAAATCGATAGGTATATATAGGCTATAGCTATATGCCCCCTGGTACATACAGAGGGTAACCTTATTCACAACCAGTATCATAATTTAAGGAACAAATTAAGATCCTTTGTAAACAATAGTTAATCTATCAGCTACACGTTGAGATACAGGGGTTTATTCTTAAAACTGTTCTTCCAAATTTCAAACAAGCAGATTGTCGAGTGGAATCGGTAGAAGATCGCAAGCGGCATGGACACGTGCGTGATGATAGTCCAAGCCCACGGCCCGTAGAAACGAAGGTGAGCTGGTCTGAACTCGGCGCGGTTCTAGAAATAATGCATTGTTTTATTAACGTGATAGCAAAAGACCAATAATTAAAATCGGTGAATTGCGTGTCGGGCGAAATATAGGGTAGTTGCTAGTCCGTCGTGTTCATGGTCTATAACGGGCGACAACCGCCCAGTTTGTGAAGAATTAGTATTATATTAATATTATTTTTACTTTGTGGTTCATTAAAAAACAATTTGCTAGTAATTAGTTAACTGTAGGTAACTATTATGGAGGATAATATTTTTTTTCCTACGGATTTTTCAATTGGTTGGTATTTTATTACTTTGTTAGTGCCGTTGATATGTCTACTCAACGTCAAATTACAGCGTAAACTACAGAATTTCGAATAGTTTATTTATTCACAAAGCTAAGTTCCGCTGTTCTTAGAATACAAACCTAACCTAAGCCCAGCTCATTATATCATCATTCAGCAGGTCCAAATTTTGGAATAATGTTGCTTTAGGATAAATGACTCTTCGGAATTTTGAGTGTTCCCAAAATTACAGCTAGGTAATTACAGTTACAGGTAAGCGTCACTGAGCTAAGCCGCGGGCAGACGGACGGACAGTCGGAACCATAAAAAGCGGACTGTATCATGCACTGTAGCACAATGAACATGAATACATCCTAGGTGGTTCTAGGGCCTTATTGCTGCTTATTGCTTCACATCTTAGTGTAGACATGATTATGACGTCGACTATCGACCTTCGACTACGTGCGTGCCTAATTGGCACTACGCGGTCTTTGTCCTTACATAATACTGAACCTTCCCTACTCAGCATACGTGAATGGTTTATAATAGTAAATGCTAATGACCACCAATAATATCACTCAATTCATGCAACTGAATTGAGTAGATACATTCACCGGCAGTTAGATACTTGATAGCTTCCATGATTTGATCCAGATAATTGTGTGTCCACAATTAGAACTCTGAATTGCGCAATTTCTAGCCTAGATATCTTTGCCTGCAGATTAAACTATAAGATCTCAAGAGGATTACCTTATTCGTCTGTGTGTATCATGTGTCGTCTAATATGACAGGCAGGTGACACTTTCCCGGATATATACCTACAGCTTGCTTTCCGCCAGCGGTACAAAAGTCAGTCGGTTGCCAAATCCATAATCTGAGGGCAGTCATCGTACAAACCTTTTCGAGCGTATTGATGGCCCACATGGCCATATTGGCGACAAGAAGGAACGTCACCAGCTGGCGGCCCGGCTTGTCTCGCCGCTGCTCCGAAGTACTGCTGCGCCTCCACCACGCGTCGATTATGAAGAGAGATTGTAGTATAGTCTGTAATATTTTACAGGCTTTATATTAACTTCCCGTGTTAGTTAGTATGTTACTTTGGCTCAAATCTTGCAGGTCAAATACTACCAACGTCCTGAAGTCAAGATGGTCATAGGGACTACTTACACAAGATTACCCCGTCGCGAAGTATAATCTCTTCGATGCGGGCCCTTGACGTTACCGGGTTCTCTTATTTTTCGCAGAAAATTGTTTGGCCAATTATTAGTTCCCAACCAACGTTTCGCAGAATATTATTTCGCCAAATAATCACTTGCCAACTCGTCATAAGATTTCGTTTCGTTTCCCAACCTCACAGTTGCCAACTGTACGTTTTGTCTGATGATTATAAAGTAAACTTTCAAAATGCCAAAAATCGTTTAACAGAATGTTTTAGTTGGCTGAATAGTCATTTCGTTGTATAACGTTTCCCAAATGTTTCACGCAGTAGGGTTCGTACAGTTACTATGTAATATAATTTACAATGTGGGTAACCGCAACTGCTCACTTCTTTTAATAACTTTGTGGGTGAGTAAGAATAAACTGACTTATTAGCGATAAGTGTTTCCTTACTTATTTTGAATATTCAATAAGGCGATTTTGGCACTTGCCGGCCGCTGCCGCGGCACGCTCGCTTCGCTCGCTCGGCTTCGTGCGCTGTAAGATCGCGGTTAACCTAACACGCTCCTCCTCGCTTCGCTCGTCGTCGCACCTATCTGGACTCTGTCACAGTTATTATTTCTGTTACGTAACTATTGCACTGACGAAACGTTGTTCGTTCAATAGTTGTTTGGCCTAGTGAAATAGTTGGCAAGTGATAAGTTTTCCAAACATTTTTAGTCATTGTGATATTCTGCATTATAAAAATTCGACCAAGTGTCAGGTTGTCATACAAAAAGTTGGTAATGGTTGTCAAAGTGAATCATTTTCGAAATGTTGGTTGGCAAGTGATGTTTGACCAAAGGAAATTCTGCGAAAAGGCAGAACACCACGTTACCGGTGACTGCCGATTACAGTATGTCGTTCTTATACAAGAATAATTTACTTTAAAAAGAAAGCTTTAACCGACTTAAATTAAGTGCTCCGCCAAGCCACGAGAACATTTCCACATTTCTTTGGCAATTTACCACATGAACTGATTCCGAGAGCAAATGCGTTGATACGCGTTGATGAGAGAAAAAACCCAATCGTTGTATGTGGCCCGATAATATTTGAGGACTTCCGTCGATTCCACAAGGATCACCTTTGGCACTTCATTAGTTGCTATTTCAACGGAATCTTATTAGAATCTGTGAGTTCTGTGACGTACTTTTGTACTTTTGAGTACATACCTAATTGAGGAATTCCATAAGTCATCTGTGGTCTTCATCATCAATTCTACTCCAACATATTTATGATTTCCGGGTGTAAGTACACGAGATATTATAGAAAATACCAAAATCACTACACGCGTGCCAAATATAATTGAGGAATTCCCTCATTATCAAACTGAATTTTTGAAAAAAAAGGGACCCACCTGGAAGCATATACTTGCAACAAAAAAAACATTTACGAATCGGCTCATCAATGACGGAGTTCTGAGGTGACAAACATTGAAAAAAAAAAAAATAAGTACAACCGAATTGAGAACCTCCTCCTTTTTTTGAAGTCGGTTAAAATACCACACTCTCGAAACACGCTTGAAAATTGCCAATGTAATAAATCCCTAACACTTTGTTTTATTGTTTTATCATGGCGTAGGCTTTGTTATGATTATGACGTACACATGCACAAATATGAGACAAAAACGTTCAAAAATACTGACGCGCTTTGACGAATAATAATAGAATAGAAACAAAAATAGAATGTGTTGTGTGGTGTGTAGGGCCCTTTTCTGTTAAGTAGATAACATTGCTGGTACTCGTAAAACTACTGACAACAGCATGTACAGTCGTATTAGTAGTCGTATTTTCAATAGATTTTACTTTATTACTACCTAATTATCAACTTTTGGAGATGAGGTGTGATCCTCTTAACGATTATTATAGCTACGTGCACGTTTAGTGGTTTGGCAACCTGCTAACTACAAAACTGCACGACTACTTTTTCGCTACATGTTAAATTTAATCGCATATACCACATACCAGCCTGGGTACCCTCGTCTTAAGTTATACGTAGAACATCATTCAAGAACGGCGTACACAATTAATAACTAAAACATAAATATTAGGGGTAGGTACTCCTTTATACAGATGGAATGATTCCCATAGTAAGCTCAATAAGGCATGTTTTATTGAATCCCAGATGACGATATACTACTTAGAAAACCCCTTCAAGGTGGAATGAGGACCTGACGAACGTCGTGGGAGTTCGCTGGATGTGGGTGTCGCAGAACCTGTCATTATATGGCGCTCTTTGGGGGAGGCCTACGTCCAGCAGTGAAGACGTCCACAGATCAAAGAAAATGGATTGGCTATGCAGCCTGTAAATATCATACGGGCGTTTTCGGCTGATAAGAGGACCATTATGAGACTTAGAAGACATTCACTTGCATAACGGCTCGGCTATTACGTATTCACCTGATTAAGTGACAGGAATTCTGAGAAGAAACCAGTAAGACCGGTGCTGTTGCCGTTGGCGATTGTGTGGTGGCTCCCGATCAAACTGAACATGCAGTACACGAACATGCCAGACTGCGCCAGAATCAGCAGCGACGTATCCAGTTGCAACACGGCTAAAACGTTAAAATAATTATATTTTGGAAGGAATTGAGGGCAAGATAACCATAATAAGAGCCTCGGTGATATTCAAAACTGAAAAAGATTTCATGCTTCAATATTTTCGATTTTAACTATATAAATATGAAACGGTTTCTAATAGAGCACTGATGCGTACCTATACCAGGAGGAATAGTAGTAGTAAAAATGCAATAACCAGTAAGACTTGGCTAATAATAAAACGCGTTATGCACTTTACCTCGAGACTTTCTCTTGTATGGCAGCACTCTCATTTGTTTTATTGCTGCAATGCACGCTGCTATAGTCAAAGTATACAGGATCAACTCGCATATATTCACTTGAAATATAGCATCCTGAAAATAAATCAAAAATAAATATACTTAGGAAGCTACTAGTTCAGGGGCGGCTGTCAGTCGTGGGTTCGAATCCCGGCTCGTACTAATGAGTTTTGTGGAACTTATGTACGGAATATCACTTGATATTTACCGTTAGCTTTTTGGTGAAGGAAACAAATCGTGCGGAAACCTGCATCACATCTGAGAAGAGTGGGGTTGCGAAAATACGGCAGAAAGCAGAAGGAAAACATCGTAGACGAGACTAGGGTGCTGTTGAACTACGTGAACTACTGCCTGTTCCCTCTCATCCATGAGAGGCGGCCTGTGCCCAGCAGTGGGATGTATAATTGTATATGGGCTGATTTATTATTATTATTTATTAAATATACTTAGTAGCTACTTATTAACGAGTTGTAAATACGAAAGCGGATAGTTGAGTTTTGTGTGTTTACAAGATTACAAAATTCCTCCTTACTCTCGGGTTTAAATTGTTTAAACACGTAATAGGAAACACAAAGTCGAGTTTCCATCTTCAACCTACTTACTAAGTATACCATTATTTGAGAAAATCATATTTTATGTCTGCTGGCATTTTCGCGAAAAAAGATACTGTAACTTATATTATTCAACATAATTATATGACAAACCGAAGTTTAGGTAACTTCGTTTTGGCATATAATTATAAAATATTTTAAGACTATTAAATCAATGATTAAAATGACTTACTTAACTAAATTTTAGTCAAGAAAATGCATTTCTTCTCGCGAAAATGCCCTACTACGGTGATTTGTCATGCCACAAATATCTAGTATGAAGTAGTAATTACGTTGACTGTAGCCGGGCTATTGGTAAGGACGAAGAACATGATCAGAGATATGATGGTGACCACGATGACTAGAATCCCAGAGAACAGCCCACGGTGCGCATGGGAGCAGTCCACGGAGAAGTGGTGAAGCGCCGCTCGGCTGCCGTAGCGCGAGCCCACGCCTAACATGCCCGCTGAAAAAAAAAACTATACATCGGGGCAATGGGGTCCCGGACCTTTGAAAAGCATGCGTGGAGACAAAGCCAACAGCGCATAGGCCCTTTAAAACAATTATTTTGAAGAAACAAACAGTATGTACCTACATAATAAGTGTACACTACATTTAGCATAAAAACAGATCTATCGTTTCCTTGAAGTTAAACATCTGGAACTATCTAGAACGTTGCCGATATTTCTATGCAAACGTTTATCGAACCATGTCATTCCAACTAAATAATTATATGTTGTTGTTATTATTTAAGCTAATCAATCCACAAAACCTAATTACCGCAAAGTTAACACCATTCATAAAATAATCATGGATAATTATTTATTTGAGTATGATTTGTTTTGTATGAGAATTGTATCCATATCAAGTTTTAGTTAAAGATTTTATATTATTGACATTGATCAAATTGGAAAAGATATGATAAATGTGCCTAGGCTTAGACTAGTATAATATATAGACATACATAAGAAAAGTTGAAGAAATTGATTTATTAAATGCAAAAGTTCTACCAAACTGTTGTAGAATTTTCTCAGGGGTCACTGAATTGTTCCTCGATTTATTTTTGGCATGTATAGGAAATTTCTTCTCAAAGTCTTCGGGGGTACATTTGACCTGAAATCAGTGATTACCTCTTTAAACTTTCTGAATTTTGTACAATATTACGACGAAATGGGGCCTAATCGCTTATTTATTAATTTTATTTATTCGTTACGTACATAATGGTATATATAAATACAATGTAATTTTATTTATTGAACAGTATTATCGGAATTATTAATTTTATTATATACCTGTATACTATATTTAACTTGACGTCTTGTAAGAGTAAAAAATATCCTCAGTCGCGATAAGACTCTGCACACACACACATATACACAGACCGAGTTAAGTAAATAGGTACATAAATAATAAGCGATTTAATCCCGTAGTTAACATTTTTAAACTTTCGCTGCTTGTCGAAAATAATGCAACTAATAAAAAACAAAACAAAAACAACTAGCGGGTAACTGGGCATTTCCGCAGCATACACGTTTTATCAGTTTTTTTTATTTAGTGTTTATAAATCTGAAGGCGTAGCACGGTTGCCATGTTATCACTTATCGCTGTGGATAAGACATCCGTCACGTTCTGCCAAGTATGGGAGTGCGAGATCGATGGATGTCTTATCCACAACGATAAGTGATAAAATGGCAACCGTGCTACGCCTTCTGATCCCAGTGATTTATTTTTACCTCTTTCCACATTTCGTATAAAATGACTGCCACAATCAGTGAATATTCGATTGTGCATGGAAACAGAAAAGGCGATGCATTTTGCAGCAGTGCCCCCATTATGTTGGCCCTCCTGCAGGGCATCCCTCCGGTCTCGTTAAGCGAGCTGTTCCCATGCGCAACCATGATATGCTCCAGGTGGTGTATCTCATGTTTCGTCTCTTCCACGAGTACGTACAGCCACTCGCATAAGTTAGTAGCTATCATGTGCATAAAACCAAAGCGTTGTATCATTTTGTAAGTGCCAGATTCGATTTCTTTGCTCGTGAGGAATATGAACTGCATCTGTAGGAGGGTGAGGGCCATGCGAAGCGCTGGCGTGAGCGCGGAGAGCACGGTTCGGCAATCATCGGTCATCTCAAAGTACTCTCCAAATTCTAGACCACTGTACACCATAGAGCCAATGCCGAATGCTGTAGAACATATTAAGTGTGATAAATTATGATCTCAAAGTTATTTATAGGTAAATCGCATTAATCCTTAATTACCAATGGCACCAAGTCTCAAGTAAAAACTGCCGTAGCGCGATATGGTTTCCTTATGCTTCGGTCTTTCATTAGGCCCAGGTTTTAAGTGTTTGTCTTTCTCCTCAGTTTCCTCTATAACAAGTTAAGGTTAATTAGATACATAGTCATTAAAGAACATGTGTAGACGTTTTTTGTGAAACATTTATGCGAATAGAAACGCCGAGAACGCTAGTAGAATGCAAACTAAAGAAGGTAATATTCATTGCGGCTGTAATTATGCAAACAAGATGTGATTTTAATGTCGCATTTTGTTTAACTAATGCGGATAATTACTTAAGCGTTTATTTTCTTTTCTCCTAAATAATAGCAAAGCTACCCAGAAACATATTAAGAACTCTAGACACACTTACCATAGTCATGAATAATTGTATTAACTGCTTTCTGTCGCATCAGGTTCGCGTATTGGAATATTATGAAAATAACTGATACTAAATAAAGATATAAATAGAATCCCTGTAAAAAGATAAGAATATAAATTTAGATATAACAAAGATGACACGAAATACGAGTAGAAGTGAAGTAGAGAGTGAAGTACGAGTAGAAGGCAAGAGTAACCTGATAATATGCGTCAGGAACACCTTTCGCGATGACTTCAGTGACCGGGAATGCTAGCCCCAGCACAACCAGCAGCTTGGCGTATAGCGCCGACAGGGCTTTACTTAGAGCCTCGCTGTAAAATAGTAAAGTACATTAATTACGCAGGAGCCACATCGCTAGAGAACGCACTTAATAAAATTTTACTCAGTTTCGCGTTAACACATTTTCAGAGTCATCTCAGTTTTTGTACCATCATTACGTATCATATTGCGTGTACGCAGTTGAATGCCAAGAGCGATCCTGTGACTCCCCCCTTTACAAGACGGAGCCGAATGTCGTTGGTGGTTTTAGACGGTAGTCCAGCTTCGGTTTGTCCGTCATACCCGTCCTGCCTCCCCGGATAGGATGGGATGCGTAAACGCATTTCCCCAACGTTAAAAAAGGTATAATATTGCGTTCGGTTTTGTTTCACGCTAAATTAAGCGTGTAATGTTTGTAACGCTCTCTCGCACGTATTTTATAGGCCACTGCGCTTAGGGTAACAAATCGTAGTATACGTACTGAACGTAATAATACGTAATATATTGCTGTGTCGACAGTTTTCATTACGAGAATAACGTTTCATTTTCATGTTTTACAATGTTAACTGAATGATAAGTTTGCCAAGGCTTTGTGGGGCTGTCTATTAATACATACAGGGTGCTTTGAATGGTGTTGACGCCTCGCAGACGGCGGTATTGTGGGTGACATTTTATAGGCGGCGCGGTGTGACGCTATCCGAATGCTGCTTGTTTCTATTTAACATGTGTTAACCGTTTTACGTCTACATAAGTACATTGCCAAATTGCATTGTTGGAAACTCCACTAACCTATTTGTCTCAGAAAAGTGAAGATTTTATTTTACAAAAGTGCCTATTAAAATTGTATAATTCGGGATAAGTACCTAGGTATACTTACATCAAACAATAAATAACATTGGATTTGATATATAGATTTTGTAAGTTTTAAAACACTCATACCTATGAGTTTCATGCTGCAGCTGCGTTTTTTATATTGTATCCAAAAAACATTTTAAAATTTCATGTGTAACAATATAGAATTAATAATAATTTTCGCCAGGACGCTCGGCACGCCATACAAAAGTTAGGTTCTCGTTTTAAAACGATGTGCTAGAATAACATGAAACTTTGTATGCACAAAGGGATACGTTTAAATGGAGAGTGTAATTAAGAGTCCCCAGTCTCTTAATTTCATGTTAAATTGTGCGTAGGTATGTATAAATTTATCCGCATCAAAAATATCGTTTTCCGTGTAAATAAAATATCCATAAATCAGACTAAATAGTGCCAATATTTCGCTATTTCTCACACTCTGATGTAATGTCTTTTTAATGTTGAATTAAATAGGCCATACGTATTTGTAGCTATAAAATGAGATTAAATTTCCCGAAGTTCGTAGATTCTATTTTAAGTTTTAGGATATCAATAAAACGTGTAAAAGAGTAGTTAAATCAACACTCTTATGAGCTTTAAATAATTAAAGTCAAAAGTGACAGCAGTAAAACATTTTTGCCATTCATTGACTTACTTTTAGGTACTACTTATAAAATGGTGACCTGGAACAATTTTCTCGACGTCTTCCATCAGGCCGCCATCTTAGATTACAATATTAGCGGCCGCCACAGAATAAGCAGATTGTGGCCGACTGGCATCAATTTTATGGGAAAACTTATGCTAGACGCTAGCTTAAGTTTTCGGTTTTGTTTTTCAATCTTTTCATGCCGGGGGGGGTCGCGGCAGTACAGAGAAAAATATTTCGCGACCCTACGCTGTTCAAAATACTTACAGCACTTTAACTCTAAATATACGAGTAGCCGTGACCCCCTTTAAAAGGCTTGGCAACCCCCGACAGTTTGAAAAACACTGAGCTGGAGGATGTCTGCTCTATACATACGACTGAATGGCATGCTTGCGGTGGGCGAGCTTCAGCGGACGGTGACGCGGGCGCGTGTCACGGGCACGTGCCGTCGGACGTCCACAAACGCCTTGATTTATGTTCGTACTTTAATTAGCGTTTGCCCGACTTCTTCATGTAAGTAAAATTTGTGTAAGGCATTTAAAGAGCACGAGCATGCATGTCTAAAATCTGTTTGCGTCAAGTTTAATGATTCGTCGCGGTCGCGTACTGCAGGGACGTTTAAGAAGTATTGTAGATAGAGTGCCTTTGAGTATATATCTACCAGCAAAAACGTGTAAGCAGCATTAACAGTAACACACAAAATGTAAGGATCAAACACATCGTAACTTGAAATACACCATAGAAGTGGCATACGTTTACGTAGCATAATGTAAGTAGTAGTGTAGAAATCAAAACTTCATCGCGTATACTGTGGGCGTCAAGCTCTGATATAGTCTCTTAATGTGACGCTCACTATCCCATGATGTCCGCTGCTGACGGCGGGGACTCGTGTGTGGTGGAGGCCATGGAAGCCCGTGAGTGAGGGGACAGCTCGGAGAGAAAACGGCGCTGTGTCGCGGCGCACAGTGCGAGGGCTTGCGATGGTCTTCGGAACGCTGCGATGATTGCCGAGGGACGCCTAAAGATAATGTTAGATTAACTAAGAATAATTGTTAAGCATATTGGCGGCGTTTATTTAAAGTGGAAGTTAGCAAACTTTATACTTATTACTCGCACTATAATGGGTCGTAAATCACAAATACTTTGCGCGATTGTACAGTTATGTCAACTCTGTGACGTGGTAGTCATACCGATTAAAGACATGGTTAATTAAGTAGTCGATATCACTTCAACTCCCAAAGTATTCCAAACCCACGACCCACCATACCAGATATTTGGCACGTAATAAATGGACTTGATTTTTTTCCCGTTACATTCAGCTTTTCAGAGACTGCCCGTTAGAAGATAGGTGTTATAGAGGCACAGCGGCAGAGGTACAGGTATGCTGCGAGTGCGCGTCAAGTTGAAGTAGTTTGTGATGGTACCTGGTGCTGAGGTTGGCTGCCAGCTTGGCGTCGATGTCGCTGGATATCCTGCGGCTGTATAGGGCTGCGAGTGCGCCTGCACCAGCGACTCCGACGTCAAGTTGAGTTTGTGAAGGAACCTGGTGTTGAGGTTGACTGCTAGCCTGGCGTCGATGTTGCTGGCTATCCTGCGGCTGTAGGGCTGCGAGTGCGCCTACACCAGCACCTCCGATGTCAAGTTGAGTTTGTTTGTGAAGGTACCTGGTGTTGAGGTTGGCTGCTAGCTTGGTGTTGAGGTTGGCTGCTAGCTTGGCGTCGATGTCGCTGGTTATCCTGCCGCTGTAGGGCTGCGAGTGCGCCTGCACCAGCGACTCCAACGTCAAGTTGAGTTAGTTTGTGAAGGTACCTGGTGTTGAGGTTGGCTGCTAGCTTAGCATCAATGTCGCTGGACATCCTGCGGCTGTTGGGCTGCGAGTGCGCCTGCACGAGCGGCTCCGACGCCGGGTTGAGCATGGCGTGCGTGCGCTCGCGCAGCCGCTGGATGTCCGAGTACGATGACTCGTCGCTGCACAATAAAATAATTATCAATGGACCACACCAGGTTAAAATTTTACAAGACTAAATTGGCAACACTGACTGAGGCGTTTGACCAATAAAGTCTGTCAATTTCATCTTTGTTGTCTGAGTATATATATTACGTAATGCATTCAAAATAGGAAAATTCGGGCTAAGACCGCCAATACTGGTGACGGACATGCGCACATGTTTTGCTATTATGTATTTTGAATACCTGTGATTATTTAGGAAAAAAAATGTAACCTGAGTTGTGCTTTGCCGGCGGAAAACGACCTTCATATTGAGAATTTACTTCAGATTTTTGTTACGCCAGTATTACACTATGACATATTCATATACGTGTAGGTAATGATAAAGAGCGCCTTGTATACTTGCTCGTGCTAATTTACATACACCTTGATGCTATTTAGTCTCATTTAGTAAATACTTTTCACGGACATAAGTTATTTATAATAGACACGAGTAAGTTTTCTAAATTCAGTGTTCACAAAGTTTAAAGTACTTGTCAAAGCAATTTCACTGTAATAAAATATCTTAAATTAGTCACTTCTAATTGTCACGACGACATCTCAAACTGTGTGAGTTGGAGTGGATACGTCAAGAAAACGAGGACACGCCTTTAAAAATGTCGTCGTTTTCTTGAGTTACCGATTTCATAATGAAAGATTTGGGATGGAATCGTAGTGAATGCGATTCTGGGGCGGTGCCGGTTAATGTACGGCCCGACAATCCGCGTCCGTCTATCTTTCTCTCTCTCTCTTTGCATGAGTTATAAAGTAACAGAGATATAGTGGACGCCGATTATTGGGCCGTACATTAACCGGCGCCGGCTAGAGTCGGAGCGTGGCAGGCAGCGCGTCGTCGCAGCTCACAAAGCGGGCTATCGAACGTCATAAATATTTTTGATCCCTCGCCTCGATGCTAGCTGTAATGCGATATTATACTTACTCAAAATGTGATGTTTTGGGTGTATAATGATGGGTATGAAAATAAATGATATAATAATATTCAATTTGACCATTGGATATAATAAACGTTTGGCACAATTTCAGAATAAGCATATGTTTAAATTTTTTATTACTATAATACTGTGTAATTTTCATGTTACATAACCATCAAGTAACTAGTAAAATATATTGTTTTTATTACAACAGCTTGGTAACGCTCATAAAGTAAAGGAAGTAGGTATAGCAAACATTACGCTCTGCAAACTTTACTTATATAGTATCAGTATTAGGTAGTAAACAGTGTTCGGTTCTGGCGCTTCGGCGGCCGCTGCCGCAGCACACTCGCTTCGCTCGCTCAGCTCGCGCGCTGGAGGTTCGCTGTTCTACCTAACACTCCTCCCTCCTCCTAGCTTCGCTCGTTGTCGTACCTACACCGACCTGCCTCAGAGTCTACCAAAAAATATTATTGCTAACTGGACATTAGAATAAATTAACATAATATCATATGTTCGTTATAGGAAATATGCATTGGACTTAACGTTTGTTATATTAAATGTTATTATGATAAATGATCATTCTATAAAATGACAATTATATCATATGTAAATAGAAAGAAAGAAAAGAAAGAAGAAAGAAATATATTTATTTACATGTTACATCTGTTTCATACAATTGGAATTCACCAAAATGGATGCCACTCAGCATATGCCACCAGCAATACATGCTGAAGGAGCTGGTTTTGTGTTGTTATATGACTCAATAATTATATCAAAAGAGCGTTATTGCGACTAATATTATTAAAAAAT